>CM053612.1:49947233-50014728 GCA_028646535.1 Procyon lotor
TGGTGTAAGGTGGTATCTCAGTGTGGTTTTGATTTGAATCTCCCTGATGGCTAAAGGTGATGAACATTTTTTCATGTGTCTGTTAGCCATTTGTATGTCTTCTTTGGAGAAGTGTCTGTTCATGTCTTCTGCCCATCTTTTGATGTAATTATCGGTTTTGTGAGCGTTGAGTTTGAGGAGTTCTTTATAGATCTTAGATATCAGACCTTGATCTGTAGTGTCATTTGCGAATATCTTCTCCCATTCTGTGGGTTGCCTGTTTGTTTTGTTGACTGTTTCCTTTGCTGTGCAGAAGCTTTTTATCTTGATGAAGTCCCAGAAGTTCAATTTCACTTTTGTTTCCTTTGTCTTTGGAGACATGTCCTGAAAGAAGTTGCTCAATTCTTTGAGGAACCTCCATTCTGTTTTCCAAGTGGCTGTACCAGCTTGCATTCCCATCAACAGTGTACGAGGGTTCCCTTTTCTCTGCATCCTCGCCAACATCTGTAATTTCCTGATTGCTAATTTTAGCCATTCTGACTGTGAGAGGTGGTATCTCACTGTGGTTTTTATTTTTATTTCTCTAATGTCGAGTGATGTTGAGCACTTTTTCATGTGTCTGTTGGCACATTTGGATGTCCTCTTTGCAGAAATGTCTGTTCATATCTTCTGCCCATTTCTTGATTGGATTATTTGTTCTTTGGGTGTTGAGTTTGAGATCTTGAATCTCAAACTTGAGATTCAATTTTGAATCTCAAAGTTGAAATCTTGAGTTTAAATCTTTATAGATTTTGGATACTAGCCCTTTATCTGATATGTCATTTGTGAATATCTTCTCCCATTCTGTCAGTTGTCTTTTGGTTTTGTTGACTGTTTCCTTTGCTGTGCAAAAGCTTTTGATCTTGATGAAGTCCAAATAGTTCATTTTTGCCCTTGCTTCCTTGACTTTGGTGATGTTTCTAGGAAGAAGCTGCTTCAGCTGAGATCGAAGAGGTTGCTGCCTGTGTTCTTCTCAAGGATTTTGATGAATTCCTGTCTCACATTGAGGTCTTTGATCCATTTTGAGTCTGTTTTTGTGTGTGGTAAAAGGAAATGGTCCATTTTCATTCTTCTGTATGTGACTTTCAAATTTTCCCAACACCATTTGTTGAAGACACTGTCTTTTTTCCACTGGATATTCTTTCCTGCCTTGTCGAAGATTAGTTGACCATAGAGTTGGGGGTCCATTTCTGGCTCTCTTTTCTGTTCCATTGATCTATGTGTCTGTTTTTTTGCCAGTAACACACTCTCTTGATGATTACAGCTTTGTAATAGAGCTTGAAGTCTGGAATTATGATGCCGCCAACTTGGTTTTCTTTTTTTTTTTCCCCAAATATATTTATTTTATTTTTTCAATGTTACAAGATTAATTGTTCATGCATTACACCCAGTGCTCCATGCAACATTCCTCTAGCTATTCGTGGTCTTTTCTGGTTCCATATAAATTTTATGATTATTTGTTCCATTTCTTTGAAAATAAATTGATGGTATTTTGATAGGGATTGCATTAAATGTGTAGATTGTTTTAGGTAGAATAGTCATTTTCACAATATTTGTTCTTCCAATCCATGAGCATGGAACGTTTTTCCATTTCTTGGTGTCTTCCTTTCTTTCACGAGCACTTTATAGTTTTCCAAGTACAGATTCTTTGTCTCTTTGGTTAGGTGTATTCCTAGGTATCTTACAGTTTTGGGTGCAATTATAAATGGAATAGAGTCCTTAATTTCTCTTTCTTCTGTCTTGCTGTTGGTGTATAGAAATGCAACCGATTTCTGTGCATTGATTTTATATCCTGACACTTGACTGAATTCCTGATTGAGTTCTAGCAGTCTTGGAGTGGAGTCTTTTGGGTTTTCCACATAAAGCATCATATCACCTGCAAAGAGTGAGAGTTTGACTTCTGCTTTTCCAATTTGGATGTCTTTTATTTCTTTTTGTTGTCTGATTGCTGAGGCTAGGACTTATAGTACTACCTTGAACAGCAGTGGAGATAGGGGACATCCCTGCCATGTTCTTGATCTTAGAGGAAAAACTCTCAGTTTGTCCCAATAGAGAATGATATTTACTGTGGGCTTTTCATATATGGCTCTGATGATATTGAGGAATGTACCCTCTATGCCTACACTGTGAAGAGTTTTGATCTAGAAAATGCTGTATTTTGTCAAATGCTTTTCCAGCATCGATTGAGAGTATCATATGGTTCTTCTTTCTTTTATTAATGTATTGTATCACATTGATTGATTTGCAGACATTGAAAGAACCCTGAAGGCCAGGAATAAATCCCACTTCGTTGTGGTGAACAATCATTTTAATGTATTTACTTACATTTACTTACATGTTGGATCCTATTGGATAGTATTTTGGCGAGAATTTTTGCATGTGTTCATCAAGGATATTGGTCTATAATTCTCCTTTTTGATGAGGTCATTGTCTGGTTTGGAGATCTAGGTAATGCTGGCCTCATAGAAAGAGTTTGGAAGTACCCATTCCATTTCTATTTTTTGGAATAATTTCAGGAGAATAGGTATTAATTCTTCTTTAAATGTGTGGTAGAATTTCCCTGGGAAGCCGTCTGGCCCTGGGCTCTTGTTTGTTGGAAGATTTTTAATGACTGCTTCAATCTCCTTACTGGTTATAGGTCTGTTGAGGTTTTCTATTTTTTCCTGGTTCCATTTTGGTAGTTTATGTGTCTCTAGGAATGCATCCATTTCTTCCAGATTGTCTACTTTGCTGGCTTATAGTTGGTCATAATATGTCCTTATAATTGTTTGTATTTCTTTGGTGTCAGTTGTGATCTCTCTTCTTTCATTCACGATTTTATTAATTTGGGTCCTTTATCTTTTCTTTTTGGTAAGTTTGGCCAAGAGTTTATCAATCTTATAAATGCTTTGAAAGAACTAGCTTCTAGTTTCATTGATTTGCTCTACTATTCTTTTGGTTTTTATTTCATTCATTTCTGCTCCGATCTTTGTTAATTCTCTTCTCCCATTGGGGTTAGGCTCTGTTTGCTGGTTTTTATCCAGCTCCTTTAGGTGTGGGGTTAGGTTGTGTATTTGAGATCTTGTTTTTTAAGAAATGTATATAATTGTATATAATTTCCTCTCGGAACCGCCATTGCTGTGTCCAGAAGATTTTGAACAGTTGTTCTTTCATTTTCATTTGTTTCCATGAATTTTTTAAATTTGTTTTTAATTTCCTGGTTAACCCATTCATTCTTTAGTAGGATGCTCTTTAGCCTCTATGTATTTGAGTTCTTTCCAACTTTCCTCTTGTGATTGAGTTCTAGTTTCATGGCACTGTGGTCTGAAAATATGCAGGGAATGATCCCAATTTTTGGTACCAATTGAGACCTGATTTGTGTCCCGGGATGTGATCTATTCTGGAGAATGTTCCATGTGCGCTAGAGAAGAATGTATATTCTGTTGCTTTGGGATGGAATGTTCTGAATATATCTGTGATGTCCATCTGGTCCAGTGTGTCATTTAAAGCCTTTATTTCCTTGTTGATCTTTTCCTTAGATCATCTGTCCATTTTGGTATGGGCGGTGTTAAAGTCCCCTACTATTATTGTATTCTTGTTGATGTGTTTCTTTGATTTTGTTATTAATTGGTTTATATAAGTGGCTGCTCTCACGTTAGGGGCATAGATACTTACAATTGTTAGATCTTCTTATTGGACAATCCCTTTAAGTATGATACAGTGTCTTTCCTCATCTCTTATTATAATCTTTGGCTTAAAATCTAATTTACCTGGTAGAAGGATTGCCACCCCAACTCTCTTTTGATGTCCATTAGCATGGTAAATTGTTTTCCACCCCCTCACTTTAAATCTGGAGATGTCTTTGGGTCTAAAATGAGTTTCTTGTAGACAGCATATTGGTGGGTCTTGTTTTTTTCTACCATTTTGATACCCTGTGTCTTTTGATTGGGGCATTTAGCCCAATTACATTCAAGGTAACTATTGACAGATATGAATTTAATGCCATTGTATTACCTGTAAGGTGACTGTTCCTGTATATTGGCTCTGTTCCTTTCTGGCCTATATTCCTTTTAGGCTCTCTCTTTGCTTAGAGGACCCTTTCAATATTTCCTGTAGGCCTGGTTTGGTGTTTGCAAAATATTTTAGTTTTTGTTTGTCCTGGAAGCTTTCTATATCTCCTTCTATTTTCAATGACACCCTAGCTGGATATAGTATTCTTGGCTGCATATTTTTCTCATTTAGTGCTCTGAATATATCATGCCAGTCTTTTCTGGCCTGCCAGTCTCTGTGGATATGTCTGAGGCCAATCTAATATTTCTGCCTTTGTATGTTACAGACTTCTTGTCCTGAGCTGCTTTCAGTATTTTCTCTTTGTCAGTAAGACTTGTATGTTTTAGTATTAGATGACGGGGTGTGGACCTATTTTTATTGATTTTGCGGGGTGTTCTCTGTGCCTCCTGGATTTTGATGCTTGTTCCCTTCACCAAATTAGGGAAATTCTCTACAATAATTTCCTCCAATATACCTTCTGCCCCTCTTGCTCTTTCTTCTTCTTCTGGGATCCCAATTATTCTAATATTATTTCATCTTATGGTATCAGTTCTCTCTCGAATCCTCCTCTCATGCTCCAATAGTTGTTTTTCTCTCTTTTTCTCAGCTTCTTTATTCTCCATCATTTCATCTTCTATATCACTAATTCTCTCTTCTGCCTCATTTATCCTAGCAGTAAGAACCTCCACTTTTTATTGCACCTCATTAATAGCTTTTTTTTATTTCAACTTGTTTGGATTTTATTTATTTTATTTCTCCAGAAGTGGATTTTATTTCTCCAGAAAGGGATTCTCTAATATCTTCCACGCTTTTTTCAAGCCCAGCTAGCATCTTGATAATTGTCATTTTGAGCTCTAGTTCTGAGATATTACTAATGTCCGTATTGATTAGGTCTCTAGCCATCAGTACTGCCTCTAGTTCTTTTTTTTTTTTGTGGTCAGTTTTTCGGCCTTGTCATTTTATACAGACAAGAATAGATGAATGAGAGAACAAAACACTAAAAGGGTAGCAACAACCCCAGAAAAATATACACTAACCATATCAGAATGGAGCCAAAACCAGGGATTGAAGAAAGGTGGGGGAGGGAAGAAGAAGAAGGAAAAAAAGAGAAATATATATGTTAGACTGGTGAATAGAATAGAGCCTCACAATTTATTTTGGGTGTATTTTGGTCTGTTAGAAGCAACTTCCTGCCAAAACTTTAAAGAAAGAAAAACTTATAAATACACATAAATAACGGTAAACACTGTGGAGGGATGGAATTTGGGTGTATGGATGAAAATTAGGAAATATTCTAAAAAAGGGATTGACAAGAGAAGAATTTGGTTGAAAAAAGAAAAAAAAGAGGAAAGAATGTGATCTGGCTGGAGACTAGAACAAAGCTTTGTGCTAGATTTAGGGTATATTTTGATCTAATTGTATCCCAAAATTTTAAAGAAAAAATAACTTATATGTATACAAAATATAAGGTTAAAGACAATGAAGGCCTAAAATATGAACATAATAGTGAAAATTAGAGATTTTTAAAAAGGTATTGATAGGATACTAGTTAAAAAACATTAAAATAAGAAAGAGGAAAAAATTAAAAAATAGAATAAGAAAAAAAATTTAAATAATTTAACTTTGAAAGACTAAAGGATCATGGGAAAAAAGCCATGAATTCTATGCGTTGCTTTTTCCTAACTCTAGAGTTCTGCAGTTCTCATTGATCAGTGAACTTGGTCTTGGCTGGATGTTCTTGCTGATCTGGGGGAGGGCCCTATTGCAGTGATTCTCAAATGTCTTTGCCCAAGGTGGAATTGCACCCCCCTTGCCAGGGGCCTGGCTAAGTAATCTGCTTGGGTTTGCTCTCGTGGCTTTTGTTCCCTGAATGCTTTCCATACAGCTTTGGAGGATGAGAATGAAAATGGCCGCCTCCCAATCTCTGGCCCATAGGAGCCAAGAGCTCAGGGCCCCACTCCTCAGTTCACCCTCAGAGAAAAGCAGTCAGTCACTCCCATCTTCCTGTCTCCAGCCATACTCCAAGCTCAGCCAGCCTGTGCCAGAGTGGTTCTATATCTAGCGAATGGCCCCGTTTGGAGTCTCCAAAGCCAGCCAATTCCTACAGTGTGCTCCTGTGCCACTCCTCCCAAAGGAGGAAGGAAGGGGTCTCTCTGGATCTGCCCCTTGTGGGGTCCCTGCTTGAAGAGCAGTGGCCTGACTGTGCCTCAGATCACAGTTTAAGGTAATCCTGAGCTGATAGACCAGTATTCGGCTCCGTCTCTGCCATTGGCTTCCCCACTCTGAAACCTGGGAGCTCTTCCACTCTCAGACATTCCTGGTCGTTTTGTATCCCCACAGTTCCTGTGACCACACTGTCCCAGCAAAGGCTCCACCCACCGCTTAGCCTCTGGAGCAATGTCCATCAGCAGAGCAGACTTCTAAAAGGTCTTATTTTGGGACACCCGGGTGGCTCAGTGGGTTAAAGCCTCTGCCTTTGGCTCAGGTCATGGTCTCAGGGTCCTGGGATCAAGACCCGCATTGGGCTTTCTGCTCAGCAGGGAACCTGCTTCCCCCTCTCTCTGCCTGCCTCTCTGCCTACTTGTTGTCTCTCTACTATCAAGTAAATAAATAAAATTTAAAAAATTATTAAAAGGTCTGATTTTGTGCTCCACTGCTCTGTCTTGCCAAGAGCTGGCCCCTCCCCCCAGGGTCTATCTTCCCGTCTCTTTGGATTCACTTCGCTGCTCATCCTACCTTCTGGAAAGTGGTCTATTTTCCGTTCCTAGAATTGCTCTTCTTCTTCTCTTCTATCTCCTGTTGAGTTTGTAGGTGTTCAAAATGGTTTCATAACTATCTAGCTGAACTTCTGGGATCTGATAATATCTGTTTCCTACTCCTCTGCCATCTTGCTTCTCCCCCTGGATAGAATATTCTTGACTGCAGATTTTTCCCATTCAACACATTGAATATATCATCCTACTCCTTTCAGGATTGCCAAGTTTCTATGGAAAGATCTGCTGCTAAACTGTTTGGTCTTCTATTGTAAGTTAGTGACTTCTCTTGCCTTGTTGTTTTTAGGATTTTTTTCTTTATTACTGTGTTTTGTAAATTTAACTACAATATGTCTTGGTGTTGGCCTACTTTTGTTGATTTTGATGGGAGTTCCTCTGTGTCTCCTGGATATGACTATCTGTTTTCTTCCCCAGATTAAGGAAGTTTTCAGGTATGATTTTCTCAAATAAACCTTCTGTCTCATTTCCTCTCTTTTTCTTCTGGGACTTCTATTATATAAATGTTATTAAATTTGCTGAAATCACTGTGTTCTGTAAGTCTATTCTTGTGATTCAAAATTTTTCTTCCTCTTTTTTGTTCAGTTTCATTATTTTCCATAATTCTATCTCATATATCACTTATTTGTTCCTCTGTTTCTGCCATCCTTGTGTTCATTACATCTAATCAGTTTTAAATCTCAGTTATTGATTTTTTTATTTCTGCCCAATTGCTTTTTTTTTTAGCTCTTTTTTCTCTACACTAAGGGTCTCCTTAATGTCTTGCATGCTTTTCTCAGGCCCAGCTAGTATCCTTATGGATGTTACTTTAAATTCTGCATCAGTTATATTACTTATAACTGTTTCAATTAGATCCCTGGTTGTGACCTTTTCTTGTTCTTTCTATTGGGATGAATTCTCCCATTTTGGCATTTTGTCTAAGTCTTTGTCTTCTCTGTGTTAGGGAAGCCTGTTATGCTTCTTGCTTCTGAGAATAATGGCTTATTAAGAAGAGGTCCAGGGCCTGGTGCTTCAAGAATCATCTCTGGTATGTGCTATTTGCACCCTACTGCTGTGTTTAGGCTGCTCTATCTCTCAGATCAGTCCCCTGCAGGGTTTCTCCTAGCCCACAGTGGGCCTTGCTTGAACCTTGACCAGAATGTGGAGAGATTTATTTATTTGTTTGTTTGTTTATGTTTTGTTTAAAAATTTTATTTATTTATTTGACAGAGAGAGAGCACTAGTAGGTAGAACAGTAGGCAGAGGGAGAGGGAGAAGAAGCCTCCCTGCTAAGCAGAGAGCCTGATGCAGGACTTGATTCCAGGACCCTGGGATCATGACCTGAGCAGAACACAGATGCTTAACCAACTGAGCCACCCAGGAGTCCTAAGGAGAATTTTAACTAAGTTAGCTCGGGTGTCCTTGCTAAATGAGACCTGATGCTATTTCCACCAGAACTGAATCTTTGTTGAACTTTATGGTAAGTAGACATGGTGACTGCAGATTTTTTTTTCTGGTCTTCCAGGGAGGGGTCTCCTATGCTGGTCATTAAGCAGAGTTGCCCACGAAAAGTCATATAGCAGAGCCCAGGGAGGATGGGACTTGGTGTAAGCAGTTTATGTAGCCAATGTTTACACTGTGCTGTTTAGTGAAGTTGGTTTATGCTGGGGGTGGTGGTGTCTCTGGAGAGGAGAGTCCATGCTTGCTGTTCTCAGGTACACACTTTGAGAGGAGTTAACAATTTCCCCTTGTGCATCACCAATATTTTTTAGATCACTGATTTCATACTATCTGTCTCTGGGTTGGTTGCATGCCTGACCTTAGCACACCTTACCTTAGAGTCTACCCTAGGCAGGTTCGCTGACCTTTAATATTCCAAATTTCAGGATCTGGTGTGGCGAGGACTTGTGCTGATCCTCTGGGAAAAGGTCTCATTGTGCTGGGACTGATGCAGTTTTGACTCAGATGGACAGTTGTACCAGAGTGTGGTGATTTTGAATTTGGAGTAAATCAAACTGAACAGCCACTGTCCATATTATCCAGCCTCAGGAGGTGTCTCTGTGCTTATGCTGAGGGATGAGGGAGGGAAATGATGTTTTTCAGCTCTTTTGTCCCTCAAGAGCCTATACCACCTCTTGTAGATACACTCCAAGAAGAGGGAACAATCTCTTCTTGTGCATCTTAGGCAATCCTCAGATCATGCTGTTTTCCCCAGGGTTACTGCTTGCCTTCTCTCTGGGATTAGGGCAGGGTCCTCAGGATTCTATCCAACCCATGCCATGGACCTGTAAAACTCCAGTATTTGAGCCCCACTCATTTCAAAAACTCAGGAAAATCAACCCCTTTCATTTTCTTTGTCAATGCCTGTGGGGAAGTGTTGTCCTTGTACAATCTCCGTGCTCCTCTCTCTCCTTCTCTCCTCTTCTTCCCTCCCCCTTCCTCCCTCCCCTTTCTCTGTGAACAGAGTCCCCCCCCACGATACATGTGACCTGTTTCTCCCCCAAACCACATCCTCTCACTTCCTACCTTCCTCAAAGTGGCTTCTTCTCTCTCTTGACTTATGCAGATTGTTCTATCAGTCTTCAGGTCAATTTCTTGAGTATTCAGAATGATTTGAGAGTTATCTAGCTATATTTGAGGAAGAAGGCAAGCCTAGGGTCCTTCTATTATGCTGCTATCTTAGCCTCCAGTCCCCAATTTTAAAGCTTCTTGATGTTACAAAATGTGTTTATTTAACCAAGCTGTAGCTATGATTTGCACACTTTTCCTGGTATATATGTTTTATATATGCTATTTGCTTAAATAAAATGTCTCTTTTTAAGTAACTAACTACAAAGACGTAAAAAATGAATTAATCTTAGCAACATAACATTGTGTGAAAACATTAAGTTCCAAAAGATTACTTATAGCATGAACCCTTCTGTAATGAGGTTAAAAATACCTAAAATTATGCATATCTTCAGGGTACAGTTAAATTCAATAAGGCTAAATAAAGGGATGCCTGGGTGGCTCAGTGGGTTAAGCCTCTGCCTTCAGCTCAGGTCACGATCTCAGGGTCCTGGGATCAAGCCCAGTATTGGGTTCTCTGCTCAGCAGGGAGCCTGCTTCCCCCTCTCCTTCTGCCTGCCTCTCTCCCTACTTGTCATTTCTTTCTCTCTGTCAAATAAATAAATAAAATCTTCAAAAAAACTAAAGCTAAATAAAATGTAAATCCTAGGAACGATAAACACAGCATTCAAGGTAGGTCACTCATGGGATTGGAATAACAGGAGGAAAATATATGGGTACATGTCAAGTTACTCTCAAGGTCTAGGTTTCATTTTCATTGCTGGGTTTGTATGTGCTTATTACATTAGGAAAACTGACTTACTAAATAAATAACTAAAAATGATCCATGTATAATACCAATTAAAGAATTTAGCATAGAAAATGTTTATAAGGATGTCCATTCTGTGCATTTGACAACCAAAATGTTTTAAGATCTTTTTAAAATGATGATAAAAACATTTTATGTCAATTTAAAAATGTGTAAGGGATATACGTTTTGAAAATTCTTTTAGAGATTATGAAAGCAAAGTGTTTTATGATGACTAATCTAGAAGACATTTTTCTATCTCAGATTAATAAAACAATTTTTTCAAATGCCTTCCAAAAATTACAATATAATATGTCTGCTCCTTCTTCTTTCTATACTTTAGTAATTCTATGAAGAAACTTAAATTAGAACTCTATTTCCAAAACTATATTTCATAACATATTAGTTTGGGACAATGTTGAGAAGTAATACACTCACAGACACAACAAAATAGTTTTATGCTCACATTTGGGAAAGACTATATACTATGTTTACTCTATTGGAAACCTATAATACACTTTAGTGTATTAAAACTCTGAAAAGTCTAGCAGCAAGTACATGTGAAGACATATGTTTAATTTAGCTTAATCTCATGTTTCCTAACTTTATTTGGTCATAGAAAAAAATTTTTTCAAAACTATCCAATTAACATTCAATGTTCTGAAGGACAACAGTTTAGGTAACACTGGTCTACTGATTTAGCATTATATATTCCTAGTAAACCCACACATTTAGTGATCAGCATTTCTTTTACAAAGTACTTTTTAATCCACTTAGAATATTTCTTAGAATTCTACTTCTTCATTCAAATGAATAGTATTCTCCCACCATCAGTCTTATGGAAACTCTTTTATTCCTCATTAATATAATTGTTCAATTTTATTCATTGCTATGCTTACTACTAAGAAGTTGTTCTCATATACCTCAAGCAGCTTGAGAATTAGGATAATAGTTCCATGTTTGAATACCAAGTCTATATATAATATATTACAGATATATTATATCTGTATAATTATTATATTACAGATATATTAATATCTGTAAGTATTTGCAATGAGGTAATATACTACAATAAAGCAGATGACTGTTACTATTATAAAAATAAACTCAGGGGGCGCCTGGGTGGCTCAGTCATTAAGCGTCTGCCTTCGGCCCAGGTCATGATCCCAGGGTCCTGGGATGGAGCCCCGCATCCGGCTCCCTGCTCGGCAGGAAGCCTGCTTCTCCTGCTACCATTCCCTCTGCTTGTGTTCCCTCTCTCGCTGTGTTTCTCTCTGTCAAATAAATAAAATCTTTAAAAATAAATAAATAAATAAATAAACTCAGAAAAGAACGCTTCTATTTTTAGACAATAGAAAAATAAATGCTTTTGGAGTGATTATTATGTGCAAGCATTGTGAATAGCACTATATGTGCATTATTCCACCTAAATCTTCATAACAGTCATGTAGAATAGCTATTATTACTCTTATTTGACAGAAGACAAAACTAAGGCACAATGTTTAAATGAGTAACTTGATCAAGGTCATGTAACTAGTAAAGAGAGAAGCAATATTTTAAGGTATGTTTATTTAATTTCATTTACTCTTAACCACTATGCTATACTGCCTCCCTGAGGAAAAAGACCACATTTTTTTATTGTGTTATGTTAGTCACCATACAAAACATCATTAGGACATTTTATTTACATCTTAAATACTTCCATAGTAGTTGCTCAAAAAATATTTGCTGGATGAAAAAATATATAAATAAATACATTTCAGCTGGATCAAGAAACTCATGTATTCAAAGAATTTATGTGCTCTAAGTAAACATCTCTATTGGTCTTGGAATTTCAGTTCCTGTTTATTAATGTTGTTCTACCCCTACTAGTCTATAGAAGTCTGTCTAAATGCCATTAATGTCTTTCAAAATTAATCTTTGAAATTATGGAAACTAAACTGAAATATTTTTAAAAACAGCTTAATAGATTTCTGCGTACCTTTGAATAAAGGACTATAGTATGTGTGAGGTCTCCATGAATAAGTGGATCAGTGTAATAAACTAATATATTTTTAAAGTTTTAATTCTTATTTTCCACGAATGAGATTATGATTTTCCTAGAAAGTGATCATCTTAACTATCACTATTGTGATGGAATTATCATCATTTGTTAATTTAGGAATTATAGAAAATTATTTCACCATCCTAATTGACTACATACTATAACTCCAAGGTTTCAAAATCTCATAAAGACAAACAAATTTAAGTAAATAATTGTAAAACAAGATAGTGATAAATGCAATGAGACAAAAGCAAAGATGCTATAGGAGAAAATTCAGTAAGATAAGATAAACCTAAAAAGATTATACTAATTCAAAAGAAAATTTACTGGACAACTATCATGTGTGCCAGATACAAATGCACATTGTAAAAGAGACAGAGGTGCATTAACACAAGAATCTTAAACATAAGTATTTCATAACTTTGTAGAAGTGACTGACAAACAAAAAATGCTGGTACTGACTGAGGAGTGTTACAGAAGCTGCATATACAATAGTATGGGAGCACATCCAAGGAAAGAGTAAATCTTGAATGAAATGAGGAAGGCTTGTTGAAGAGTGAAATTTTTTTTATCTTAAAATGTTATTTATTTATATTGTTTGGAATATATAATATACTCAAATGGTTCAAAATAAAGCAACAAATCATGGTTTTACATTAAAGAGTTCTATTTTTATGTTCTCCTATCTGCACCACTCTTTCCTACCCCCTACAAGTAACTGCTTTTATTAGTTCTTGTAAATTTCCAGTGTTTCTCTATATACATATGTAGAAATGAAGCTATACATCATTATCACTTCCATCCTTTATTTATTTAAAAGGTATTGTACTCTTCTTTTTCTTACTTTTTTCACAATAATATATATCCTGGAAATCATCCCATATCAGTATATATAGAGGTTCTTCTTGCTTTTTAAGCAGAAGAACAGTACTCCATTTTACGGGTGTACCATAATTTACTTAACCAGTTCATTAGTGATAGACATTTTGGTTATTTTCAATCTTTTATTACTACACACAGGACACCAATTAATAGTTTTGTATGCATATGCAGGTATATCTGTAGACATAAATTCTCATTAGGATTGCAAAGTCAAAGTATAAATTTATTTGTATTTTTGATAAACATTACCAAATAATCCTCTATAAACATTGTTCTACCAAAATATATGAGAATGCTTATTTCCCAAAGCTGATTGGTGAAAATTCTTTCTTATTGTAGTTTATTGCATATTTCCCTAATGATTAACTCTTGTCTGTGATATGAGCTACAAATATTTTCCAGCTTTACATTATTCATTTTTAAATTTGTATGATTTTTTTAATCATGCAAAAGTAATCTTTTTTTCTTATAAGTAGTTGATATTATTTTTTGGCTTCCAGATTTTTCAAAACTATTTTAATGCAATAAATTAACATATAATGTGTTATTGGTTTCAGAGGCATAGGTCTGTGATTCATCAGTCTTATATAATACCAAGTGCTCATTACATCACATGCCCTCCTTAATGTCCATCACTCAGTTACCTCATCACTCCACACACTCCCCTCCAGCAATCCTAGTTGTTTCCTACGATTAAGAGTCTCTTATGGTTTGTCTCCCTCTATGGTTTCATCTTGTGTTTTTCCTCTATTCCCTGATGACCCTCTGTTTTATTTCTTAAAGTCCACATATAAGTTAGATTATATGATAATTGTTTTTCTCTTAATGACTCATTTCGCTTAGCATAATACCCTCCAATCTTAGCCACGTCCTTGCAAATGGCAAGATTTCAATTTTTGATGGCTGAGTAGTATTCCATTGTATATATATTACACATCTTTATCCATTCATCTGTCAAAGGACATCTGGGCTCTTTCCATAGTTCGGCTATTGTGGACATTGCTGTTATAAATATTGAGGTGAATGTACCCCTTTGGATCACTACATTTGTATCTTTTGTGTAAATACCCAGTAGTACAATAGCTGGGTCACAGGATAGCTCCATTTTCAACTTTTGGAACCTCCATACTGTTTTCCAGAGTGAGTATACCAGTTTTCATTCCTACCAACAGTGTAGGAGGGTTCCCCTTTATCCAACACCTTATCTTACCAACACCTGTCATTTCCTGACTTGTGAATTTTAACCATTCTGACTGGTGTGAGGTGATATCTCATTGTGGTTTTGGTTTATAATTTCCCTGATGCCAAGGGATGTTGTGCATTTTTTATGTGTCTGTTGGCTATTTGGATGTCTTCTTTGAGGAAATGCCTGTTCACGTCTTCTGCCCATTTCTTAATTGGATTATTTGTTTTTTGGGTGTTGAGTTTGATAAATTCTTTATAGATCCTTTATCTGATGAATCTTTGCAAATATTTTCTTCCATCCTGTCAGCTATAAATTTTGTTTTTTTCAACTGTTTCCTTTTCTATGTAAAAAGGCTTTTTATCTTGATGAAGTCCCAATAGTTGATTTTTGCCTTTGTTTCCCTTGCCTTTGGAAACATGTCTAACAAGAAGTTGCTGTGGCCAAGGTCAAAGAGGTTGCTGCCCCTGTTCTTCTCTAAGATTCTGATGGATTCTTGTCTCACATTTAGGTCTTTCATCCATTTTGAGTCTATTTTTGTGTATGGTGTAAAGAAATGATCCAGTTTCATTCTTTTGCATGTGGCTATCCAATTTTCTCAAAACCATTTATTGAAGAGATGGTCCTTTTTCATTGGATATTTTTTCTTGTTTGTTGAAAATTAGCTGATCATAGAGTTGAGGTCCATTTCTGGGGGTCTCTATTCTGTTCCATTGATCTATGTGTCTGTTTTTGCTCCAGTACCACACTGTCTTGATGATTACAGCTTTGTAATAGAGCTTCAAATCCGGAATTGTGATGCCACCAAGTGTGGTTTTCTTTTTCAGTCTTCCTTTGGCTACTTGGGGTCCTTTCTGGTTCCAAACAAATTTTAGGATTATTTGTTCCAGTTCTGTGAAAAAATCTGATGGTATTTTGATAAGGATTTCATTGAATGTTTAGATTACTGTAGATAGTATAAACTTTTTAAAAATATTTGTTCTTCCAATACATGGGCATGGAATATGTTTCCATTTCCTTGTTTCTTCGTCAATTTCTTTCATGAGTGTTCTATATTTTTCTGAGTACAGAATTTTTACCTCCTTCGTTAGGTTTACTCCTAGGTATCTTTTGTTTTTCAGTGCAATTGTAAATGACATTGACTTCTTAATTTTTCTTTGTTCTTTCTCATTTTTTATGTATATAAATTCAATTGATTTCTGTGGATTGATTTTATATCCTGCCATTTTGATGAATTCCTGTATGAGTTGTAGCTATTTTGGAGTGAAATATTTTTGGTTTTCTACATGAAGGTATCATGTCATCTGTGAAGAGTGAAAGTTTGACTTTTTCTTTGCCAATTCTGATGCCTTCTATTTTGTTTTTGTTGTTGTTGTTGTTGCTGTTGTTGTTGTCGTCGTCATCATTGTTGTCTGATTGCTGATGCTAGGACTTCTAGTACTTTGTTGAGCAACAGTGGTGACAGTGGACATGCTTGCTGTGTTCCTGACCTTAGAGGAAAAGCTCTCATTTTCTTCCCATTAGGAATGATGGTGGCTGTGAAATTTTCATATATGGCTTATAGGATATTGAAGGATGTTCCCACTACCACTGTGAAGAGATTTGATCAAGAAAAGATGTTGCATCTTGTCAAATTTTTTTTCTGCATCTATTGAGCAGATCATATGGTTCTTGCCCTTTCTTTTTTTTATGTAGTGTATCATATTTATTAACTTGAGCATGTTTAACCACCCTTGCAGCCCAGGAATAAATCCCACTTGGTCATGGTGAGTAACCATTTTAATGTACTGTTGGATCTTATTGGGTGGTATTTTGGTGAGAATTTTTGTATTCATATTCATCAGAGATATTGGTCTGTAATTCTCCTTTTTGATGGGATCTGTGTCTGGTTTTGGGATCAAGGTAATGCTGGCCTCATAAGAAAGAGTTTGAAAGTTTTCCTTCTGTTTCTATTTTTTGAAACAGATTCAGAAGAATAGTTATTAATTCTTCTTTAAATGTTTGGTAGAGTTCACCTGGGAAGCCATTTGGCTTTGGGTTTTTGTTTGTTGGGAGATTTTGGTTATGCCTTCAATCTTCTTGCTGGTTTATTGGGAGATTTTGGATATGCGTTCAGTTTCCTTGCTGGTTATGGGTTTGTTCAGGTTTTCTATTTTTTCCTGTTTCAGTTTTGGTAGTTTACACATCTCTAGGAATGCATGCATTTCTTCCATATTGCCTAATTTATTGCCATATGGTTGCTCATAATATGTTCTGATACTTGTTTGTATTTCTTTGTGATCTCTCCTTTTTCATTTATGATTTTTTAAAAGATTTTATTTATTTATATGACAGAGAGAGAGAGAGATCACAAGTAGGCAGAGAGGCAGGCAGAGAGGGAGGGAGAAGCAGGCTCCCCGCTGAGCAGAGAGTCCGATGCAAGGCTCAATCCCAGGACCCTGAGATCATGACCTGAGCCAAAGGCAGAGGCTTTAACCCACTGAGCAACCCAGGTGCCCCTCATTTATGATTTTGTGTATTTGCGTCCTTCTTTATTGTTTTTGATAAGTATGGCGAAGAGGTTATCAATCTTATTAATTCATTCAAAGAACCAACTCCTCATTTCCTTGATCTGTTCTATTCTTCCTTCGATTTCTATTGCACTGATTTGTGCTCTAATCTTTCTTATTTCTCTACTTCTGTTTGATGTAGGCTTTATTTGCTGTTCTTTTTCCAGCTCCTTTAGGTGTAAGGTAAGGTTATATATTTGGGACCTTTCTTGTTTCTTGAGAAAGGCTTGTATTGCAATATACCTCCCTCTTAGAATTGCCTTTACTGCATTCCAAAGGTTTTGAATGCTTGTGTTTTCATGTTCATTTGTTTCCATAATTTTTAAAATTCTTCTTTAATTTCCTGGGTAACCCATTCTTTCTTTAGTAGGATGCACTTTAGCCTTAGCCTCCATGAATTTGAGTTCTTTCCAAATTTCCTCTTGAGATTGAGTTCCAGTTTCAAAGCATTGTGGCCTGAAAACATGTAGGGACTGATCCCAATCTTTTGGTACCAGTTGAGATGTGATTTTTGACCCAATATGTGAACTATTCTGGAGAATATTCCATGTGCAATCGAGAAGGATGTGAATTCTATTGATCTAGGATGGAACACTTTGTATATATCTGTGAAGTCCATCTCGTCTAGTGTGTCATTCAAAGTCCTTGTTGCCTTGTTGATCTTCCACTTAGATGATCTGTCCATTGCAGTGAGGTGGGTGTTAAAGTTCCCTACTATTATTGTATTATTATCAATGTGTTTCTTTAGTTTTGTTATTTAACTGGATTATATAATTGGCTCCTCCCATGTTAGGATCATAAATATTTACAATTGTTAGATTTTGTTGGATAGACCATTTAATTATGATATAGTGTCCTTCCTCATCTCTTATAACAGACTTTGGTTTAAAATCTAATTTGTCTGCTATATGGATTGCCACCCCAGCTTTCTTTTGATGTCTCTTAGTATGATAAATGAGTTTTCACCCCCTTACTATCAATCTGGAATTTTCTTTGGGTCTAAAATGAGTCTGTTCCAGACAGCATATCAATAAGTCTTGCTTTTTTATATACAATCTGATACCCTATGTCTTTTGACTGGGAGATTTAGCCCATTTACATTCAGAGTAACTATTGAAAGATATGAATTTAGTGTCATTGTATTACCTGTCAAGTGAATGTTACTGTATATTGTCTCTTTTTTTTTTTTCCTGGTCTGTTACTTTTGGACTCTGTCTTTGATTAGAAGATCTGTTTTAATATTTATTGTAAGGTTTGGTGATCACAAATTCTTTTAGTTTTTATTTGTCCTGGGAGGTTTTTGTCACTTCTATTTTCTATGAGGCTCTAGCTGAATAAAATATTCTTGGCTGCATATTTTTTCTCATTTAGCACCCTAAATATATCCTGTCATTCCTTTCTGACTTGCCAGGTATCTGTGGATAGGTCAGCTGCCAATCTAGTTTCTACCCTTGTAGGTTACAGACCTCTTGTCCCAAACTGCTTTCAGGATTTTCTCTTTGTCTCTGAGATTTGTAAGTTTCACTATTATATGTCAGGGTGCTGACCTACTTTTATCTATTTTGAGGGGGTTTCTATGTGCCTCTTTGATTTTGATGCCTGATTCCTTCCCCAGATTAAAGAAGTTCTCCACGATAATTTGCTCCACTATACCTTCTTCTCCTCTCTCTTTCCTCTTCTTCTGGGATCCCAATTATTCTAATATTGCTTTGCTTTATGGTATCACTTATGTCTTGAATTCTCCCCTCATGATCCAATGGTTGTTTATTTCTATTCTTCTCAGCTTCTTTATTCTCAACTTGTTTTCTTTTCTATATCACTAATTCTCTCTTCTGCCTCATATATCTTAGCAGTTAGAACCTCCAATTTTTATTGTATCTCATTAATAGCTTTTTTTATTTTGAAATGATTAGATTTTAGTTCTTTTATTTCTGCAGAAAGGGATTCTCAAGTGTCTTCTCTGCTTTTTTCAAGCTTAGCTGGCATCTTTTTAATTGTTATTCTAAACTCTTGATCTGCCATCTTACTTATATCCATTCTTATTAGGTCCCTTGCATTCGGTACTCCCTCTTGCTCTCTTTTTTGAAGTGAGTTTTTCCATCTTGTCATTCTGTCCAGCGAAGAATAGATGAACAAGAGAACAAATTAACAAAATGACAACAATGACCCTAGAGAAATATACACTAAACAAATCAGAAGATACTCAAAACAAAGAGAAAAAATTTTTTAAAAAAGAGAATATAATTTAACAAATGAGAAGAATAAGGTTATACACTGGATTCTGTGTGCATTTTGGTCTGTTAGAAAGCTAGATCCCAAAATTTTAAAGAAAAAAACTTATATGTGCACAAAAATGAAATTAAATACCATGAAAGAATAGAATGTAACTGTAAAAATAGATTCTAAAAGACAAGAAAAAACAAAAGAGGAGACCCCCCCCAAAAAAAACCCAAAACAACAACAACAACAAAAATAATATAAACAGCCTGGTGATTATCTCCTGAGTGTATTTGGTCAGTTGGTTAGAAGAAACTACGTCTCAAAATTGTAAGGAAACAAAAAAATTATACATACAAAAATAAAATTAAATACATAGAAAGGATAGATTGTACCTTTCAAGATTAAAATTAAAGAAGACATTAACAAAACTAAAATAAAGAAAAAAAAACAACAAAAAAGAGAATGTGATCAGACAGGTGAATGGAACACAGCCATACACTTGATTTTCAGTGTATTTTGGTCTGTTAGAAGAAAGTGCATCCCAAATTTGTAGTGTGTGTGTGTGTGTGTGTGTGTGTGTGTGTGTGTGTGTGTGTGTGCATATTTAGATACAATGAAGGGATAGACTATAAGTATAAAAATGAAAGTTAAAAGTTTAAGAAATATTTTAAAAAGGAGTTGATAAAATAAGAAATTGGCCTGGTGGTGGCCATTAAAGAGTGCATGTATTTCATGGAACACAGGGTGTGGTGCAGAAACAATGAATCTTGGAACACTGAAAAAATTAAATTAAAAAAAAAAAGAAATTGGTTCAAAACTGAAAGAAAAAAAAAAGTTAAAATATTAAAGAATCATGGGGGAAAAAGCCCTGAATTCTATGTGCTGTGTTCCCTTAGGCCTGGAGTTTTATAGTTCTCATTGATTGGTAAACTTGGTCTTGGCTGGATGTTCTTCTGATCTTCTGGGGCAGGGGCCTGTTGCACTGATTCTCAAGTATCTGTCCCAGGTGGAATTGTATTCCCCTTGCCAGGGGCCAGGGTAAGTAATCTGCTCTGCTTTGCTCTACATCACTTTTGTTCCCTGAAGGCTTTCTTCAAAGCTTTAGGGGATGAAAATAAAAATGGTGGCCTCCCTATCTCTGGCCCTGGAGCTGGAATTTCTGGCTCCACTTCACAGTGCATCCTCTGAGAAAGCAGTCAATCACTCCTGTCTCCCTGATCCCTGGCTGCACTCCATGATCACCCAGCCTGTGACCGAGTGTTTCTATCTCAGGCACATGACCCTGTTTTGAGTCTCCAAACCCTGTAGACTTCTGTTGTGTGCTCCTGTGCCACTTCTTCCAGGGGCGGGGGGGGGGGTCTTGCCAGTTCTGCCACTTGTTGGGCTCCTGCTTAGAGAGAAGTCACCTGACCTTGCCACAGTTTGCTGTTTATGGCAACCCCAAGTTGAGAGCCTAATCCTAGGCTCGCTAATGCAGCAGCTTCCCTGTTCTGATACCTGGGAGTTCTGCCACACTCAGGCACCCATGGTCTTCCTGTGCCCTGAAGATCTGGAGACCACACTGTCCCAGCTCAGGTTTCATCCCTGCTTAGCAGCCTGAGCAATGTCCCTCACCAGAGAAGACTTCCAACAGTTCCAATTTTGTGCTCCACTACTATATCACTTAGATACTGTATCACTATATCAGTAGCTGGCTGTTGGAGGTTCCCTCCCCTCTGTGGTCTATCTTCCTATATATTGCCTTGGATTCACTTCTCCATACCTCCTACATTGCAGAAAGTGGTCATTTTTCTATCTGTTGCAGCTATTTTCTTTTCAGGTATTCTTTTCTTCGATCTGTGGTTGAGTTTGTGGTGTTCAGAATGACTCGATAGCTATCTAACTGAATTCCTGGGACCAGAGGAAATTAAGGTCTCCTACTCCTCGGCCATCTTGGCTCTTCCCCTGGGTACAGATTGTGTACTATAGTTTAAAGGACCTTTCCTATCCCTTGTTTATTAAAACAAAATTTCACCCATGTTTTCTTCTAATCCTCTTGTAGCTTTTTTTTTTAAACATTTGGAGTTTATTCTGGGTTTGCATTGTACATGATGTTCTGATAATCTCTGCACCTATTTCTTTGTTTTTGCTAGAATATTCTAAGGCAAATTACAGACATCATGTCTGTTCACTCTTAAATAATTGAGTATGCATATTAATCTGATAGGACTTATTTTTCCATAAAATTATCATGCCATTATCATAGCTATCCAAGGTAAGTTATTCCTTAATTATTCCTAACTACACTACATTAAAATTTTCCTGATTACTTCAAAGATGTCTCTATACAACCATTTATTTTTTTCTTTCATCAGTATTCAAATAAGGGCCATATATCACAATCGGTTGTTATGTCTCAAGTTTGCTTCATTCTACATCCCCCTGCTTTTCCATATATTATGTATATACATTTAAGGAGCAGAAAGAGGAGAACCAGAGGAGTACAGTATTGCTCTTTAAAAATGACTTTAGAGAGTTCTCAAATACTTTTGAGAGAGAAATGGGATTTAAACAGTTAGCCTTGCCCAGCATATTTAATTTTATCAAGACATGTGATTCATGAAAAGTAATTTGTTTTTGATAAATTTAAACTTTTTTTGCATTAATCTAGAATTCTTCAAATAGTTCTTTGTGAATATACTTATCAGTTCTCATTTTATATACTTATTGTTATATTTGTAAAATTTTCTAGCAGGAGAACAAAATGATTTCAGTAATGTACCATAATTTGTGTACAGTATGTACAATGACGCTGAATCATTATGGCAGGAGTATAGTGAGCAAGGATTCAAGTGACTTGAAGATAAAGTGCAAAGAGAGAAGCAGATTTTAAACCATTCAAGACTCTTTAGGCCGAGGGGCGCCTGGGTGGCTCAGTTGTTAAGCGTCTGCCTTTGGCTCAGGTCATGATCCCAGGGTCCTGGTATCGAGCCCCACATCGGGCTCTTTGCTCAGCAGGGAGCCTGCTTCTCCCACTACCATTCCCTCTGCTTGTGTTTCCTCTCTGGCTGTGTTTCCCTCTGTCAAATAAATAAAGTCTTTAAAAAAAAAAGACTCTTTAGGCCCATAAAGGACCTTGGATTTTTTCTTAAGAACAATTGGAAGTCATTGAAAAGTTTTAATTTTTCAGCTATGTACCTCAACTCAGGAAAATTCTGAATATTTATCTGTTGAGTAACTAGCTTACATTAAAAATATACAAGAAAATATAAATTGGCTGTCATACTCCAACATGTGACTAAAATTTCAGTAAATTATGTTGTCAAGCCTAGAAACATGCCACTGTATTTCTGTTTACATTTCTGCCAATTCCTGAAATTTATGCAGAACTAAAATTGACTTGTTACCTGACATATAAGAACTCAGGATTCAATATCTCTATTTCAAAAGAAATGATATTTTAAAAATAGAAAATCTATACAGACATTTTTAAAGATTTTTTTAATTTATTTATTTGACAGAGGGAGAGATCCCAAGTAGGGAGAGAGGCAGGCAGAGAGAGAAGGGGAAGCAGGCTCCCTACTGAGCAGAGAGCCCAATGTGGGGCTCGATCCCAGGACCCTGAGATCATGACCTGAGCCGAAGGCAGAGGCTTTAACCCACTGAGCCACCCAGGCGCCCCTGCACAGACATTTTTAAAAGTTAATTCAGTGTCATTTATTTTCCTTCCCTCTTATTTAAGATGCATCAATGTGATGCATTTTTTTGTGATGAAAGCTGAAGTTTTACCATCATTGGTTGGTGTATTTTACAATCTCATTCACTTATATGCAGAACTCCAAAATGAATATTATCAATCATTTAATATTTATTAAATGAGACTGAATTTACTTATTATACAGAGATTGGTTGTTAAAAGCAGATTCCCCTGAGTCATAAAACAATGTGCTATTCTTTTAACAGTTCTATATATTTCCCCATGCTCATTTCAATCTCTTAACATCAACGTTCTTAGAAGATAGCATATTGTAGCAGAAGAAACATCAGGATTGAAGTCAATCAGAGGACTGTCATAATCCTGATTTCCCCACATATTTGTAGTATATCTTGTCCAAGTTACAGCTACCCTAAGTCTCAGTCATTTTTTTTATACACATAGTGGAAATAATAGTATCTAATAGGCAGTGTTACTGTGAGAATTGAGTGAGATTGTTTATGTAAAGCATCTGGCACACAGTAAATGCTCAAATAACTGTGATGTTTTATTGTGATTTAATATACTCTTAATGGTAGATTTAGGAGATTTGAGATATATTAGCATTTCTCAGTATGATATATAATTTCATATACATATATATTACAAACAGCTGATAATTTCTCATTTGTAAGTGATACATTTCATCATTGGTATATCTCACTGGTAGTCACTCATTCAAAATGAGCGATTAGTGATTTTATTCTTTATGCCTCTAGTGTGTCCACTTATAATTTTATAAATTAAGCCATTAGCATTATGAGACAAAGTGATCCTGCCTTATTTTTTTTTCCTTTCTTAATATATCCCATTCTTTTTCTGTTATACATGTATTTTCCTACTAGAAAAGTAATATAGCCTTAAGTGATTTTCATCTCCCAGACCATATCATCATAGATGTAAAATAGTTATTCTAACTATCATCAAATAGTATTACTCTGACTCTGGATTCACTTGCTTTACTCATGGCCCCAGTGCAACAGAAATAGGTTTGAGAATCCTTAGGGGACATCTCTCAGCTAACATGAACCAGTCTTCTTGGTTGCCACTTGGTGTCTCCCATTCTCTTCCTTTCCTTGCTATAGTAATGTTTCCTGTCTTGCCTATGCCAAAAGTATCTATGGAATCCATTGCCTCTTAAGGCACTATTCACTACTGATGGCCTTTGAAGGTTCTTTTTTAAAAAAAATATTCTATTTATTATTTATTTGACAGAGGGGGGAGAGAGAGAGAGAAAGACAGAGAGAGGAGAGAGAGATCAAGATCACAAGTAGGTGGGGGTTAGGGGGAAGCAGGCTCCCTGCTGAGCAGAAAGCCCAATGCCAGCTCGATCCTGGGACCCTGAGATCATTACCCGAGCCAAAGGCAGAGGCTTTAACCCACTGAGCCACCCAGGGGCCCCACCTTTGAAGGTTCTTGCTGTTCTTGGTACTTAGACATTTTTACTTTAAGTTTGCTAATATCTACTGCTTTTGCCTAAGAGGGATGTCTGAATTTAGGGTGCCATCTCCCATCTGAGGTTGTTGACATTATTGCTCCAGATACATCAATGTAAGGATTAAACACCTGATGTGTAACAAAAATGCAATAGCCAAGGCAAAATAGCTGTGTAATGGGGTAAAACAGCTTATTGCATTTTTCCTGTTTGGTTTTCTTCTAGGACTGAAATTTGAGTCCCTCTGAGTGAGCTGCATTAGTGACTAATCCAGCTGAGTTATATACACCTGTGATGTAATTTAAATAACTCTATCTAATGGAGCTGCCACCTTGTTTTTGAACTTCTCTTTAGTTCTGTGACTTTTGCTTCACAGGAGAGGAATTATTTTTCAAGAGGTTCATGGCCCTTCAGGTATTAGACTCCTGGCACTGCTCTGCCACCAGTTCTCCAAGTATACACAGACGTGTCAAAAAACTAAGTAAAAAAAGTTGGGAGCATTCTGAGACCCCTTACAATCTTTCTGTAAAAAAACATTGTAGTACATGCTGCAGTCTGTGTCTTCACTCAGGAATCAATACTTGCAAGAATGGGAAAATAAGCAAACCTTTATCTAGTCACACTAAAATGGGTTCACAGGCCCAGAGTTCTCACATACCAAACAACCCTGGACTGTCTGTGACATCCTTCCATGGTATAACCAAGGTGATAGAATAATATTGGGCTATAATCCAGATTTCAAATTACTTCGATGGCTAATTAGTACCCTTTCTCAATACAACCATTTTCCTTTCTCTCTTTGATCCATTTTACTCTAGAAAAGTAGGCCTCCATGTTCTTTGTGTCTTCTGGAACTTCCTGAGGGCTCTCTGGAAAAACTGCATGTTCAAAAAACACTGTCTATTATAAAGTCTATGGGTATGGACAGGCAGAATCCCTAGCTCATAATCACAACAACTCCGACCTCATTTTCTGTCTCCCTTAACTTCTCTTTTCTCATGGAAATCAGACACAGTCAACTTCAAACTTTTCTTACACAAAGGACAGATGCTCTATTTTCCTGCCTAATTCCTCAAGCTCTGGGTTCACAGATGTAGGGAAAGTATGGTTTCCCAATTATTTGCAGGTTATAGGTCATGTTGGTAGACATCACTGTATTAGATCCATCCCATTTTCTGTCAACCCTTAGTCACATTAGGCCAGGCTTACTAAATTTCAATTTTCAACTCCCACTCCAATGGAAGGGGGTCTGTTGACAGGCAAGATTTCTGCTAAATTTGCAAAAAATAAGGGTGAAGAAAGCGGTATTTTTTTCTGAAAATGATAATTTTTAGAGTATTTAAAGCCAAGTGCAAAGGATGTCATGTGCTAGCTCTTAAACCATGTTCTCTGCTGCCAGTCCCTGTTTTGTGGTTCAGCAGAATCCAATCAAATCTTTTAAGTTGTGGATTTCCTGAGATGGAGTTATTCTAAATATTTTTTGTGCTGATCACCTGGACTGCTTTGCATAATAGCTTATATATGAAGAAGCATTTCTTCCATAAAATTGAAGTAACTGTGATTAGAGCCCTTTAATTTTGGTCATGATGAGTGAAAAAATGTGTTTTCAGGAGGCTGCTTCAAGGAGTTCTGCTATTTGGTTTTATTTTTTTAAATCTTTATTTAAATTTAATTTAGTTAACTTATAATGTATTATTAGTCTCAGGGGTAAAATTTAGTGGCTCATCAGTTGCATATAAATACCCAGTGCTCATTACATCAATTGCACTCCTTAATGCCCATCACCCAATTACCCTATCACCCCACTCACCTCCCCTCCTGAAAACCTCAGTTTGTTTGCTGAAGTTGAGCATATCTTATGGTTTCCTTCCCTCTCTATATTCATATTTGTTTATTTTTCCTTCTCTTCCTCTATGTATACCTATTTTGTTTCTTAAATTCTACATACAAGTAAATCATACAGTATTTGTCTTTCTCTGACTTATTTTGTGGAATATAATACCCTCTACTTCCAACTATGTTGTTCCAAATGGTAAGATTTCATTCTTTTTGATAGCTGAGTAATATTCCATTGTATATATATACCACATCTTTATATATTCATCAGTTGATGGATATCTGGGCTCTTTCTATATTTTCGGTATTGTGGACATTGCTGCTATGAACAATGGGCTGCATGTGCCCCTTTGATTCACTATGTATGTATCCTTTGGGTAAACACCTGGTAGTGCAATTGCTGGGTCATATATAGCTCTATTTTTAACATTTAGAGGAACTTCCATACTGTTTCCTGGAGTGGCCTCACCAGTTGCATTCCCACCAACAGTGTAAGAGGGTTCCTCTTTCTTCACATCCTCGCCAACATCTGTCATTTCCTGACTTGTTAATTTTAGTCATTCTGACAGGTATGAGGTGGTATCTCCTTGTGGTTCCGATTATATTTCCCTGATGCTGAGTAATTTTTAAGCATTTTTTTTTCATGTGCCTGCTGGCCATTTTTGTATGTCTTCCTAGAGAAATGTCTGTTCATGTCCTCTACCAATTTCTTGACTGGATATTTTGTTTTGGGGGTTTTGAGTTTGAGTTTGAGTTTTCTTGACTCTTTTCTTTGCTGTGCAAAAGATTTTATCTTGATGAAGTCCCAATAGTTCATTTTTTATTTTCTATCCCTTGCCTTTGGAAATGTGTCTAGCAATAATTTGCTGCAGCCAAGGTCAAAGAGGTCGTTGCCTGTGTTCTCCTCTGGGGTTTTGATGGATTTCTGTTTCACATTTAGGTCATTCATCCATTTTGAGTTTATTTTTTTATATGGTGTAAGAAAGTGGTCCAGGTTCACTTTTCTGCATGTGGCTATCCAATTTTTCCAACACCATTTATTGAAGAGACTATTTTTTATTGGATATTTTTTCTGCTTTGTCGAAGATTAGTTGACCAAAGAGTTGAAGGTCTATTTCTGGGTTCTCTATTTTGTTCCATTGATCTATGTGTCTGTTTTAGTGCCAGTACCATACTGTATTGATTATTACAGCTTTGTAGTACAGCTTAAAGTCTGGAATTGTGATGGCTCCAGCTTTGGTTTTCTCTTTCAACATTACTTTCATATTCAGAGTCTTTGATGGTTCCACACAAATTTTTAGGATTGTTTATTCTAGCTCTGTGAAACATGTGGATAGTATTTTGATAAGGATTGCAATTTATGTGTAGATTACTTTGTGTAGCATAGACATTTTAACAATATTTTTCTTCCAATCCATGAGCATGGAATTTTTTTCCATTTATTTATGTCTTTCTCAATTTCTTTAAAAAAATGTTCTATTATTTTCTGAGTAGAGAACCCTTAACTCTTTCATTAGCACTATTCCCAGGTATCTTTTGGTTTTGGTGTAATTGTAAATAGGATCAATTCCTTGATGTCTCTTTCTTCTGCTTCATTGTTAGTGTATAGAAAAGCAACTGGCTTCTTTGCATTAATTTTATATCCTGCAACATTGCTGAATTCCTGTATCAGTTGTAGCCATTTTTTGGTGGAGTCTTTTGGATATTCTACATAGAGTATCATGTCTGCAAAGAATGAAAGTTTGACTTCTTTGCCAGTTTGAATGCCTTTTATTTCTTTTTGTTTTCTGGTTCCTGAAACTAGGATTTCTAGTACTATATTGAATAACAATGGTGAGAGTGGACATCTCTATTATGTTCCAGCTGTAGGGGAAAAGCTCTCAGTTTTTCCCCATTGAGCATGATAGTCTCTGTGGGCCTTTTTGTAGGTTGCTTTTAATGATGTTTAGGTATGTTCCATCTATTTCTACATGATGGAGAGTTCTATCAAGAGAGGATGCTGTATTTTGTCAAATGCATTTTCAGCATCTATTGAGAGGATCACATGGGTCTCATCCTTTCTTCTATTAATGTGGTATGTCACATTGATTAATTTACAGATGTTGAGCCACCTTTGCAGCCCAGGAATAAATCCCACTTGGTCATGGTGAATAATCCTTTTAATGTAGTGTTGGATTCAATTAGCTAGTATCTTGGTGAGGATTTTTGCATCCATTTTCATCTGGGATATTGGTCTGTAATTGTCTTTCTTAGTGGAGTCTTGGGATTTGAGATCAAGGTAATGCTGGCCTCATAGAAAGAGTGGGCAAATTAGTCTATTTTTTGAAACAGTTTGAAAAGAATAGGCATTAATTCCTCTTTAAATATCTGGTAGAATTTCCCGAGGAAGCCATCTGGTCCTGGATTCTTGATTTTTGATTATTGGTTCAATTTCTTCGCTGGTTATGTATATGTTTAGGTATTCTAGTTCTTCATCTTTCAGTTTTGGTAGTTTATACGTCTCTAGGAATGTATCCATTTCTCCCAGATTGCCTCATTTGTTGGCATATAGTTGCTCATAATGTTTTCTTTTTTAAAATTTAATTTTATTTTTTCAGTGTTCCAAGATTCACTGTTCATGCACCACACCTAGTGCTCCATGCAACACATGCTCTCCTCAATACTCACCACAAATCTCACCCAACCCCCCCCACCTATGCCCCTCCAAAACCTTCAGTTTGTTTCTGAGTCCACAGGGTCTCATCTTTCGTCTCCCCCTCAAATTTCCCCTAATTCACCCTTCCTTTCCTTCTCCCAATGTCATCCATGTTTCCCCTTATGCTCCATACATAAGTGAAACCATATGATAACTGATTCTCTCTGCTTGACTTATTTCACTCAGCATAATCACTTCCAGACCCGTCCCTGTTGATACAAAAGTTGGGTATTCATCATTTATGATGGAGGCATATAATTCCATTGTATATATGGACCATATCTTCTTTATCCATTCCTCTGTTGAACGGCATCTTGGCTCTTTCCAGTTTGGCAATTGTGGCCACTGATGCTGTGAACATTGGGGTACATGTGGCCCTTCTTAGCACTACATCTGTATCTTTGGGGTAAATACCCAGTAGTGCAATTGCAGGGTCATAGGGTAGCTCTATTTTTAATTTCTTGAGGAATCTTCACACTGTTTTCCAAAGTGGCTGCACCAACTTGAATTCCCACCAACAGTGTAAGAGGGTTCCACTTTCTCCACATCCTCTCCAACACTTGTTTACTGTCTTCTTGATTTTGTTCATTCTAATGGGTGTAAGTAAGGTGGTATCTCAATGAGGTTTCGATTTGAATGTCCCTGATGGCTAATGATGATGAACATTGTTTCATATATCTGTTAGCTATTTGTATGTCTTCTTTGGAGAAGTGTCTGTTCATGTCTTCTTCCCATTTTTGAAATGATTATCTGTTTTTTGAGTGTTAAGTTTGAGGAGTTCTCTATAGATCTTAGATATCAGACCTTTGTCTGTAGTGTCATACAGCTCTGGGTCTGATTAAAACTCTTCAAAGTATAGGGATAGAAGGAACATTCCTCAACTTCATAAAATCTATCTTTGAAAACCCACAGCAAATATCATTCTCATTGGGAAAATCTGACAGCCTTCCCTTTGAGAGCAGGAATACGACAAGGATGCCCACTCTTGCCACTCTTGTTCAACATAGTACTAGAAATCCTAGTGACAGCAATCAGACAACAAAAAGAAATAAAATATATTCAAATTGGCAAAGAAGAAGTCAAACTCGCTCTCTTCGCAGATAACATGATACCTTATATGGAAAGCCCAAAAGACTCCACCCCCAAACTACTATAACTCATACAGCAATTCAGTAATGTGGCAGGATACAAAATCAATGCACAGAAATCAGTTGCTTTCTTATACACTAACAATGAAAATATGGAAAGGGAAATTAGAGAATCAATTCCATTTACTATAGCACCAAGAACCATAAGATACCTGAGAATAAACCTAACCAAAAAGGTAAAGGATCTGTACTCATGAAAGAAAGTGAAGACACATAAAGGTGGAAAAGCATTCAATGATCATGCATCAGAAGAATAAACATTGTTAAAATGACTATACTACCCAGAGCCATCTATACTTCAAGGACATCCCAATCAAAATTCCACTGGCATTTTTCAGTGCGCTGGAACAAACAATCATAAGTTTGTGTGGAACCAGAAAAGACCTCGAATTGCTAAGGAAATGTTGAAAAAGAAAAACAAAGCTGAGGGCATCACATTGCCTGATTTCAAGCTTTACTACATAGCGGTTATCACCAAGACAGCATGGTACTGGCACAAAAACAGACACATAGACCAGTGGAACAGAGCAGAGACCCCATATGTGGACCCACAACTGTATGGTCAAATAATCTTTGACAAAGCAGGAAAAAATATCCAATAGAAAAAAGAAAATATTTTCAATAAATGGTGCTGGAAAAATTGGGCAGTTATATGTAGAAGAATGAAACTTGACCATTCTCTTATAGCATACACAAAGATAAACCCAAAATGGATAAAAGACCTCAACGTGAGGCAGGAATCTGTCAAAGTTCTAGAGGAGAACATAGGCAGTAACCTATTTGACATTGGCCACAGCCACTTGTTTCAGGACATATCTCCAAAGGCAAAGGAAACAAAAGTGAAAATGAACTTTTGGGACTTCATCAAGTCAGCAAAAGAAATAATCAACAAAACAAAAAGGCAACCCACGGAGTGGGAGAAGATATTCACAAATGACACTACAGACAAAGGTCTGATATCTAAGATCTATAAAGAACTCCTCAAGCTCATAATATTTTCTTTTTTTTCCCAAATATGTTTATTTTTTCAGTGTTACAAGATAAATTATTCATGCACCACACTCAGTGCTCCATGCAATACAGAGACTGTGGACTCTGAGCAACAAGCTCATAATATTTTCTTATAGTTGTTGTTATTTCTTTGGTGTTGGTCATGATCTTTCCTCTATCATTCATGATTTTATTAATTTGGATCCTTTCTCTTTTCTTTTTCATAAGTCTGGCTAGGGGATTATCAATATTATTAATTCTTTCAAAGAATCAGCTCCTATTTTTGTTGATCTTTTCTACTTTTTTTTCTTATTTCTATATCATTAATTTTCACTCTGATCATTCAGCTTTATTTCCTCTTGTACTTCTAGCTCTTTCAGGTGTTAGTTTAAGTTGTGTATTTGAGACTATTCTTGCTTCTTGCGAAAGACCTGTATATACTTTTCTCTTCAGGCTGCCTTTGCTGCATCCCAAAGTTTTGAACTGTCTTGTTTTCAGTTTCATTTGCTTCTGTGTATTTTTTAATTATCTTTAATTTCCTGGTTGATCCAATCATTCTATATAGGATGTTCTTTAACCTCCATGTATTTGTCATACTTCCTTTTATTTTTTCTTCTGGTTGAATTCAAGTTTTAAAACATTGTGGTCTGGAAATATGCATGGTATAATATTAATTTTTTTTGTACTGGTTGAGACCTGATTTGTGACCCTGTATGTGATCTATTCTGGAGAATTTTCCATGTGCACTTGAGAAGAATGTGTGGAACTTTATGATGAAATGCTCTGAATATATCTGTTAAGTCCATCTGGTTCAGTGTGTCATTCAGAACCCTTGGTTCCTTATTAATCTTCTGCTTAGACGATCTGTCCATTGCTGTGAGAGACATGTTGAAGTCCCCTACTATTACTGTATTATTATCATAAGTTTCTTTAAGTTTGTTATTAATTGATTTATATATTTGCATCTTCCACGTTAGAAGCATAAATATTTACAATTGTTAGATATTTTTGTTGGATAAGCCCCTTTATTAGGATATTGAGTCCTTCATCTCTTTTTACAGTTTTAGGTTAAAATTCTAGTTTGAAAATATAAGTATGATTACTTTTGCTTTGTATTGCTCTAGGAGCATGATAAATTGTTCTTTACCCTTTCACTTTCAATCCGGAGATGTCTTGGGGTCTAAAATGAGTAAGCAGCAAATCAAAAGCTCTTGTTTTCATATCCATTCTGATACCATATGTCTTTTGATTGGAGCACTTAATCCATTTACATTCAGAATAATTATGGAAAGATATGAATTTAGTGCCATTGTATTACCCACAAAGTCACTGTTCCTGTAAATTATCTCTGTTCCTTTCTAGTTTTTGTTCCGTTTGGGCTTTCTGCTCAAAGGTTCCCCTTTAATATTTCTTGGAGGGCTGGTTTAGTGTTCACAAATTCTTTTAGTTTTTGTTTGTCCTTGAAACTCTTTATCCCTCTTTCTATTCTGAAAGACAATCTTGCTTTATAAGGCATTCTTAGCCGCATATTTTTTTTCCCATTTAACATGGTGAATTTATCATGCCAGTCTTTCTGGTCAGCTGGGTCTCTGTGGACAGGTCTGCTGCCAGCCTTATGTGACTACGATTGTAGGTTAAGGACCTTTTGTCCTGAGCTACTTTCAGAATTTTCTCTTTATATTTGAAATTTGCAAGATTCATTATAATATGGCTAGGTGTTGTCCCATTTTTGTTGATTTTGAGGTGGGTTCTTTCTGCCTCCTGGATTGAATTTTGTTTCCTTTCCAAGATTAAGGAATTTCTCAGCTCTAATTTTTTCAAATGAACCTTCTGTCCTTTTCTCCTTCTTCTTGTCTTCTGGGACCCTTATCATGTGGATATTATTTCACTTTGTGGAATTGTTGAGTTCCTAAGGCTCCTTTTATGATCTAATAGTTTTCCTTCTTTATTATTTTTAGCTTCCTTATTTTCCAACTTTTTATCTTCTATATCACTGATTCTAGTTTAGGGATGCCTGGGTGGCTCAAATGGTTAAGCATCTGTCTTAGGCTCAGGTCATGATCTCCAGGTCCTGGGACCAAGCCCCACTTCAAGTTTCCAGCTTAGCAGGGAATCTGTTTGTCCCTCTTCTTTTACATTCCCCCCAACCCTGCTCATACTCTCTCCATCTTTCTGTCTCAAATGAATAAATAAAATCTTTGAGAAAAATAAATTCTAGTTCAGACATCTTACTTATATCAGTATTTATTAAAAACCTGGCAATGAGTACTAATTCCTGTTCTTGCTTTAGGATTGGTTTTCTCCATCTTGTCATTTTGTATGGAAAAGAAAAGAAGATTTAAAAAAAAAAAGAAAAAACCCAACAAGAATAACAGGAATAACAACAAAATTTCAGAAAATGTTCTGGTTTACAGTGTTTACACTCTACTGTTGCATTTTGGCTGGTCTTTCCCACTTGTATTTCTTTTACAGAGTACCTCCCTACTTGTAGTAGGGGCTGTTTGGACCTTTAAATTAGGTGTGCATTGATTTGTTTGTCAAGATAAGCTTGTTCAAGAAAGAAAAAGAAGAAGAAGAAGAAGAAGAAGAAGAAGAAGAAGAAGAAGAAGAAGAAGAAGAAGAAGAAGAAGAAGAAGGAGAAGAAGAAGAAGAAGAAAAAGAAGAAGAAAAAGAAGAGGAGGAGGAGGAGGAGGAAGAGGAGGAGGAAGGGGAAGGGGAAGGGGAAGGAGAAGAATGCTTGATCCAAGACAGGAGAAAAGGAAAAAGGAAAAAAATACAAAGCCATTCAAACAAAGTTATAAGCTTGAAACTAAAGAATAAAAAAGGAAGAAGGAAAAAGGAGTAAGGAATGAAGAAAAGAGAGAGAGAAAAAAGAAGTCTGATCCAAAAAATAAGAAAAGGAAACAACACAATAAATGAACAAAAATTGTATATCTGATGTCCCCCAAAAATGAGAAAAAATATAAAAGATAAAGAATAAGAAACAGAAAAATAAAAAAAAAACTAAAAAATTTTAAGAAGTCATAAAAGGAGAGCAAAAGAAAGAAAGAAAGAAAGAAAGAAAGAAAGAAAGAAAGAAAGAAAGAAAGAAAGAAAGAAAGAAAGAAAGAAAAGAAAAAGAAAAAGAAAGAAAAAAAAGAAAAAAGCTGCTTCCATGTCCACTAGAAAGAAGTTGATGTTTTGGAGATTGATTGATTGATTGATGTTTGTGAAAATGTCTTTTTTTTCTTTTTATTTAAATTCAAATAATTAACATACAATATATTATTAGTTTCAGAGGTAGAGTTCAGTGATTCATCAGTCTATGTAATAGTGCTCATTACATCACGTGCCCTCCTTAATGTCCATCACCCCATTACCCCAATCCTCCAATCCCTTCACCTCCAGCAACCCTCAGTTTGGTTTCTATGTTGTTTTCTACATTTTCTGCTTCTCTTATGGTTTGTCTCCCTCTATGATTTTGTCTTGGTTTATTTTTTCCGGTCTTTCCCCCATGATCCTCTGTTTTGTTTCTTTAATTCCACATATGAATGAAATTATGATGTGTCTTTCCTTAATTGAGTCATTTTGCTTAGCATAATACCTTATAGGGTATTCTATTTTCAGTGTTTTGAGGAACCTCCATATTATTTTCCAGAGTGGCTGCACCAGCTTGCATTCCTACCAACAGTATAAGAGGGTTCCTTTTCTCACCAACGTCTGTCATTTCCTGACTTGTTAATTTTCGCAATTCTGACCAGTGTCAGGTGGTAACTCATTGTCGTTTTGATTTGTATTTCTCTGATGCCAAGTGATGTTGAGCATTTTTTCATGTGTCTGTTATCCATTTGGATGTATTCTTTGGAGAAATGTCTGTTTATGTCTATTGCCCATCTCTTGATTGGATTATTTTTTCTTTTGGTGTTGATTTTGTAAGTTTTTAAAATAGATTTTGGATACTAGCTCTTTATCTGATATGTCATTTGAATATATTGTCTCCATTCTGTCAGTTATCTTTTGGTTTTGTAGAATCTTTCCTTTTCTGTAAAAAAGCATTTTATCTTGATGAAGTTCCAATAGTTCATGTTTGCTTTTGTTGCCCTTGCCTCAGAAGATTTGTCTAGCAAGAAGTTGCTGTGGCCCAAAGTCAAAGAGGTTGCTGCCTTTGCTAATCTCTAAGATTTTGATGGATTTCTGTTTCGCATTTGTTTGTTCATTGATTTTGAGTTTATTTTTCTGTTGGTTTAAGGAAATGGCCCAGTTTCATTCTTTTGCATGTGGCTGTCAAATTTTCCCAAAACCATTTCTTGAAGAGACTGTCTTTTTTCCAGTGGAAATTCTTTCTTGCTTTGTCAAAGACTAGTTGACTATAGAGTTGAGGGTCCATTTTGGGAGGTCTCTATTCTGTTCCATTGATCTATGTGTCTGTTGTGTGTCAGCACCATACTGTCTTGGTGATTACAGCTTTGTAATCTAGCTTGACATCTGGTATGCCACCAGGTGTGAGGTTTTTTTTTTTTTTTCAACTTTCCTTTGGCTATTTCTGGTCTTTACTGGTTCCATACAAATTTTATGATTATTTGTTCCAGCTCTGTAAAAGATGTTGATCGTATTTTGATAAGGATTTCATTGAATGTGTAGATTGCTCTAGGTAGCATAGACGTTTTAAAAATATTTGTTCTTCCAATTCACAAGCATGGTACATTTTTCTATTTATTTATGTCTTCCTCAATTTCTTTCATGAGTTATTTATAATTTCCTGAATACAGGTACTTTGCCTCTTTGGTTAGGTTGATTCCTAGGTATCTTATGGTTTATGGTATAGTTGTAAATGGGATTGATTCCTTAATTTCTCTTTCTTCTGTCTCATTGTTAGTGTATAGAAGTGCAACTGACTTCTATGCATTGATTTTATATACTACCATGCTGCTGAAACCTGTATGAGTTCTAGCAATTTTGGGGTGGATTCTTCAGGGTTTTCTACATACAGTATTATGTCATCTGCAAGGAGTAAGAGTTGGACTTCTTCTTTGCCAGTTCAGATGTCTTTTATTTCTTTTTGAGGTCTGATTGTGAGTCTAGGACTTCTAGTACTATATTGAACAACAGTGGTGATAGTGGACATCCCTGCCATGTTCCAAACATAGGAGAAAAGTTCTCAGTTTTTCCCCATCTTGGATGATATTTACTGTGGGCTTTTCATATCTGGTTCTGATGATATTGAGGTATGTTCCCTCTATCCCTACACTGTAAAGTGTTTTAATAAAGAAAGGATGCTTTACTTTGTCAAATGTTTTTCTGCCTCTGTTGAGATGATCATATGGTTCTTATGCTTTTTTTTTTATTAATGAGCTGTATCATACTGATTGATTAGCAGTTGTTCAACTACTCTTGCAGCCCAGGAGTAAATCCCACCTGGTAGTGGTGAATAATTCTTTTAGTGTACCATTTGTTCCTACTAGCTAGTGTCTTGGCAAGAATTTTTGCATCCATGTTCATGGATATTGGTCTGTAATTCTCTTTTGTGGTGGAGTCGGTGTTTGGTTTTGGAATCAATGTAATGCTGGTCTCATAGAATGAGTTTGGAAGTTTTCCTTCCATTTCTGTATTTTGAAACAGCTTCAGAAAAGTGGGTATTAATTATTTTTTTCAAGATTTTATGTATTTATTTGACAGAGAGGGAGAGAGCATAAGTGGGGGTAGTGGCAGGCAGAAAGGAGGGAGAAACAAGCTCCCTGCTGAGCACGAAGCCCAGTGTGGGGCTCAATCTCAGGACCCTGGGATCATGACCTGAGGTAAAGGTTGACATTTAACCAACTGAGCCAACCAGGCGCCCCATCTTCTTTAAGTATTTGGTAGAATTCGCCTGAGAAGCCATCCAGTTATGGACCGTTGTTTGTTGGGAGATTTTTTGATTACTGGTTCAATTTATTTGCTTGTTATGGGTCTGTTCAAGCTTTCTATGTCTTCCTATTTAAGTTTTGGTAGTTTATGCTTCTAGGAATGCATCCATTTCTTCCAGGTTGCCTAATTTGTTGGCATATAGTTGCCCATAATATTTTCTTATAGTTGTTTGTGTTTCTTCAGTGTTGGTTGTGAACTCTTCTCTCATTCATGATTTTATTAATTTGGGTCCTTGCTCTTTTCTTTTCGGTAAGTCTGGCCAGTGGTTTATCAATCTTATTAATTTTTTTAAAAAAATCAGCTCCTAGTTTCATTGATCTGTTTTACTGTTCTTTTGATTTCTATTTCATTGTTTTCTGCTCTAATCTTTATAATTTCTTTTCTCCTGCTTGGCTTAGGCTTTATTTGCTTTTACTTCTTCATGTCCTGCAAGAGTAAGGTTAGGTGGTATGTTTGAGACCTTTATTGTTTCTTGAGAAAGGCTGGTATTTCTATATACTTCTTTCTTAGGACTGCCTTTTCTTGCATCTCAATGCTTTTGAACACTGTGTTTTCATGTTCATTTGTTGCCATGTATATTTTTACTCCTTTAACTTCCTGGTTGACCCATTTTAGTAGGTTGTTCTTTAGCCTCCATGTATTTGAATTCTTTCCAATTTTCCTCTTGTGATTGAGTTCCAGTTTTAAAGCATTGTGGTCTGAAAATATGTAGTGACTGATCCCAACCTTTTGGTAACAGTTGAGATGTGATTTATGACCCAGGATGTGAACTGTTTTGGAGAATATTTCATGTGAAATTGAGAAGAATGTGTATTCTGTTGATCTAGGATGGAACACTCTATATATCTGTGAAGTCCATCTGGTCCAGTGTGTCATTCAAGGCCCTTGTTTCCTTGTTGATCTTCCACTTAGATGATCTGTCCATTGCCATGAGTAGGACTTTAAAATTCCCTACTATTGTATTATTATCAATGTGTTTATTTAGTTTTGTTATTTATTGTATTATATAATTTGCTGCTCCCATGTTAGGGGCATAAATATTTACAATTGTTAGATTTTGTTGGATAGACCCTTTAATTATGACATAGTAACCTTCTCCATCTCTTATTATAGTCTTTGTTTTGAAAATCTAATTTATCTGATATAAGGATTGCCACCCCAGCTTTCTTTTGATGTCCCTTAGAATGATAAATAATTTTCCATCCCCTCACTTTCAATCCAGAGGTGTCTTTGGGTCTAAAATGAGTATCTTGCAGGCAGCATATTGATGGTTCTTGCTTTTATATCCAATATGATATCCTATGTCTTTTGATTGGGGCATTTAGGACATTTACATTCAGAGTAACTATTGAAAGATATGAATTTAATGCCATTTGTATTACCTGCAAAGTGACTGTTTCTGTATATTGTCTCTGTTCCTTTCTGGTCTATGCTATTTTTGGGCTGTCTTCATTTCAAGGATTCCCTTTAATTTTACATGCAGGGGTGGTTTGTTGATCACAAATTCTTAGTTTCTGTTTGTCCTGGAAGCTTTCTAATCTCTTCTTGTATTTTGAATGAAATCCTTGCCAAATAAAGTATTCTTGGCTGCATATTTTTCTCATTAACACCCTGAATATATCATGCCAGTCTTTTCTGGCCTGCCAGGTCTCGGTGGTCTCTAGCTTCCAATCTAGTTTCTATCCTTGTAGGTTACAGACTTCTTGTCCCAAGCTGCTTTCAGGATTTTCTCTTTGTCTCTGAGATTTGTAAGTTTCACTATTATGTCAGGGTGATGACCTATTTTTATTGATTATGACCTATTTTTATTGATTATGACCTATTTTTATTGATTTTGAGGGGGTTTCTATGCTTCCTGAATTTTGATGCCTGTTTCCTTCCCCAGATTAGGGAAGTTCTCCACTATAATTTGCTCCACTATACCTTCTGACCCTCTCTCTCTTTCTTTTCTTTCTTCTTTTGGGATCCCCATTATTCTAATATTGTTTTGCTTTATAGTATCACTTATGTCTTGCATTCTCCCCTTGTGATCCAGTAGCTGTTTATCTCTATTCTTCTCAGCTTCTTTATTTCCATCTTTTTATCTTTTATGTCACTAATTTTCTCTTCTGCCTCATTTATCCTAGCAGTTAGAGTCTCCATTTTTTATTGCATCTCATTAATAGCCTTTTTAATTTCAACTTGGTTAGATTTTAGTTATTTTATTTCTCCAGAAAGGAATTCTCGAGTGTCTTCTATGCTTTATTCAAGCCCAGCTAGTATCTTTTTAATCATTATTCTGAACTCTTAATCTAACAACTTACTTGTATCCATCTTGATTAGGTCTCTGGCAGTCAGTACTGCTCCTTGTTATTTTTTTTTTAATTTATTTATTTGACAGAGACAGAGAGATCACAAGCAGGCAGAGAGAGGAGGAAGCAGGCTCCCCGCCGAGCAGAGAGCCCGATGCGGGGCTCAATCCCAGGACCCTGGGACCATGACCCGAGCTGAAGGCAGAGGCTTCAACCCACTGAGCCACCCAGGCGCCCCAACTCCTTGTTCTTTTTTGAGGTGAGTTTTTCCATCTCATCAAAAAGAAAGACTTCCCCCTTTCTCTCTGCCTGCCTCTCTGCCTACTTGTGATCTCTCTCCTCTCTGTCAAATAAATAAACGAAATCTTAAAAAAAAAAAGTGAACAGTCTCCTGTGTCCCAGGTTTTCATCAGTTCCCTGCCCTTAGCCTGTGTACTCCCAGGCTGTCTATGTGCCCAGTGCCACCAGATCTCCTGCATTTTATCTCTGGCTGATGACTGGGATTCAAAACTCCAGGTTTTAAAGGGCCTTGCAAATGGTGGACACCCACCTCTCCCCTGGAGGAACCTTATGATGCATCTGGCATTGTCATGTCCCAGAAAAGCAGCTGCACAGTTTGAGCATGGAGGCTAGAGTTTATTGTGATGCACAGCTAAAAGCTGCAACAAGGTTTTACTGTCTGTTCACAACTCAGTCCCCTACTCTGTTCCTTCCCAGAAATGCAGTTGCACATAGGCTTGAATGTATTGTGGCAGAAGGCAAAAAGCAGCAGCCAGGTTATATGAAGTCTGCCCTAGTCTCTGTTCTCTGTCAGTTCTGCTGCAGAAAACCAGCTGCTTGGTGCACACACAGAGGTTTATGCCTATTGTGGTTTTACTGTGTTCTGTACACACTTCTGATCTTGCTGTTGAATGATGCTCAGTGGCTCCTAGTTGCCCTTTTGTCCCTGAAGGGGCAAAATACATTCTTCCAAATATACTCCAGGAAGGGGAGTGATGTCTCCCCGTGCGACCTAAGGGTTCTCCTCACTGCAGCTTATTGTCTGATCTCTACTCACAGTTCTTTTCCTCTCTCTCTCTCTCTCTCTCTCTCTCTCTCTCTCTCTCTCTCCCTTTTGCTCCACAAAAAGGGTTCCTTCTGCTTTGAGGCTGCACAGTTGTCCTCACCCCCAGATCATGGCTCCAAAACTCACATCTGCCATGTTCTCTCCTTCCAACTGTGCAGATTGTTTTCTTAATTCTCAAATCACATTCCTAATTGTTCAAAATAGTTGGATATTGATCTAGCTGTGTTTGAAGGACAAGGCAAGCTCACGGTCACCCTACTATTCTGCCCTCTTAATTCCACCCTATTCCCTGCTAGCTGATTTTAAAAACAATATACCTTTGCTCATTATTAAAACTATGGGCTTGGTGTTATGGATTGGTTCCAGATACACTGCCAAATTTGAACATCTTTTGCACTACACTGAAGATTCGTACTGGATTTAATGTATTCAATCATCCTGGTAAATAAAACAAAATATTCAGGTCCAAATAGTTCTAGGGTCTTTTTTAATAGTCTCACTCATTACTAATGTTTTCACAAATCAAGGCTGATATCCTCTGAGAAAAATGAAATGAGTGAAAAAATATGATATTTATGTTTTCCTTGAACAGACCAGTGAGAAACTGTAAATGATATGTGGCTATTTGCAAATTATGTCATTCTCAAAGTGAAACACTAAAAGAATTTTTTTTGTTCTGGTTTCAAGTTTTTATTTAAATTCCACTTAGTTAACATACTGTGTAATATTGGTTTCAGGAGCAGAATTTAGTGATTCATCAGTTACATAAAACAGCGCTCATCACAAGTGCCCTCCCTCATACCCATCACCCACTTAACCAATTCCCCTGCCCACCTCCCCTTCCAGAAACCCTCAGTTTGATCTCTATATTTAAGACTCTATTTTATGGTTTGCCTTATTCTTTTCCCCCATGTTCATCTGTTTAATGTCTTAACTTCCTCATATGAGTGAAATCATATGATATTTGTCTTTTTCTAAATGACTTACTTCATGATACATAAGACTCTCTAGTTCCATCCACGTCATTGCAAATGGCAAGATTTCATTCTTTTTTATTGCTGAATAATATTCAATTGTGCATATATACTACATCTTCCTTATCCATTTTTTCAGTCAATGGACATTTGGGCTCTTGCCATAATTTGGATCTTGCAGATAAAGCTACTATGGACATCGGGGGACATGTGTCCCTTTAAATCAGTATTTATTATTTGCCTAAATACCTAGTAGTATAATTGCTGGATGATAGGGTAGTTCTACTTTTAAATTTCTGAGAAAATTCCATATTGTTTTCTGGAGTCGCTGCACCAGTTTCCATTTCTAACAAAACTGTAAGAAGTTTCCCTTTTCACTGCATCTTTTGCCAACATCTGTTGCTTCCTGTGTTGTTAATTTTAGCCATTCTGACTGGTATGAGGTGGTATCTCATTGGAGTTTAGGTTTGCATTTCACTGATGTTGAGTGATATTGAGCATTGTTTCATGTGTCAGCCATCTGTAGATCTTCTTTGGAAAAATGTCTATTCATGTATTCTCAATTTTTTAAATGGACTTTTTGTTTTTTGGGTGTTAATTTTGATAAGTTCTTTATATATTTTGAACACTAACACTTTATCAAATATGTCATTTGAAAATATCTTCATTCATTCCCTAAGTTGCCTTTTTCTTTTGTTGATAGTTTCCTTTGCTGTGCAGAAGTCCCAGCACAGTAAGGGACTATTTTGATGAAGTCCCAATATTTTATATTTTATTTTTACCTTTTAAAAATTTTTGCTTTTGTTTCCCTTGCCTCAGGGAACATATCTAGTAAATAGTTGCTACAGACAATGTCAAAGAGATTACTGTCTGTGTTCTCCTCTAGGATTTTGATGGTTTCCTGTCTCACATTTAGGTAATTTGTCCACTTTGAGTTTATTTTTGTGTATAGTATGAGAAAGTGGTCCAGTTTCATTCTTTTTCATGTTGCTCTCTAGTTTTCCCAACACCATTTGCTGAAGAGACTCACTTTTCCTTTGGATATTCTTTCTGGCTTTGTTGAAGATATTATTATTGTACTAATATCATTGAGTTCCTTTACATTTGTTATTAATTTTTTGATATATTTGGGTGCTCCATTGTCAGGTATATACATATTTACAATTGATAGATATTCTTGTTGGATTGTCCCCTTCTTATGATATAGTTGCCTTTTTTCATCTTTTGTTAGTCTTTGGTTTAAAATGTACTTTGACAATTACTGCTAGTTCAGTTTTCTTTTGCTGTTGATTTGCATGATAGATGGTTCTTTATCCCCTAACTTTCAATCTGCAGGTATTTTTAGACATAAAATGAGTTTCTTGTAATCTGTGGGTGTTTTAGATCTAAAATGAGTTTCTTGTAGTCAATATATATATATTTGTGTTTTTTTTTAATCCATTCTGACTCCCTATGTCTTTTGATTGGACCGTTTAGTCCATTTCCATTCAGAGTAATTATTGATAGATATGAATTTAGTGACATTTTATTATTGATTTTCTTGTTTCTAGAGATTTTCTCTGGTCTTTTCTAGTCTTTGTCCCTCTTAGTCATTCCTTGCCACCCAAAGAGTCTCCTTTAATATTTTTTGCAGGGCTGGTTTAGTAGTCATGATCTCCTTTAGTTTTTGTTTTTATGGGAAACTCTTTCTCTATTCTGAATGATAGCCTTGCTGGGTAGAACATTCTTGGCTGTAGATTTTTCCCATTCAGCAAGTTGAATATATCGTCCCACTTCTTACTTACCTGTTAAGTTTCTGTGGAAAGACCTGCTGCTAACGTTATTGGTCTTCCTTTCTAAGTTAAGGATTTCTTTTGTCTTGTTACTTTTAGAATGTTTTCTTTATTTTATTTTGCTGATTTAACTACAATATGTCTTGGTGTTCACCTCCTTTTCTACTTGATTTTCATGGGAGTCCTGTGTGCTTCCTTCCTTGATATGGATGTCTGTTACCTTCTGCAGATTAGGGAAGTTTTAGCTATGATTTCCTCAAATAAACCTTCTTCCCCTCTTTCTCTCTCTTCTTCCTGAATTCATATGGTATAAATGTTATTACACCTTACAGAGTCACTGAGTTTCTTATGTCTACATTCTTGATGTAATATATTTCTTTTCCTCTTCTTTTCAACTTCCTCATTTTCCATTATTTTATTTTTTATGCCACTTATTCACTCCTCTACTTCTTCCATTCTTGTGTCATTACATTGAATCAATTTCTAATCTTGGTTATTGCACTTTTCATTTTGGTGTATCTACTTTTTATCTCTTTTATCTCTGTGGTAAGGGACTCCCTGGTGTCCTTCTCTGCTTCTCTTAGGCACAGTTTGTATCCTTTTGATTGTTGCTTTAAATTCTGCATCAGACACATTACTTATGTCTGTTACTTTTAGCTCCCTGACTTTGATCTTTTCTTGTTCTTTCTTTTGGGATGAATTCCTCTGTCTTGGCATTTTATCTTGGTGTCTCTTTCAGTTGGTTAGGAAAATCTGTTATGTTTCCTGCTCCTGAGAATATTAGCTTTACGAAGAATAGGTCACATACTGTCCAGAGCATGGCACCTCAGGACGTGTCTCTGGTGTATACTGTGTGCACTCTCCTGTTGTGTTTCCCTTAAGTCAGTCCTTTTTCAGAGTTTCTCCTTGCCTGCAGTGTGAGTGTTTGGACCTTGTCCAGAGTGTGGCAAGTTTTAAGTAGGTGTGCTCTGGTTTTCTTATCAAGACACCTGATACTATTTCCACTAGAACCAAAGTTTTGCAGAAGTCAACATGGTAGACATGGTGTGTGCAGGCAGCTTGTGTTGATCTTCTGGGGGAGGGATCCACTGCACACTTGTCCAAGAAAAGCAGAACTAGTAGACAACAGGGAGACAGGGCTTGGTGTAAGGGGTTTGGGGCCCTATACCAGGCAGGCTGGCTGAATTTTAAAACTCCAAACTTTAGGTATTTGGTGTGGTGTAGACCTGCACTGGTCCTCTGGGGGAGGGTCTCACTACACTGAGACTAATGGAGGTTTGTCCCAGAAGCGCAGTCGCACCAAAGGGCAGGGGCATGGAGTTTGTAGTAAAGTGGAGCAATGAGTCAGTGTCCAGGTTAGCTACCCTCAGGAGGTGTCTCTGTGCTTATCCTGAAATATAGCAGAGGAAAATGACACCAGTTGGCTCTTTTGTCCCTGGAGAAGAAATGCCAACCTCTCCCAGATGCCTCCAAGAAAGGAGAATCATCTCTCCTAGCATTCCCAGGGGATCCTCAGATTGTGATGTCTGTCCCTGGACTCTTTGCTCTTCTTCTGCATAGGAGCACTGCAGCAACCTCAGAGCTCCCTATCAGCCATGCTGTGGACCTCTAAAACTCCAATCATTGAACCCCGCTGGCTATAAAAACTCCCCCAAATCAGCCCTTCTCATTTACCCAGTCACAGCTTTGGGGAATTGTTTTTCACGTGCGATCTCCTGTGTACTCCTCTCCCTTTTGCCTTTTTCTGTGACCAGGACTCTCTCCCCTCTGCAGCACCCATGATATGTTTCTACTCCAAAACACATCCCCACATCTACCTTCTACAATGTGGCTTCTTTTCTCCCTCTAGTTATGCAGTTTGTTTTGTCAGTCCTCAGATTGATTTCTTGGGTATTCAGAATGATTTGGTATTTACCTAGCTGTGTTTAAGGAACAAGACAATTTTAAGGTCCTACTACTCTGCCCTCTTAGTTCCTCCCCTAGGATATTTTTGAAACTGCAGATCACAGCCCGTTAAGTACTAAATTCAAGTCACTGTGTCACAAACATATAAGAATACCTGTCACTTGGAAAAATAATTATTTTGTGAAACTTTGTTTCATATGTGTGTGTGTGTGTGTGTGTGTGTATTGTGGTGTGGAGATATATATATATATATATATATATATATATATATAGCCATAAAATTTATTTCAAACTTTGGATAATAGCCACACCAGGGGCATCTGGGTGGTTCAGTCGATAAGTGTCTGCCTTTGGCTCAGGTCATGATCCCAGGGTCCTGGGATCGAGCCCTGCATTAAGCTCCCTGCTCCACAGGAAGCCTGCTTCTCCTTCTCCCACACCCCGTGCTTGTGTTTCTGCTCTCGCTCTTTCTCTTCTCTGTCAAATAAATACATACATACATACATACATACATACATACATACATATGTATATACAATCTTAAAGAATAAAATAGCCACACCAATCCTCTTGCTGGAAGGATATTTTCTCTCAGTTCATCCTGTTCTGTATTTTCTACTCTCTACATTGAAGTAGCAAGGGTTTATGCAGCATAGTGTAACTACTACGAATATCATCTGGAGGCAGGCACAAGTTTTCAAACCTGTTTACTGAAACAGTACCAAGTGCTCTGGTAATTCCAAATAGACTTAGTTTAATCTATAAGGATAGTTCTCATTTCCTATAAGTTGAATACCCGAGATGGCATATTTTTGTTCCTAATTTTAGCCCTGTAGCACATTGAAACCTTTAAATTATAATTTAGGGAAACCACCAAGCACTTATTTCCAGTGATATCAAATGTGAAAGTGTTATTCAGTTCCTTCTCTGGCGGACTGAATAACAAAAGGTTGGAGATAATAAAAACCAAGGCAAGATATGGTACTCTAGGTGTCAGTGCCAGCAATGATAGATAAATTATTATTTGAGATTTTGTTGCTCATGCAGTTGGGTTGGCTGAGGCCAAGAATGTGTAAGCTGTAGCCTGGACTTCTTTGAAATTGTTTGCATGAATTCCTCTTGAATAGTATCATCACAGAACTAGAAATTTTCTAGATATCTTTTCAAATTGACTATTCTCAGGTTGCTTGGGACTTTAAATAGCCAGCATCCATGTTCTTCCAGTGTTCTGACAAAGGCAATTCTGTCATTTAGAACCACCAATATTGCTAGGTAGTTAATATAATCCATCGCCTTTTCATTAGGTGATATGACATGGCAGAAACTTCTCTTTTTCTCTAAAGGGCCCTCTTAAACATTTATCTTCATCAATCATTGATGTTTTATAATACATGTTCTACAAACATAACAAGATAGCTTACTGGATTCCTAATAAAGCATACTGTAGAGCTTGTATCTGGTAATAGTAATTGTGGGTATGATAATCTATGTCCATTTGTAATTTTTCAGACTTTTTCTCATTACCACAATAGGTAAGGTATGTGGACAGAAAGATCTCATAATGATTCCATTAGTTGACAGTTCTTCAATATGATATCTCAGATCATTAATCTCTGATAAATCAAGATTTCTAGATCAGTAGCTATCAACTGAGGAAAACTTTGTCATTCAGCAGTGTCTAAAGTCATTTTCTTTTGTCAAAACTGGTTTATATCTATGGGTAGAAGTCAAGGGTGCTAGTAAACGTTATGCAATGCCCAGGGCAGCCCTTTCCCACCCAAAACACAGAATTATTTGTCCAAGATGTCAGAAATGCTGATGTTGATGTTGAAAAGTCCTGTCCTAACCTTGCTGTTTGACCCTAATAATTTTTTTGAATCATTCAAAATTATAGTGAGCTATTTTCTTCATATTCTTCTTCATTTACATGGATACTTTATCATGGCCTGAACCCTTATCTTCCTTCTCAACATTCTTCTTCTACTTCTCAGAACTTGAATAGTTCTCAAGCTCAAAATTAAGTTAACTCAGACCTTATACCTGGAATTTTCTAAGATGCTAGGCAGGAGGAATAGAGATTGAGAAGGTTTGTTGTGGTTATTGGTGTTTATACGTCATAATTTATTTAAAAAAATAATTTAAGTATAGTTGACACACAATGTTACATTACTTTAGGTGTATGGCATAGTAACTTGAAAAGTTTATATGTTATGCCATGCTCCACAAGTGTAGCTACCATCTGTCACCATACAATGTTATTACAATATCATTGACTATGTTCTTTATGCTATACCCTTTATTTCTGTGACTTATTCATTCCGTAACCGGAAGCCTGTATCTCCCACTTCCTTTCACAAAATTTGTCCATTTTCCCACCCTCCCTCCCCTATGGCGACCATCAGTTTGTTTTTTGTATTTGTAGGTCTGATTCTGCTTTCTTGTTTGTTTATTTATTCTTTTTTTTTAAAGATTTCACAGAGTTGTTTTGTTTCTGTTTTTCTTTAATTCCGGCAAGCTAATGTGCATAAGATAAAGGGAAGTTTGTTAAGGATATATATCATCAGTCTGCTGCTGGAAATAGTATACTGGGACTTAAAGGGGTTAAAATTAGGCTCCTCAATGCCATGTACACCATAGAAGTGCTGATTCATCTCATCCCAATGGCTAATGTGGAGGAAGTATAATGAGTTCAATTTTAAATATGATAGTTTGAGGTGTCTGTGGGTCATTCAAGTGGAGATGTCAAGTAGGTCACTAAATACATGGAATTGGAGGTAAAAATAGACATGTGGACATAATCATTTTACAGACGGTAATCAAGGTCATGAGAATGTATGATAACAGCTAAGGAAATAATATAGATTTAGAAAAGAAAGTAGTCCATAACTACCCTCTTAGGCAACTCCAACATTTCATGTCAGATCAGTTCAGAGTAAATGATACTTCCACTATATCAAGCTCTCTCAGATGGAAGGACAATTGTATTTAATCATTTGATAAAATTTTATATCAAACACCCATTATATGGAAGAACTATTATAGGCTCTTGAATACATCAGTAAATAAAACTGACTGAAATCCCAGACCTTAGGGGAGTTTATTGTATAGCAACTTTCTTTATAAAGAAACAGGGGTTCCAGAAGTTTTCCATGTTATAAATAAATAAATAAATAAAGCCTTTGGTTCCTAAAAATCTCAATCCCCCATTTTCAATATTAGAAAGAAATCCTAAATGCTACCCTATTCTCCAATTATTTCTACTCCAGTATCTTTGTTCAATGTTGCACATGACTTTAACTTTTCTATGAAACTGCTGGTTGTTTGAAGAAATGAAATAGATAATGCAGCAATCCAGAAATTAGGTATTGACCTTGGGCAAAAGGAAGGAGAAAAGATGTCACATAAATGAATGGCAGGCATTCATAGTGAAATAAATAACATTATAGAACCAAGTTAAGATAAGTGGACAAAGAATTCTCAGTTCTTAGACTGACAAAATATAACAAAGATAGGACAACATAGCTACATAGTATTGACAGAAATAAAGGTGCAAAGATGGGCCTGGTTTGAAAATGCCAGTGTGAATTAGGAAACGAGAAATTAGAGAGAAAAGAGGTAAACTCAAACAATCATCTTTTTTATTCTTTATCTTTGCTTTTATTATCTTGGCCTGAGTTTTATTCCCATCAAGCACAACATTGATGTGAGTCAGACAACATAAAAAAATGCATTGATCTGCGATGCCTGGGTGGTTCAGTCAGTTAAGTGTCTGCCTTTGGCCCAGATCATGATTCCAGGATCCTGAGATCAAGTGCCCCATCAGGCTCCCTGCACAGCAGAGAGCCTACTTCACCCTCTACACTTCCCTCCCTGTTTGTGATCTCTCTCACTCTCTCGCTCTCAAATAAATAAACAGAATCTTAAAAAAAAATTAAATAAAAAAATTCATTGAACTAAAAATTGATGATAAATTTTAGACTTTCTCAGTCATCTTATTATTATTACTCAACTATAGTTGACACTACAGTCTATTAATTTCGTGTGTGCAACATAATGATTCGACCTTTATATACATTGTATACATTTCAAAAATGAATATTGGGTAGGATATAATTTAAAAGTAAAGGAAAAGTGTCACTTTTTAATTCATACATTAAAAGTTTTGTGATTTTAAATATGCTTTATCGTAAATATACTTTTTAAACTCTTAAAAACTGGCAGTATTTAAAAAGTGAGTTAGATAGTAAGCAAAGAGAGCAAAAGTATCCTAAAATCTTTCCTTACCATCTTGACCACAATTTGAATTCTCCTTCTAACACAGGTCACCCTTGCATGGAGCACTCAGTGTGATGCATGAACAATTAATCTTGTGACACTAAAAAAATAAACATATTTGGGAGAAAAAGAAAAGAAAAAAGAAAAACTACTGGCCAAACTACTCCAAAAGAAAAGAGAGAGGACCCTAATTAATAAAATAATGAATGAAAGGGGAGAGATCACGACTAATCCAAAGGAAATAGAAGCAATTATCATAAATTATTATCAACAGCTATATGCCAATAAATTAAACAACCTAAAAGAAATGGATGCATTCCTGGAAACCCATAATCTTCCAAGACTGAAATAGGAAGAAATTGACAACCTGAATAGACCAATATGTAGTAAAGAGATTGAAGCAGTGGTCAAAAACCTCCCAAAAAACAAGAGCTCAGGACCTGATGGTTTCCCAGGGGAATTCTACCAAACATTCAACGAAGAAATAATACCTATTCACCTGAAAATGTTTCAAAAAATAACAACAGAAGGAAAACTTCCAGACTCTTTCTATGAAGCCAGCATTACCCTGATCCTCAAACCAGGCAAAGACCCCACCCAAAAGGAGAATTTCAAATCAATATCTCTGATGAATATGGATGCCAAGATTCTCAGCAAGATCCTAGCTAATAGGATCCAACAGCACATTAAAAAGATTATTCATCATGACCAAGTGGGATTTATCCCTGGGATGTAAGGGTGGTTCAACATTCACAAATCAATGAATGTGATAGAACAAATCTATAAGTGAAGAGAGAAGAACCACCTGACCTTCTCAATTGATGCAGAAAAAGCATTTGATAAAATTCAGCATCCATTCCTGATTAAAACTCTTCAAAGTATAGGAATAGAAGGAACATTCCTCAACATCATCAAGTTTATCTACAAAAAGCCCACAGTAAATATCATTCTCAATGGAGAAAACCTAACAACCTTCTCCTTAGATCAGGAACACGACAAGGATGCCCACTCTCACCACTCTTGTTCAACATAGTGCTAGAAGTACTAGCGACAGCAATCAGACAACAAAAAGAAATAAAAAGTATTAAAATTGGCAATGAGGAGGTCAAACTCTCTCTCTTCGCAGATGACATGATACTTTATATGGAAAACCCAAAAGACTCCACCCCCAAACTACTAGAATTCATACAGCAATTCAGTAATCTGGCAGGATACAAAATCAATGCACAGAAATCAGTTGCTTTCCTATACACTAACAATGAAAATATGGAAAGGGAAATTAGACAATCAATTCCATTTACTGTAGCAAGAAAAAACATAAGACACTTGGGAATAATCCTAACCAAAGAGGTGAACGAGCTGCACTCAAAGAACTACAGAAGACTCATGAAAGAAATTGAAGAAAACATAAAAAGTCGGAAAAGCATTCCATGTTCCTGAATCAGAAGAATAAACATTGTTAAAATGTCTATACTAAAATGAATGAATGAATGAATGAATGAATGAATGAATGAATAAATAAATAAATAAATAAAATGTCTATGCTGTCCAGAGCAATCTATACTTCCAAAGCCATCCTGATAAAAATTCTACCAGTTTTCTTCAAAGGGCTGGAACAAGCAATCCTAAAATTTCTGTGGAACCAAAAAAGACCCAGAATTGCTAAGGAAATGTTGAAAAAGAAAAACAAAGCTCAGGGCATCACGTTGCCTAATTTCAAGCTCTACTACAAAGCAGTGATCACCAAGACAGCATTGTACTGGCACAAAAACAAACACATCGACCAGTGGAACAGAATAGAGAGCCCAGATATGGACCCACAGCTCTATGGTCAAATAATCTTTGACAAAACAGGAAAAAATATACAGTGGAAAACAGACATTCTCTTCAATAAATGGTGCTGGAAAAATTGGGCAGTTATACGTAGAAGAATGAAACTTGACCTTTCTCTTACAGCATACACAAAGATAAACCCAAAATGGATAAAAGACCTCAATGTGAGGCAGGAATCTATCAAAATCTTAGAGGAGAACATAGGCAGTAATCTCTTCGACATCAGCCACAGCAACTTCTTTCACGACATGTCTCCAAAAGCAAAGGAAACAAAAGCAAAATTGAACTTTTGGGACTTCATCAAGATAAAAAGCTTCTGCATAGCAAAGGAAACAGTCAACAAAACAAACAGGCAACACACAGAATGGGAGAAGATTTCGCAAATGACACTACAGACAAAGGTATGATAACTAAGGTCTATAAAGAACTCCTCAAAATCAATACTCACAAAACTGATAATCGCATCAAAAAATGGGCAGAAGACATGAACAGACACTTCTCCAAAGAAGACATGCAAATTGTTAACAGACACATGAAAAAAATATTCAGCATCTTTAGCCATCAGGGAGATCCAAATCAAAACCACACTGAGATACCACCTTACACCAGTTAGAATGGCCAAAATCAACAGGACAGTAAACAACAAATGTTGGAGAGGTTGTAGAGAAAGGGGAGCCCTCTTCCACTGTTGGTGGGATTGCAAGCTGGTGCAGCCACTTTGGAAAACAGTGTGGAGATTCCTCAAGAAATTAAAAATAGACATTCCCTATGACCCTCCATCGCACTACTGGGTATTTACACCAAAGAAGCAGATGCATTACAAAGAAGGACCACATGTACCCCAATGTTCATAGCAGCAATGGCCACAATCGCCAAACTGTGGAAAGAGCCAAGATGCCCTTCAACAGATGAATGGATAAAGAAGATATGGTACATATATACAATGGAATATTATGTCTCCATTAGAAAGGACAAATATCCAACTTTTATATCAACATGGATAGGACTGGAAGAGATTATTTGGAGTGAAATAAGTCAAGCAGAGAGAACCAATTACCTTATGGTCTCACTTACATGCTGAGCATAAAGAAAAACATGGAGGGCTATGTGAGAAAGAAGGGAAGGGGGAATGGGGGGAAATCAGAGGGGGAGATGAACCATGAGAGACTGTGGACTCTGAGCAAAAAAACTGAGGGTTTTGGAGGGGAGTGGGGTGTTGGGTGAGCCTGGTGGTGGGTATTGAGGAGGGCACGTACTGCATGGAGCACTGGGTGTGGTGCATGAACAATAAATCTTGTAACACTGAAAAAATAAAATTAGCATATTTGGGAAAAAATAAAAATAAAATTAAAAACCTTCTGCACAGCAAAGGAAACAGTCAATGGAACAACGAAGCAACCCATGGAATGGGACAAGATATTTGCAAATGACACTACAGGTAAAGGGCTGGTATCCAAGATCTATAAAGAAATTATCACACTCAACACCCAAAAAACAAATAATCATGTCAAAAAATGAGCAGAAGACATGAACAGACACTTCTCCAAAGAAGACATACATATGGCTAACAGTCACATGAAAAAATGTTCGTCATCATTAGCCATCAGGGAAATTCAAAGCAAATCCACACTAATATATCACCTTACACCTGCTAGAACGGCAAAAATTGACAAGCAAGAAATAACAAATGTTGGTGAGGCTGTGGAGAAAGAGGCACCCTCTTACACTATTAGTGGAAATGCAAGTTGGTACAGCCACTTTGGAAAACAGTATGGAGTTTCCTCAAAAAGTTAATAATAGAGCTACCCTAAGACCCAGCAACTGTACTATTGAGTATTTACCCCAAAGATACAAATGTAGTGAAAAGAAGGGCCATATTCACCCTAATGTTCATAGCAGCAATGTCCATGAACTGCTGTTTCCAATAGCCAAACTGCAGAAGGAGCTGAGGTGCCCTTCAACAGATGAATGGATAAAGAAGATATGGTCCATATCTATAATGGAATATTCCTCAGCCATCAGAAACAATGAATACCCAACATTTGCATTAACATGGATGAAACTGGAGGAGATTAGGTAAAGCGAAATAAGTCAAACAGAAAAGGACAATTATCATATGGTTTCACTAATCTGTGGAACATAAGGAATAGCACGGAGGACATTAGGAGAAGGAAGAGAAAAATGGAGGGGGGGAATCAGAGGGGTAGATGAACCATGAGAGACTATTGACTCTGGGAAATAAACTGAGGGTTTTAGAAAGGAGGGAGTGTGGAGTTGGTTGAGCCTGGTGATAGGTATTAAGAAGGGCATGTATTTGCATGAAGCACTGGGTGTGGTACAGAAACGATGAATCATGGAATGTTACATCAAAAATTAATGATGTACTATATGGTGACTAATATAATAAAACATTTTAAAAATACATTATTGATAAGATATGCTAACTATTGTCTGAGCTTTCAGTCATAATCATTTTGTTGTTGGAAGGTCTTGCCTCAAAGTTGATGGTTGTTGACTAATCAGAATGGTGGTTGCTGAAGGTTGAGGCAATGGCTGTGGCAGTTTCTTAAAACAAATCAATAAAGTTTGCTCCACTGTTTGACTCTTCTTTTCCTGAACTATTTCTCTGTAGCCTGCAATGTTGTTTGATTGCATCTTACCCATTATAGAACTTCTTTCAAAATTGAATTCAAGCCTCTCAAATCCTGCTCCTGCTTCATCAGTTAAGGTTAGATAAATGCTAAATATTTTGTTGTCATTTAAACAATCTTTACAGCACCTTCACCAGGAGTAGATTCTATCTCAAGAAACTTTCTTTGCCCATCCATAAGAAGGAACTCTTCATCCATTAAGGTTTTATTATGAAATTATAACCATTCAGTCAAATATTCAGGCTTAACTTCCAATTTCAGTTCACTTGCTATTTCCACCACATCTGCAGTTACTTCCTCCACTGAAATCTTGAATTCCTCAAAGTCATCTATAAGGGCTGGAATCAACTTCTTCCAAACATCTGTTAATGTTGGTATTTTGACCTCTTTCCATGAATCAGAAGGGTTTTTAATGATATGTAGAATGGTATATCTTTTCCAGAAGGTTATCACTTTACTTTTCACAGATCCATCAGAGAAATTGTGATCTACAGAAGCTATAGCCTTACAAAATGTATATACTAATTAATAAGACTTGGAAGTTGAAATTACTCCTTGATCCATGAACTGAAGAATGGATGCTGTGATAATAGATATGAAAACAATATTGCTATCTTTATACAACTCCATCAGAGCTGTTGAATGGCAAGGTGAATTATCAATAAGAAGTCATGTTTGAAAGGAAGTTTGTTTTTTTTTTCTCAGCAGTAGGTCTCAACAGGGGGCTTCAACATTCAATAAACCATGTTGTCAGCAAATGTGAGGTCATCCAGGCTTTGCTGTCCCATTTATAGAGCACAGGCAGAGTAGCTTTAACATAATTCTTAAAGTCTCTGGGATTTGGGGGTAAATAACTAATAGTCCAATTGCTGAATTGTAGGGTAGTTCTAACTTTTTCAGGAACTTCACTATTGTTTTCTACAGTGGCTGCACCAGTTTGCATTTCCATCAAGGGTTCAAGAAGGTTCCCCCTTCCTAACCCTGGCCAACACTTGTTTCTTGTGTTGTTGATTTTACCCATTCCTATGGCTGTGAGGTGATATGTTATTGAATTTTGGATTTGTATTACCCTGATGATCAGTGATGTTGAGCATCTTTTCATGTTTCTGTTGCCCATCTGTATGTCTTCTTTGGAAAAATATCTATTCATTCCTTCTGCCCATTTTTTTAACTGGATCATTTGTTGGACGATGAGTTTTATAAGTTCTCTATATATTTTGGTTACTAACTCTTTATCACATATGTCATTTGAAAATATCTTCTCCCATTCCTTAGGTTGGTTTTTACTTTTGTTGATTGTTTCCTTCACTATACAAAAGCTTGTTGCTTTGATGAAGTCCCAATAGTTTCTTTTTGCTTTTGTTTCCCTTACCTCAGGAGACACATCTAGAAAGAAGTTGCTACAGCCAATGTCAAAGAAGTTACTGCCTGTGTTCTCTTCTAGGATTTTTATGGTTTCAGGTTTCACATTTTCATCCATTTGGGATTAATTTTTGTGTATGGTGTAAAAAAGTGATCCAGTTTCATTCTTCTGCATGTTGCCATCCAGTTTTCTGAACACCATTTATTGAAGATATTGCCTTTTTCCCATTGGATATTTTTTCCCATTTTGTTGAAGATTAATTGATGATAAATAATTGTGGGTTCATTTCTGGGTTTTCCATTTTGTTATATTGATTGAGATGTCTATTTTTGTGCTAGTACCTCACTGTTTTAATTATGACATTTAATGTAACTTGAATTTCAGAATTGAAATGGCTCAAGCTTTGTTTTTCTTTTTCAAGATTGCTTTGGATATTTGGAATCTTTAGTGGTTCCATATATATTTCAACATTGTTTAGCTCTAAGATTGTTTAGCTCTATGAAAAGTGCTAGTGGTATTTTTAAATTTATTTTTCATTTTTTATTATGTTCAATTAGCCAACATTAGTTTTTGATGTAGTATTCAACAATTCATTATTTCAATAAGGATTCCATTAAATGTGTTGATGGCTTTGGATAATATAGACATTTTAATAATACTTGTTCTTCTAATACATGAACATGGAATGTATTTCCATTTCTTTGTACCATCTTCAATTATTATCATCGGTATTTTATAGTTTTCACAGTACAGATCTTTCACCTTTTTAGTTACATTTATTCCTAGGTATCTTATTGTTTTTGGTGCAATTGTAAATGGGCTTGATACCTTAATTTCTCTTTCTGCTGCATCATTATTGGTGTATAGGAATGTAATATATTTCTGCACATTGATTTTGTATTTTGTGACTTCACAGAATTCCTTTATCAATTCTGGTAGTTTTTTGGTGGAGTCTTTCAAGTTTTCTATATATGGTATCATGTCATGTGCAAAAAGTGAAAGTTTTAGTTCTTCTTTGCTGATTTAGATTCCTTTCATTTCTTTTTGTTGTCCGTTTGTTATGGCTAGGATTTTCAGTACTATGTTGAATAAAAGTGAGGAGAGTTGACCTCCCTGTCTTGTTCCTGAGTGTAGAGGGAAAGCTCTCAGTTTTTCCCCATTGAAGGTCATGTTAGCTGTGAGTTTTTCAGATATTGCCTTTATAATATTGAGGTTTGTTCCCTCCAAATCTATTTTTTTGAGGGTTTTTATCATGAGTAGAGGTTGTACGTTTACAAATGCTTTTTCTGCATCTATTGAAAAGATCATATGGTTTTTATCTATTCTTTTATTAATATGATACATCATGTGGATAGATTTGCAAATATTGGACCACCCTTGCCACATAGAAATAAATCCCCCTTGATCGTAGTGAATGATTTTTTAATGTATTGTTGGATTGGATTTGCTAGTATTTTGTTGAAGATTTCTGCATCTATGTTCATCAGAGATATTGACCTTCAGTTCTCTTTTTTATTTTATTTTTTTCTGGTGTTTTTCTCTGGTTTTGGTATCAAGATAATGCTGCCTCTTAGAATGAATTTGGAAATTTTCCTTCCATTTCTACTTTTTGGAATAGTTTCAGAAGAATAGGGGTAAACTCTACTTTAAATATTTGGTAGAATTTACCTATGAGGGGTGTCTGGGTGACTCAGTCAGTTAAATGTCTGTTTTCAGCTCAGGTCATGATCCCAGAGTCCTGTGATCGAGTTCCACATCAGGTTCCCTGCTCAGTAGAGAGCCTGCTTCTCCCTCTCCCTCTGCCTGCCGCTCGGCCTACTTATGTTCTCTCTCTCTAACTCTCTGCCAAACAAATAAAATAAATAAACAAACAAACAAACAAATAAAATCTTTAAAAAAAAAGAATTTACCTGTGAACCCATGTGATCCTTGATTTTGTTTTTTGGGAGGTTTTTGATTACTGATACAACTTCTTTACTGGTCATCTCTCTGTTCAAGTTTTCTATTTCTTCCTGCTTCAGTATGATAATATGTATGTGTGTGTGTGTGTGTGTGTGTGTGTGTGTGTGTGTGTACTTTATCCATTTTTTCCAAGTTGTCCAATTTGTTGGCATAGAGTTTTCCATTATATTCTCTTACGATTATTTGTATCTCTGTAATGTTTGTTGTTATTTCTCCTGACTCCTTTTATGATTTTGTTTACTTGTGCACTTTCTCTTTTCTTTTTAATAAGTCTGCCTAGAGGTTTATCAATTATCTTAAAGTTTTGTTTTTGTTTTTGTTTTTTTTAGTTACTATATAATTTATTTCTTCTCTAATTTTATTAGTCCTTTCTTTTTTCTGGCTCTCGGCTTAATTTTTTATTCTTTTTCTAGATCCTTTAGGTATAAGTTTAGGTTGTTTATTTGAGATTTTTCTTGCTTTTTGAGGTAGACCTGTCTTGCTACATACTCTCCTTTTATGGTAACTTTTGCTGCATCCCAAAGGATTTGGACGATTGTGTTTTCAAATTTGTTTGTTTCCATTTAGCTTATGATTTCTTCTTTGATTTCTTGAATGACCCACTCATTGTTTAATAACATGTTATTTAAACTCTATGTATTTGTGGTCTTTCCAGATTTTTTCCTTGAATTTGACTTCTAGTTTCATAACACTGTGGTCAGAAAAGTTGCGTGATATCTTGCGTGAGGTCTGTTTTGTGGTCTAATACATGATCTATTTTGGAGAATGTTCAATGTGCACTTGAAAAGAATGTCTATTCCGCTGTTTTATGGTTGAATGTTTTGGATACCTCAGTTTATTCAATCTGGTCCAGTGTGTGGCTAGTTTTAACTAGGTGTGCTTTGGTCTGCTTGTGAAATGAGACCTGTCACTTCCTCCACCAGAGCTGAAGCCCTGAAAAACTCTCTGCTCGGGAGACATGGTGAGGGCAATGGTTTGTGTTGGACTCGTGGGAGAAGGGCCTGCAGCATTGGGACTAAGGTAAGCATGACTAAGTGCAGTTCCATTGAAGTACATGGAGGTGGGGTTTAGTGTCAGCAATTTAGGAAGCCAATGTCTCCTTTGCACTGCTTCCCATGGATGGCTCTGTGTTTATGCTGAGGGACAAGGGAGGGAAATGGTGCTGGCCAGCAACTTTATTGCTACAGTGGTATTTCTGGGTCATGCTCTGAGAAGAGCAAATAATCTCCCCACTTTGTGCCCCAGGTGCTTTTCAGGTTGCTGTTTCTACATTTTATGTCCCTGAGTTGTTTACTTGCCTTCTCTCCAAGAGCACTGCAGTGCTCTCTAGGCGCTATCCTAGCTAAACCTGCAGATATTCAAAACTCCAGGCTTCAAGTCTTACTGGTTGAAATAACTCATTAAAAAAAAAAAAAAAAAAAACACCTCATAAAATTCAGTCCTTCTCATTTTCCAAGCAAATGGCTATTGGGACACATTCTCCTTGTGCATTCCCCCTGTGTGCTCCTCTTTCTCTTGCCCTACTCCATGACAACACCTCCCCTCCCTCCATAGCAGCCAGGACAGTTTCTCCCCTAAACCACATCTCCACACTTCCTACCTTCTTTTATGTGGTCTCTTCTCTACTTTTAGTTGTGGAGCTTGTTTTGTCCATCTTCCAATCAGTTTCTGGGGTATTCAATTGATTTGATAGTTATTTAATTGCATTCATGGGAGAGGGTGAGCTTAGGGTCCTCCTACTCTGCCACCATCTTCTTCCATATCTCTGTTCAAATTTTCTATTTCTTCCTGCTTCAGTTTTGGTAGGAATTTTCTAGAAATTCTAAAAATTTTCTAGAAATTCCTAGAAAGTTTCTAGGAATTTATCCATTTCTTTTAGGTTGTCCAATTTGTTGGCATGTACATTTTCATAATATTCTCTTAAAATTGTTTGCATTTCTCTGGTGGTGTCAGTTGTTGTGTCTCCTCTTTCATTTGTGACTTGGTTTATTTGAGTCCTCTGTCTTTTTTTTTTTTTTAATGAGTCTGACTAGAGGTTTGTCAATTTTTTTGATCTTTTCAAAGAACCAGCTCCTGGTTTCATTGATGTGCTTTATTGTTTTCTTAGTTTCTATATCATGTAATTCTGCTCTAATCTTTATTATTTATTTCCCACTGCTGTTATTGGTTGTTTTTTTTTTTTTTTTTCATTCCTTCAGGTGTAAGATTAGGTTGTTTATTTGGGATTTTTCTTCCTTCTTTTTTTTTTTTTTAAGATTTTATTTATTTATTTGACAGAGCTCACAAGTAGGCAGAGAGGCAGGCAGAGAGAGAGGTGGAAGCAGGGTCCCCGCTGAGCTGAGAGCCCGATGTGGGGCTCAATCTCAGGACCCTGAGATCATGACCTGAGCTGAAGGCAGAGACTTTAACCCACTGAGCCACCCAGGTGCCCCATTTTTCTTCCTTCTTGACATTGATATAAACTTCCCTGTTAGAACTGCTTTTGCTACATCTAAAGATTTTGGACCCTTGTTTTCATTTGTAATTGTTTCAATGTAATTTTTCTATTTTTTCCATAATTTCTTGGTTCACAAGTTGTTTAGTAACATGTTATTTAAACTCCATGTATTTGTGGTCTTCCCAGATTTTTTTCTTGAATTTTACTTTGTTTCCATTTATCTTTTGATTTCTTCTTTGATTTCTTGGATGACCAGCTCATTGTTTTATAGCATGTCATTTTAGCTTCCATGTATTTGTGTTCTTCCCAAATTTTTCTTGTGGTTGATTCTTAGCTTCATAATGTTTTGGTCAGAAAAGATGCACAGTTCAGCTTTGATCTTCTTGAATTTGTTGAGACTCATTTTGTGGCCTACTATGTGAACTATTCTGAGGACTGTTTAATGTGAGCTTGAAAAAAATGTAATCTTCTGTTTTAGGGTGAAATGTTCTGAAAATATCTGTTTAATCCACCTGGACCAGTGTATCATTCAAAGCCATTGTTTATTGTTGATTATCTATTTGGAAGACCCGTCAATTAATGTAAGCTGGGTGTTAAAGCCCCCTACTATTATTGTTAGTATCAATACTATCAATTAGTTTCTTTATGCTTATTAACTGTTCCATGTATTTGGGTGCTCCCATGTTGAGTGCATATTTACTTTTGTTTTATCTTCTTGTTGGATTATTCCCTTTATTATCTTAACTCATTCTTTGTCTCTCGTCCAACCCATTGGAAAGTCTTTGTTTTTTTTTTTTATTTTTTAAAGATTGTATTTATTTATTTGAGAGAGAGAGAGAGAGAGAGAAAGAGAGAGAATGCACAAGTGGGGGGAAGGACAGAGAGAGAGGGAGAGGGAGAAGCAGACTCCCAGCTAATCAGGAAGCCCAACAGAGGGCTCCATCCCAGGACCCTGGGATCATGACCTAAGCCAAAGGCAGATGCTTAACTGACTGAGCCACTCAGGTGCCCCTACAGTCTGTTTTAAAGTCTATTTTGTCTCCTATAAGTATTGCTACTCCAACTCTCTTTTGACATCCATTTGTATGATAAATGTTTCACACCCTCACTTTCTATCTGCAGGTATCCTTTAGTATAAAATGTGTCTCTTGAGGCAGCATATAGATGGGTTTTGTTTTTTTATCCACTCTGTCACCTTATGTCTTTTAATTGGAACATTTTGTATATTTTCATTCAAAGTGACTATTGATAGATATGTATATATTGTCATTTTTTTAAAGATTTTATTTATTTATTTGACAGAGAGAGACCACAAGTAGGCAGAAAGGCAGGCAGAGAGAGAAGGGGAAGCAGGCTCCCTGCTGAGCAGAGGGAGCCCAATGTGGGGCTCAATCCCAGGACCCTGAGATCATGACCTGAGCCGAAGGCAGAGGCTTTAACCCACTGAGCCACCCAGGGGCCCCTATATTGTCATTTTGTAACTTGTAGTTTTTCTGTGATATTTTCTTCTCTTATTTTATTTTTATTTTTTATTTTAAAGATTTTATTTATTTGACAGAGAGAATCACAGTGAGTGAGGGAACACAAGCAGAGGGAATGGTAGTGGGAGAAGCAGGCTTCCTGCTGAGCAGGGAGCCCGATGTGGGGCTCGATCCCAGGACCCTGGGATCATGACCCGAGCTGAAGGCAGACACTTAACGACTGAGCCACCCAGGTGCCCCAACTTCTCTTATTTTAATGGTTTGCTTGTTTTCTTTTGTGATATACTTGGATTTCTTTCTCTTTATTCTTTTTATATCTATTATTCATTTTTGATTTGTGGTTACTCTCAGGTTTGTATATAACATCTTCTGAAGAAAGGCAAAATGGTGGAGAAGTAGAAGGCCCTGTTTCAGCCAGTCCCCTAAAGTGAGCTAAATATCTACCAGAACACTATGAACACCCCTGAAATCAGCCTGAGATGTAAGATTATACCTTTTGGATCTCTACGTGGTAAGAAGACAGAAGTGGAGAGGTAAAGTGGAGTGGGAACACTCAGACTAATATCAGAAGATAAACAGAAAGGGGAGGAAGCCACAGAAGCAACCCATTGGAAAGTAACACTTCAATATGAAAGTGCCCTGTGACTGGGGAACAGCATTAACTTGGAGTCTGGTTAAAAGTACTCAAAAAGAGCAAAAGATCTTAAGAGGCACGTGGTAGAATCAGGCCGTCATGGGCACAGGCCTAGGCCCATGTTCCCAGGAAGGACACCACTGGCAACCACCCGGGTCAGAGAGAGTCTGGCGGGGTCTTCAGTCCTTGTCCTTGAGTCCTTGGCTTTCTGCTGCTTGCACCACTGCTCAGGCTGGGTGCAATCCCGCCCACACCTAAGGAAGTCTGGTGTGGGCCTCAGCCATCAGTCTCTAGGACAGAGACCTTCTGCAGCCTAGCACAGGGTCTGAGCACACTCCGGCTTGTGCCTGAGTGAGCCTGGTGTAAGTGCAGGCCTGCGATTTTTGGGTCCACAGCCCCCTGTGCACTCCCATGCCTGAGAGAACCCTGCATGATCTCAGGTCAGTCTCCTTCCACCAGCAACCTTCTGCGACCCATCCTAGGGTCTGTGCACACCTAGCGTGGGCCTGGACCCCAGAGAGCAGTCCCAGCAATGGCAGCCACCAGAAGTGGGTTCCCTAGACCAGTATTGCTCATGGTTTTGGTGACACAGGAATGCAGAGATAAGCAGGGTCCTTGAGTGACCACTGGGATGGTGGCTGGGGATGTACACTGCCTGTGGAGATGGCGGTGTGCAGCAGAGTTTACAGAGGGGGTGTCTGTGTGTTCTGGAACACCCAGAAGGGAGAAGACTGAGGCTTCTCTCTGAGGTGGAGGTCTGGGTGCAATTATTTGCTCTGACCTTCTGAAAAGCCACAAAAAGCTGCCAAAGAACAAAAACCTCCAGTGAGCAAAAGCCTGAAAAATCAGTTTCCACAGAGCCCAGCCCCTTGATAGCCCATAGGGCAACTCAATTCAAGCAAGATTGACTGGAAAACAATGCAGCAGGCCACTCCCCCAGAAAACACTACAAGCCAAAAGCAAGAGGACAATAACCACAGGGTACCCATAAAACTGTAAAACCCAACATCAGGGGAAAACAATATATTAAGCTCTCAGTATTGCCTTAAAACCTATACATTCCATAGATAAAAGTCTGTTTGTTTTTTTAATTCATTCTCACGATTCTTGTTCTTCTAATTTTTTTGAACTACTTAACATTACAACTAAAAGTTTCATACAACATAACCCATAATAACTTTTTAACTTGAACTTTTTTCATACATATACCTGTGTCTCCTTTTCCTTTTCTTTTCTTTTTTTAAACATACATATAGATAAAAGCTTCAAGGTAATATTTTTTCCCTATTCAATAATACTTCTATATATAAACCAGTTTTAATTTCCTTGTATCTCTGGAAAACTGAGTCCTTTAACAAAGATAACAAGATATACCCAAGAAGAACCAAAATAACCTTCCTCACCCACATCTAGGATTTATAACCATCCCCTCACCTTATTCTACTGTCAGTGTTTCAGGGTATTTATTTTTGTTCTGATATTCTATAAATCTTATTCTTGGAGTTCATTTTGGCTGGGTTCTTCCATATTTTCTTGTCATTTACTTTTATCGTTCTTTTTGTTTGTTCATGTTTGTTTATATACCTCATAAATCTTACTTTTGGGGCCCATTTTGGCTGGGTTTTCTCTTTTTCTTCTCTTTTTCTCTTTTTTCATTTTTCTTTTATTTTGGTGGTGACTTCTGGTTGCTCTGAAACTTTCTAAGGTGCACCTTGCCTGGATTGTGGTTTGATATATTCAGATATACATCCCCCAATCACTTTTCACCAAAATGACTAGGAAGAGGAACACCCAACAGAGGAAAAACCCAGAGACTGTGCCCTCTCCCTCAGAACTATTGGATATGTTACATAAACAGTATATTGGAAAGGGAATTCAGGGTAATAATTATCCAGGTAATGGTTACTTGGAGAAAAACATTAGTGACAACATAGAATCTCTAAGGGCAGAAATGAGAGACTATCTGGCAGAAGATAAAAATGCTATCAATGAGATCCAATCTAATCTAAATACTCTAACAGCTAGGGTAACCAAGGCAGAAGATAGAATTAGTGATCTAGAGGACAAACTGATAAAGAAGAAGGATCAGGAGGAGGCTTGGAACAAACAACTTAGAAGCCATGAAAATAGAATTAGGGAAATAAACGATGCCACAAAACATTCCAATGTCAGAATTATTGGAATCCCTGAGGTGATGGAGAAAGAGAGAAGACTAGAAGATATAGGTGAACAAATTCTGGATAAAAATTTCCCCAGTTTGGGGAATGGAACAAGTGTTCATTCCCTAGAGGCAGAAAGGACACCCCCCCAAGATCAATGAGTCTAGAAAGACATCTAGACATTTGATTGTGAGATTCACTAATTACAATTTTAGACAAGAAGTCCTGAGGACAACTGGGGGAAGAGATTCCTTATGTACAGAGAAAGGCCCATCAGAATAATGTCATACCTGTCCACAGAAACCTTGCAAGACAGAAGGGGCTGGCAAGACATATTCAGGGTTCTAAATGAGAAGAACATGCAACCATGAATAGTTTATCCAGCAAGGCTGACATTCAAAAGGGATGGAGAGATAAAGAGCTTCCAACACCGGCAAGAGTATGTGACCACAAAGCTGGCACTAAAAGAAATATTAAAAAGAGTTCTATAAAAGAAGAGAAAACCTAAGTGGGACATGGAACAGAAATTTACAGAGACAATCTATAGAAACAAAGACTTCACAGGCAACGTGATGTCAATAAAAACTTATCTTTCAATAATCATTCTCAACGTGAATGGATTCAATGTTCCCATAAAATGGCACAGGGTTATATACTGGATAAAATGAAAGAACCCGTCCATATGCTCTCTATAAGAGACACATTTGGAACCTAAAGATATATCAAGATTGAAAATAAAGGGATAGAGTACCATCTTTCATGCCAATGGACCTCAAAAGAAAGCTGGGGTAGCAATTCTCATACCAGATAAATTAGATTTTAAGCTAAAGATGATAGACATACAGAAGGACACTACATCATTCTTAAAGGGCTTATCCTCTCTTTAGCCATCAGTGAGATTCAAATCAAAACCACACTGAGATACCACCTTACACCAGTTAGAATGGCCAAAATCAACAGGACAGTAAACAACAAATGTTGGTGGGATTGCAAGCTGGTGCAGCCACTTTGGAAAACAGTGTGGAGATTCCTCAAGAAAGTAAAAATAGAGCTACCCTTTGACCCTGCAATTGTATGCCTGGGTATTTACTCCAAAGAAGCAGATGCATTACAAAGAAGGGCCAAATGTACCCTAATGTTCACAGCAGCAATGGCCACAATCGCCAAACTGTGGAAAGAACCAAAATGCCCTTCAACAGATGAATGAATAAAGAAGACGTGGTACATATATACAGTGGAATATTATGCCTCCCTCAGAAAGGACGAATATCCAACTTTTTTATCAACATGGATAGGACTGGAAGAGATTATGCAGAGTGAAATAAGTCAAGCGGAGAGACCCAATTACCTTATGGTCTCACTTACGTGCTGAGCATAAAGAAAAACATGGAGGGCATTGTGAGAAGGAAGGGAAGGGTGAATGGGGGGAAATCAGAGTGGGTGATGAACCATGAGAGACTGTGGACTCTGAGCAACAAACTGAGGGTTTTGGAGGGGAGTGGGTGGGGTTGGGCGAGCCTGGTGGTGGGTATTGCGGAAGGCACATATTACATGGAGCACTGGATGTGGTGCATGAACAATTGATCTTGTAACACTGAAAAAATAAAATAAACATATTTGGGGGAAAATAAAAAAATAAATGGGAAAAAAAATAAAGGGTCTATCCTCCAAGAAGATCTAACAGCTGTAAATATTGATGCCACCAATATAGGAGCACCCAACTGTTAATCTAAATAAAGAGTCATATTGATATGAATACATTAATTGTAGGGGATCTTAAAACACCACTTTCAGTAACAGACAGATCATCCAAACAGAAAATCAATAAACAAACAAGAGCTTTGAGTGACACATTGGACCAAATGGACATCATAGATATATACAGAACATTCCACCTGAAAACAACAGGATACTCATTCTTCTCGAGTGCACTTGGAACTTTCTCCAGAATAGACCACATACTGAGTCACTAACCAGGACTCAAATGATACCAAAAGATTGAGATGATTCCTTGCATATTCTCAGACCACAATGCTTTGAAACTGGAACTCAACCACAAGAAAACGTTTGGAAGGAATTCAAACACTTGGAGGCTAAAGACCAACTTGCTCAAGAACGTTTGGCTCAACGAGGAAATCAAAGAAGAACTTAAACAATTCATGGAAACCAATGAGAATGAAGATACATCAGCCCAAACATATGAGATATGGCAAAGATGGTCCTAAGGGAGAGATACATAACCTCGCTCAAAACTACTGAGAAATCCTGAGTATATCAGCTTTCTTTACACCTTAAAAAATCGGTAAATCAACATCAAATTAAGCCAACCCCTGGTGCCTGGGTGGCTCGGTTGGCTGAGCAACTGCCTTCGGCTCAGGTCATGATCCTGGAGTTCTGGGATCAAGTCCCACACCAGACTCCCAGCTCCATGGGGAGTCTGCTTCTCCCTCTGACCTTCTCCCCTCTTCATGCTTGCTCTCTCTCTGTCTCTGTCTCTCTCTCTCTCTCAAATAAATAAATAAAATCTTTAAAAAAAATTAAGCCAACCCCGCACACAAGAAGGGAAATAATCAAGATTAGAGAAGAAATCAATGAGTTAGAAACTAGAGAAACAGTAGAATGCACCAAAGAAACTAGAAGCTGGTTTCTTGAAAGAATCAATAATATTGATAAACCACTAGCCAAACTAATCCAAAAGAAAAGAGAAAGGACCCAAATTAATAAAATTATGAATGAAAGGGGAGAGATCACGACTAACATCAAGGAAATAAAAATTATTATCAACAGCTATATGCCAATAAGTTAAGCACACCAGAAGAAATGGATGCATTCCTGGAAACCTATAAACTTCCAAGATTTAACAGGAAGAAATTGACAACCTGAATAGACCGATATCTAGTAATGAGATTGAAGCAGTGATCAAAAACCTCCCAAAAAACAAGAGCCCAGGACCTGACAGATGACCTGGGGAATTCTACCAAACTTTCAAAGAAGAAATAAACTTATTCTTCTGAAGCTGTTTCAAAAAATAGAAGCAGAACAAAAACTTCCAGATGCTTTTTTTAAAAAAGATTTTATTTATTTATTTGACAGAGAGAGATCACAAGTAGGCAGAGAGGCAGGTGGGGGGCAGGGGGAAGCAGGTCCCCTGCCCAGCAGAGACCATGATGTGAGGCTTGATTGCAGGACCCTGAGACCATGACCTGAGCCAAAGACAGAGGCTTTAACCCACTGAGCCACCCAGGCGCCCCTTCCAGACTTTCTATGAATCCAGCATTACCCTGATCCCCAAACCAGGCAAAGATCCAACCAAAAAGGAGAATTTCAGATCAATATCCCTGATGAATATGGAGGCCAAGATTCTCAACAAGATCCTAGCTAATAGGATCCAACAGGACATTAAAAGATAATCCACCATGACCAGGTGGGGTTTCTCCCTGGGATGCAAGCATGGTAAAATATTCACAAATCAATCAATGTGATAGAACAAATCAATAAGAGAAGAGAGAAGAACCACATGATCCTCCCAATTGATGCAAAAAAGCATTTGACAAAATATAGTATCTGTTCCTGATTAAAACTCTTCAAAGTATAGGGATAGAAGGAACATTCCTCAACTTCATAAAATCTATCTTTGAAAACCCACAGCAAATATTCTCATTGGGAAAATCTGACAGCCTTCCCTTTGAGAGCAGGAATACGACAAGGATGCCCACTCTTGCCACTCTTGTTCAACATAGTACTAGAAGTCCTAGTGAGAGCAATCAGACAACAAAAAGAAATAAAATATATTCAAATTGGCAAAGAAGAAGTCAAACTCACTTTCTTCGCAGATAACATGATACCTTATATGGAAACCCAAAAGACTCCACCCCCAAACTACTATAACTCATACAGCAATTCAGTAATGTGGCAGGATACAAAATCAATGCACAGAAATCA
>CM053612.1:50014828-50030961 GCA_028646535.1 Procyon lotor
ACCATAAGAAACCTGGGAATAAACCTAACCAAAGAGGTAAAAGTTCTATACTCAAGGAACTACAGAACACTCATGAAAGAAAGAAGACACAAAAAGGTGGAAAAGCATTGCATGTTCATGGATTAGAAGAATAAACATTGTTAAAATGTCTGTATTAGGGTGCCTGGGTGGCTCAGCTGGTTAAGCAGCTGCCTTCGGCTCAGGTCATGATCCCAGGGTCCTGGGATTGAGCCCCACATCAGGTTCCCTGCTCAACAGAGAGCCTGCTTCTCTCTCTCCCTCTGCCTGTCGCTCTATTTACTTGTACTCTCTATCTCTCCGTCAAATAAATAAATAAAATCTTTTTAAAAAATAAAAATAAATGTCTGTGCTGCCCAAAGCCACCTATACTTTCAATGCCATCCCAATCAAAATTCCACCAGCATTTTTCGAAGGGCTGGAACAAACAATCCTAAAATTTGTATGGAATCAGAAAAGACTCTGAATTGCTAAGGAAATGTTGAAGAAGAAAAACAAAGCTGGGGCATCACGTTGCCTGATTTCAAGCTTTACTACAAAGCTGTGGTCACCAAGACAGCATGGTACTGGCACAAAAACAGACACATATTCCAGTGGAACAGAATAGAAAGCCCAGATATGGACCCAAAACTCTATGGTCAAATAATCTTTGACAAATCAGGAAAAAAATGTCCAGTGGAAAAAAGACAGTCTCTTTAATAAATGTTGCTGGGAAAATTGGACAGCTATCTGTAGAAGAATGAAACTTGACCATACATGAAGATAAACCTTATACCATACACGAAGATAAAGTCGAAATGGATAAAAGACCTCAATGTGAGGCAGGAATCTATCAAAATCCTAGAGGAGAACATAGGCAGTAACCTCTTCGACATCAACCACAGCAACTTCTTTCAGGACATGTCTCCAAAGGCAAAGGAAACGAAAGCAAAAATGAACTTTTGGGACTTCATCAAGATAAAAACCTTCTGCAGAGCGAAGGAAACAGTCAACAAAACAAACAGGCAGCCCATGGAATGGGAAAAGATATTCGCAAATGATGTTACAGGCAAAGGTCTGATATCTAAGATCTATAAAGAACTCAAACTCAACACTCAAAAAAGAGACAATCATGTCAGAAATGGGCAGAAGACATGAACAGACACTTCTCCAAAGAAAACAAACAAATGGCTAACAGACACATGAAAAAAATATTCATCATCCTTAGCCTTCAGGGAGATTCAAAATAAAACCATATTGAGATACCATCTTACACCAGTTAGAATGGCCAAAATCATTAAGACAGTAAATAACAAATATTGGAGAGGGTGTGGAGAAAGGGGAACCCTCTTCCACTATTGGTGGGAATGCCAGTTGGTGCAGCCACTTTAGAAAACAGTGTGGAAATTCCTCAAGAAATTAAAAATAGAGCTACCCTATGATCCTGCCATCGCACTACTGGGTATTTACCCCAAAGAAGCAAGTGCAGTACAAAGAAGGGCCACATGTACCCCAATGTTCATAGCAGCAATGGCCACAATCGCCAAACTGTGGAGAGAGTCAAGATGCCCTTCAACAGACGAATGGATAAAAAAGATATGGTCCATATATATACAATGGAATATTATGCCTCCATCAGAAAGGATGAATACCCAGTTTTGTATCAACATGGATGGGACTGGCAGAGATTATGCTGAGTGAAATAAGTCTAGCAGAGAGAGCCAACTATCATATGGTCTCACTTATGTGTGGGGCATAAGGAAAAACATGAAGGACATTGTGAGAGGGAAAGGCGGGGTGAATTGTGGGAAATCAGAGGGGAAGGTGAACCATGAGAGACTTTGGACTGTGAGCAACAGACTGAGGTTTTTGGAGGGGAATGTGTGGGGTGTTGGGCAAGCCTTATGGTGGTTACTGTGGAGAGCAAGTATTGCATGGAACACTGGGTGTGGTACATGAACAATGAATCTTGTTAACACTGAACAAATAAAATAAATGTATTTGGGGGAAAAAGAAGACATACAAATGGCTAACAGACACATGGAAAAATGTTCATCATTATTAGCCATCAGGAAGATTGAGATCAAAAGTTATTGGGATATCACCTTACACCACTTAGAATGGCCATAATCGGGGCACTTGGGTGACTCAGTGGGTTAAAGCGTCTGCCTTCGGCTCGGGTCATGATATCAGGGTCCTGGGATCAAGCCCTGCATTGGGTTCTCTGCTCAGCAGGGATTCTGCTTCCCCTCTCTCTCTCTACCTGCCTCTCTGTCTACTTGTGATCTCTCTCTGTCAAATAAATAAATAAAATATTTAAAAAATGAATGGCCAAAATCAACAAATAGTAAACAACAAATGTTGTTGAGAATGTGGAGAAAAGGGAACCCTCTTCCACTATTGGTGGGAATACAAGTTGGTGTAGTATCTTTGGAAAACAGTGTGGAGATTCCAGAAAAAATTAAAAATAGTAGCACCCTATGACCCTGCAATTGCACTACTGGGTATTTACCCTAAAGATGCAGATGTAGTACAAAGAAGGGTAAATGTACCCCAATTTTCATAGCAGAAATGGCCACAATCGCCAAACTGTGGAAAGAGCCAAGATGCCCTTCAACAGATGAATGGATAAAGAAGATATGGTCCATATATACCAATGGAATATTATGCCTCCATCAGAAGGGATGAATACCCAACTTTTGTATCAACATGGATGGGACTGGAAGAGATTATGCTGAGTCAAATAAGTCAAGCATAAGAGTCAATTATCCTATGGTTTCACTTACGTGTGCAGCATAATGAAAACCTTGGAGGACATTGTGAAAAGGAAAGAAAGGGTATATTGGGGGAAATCGGAGGGGGAAATGAAAGATGAGAGACTGTGGACTCTGAGAAACAAACTGAGGGGTTTTGAGGGGAGGGAGTGTGGCGTTGGGTGAGCCTGGTGGTGCGTATTGGGGAGGGCATGTATTGCATGGAACACTGGGTGTGGTGCATGGACAATGGATCTTGGAGCACTGAAAAAATTAAATTTTAAAAAATAATGATGTACTATATTTTGGCTAATTGAACATAATTTTAAAATGTAAGAAAATAAGAAAAAAGAAACAAAAACCCAAGTGATTCTGGATCTTGTTTCCTCTAGAGCTGAAGCTTTGCAGTACCCTCTGATCAGTAGATGGTGTGAGTGAGGAATTTCTGCTGTTCTTCTGGGGCAGGAGCCCGCTGCTCTGATTCCCAGTTGAAATTGCCCTCCTACAGATGAGCCAGCCAGGCTCAGGGGGAGGGAGCTTAATGTAGCATCTCTGTTCTCCCGGTGGTGGTGCTGATTGGTTTACTGATGTGGTTTAAGCTGCTGAGTATAGGGAGAAAATGTCTAAAGTGGCTTTTCCCCATTCTCTCTTCTCCCAGCAGGAAATACACAACACCCCTCTTCAGTAAGCTCTCAGAAATGCACAAGCAGGAACCTCAACCTTGTCCCTGGTTTCCTTCAGATTCCCACCTTCACCCTGTCTGTGTCCAAGCTGTCCACCTGCCAAAGGGTGCAACACTCCTGTGTTTTATCTCAGGCATGACTGGGTTTCAAAACCCCACACTTCAGAGACCCCTATAGCATTGATCCACACTGATCTTCTAAGGAAAGTTCTCCCTGCCTTGTATCTGATGCTGTCTTGTCAGAAAAGACAGATGCATGACTGTGTAGTGGTTTGGAGTTTATAGTAAATCGCAACACATAGCCAGCTGCATGGTTTGCAGCCCTCCACTAGTGTCTTTGCTCCTATATTGATTAGTGGGGCTTGATGGTGCCTGCAGGATCTTTTGCCCATGAAGAGGTCATATCACCTCTACCAAATGCACTGCAAGGATGAGAACTGTTTCTCTCTCAGTGTGATCCTGTATATCCTAGGGCTGCTCACTGCTGCTGCTCAGCTCTGCTTTCCCACTGGAGCACTGCTCAGCTCCCTAGGCATGAACCTTACCATGTCGCAGAGCTCTGAAACTTTGAACCTTCAGAATCTGTGTGCCACTGTTTATAGAAAACGGATGGTATTGTAACCCTCTCCTTTTTCCTGGTCAATGATTTTGGGAAATCGTTTTCTTGTGCAGTTCCCTGCGTATGATTTCACTCTTTTTGTTCCCCTGCACTTTCTCTCTCTCTCCTCCTTCTCTCTTGGACCTTCCTCTGTGGACAGGGCTCCATCCCCTGGGAAGTGCCCACAGCTCTTTTCTCCCACAAACTCTCTGCAGCTCCTACCTTCCATGGGCCATTTTTTTCTGTTTTGTAGACAAGCAGCTTTTTTCTCTAAGAGTCCTGGTTGATTTCTTAGGTGTTCAGAATGATTTGATATTTATCTAGCTGTGTTCAAAGGAGGAGACAATCTTAGGGTTGCTCTACTCCTCTGCCACCTTACCTCTCTCCCAAGATTTCATTCTTTTTTATGACTGAGTAATACTCCATATACATGCAACATCTTACTTATCCATTAATCAGTCTACGGGCATTTGAACTCTTTCCATAACTTGACTATATTTTTTTTACTAATGTTGATAATGATGTTATAAACATTGCAGTTATGTATCCCTTTAAATCAGTATTTTTGTATCCTTTGGGTAAATATCTAGTAGTGCAATTACTGGGTCGTAGGATAATTCTATTTTTAACTTTTTGAGGAATCTCCATAATGTTGTCCAGAGTGGCTACAGCAGCTTGCATTCCCAAGAAAATTGCATCCTTGACAACACCTGTTGTTTCTTGTGTTGTTAATTTAAGCCATTCTGACTGGATTGAGGTGTTATCTCATTGTAGTTTTGATTTGTATCCCCTGATGATGAATGATGTTGAGCATCTTTTCATGTGTCTGTTAGCCATTTGTATGTCTTCTTTGGAAAAATATCTATTCATGTCTTCTGCCCATTTTTAACTAGATCATTTGTTTTCTGGGGTATTGAGTTTGATAAGTTCTTTATAGATTTTGGATACTAACCCTTTATCACATATGTCATTTGTAAATATATTTTCCCATTCCAAAGGGAATTTGGAATTCCTTTAGTTTTATTGATAGTTTCACTGTTCAGAAGCTTTTTATCTTGATGAAGTCCTTGTAGGTTATTTTTGTTTTTGGTTCCCTTGCCTCAAGAGACATATCTAGGAAGAAGTTGGTATGGCCCATGTCAAAGAGGTTACTGCCTGTGTTCTCCTCCAGGATTTTGATAATTTCCTGTCTCACATTTAGGTTTTCATCCATTTTCTCCATTTTTTAAAAAATGTCATTGTCTTGAATATATGATTCTGTAATATTCATAATGATATTTTGTTCTGATCATAAAACATGATGTATAAAACACATGAAAAGAAAGGATAATCTATTACATGTACCCATATTTCTTTTTTAACAGCTTTATTAAGATATCAATCAGATATAATTCCCCAATTCAAAGTGTACAACAGGGTTGTGCAACAATCATCACAATCAATTTTAGAATACATTTTTCCCTCTAGAAGAAAACCCTGTGCCCATTAGCAGTCATTGTTTATTCCCCAAAATTCCACCCCACAAGCCCTGGACAGCCACTAGTATATTCAATATTGCCATGGTTTCTTAGATATGTCAGCAAGAGAACAAGCAAGAAAATAAAAACAGATAAATTTGACTTCATCAAAGTTAAAATATTAGGAGCTGCAAAAAATATCATCAAGAAAGTGAGTATGTAACCCAAACAATGAGAAAAAAATATTTTCAAATCATTTATTTTAGAAGGGACTTTTATTCAGAATATGTAAAGAACTCTTACATAAAAATACAATAAATAAAATAAATATATATATTTAATATATATATTTTATACAATATAAAATATTGTATAAAAATACAATAAATAACCCGGTTTAAGAATGGGCAAAATATCTAATATGACTCTGCAATTCCACTCCTAGACACATATCAAAGAGAAATAGAAGCATACATCCACCTAAAAATTGGTACACAAATATTCATAGCAGCATTATTAATTATGGCCAAAAAATAAAAAGAACTCAAATGTCCACCAACTGATAAATGGATAAATACAATATGGTATATCCATACAATAAAATATTGCTCAGCAATAGAAAGGAATGAAGTAGTGATTCATGCTACAATATGGATGAACTTTGAAAGCATTGTATTAAGTGAAAACCAGTAACAAAAAGACTACATATGATATAATTTTGTTTATGTGGAATTTCCAGACAAGGCAAATCTATAGAGACAGAAAATAAATAAACTGGTGATTTCCTGGTGATGGCCAGGTTGGAGGAATTTTGGGGGAATGAACAGTGACTGCTAATGGGTACAGAGTTTTCCTCTAGAGAGAAAAATTATTCTGAAATTGATTGTGATGATTATTGCACAATCCTGTTATACTGAAATAATTTGAGTTGTATACTTTGTTTTTTAAAAAGATTTTATTTATTTATTTGACAGAAAGAGAGAGAGAGAGATCACAAGCAGGCAGAGAGAGAGGGGGAAGCAGGCTCTCCGCTGAGCAGAGAGCCCGATGTGGGGCTCAATCCCAGGACCCTGAGATCATGATCTGAGTCGAAGGCAGAGGCTTTAACCCACTGAGTCACCCAGGCACCCCGAATTGTATATTTTGAATTGGTGAACTGTGCGGTATCTGAATGATATCTTTACTACAATTGTTAAAAAAGAAATATAGGTATATACAATAGATTCTTTTTCTTCATTCAATGTATACATCATATTTTATGAGTAGGAAAAGTTATTCACATCAAACATTCAAAACAATGGCACTTAAAAAGTGTGGGAAGGTAAAGGGGCCTCAGTGCAAAAACTGTTTCCACTATTCAAAGAGGACTTGATTGAAATTGCAAGTTTTTGACAAGGGTGTAAGAGATAAAATAGTAATACTTTTGGAAGAGAACATAAAAGTAAATATTCATGACCTTATCATTTTGTTTCTTACATTCGGGTATATGATTCATTTTGAGTTGATTTTTGTGTATGATGTGGAGTCCAACTTCATTTTTTCACATGTGCATATCGCCTCTTTCCAGTGCCATTTGTTCAAGTTTTTTTCTCATTTCAAGTTTTTAAGTCATTTCTCTTACAGTTTTGGTTCAATGCAAATTGATTCTGTAACATGAGAAGTTACTATGAATCAAAGCATAAATACACAAACACAATATATAATCCAAAATAGATGTATAATATTCAGGTATGAAACAAAATGGAATGTTCATTCACAGACACAGTGGCTCCAGATGTTCTGGATATGGTTGTTCTGGTGTAGGTTCCTAAAGATGGGATAAAATGGCTGGTTATCAAGACTACTGTGGCCATATTTGACACTGGGAAATCTAAGCATCAATGTGTGATCGTGTGAACTGAAGACCTTAGAATGTCTTTAAAAAAAAAAAAAACAAAACTTTCTGTGCATTGAGGCAGTTGTGCAAAGATTTACTTTCCAGAATCAAGTCCACTTTAGGCTTAAGACCAAGTTCTAACTATCTAAAAATATTGACTAACAGAAACTGTTCCAATGTGACTATTCTGATTGAGGGTTAAAAAAAATATTTACAGAAAGAGCAAAGAGGTTTTTTGGAATTTAATGTAAGTAAGCCTCCAGTCTTCCCTTCCCAAATACTTGATTTACAATTTTAGCTCTTTTATGCATTTTGCCTTTTTAATTTCAAGATTTTAAATTTCATCTTTGAAACAGATCTTTTTTTAAAAACTTTAAAAAGTATTCAACAGGGAAGCCTGGGTGGTCAGTCTGTTAAACATGCCTTTGACTCAGTTCATTATTTCAGGGTCTTGGGATCAAGCCCCACATCAGGCTTCCTGCTCATCAAGGAATCTGCTTCTCCCTCTCCCTCTTCCCCTTCCTCCCGCCCATGATCTCTCTCTTTCTTTCAAAGAAATAAATAAAATCTTTTAAAAAACTATTCAACATATGCAAAAATAAAAGTTATTTTGAAATTAGTTGAAGTCAATTTACTTCTATTCTTTGGGATCATGATGTTTAACTAAATGAATCTGGAACTCTTGTTGAATAGGTGCAGGTGATAAATATATAAACAAAATTTACTAATTATCCTTCAATCTTCTATAGATTCCAATCCATCATTGCCCTGGCACGGGTCAATTACTATATAAAAAATCAAATACAATGTTCGACCTGAAGCCTCAGAAGAAAAAAAATTCAGTTTCCAAGAAACAGTGATAGCTTAACAATATAATATAATATACACAGTCATTAAATTAGTACTGCTGAAACAATGCATTGAGGATTTACTGTAACAGCTGGAAGTTCCTTCTAATGTACATATAAATAGAATCATGGAAGATTTTTGTATTACCTGTTTCATGGCCTTAAAGATTTGATGAACCAAATGACAACTGATTCTGTTCACATCCCATCCTTTATATCTAGGTAAGATAAAACTTTTCGTTTTCCAAGTAGAACTTTACATGTCAATACTTCTTAGGCCACATTTAAAGAAATCAACTCTTAACTAATCTTGGATGTTGTTTCTTCACCTTGTACTGGAAACTCTAGTAGATTTAAGACATTCACTGTCTAGTCAAACCCTTCACATGTTCTTCAAACCAATCAAATATGGGTTCCTCAACATTTTTTGTGTCAATAAAGTAAGATGTGGAATTAGCAGATTCAATGAAGACCTGTTTTTTAACTCGTCATATTGGATGCCTAGATGCCATTTTGATTGGGCTTAGAAGATGGGGAAGTAGAGATGTTTCTTGATCTGAATCTCTAAACAGTAGAGATGTAAAAGGAAGATTGAGATCATAAAGAGAATGGTTATTGACTACAGAGCAAGGCCAGTTGCCACGGGGGTTGGTGATATTAGCTGGATTTGGGGCAGTGAAGATATCCTGGGAGGAGTTACTTGAAATTGTTACGACAGTAGTTTGATTTGAATAAATCTGCGTGGGTAGGAGCAGCCCTAGCAGCAGCAGCCCCAGTTTGAGCCTGGCCACCATTCCTCTGCTCAAGTCTGCTCCCACAGCATTGGTGCTCAGCAGGTCTCACTGGATGTGGGGTAAGTGGAGAACGGCTGGTTTGTGGCAGGCACAAGCAAGGTGGGCAAAAAAAAACTTTTTTTTTTTTTTTTAATCTGGGCACCTGGGTGGCTCATTTGGTTAGGTGACAGCCTTCAGCTCAGGTCATGATCCTAGAGTCCCAGGATAGAGTCCAGCATGAGGCTCCCTGCTCAGCAGGGAGTCTGCTTCTCCCTTTGACCCTCCCCCCTCTCATGGTCTCTCTCTCTCAAATAAATAAATAAAATATTTTAAAAAAGAAAAAAAAAACCTCTTTCTATTGAATTTTCTTTTTTTCCCCCAAAAAAGTTTATTTTATTTTTTCAGTGTTACAAGATTTATTGTTCATGCACCACACCCAGTGCTCCATGCAATATGTGCCCTCCTCAATACCCACCACCAGGCTCGCCCAGCCCCCCACAAACCCTCAGTTTGTTGCTCAGAGTCCACAGTCTTTCATGGTTCATCTCCCCCTCTGGTTTCCCCCCATTCACCTTTCCCTTCCTTCTCACAATGCCCTCCATGTTTTTCTTTATGCTCAGCACGTAAGCTTATGAATTTTCTTTGTACCCTTGTCAAAAATCAGTTAATCATATATGATAATCGTTACTTTCTAGATTCTGTTTGATGCCATTGATCTATATGTTCACCCTTATGCCAGTGTCTTAATTGATGCTGCTCTGTAATAAGTTTTGAAATTGGGAACTATGAGTCCCCTAACTTTATTATTCTTTTCTAAGATTACTTTGGCTATTAGAAGTCCCTTTAGTTTTCACATGAATTTAAGGATTGTGTTAAATATACAGATCAATTGCAGGGTGTGGGGTTTAGGGGAAAATGGGAAGTGACTGCTAATGTTCTTTTGGGGGTGATTTAAATGCCATAAAATTGACTGTAGTGATGGTTTCACAACACTGTAAATTTCCAAAATACATTGACTTGTACACTTTAAGGGGGTGAATTTTATGGTATATGAATTGAATCTCAATAAGCTGCTTAATGAAAGAAAAAGTAATTTTAGTTATAAAATTTGGAATTTGGTCATAACAAATTTAAAATATTAAGGAAGCCAAATATTAAATCCAAAACTCACTGCAACAATCTAGTTCAATATGAAATCTAATAATAGTGTTACAACTCGATGTAAAGGTCCTAAACTGGCTGTGATCAATGCTTGTAACAAAAAAGCACAATAACACAATTGAGAAATGGCATTACAGCACATAACATGATTTCTAACAGGTTAAGTTTAATATTTAGACAGCTTCTATGTCTGTATTAGACAAATTTTATAATATGCTTAAACAGTGGTGGCTTTTCTTTAGTGTCACTCTTGCTTTACAGATATAAATCTATTCATAGATTCATCATCAATAGATTCGTTTACTTGGTACTCACTGAAAACCACCAGGTATTTTCATGCTCATTATAATAAAAAATTCCTGATAAAAATCCAATTTACTAAAATAAAATCCTTTTATAATTAAATTTTTAATTGAAATATTGAAGTGAATTGACAACAAAAACAATAAACAGAATTATTAAATTGAAAAGATAATAGTTTTAATATTTATTTCAGTGAAATTATGTGGTATACATATAATAATATCCATTCCACATGTTGCCAGTCTCATTTAGTCCAGGGGGTATGCAAGAAGGATGAATTATTTCACAGATTAGCTTGTTGATCCACACCTGCCCCTGCTTGCCTAAATGGTAGGTGGTCAATATCAGTTTCTAGTTTGGCTGGACACATATAGTCCTTCTCAATTCCAGCACAATTCCATTGTTTGGATTTACCTGGCTGTACTCAAGGTAGAGTCCCACTTCTCTGTAGTCAAGCAAGAAGAAAGAAATGCTATCCATTCAACACTGCCTGAGAAATACATGGCTCAAATAGTCATTAGATTGTCCAGTTATATTAAAAACCCAAACAGCTTCACTGAGCCCTGAGAGCAATGCCAGTGCCTCTAACAGAGGAATGTTTTTCAAAATGTGGACACACTACTATAGGTAGTCCACAAGATAAACTGAGAGGTTATATTGGCAACCTCTAACTATTCTAATATTTATGAATACTATGAAAAATAGCACAAGACTATATTTTAACAATTACTTCTTTAGGATGAGTAACAAAAATAGAATTATTAATAATTCTTTACTCGGGGGGCGCCTGGGTGGCTCAGTCGTTAAGCGTCTGCCTTCAGCTCAGGTCACGATTCCAGGGTCCTGGGATCGAGCCCCACAACAGGCTCCCTGCTCGGCAGGAAGCCTGCTTCTCCCGCTACCATTCCCTCTGCTTGTGTTCCCTCTCTTGCTGTGTTTCTCTCTGTCAAATAAATAAAATCTTTAAAAAATAAAAAAATAAAAAAAATAATTCTTTACTTGGAATGTCCATCTCTCCTCTATTCTCTTTACCTCCTTAGTAAAGCTTTTCATGACCTCCCCACTTTTAGACAGTGTTAGTTGCTTCTTATTCTGATTTCCATACTATTTTGCACATATCTCAGTTACATTACATCTCAAATTACATTGTAATTTTTATAGGGACACCTATTTCTCTACTAGATTGTGAATTCCTCAGAAACCAGAGTCAGATAATTGTATCCTCAATGCCTAATGCAGTGCCTGGGCCCTGACAAGTGTTCAGTGAATATTTGTGGAATAACTGAGTGTGAATTATAGTTGTGGTCAGAATAATTACATTTTACTAGCATTGATTTGGTAGTTATTTCACAGTTGGAGGCAAGATGGCACTATATCCTAGAAAGAACTGAAAATTTAAAACTGCAAAAATAGAAAAACAAACATAATTAATTCTCTAATTAATTGTATTAGCCAAAAATTTTATTCTGCTTTTTAGTAAGGAATTTCTGAACTAAGATCCAAAAGCAAAAGCAATTGAAAAAAAATTAAAAGAACTGAAATATGAGGCGCCTGGGTGGCTCAGTGGGTTAAAACCTCTGCTTTCAGCTCAGGTCATGATCCCAGGGTCCTGGGATCGAGCCCAGCATCAAGCTCTCTGCTCAACAGGGAGCCTGCTTCCCCCTCTCTCTCTGCGTGCTTCTCTTCTTACTTGTGATCTCTCTCTCTCTCTCTGTGTCAAATAAAAAAAAAAAATGTTTGTTGTTTTTTTTTTTTTAAAAAAAAAAAAAGACCTGAAACTCAATTAAAGGAGCATAGGCTCTGGAATCAAACTCATCTGAGTTTGAATTCTGCTCAACAATTATTAGCTATATAATTTGTAAAATAATCACCAAAAATTCACATAAAGCCTACATAATTCCTGGCATGTGGTAAGCTTCCAATAAATAGTAGCTGTTATTACTAATTTAATCTAAAGAAAAAACAGGGAATATTATACAAATAATCACCAAATTGTGACTCTGTGAAGGTCTGACCCAAGAGAAAAATATAAAGAAGTCCAGTTTCCCTTCTTTTCTCATGCCCATTCTTACCCCACTCCCTCTCATGATAGCATCGTGAGCATTACCAGCTTATGCCAAGAACCAATCTAAAGCACAGCTGGTCTCTCTCCCTGAAGTTCCTGGTATAGATCTTTCCTATACAAGAAAATAAATCATTTTCTAATTCACACTTTTCTGGTGGCAGGGAGATAATTGTTTATAATTAAAAAGCTTTTTCATCCAATTTCTACTGGGTTAGACTAAATCACAATACTGTCAAGCCAGGAAAGTAATTAAGCAGAGGAGGTGACAATGAGTCAGTGTACTTTGTTGGAAAATTAACACCCCAAAAGTTAAAATAGGAGACTTAATTTCTATTCTCAACTTTGCTAATAACTTACTTAGAAATGTTAGGTGAGTCGTTTTATTGTTCTAGGCCTCAACTTCCTCATTTGTAGATGATAAGTTCTATGCGGAGACAACTGGCTCATATTTTGGGAAACAATAAAGCTGTATCCCCTCTCATTCCTTAAAAATATAAAGTCCAGAGGACTGCACAAATATTTTACTATAAAAAGTGAAACTATATAATTTCTAGAGAGAAATGTTAATAGATATGTTTATAATTTTTGGAATGGGGAAGTTCTTCTAAAAGAAAACACAACCAAGAAGTCATAAATAAAAAGTCATACAGCTCCATAAAAATTTAAATCCTTTTCTTGAAGCTCAAAAGATGAAAGAAAAATCATATAGAAAAATAAAGTTTACGGTCAAATAATTCACAGAAAAAGTACAGTTATTAAACATATAAAATGTTCAACTTTCTCATAATTAAAGACACACAAATAAAAAAGAGATATTTTAATCTATCTAACTTGTAAAAATTAATACATTTTAAAATACAATGCTGGCCAAGGTAAAGGAAGTAGGCATGCTTCAGTGCTGGTGAGAGTGTAAAGTGGTGCTGCTCTCCAGTGCTAATTCTTGCTACCTGTCTCTGAAAGATGTTCCAATCCTTCTCAGAGATACCCCTCTTACAGTATTCTTACTACCTGATTTGGCATCCTTCAGACACTTTAATCTGGGACACACTGGTCTTGCTAACTCATTCCCCCATCACCTCCTCTGCCTTAAGGAAAATTCAAAGTCTCCTTCAGTGTGGCTCTTTTCCTCTCTTCTACTCTTTGAGATCTCTTTCTCTCTGATAAACAAGTTCCACAAATTTTAAGAAACTAGCCAGTAAAATTCTCAATGCATAGCCATTAGCAACTGAGAAGAAGAAACACAAAGATTTGAAGTTCATAAACTGGAAACAGAATACAAATTAATATATAAAGAAATTATCCTGCTTCAGTTATTTTATTTTTTTACTTTTAAGTTTTATTTATTTAGGTAATCTCTACACCCAATGCAGGGCTTGAACTCGTGACATGGAGATCAAGAGTCACATGCTCTTCTGATTGAGCCAGCCAGGTGCCCCCTACCACAGTCATTTTAAAGATAAAATTGAAATGGCTATATATAATAGGATACTATTTTTTATGAACAAAAGTTATCATAAATTTACAAAATAAAGTTTCTGTTTTCAAAAGCTACACAAATATTTTTCACAGAACAAATCATACCTCATGAACCAAATAACATATATTTTATTATTACTTTTTAAAAATCTTCACTGTAGACCTTTTTCAGGAGAAATTAAGTGCTGAATGGCAATTGATCTCACAATAAATTTAGAAATGAATTAGAATATGAAAACAAAAGGAGACAGAAGGAATAATTCTGTTTTCTCTTTAATTTGAATCAGCAATGAATCCATATAGGAAATAATCTAAACAGTATATAATCCAACAAATAAACTATTTAGTGGGCACATTTTTTTTAAAAAGTACTGTCTTGGGGCGCCTGGGTGGCTCAGTGGGTTGGGCCTCTGCCTTTGGCTCAGGTCATGATCTCGGGGTCCTGGAATAGGGCCCTGCATCGGGCTCTCTGATCAGCGGGGAGCCTGCTTCCTCCTCTCTCTCTGCCTGCCTCTCTGCCTACTTGTGATCTGTCAAATAAATAAAATCTTTAAAAAAAAAGAATTGTCTTATGTGCATTTGAAAACATAATCCTGAAACCCAGAGAGGAAGTTCCAAAGAGATATTTAGTTTATTGGAAATATTTCCCTGATACCAAATGATGTGGAGCATTTTCCCATGTTTCTGTTAGCCATTTGTATGTCTTCTCTGGAGAAATGTCTGTTTGTGTCTTCTGCCCATTTCTTCACTGGATTATTTGTTCTTTGGGTGTTGAGTTTGATAAGTTCTTTATAGATCCTGGATACTAATGAAATATGTAAATATAGATTTATACTATTGTCATTAAAAAGTGTAAGAACTGAACATGTCCATTTGCTTGAATGATTACTCACTTCAATAGAAAACATAATTTTCCAGGTTTATATAAGTGGGAAATGAATGAAGCATGTCAGCTGTTGTTTAACAAATTGATCATAGACTGACTTAACAATAAAAAGAGGATAGGAAAGAACAAAAAGAATGATTCTTTGAAAAAGAAGTAAAGTAAGTAAGAAATAAGGTGTTTTCCCTTATGTCCTTAGAATTTAAGAAACAGAGATGTTTATAAATGATCCCTAAAAAATGACTCTTAAGAGATAATTTCTTAATGAATCTTTTCCAAGGGATCTTCTTTTTTCTCTTCTTCCCTGAACTCTTCCTTTGCTGTGTACTTGGAAACATTTTCAGACTTAATATCTTTGCTGTACAGCTGTTTATTTATCCTTTTGATGGAATATGCAGTTAATGATAATAATAGCATAGATTGCCAATTTCCTAAAACAAAATCTACTTGACTTCTATTACTTCATTAGAACATCTGTATGTCTAGTTTAAAGACTGGAGAAAACTAGTTTTAATTTTTTTGTTATCACACTTTAGATTTGTTTAAATATGTTTAGCTATGTATTTCAAGTAAGTTATGATAAAATAAAACAATTTGGAGGGTTATATGGTACTTATAAAATAATCTGATATGTAAGGCTCTAGGTAAATGAATGAAAGCCAAAAACAAAAAGTAGGGGAGAAATCCCTACCATAATGCAGAGTTAAGAAAATCCAGCATTTAACCTACCCTCTAGTTAAAATAGTATCAGTATACTCTACCAAATATTTTTATTAGTAAAGATGTTGGTTTCTGACACACATCCTATTTGATAGGTTGTCACTATTTTCTAAGTGAAGAGTGATTGTTTCTAATTAACCTTCACTGATGGACAGTTGAACTACATCACAAAACTAATTTACCTTTTCTTTCTTTCATTTATTTATTTATTTGAGAGAGAGAGAGAGCGAGCATGAGCAGGGGAGGAGAAGACGGAGAGGGAGAAACAGACTCCCTGCTGAGCATGGAGCCTGATGTGGGGCTCCATCCTGGAATTCTCAGAACCTGAACCAAAGGCAGACACTTAACTGACTAAGCTACCCAGGTGCCCCATGATTTGTCTTTTCTTTTCTTTTCTTTTTTTTTTAAATAGATGTTTAGCTTTTTTTTTTTTAAGATTTTATTTATTTATTTGACAGAGAGAGAGATCACAAGTAGGCGGGGGGGGGGGGGAGCAGGCTCCCCAGTGAGCAGAGAGCCCAATGTGGGGCTCCATCCTGGA
>CM053612.1:50031461-50043703 GCA_028646535.1 Procyon lotor
GGAAGCAGGCTCCCTGCTGAGCAGAGATCCTGATGTGGGGCCTGATCCCAGGACCCTGAGATCATGACCTGAGCAGAAGGCAGAGGCTTAACCCACTGAGCCACCCAGGTGCCCCCCAAAAAAATCTTTTAAAAAAAGAATTTATCAATTTTTAGAAAAATAGTTTTTAAAGTTAGTAAATTCATAGAGAGTATGTAGAATACGATGTGCTGAGAAAATATTTAGGCAAGAGGAAATATATAAAATTTTATTTTATTTTTAAAGATTTTATTTATTTGACAGAGAGAAAGAGAGCACAAGTAGGCAGAGAGGCAGGCAGAGAGAGAGGGGGAAGCAGACTCCCCACTGAGCAGAGAGCCAGATATGGGGTTCGATCCCAAGACCCCGAGATCATGACCCAAGCTGAAGGCAGAGGCCTTAAACTGCTGAGCCACCCAGGTGCCCTTATTTTAAATCAGTGTGAAATTGTAAGACTGAATGGTTGGAGAGAAACTGTAAAATATCAAGTTTCCTGTGTCATATGAGTGGTACAATTTAAATTCTATAGCATAATAAGAAAGTAGGATCTTTTAGGGCTGAAATGATTGGAGAAGGCTTTTGTCAAAGAGGTGATGTTAGACTTGGTTCTGAAGAGTTTGATAGACATTTGATGGACAAAGATGTAAGAGAATGGGACTGTAGTCAGAGGTAATATAGCAAATGCAGAGTCTAGGGCAGGTTTGCATTACTCATATGACACAAGCAACCTTGATTTATAAATATGTATGTAATTGTTTGCTCTAGCCTACAAAATTATAAAAATCCTTAAGGGCAGAAACCATGTAATACAACTTTGCATTTTTACAGGGTTTTGCATTTTTACAGGTTAGTCTACAAAACCAAAATCTAATTCACAAAACAATGCAAAATACGAATTTCGTGAGTATATGTGTTCCACTTTTGACACATTTTTCTTTTCTTCGTGTTTTTTTTTCCTTATCCTTATGAGGCAATCCTCATCCTAAACCCAGTTTTTATGTTTACATTCTAACTCTTGGAAAATAAAATGATCAAAACATAGCTTGGCTCACTCAATAATGCTTTCATTTTGTGTTATAAGGGCAAAAACAAGCATCTGAAGCATCTAGGGATTATCTCAACAACTCTGGGCAAAGGAAGCAATTTAAATGTCTTTTTAATTTACCTACTTGAACCAGAAGACAATGAGGTTAGAAAAGGGAAGTTGAGCTGTATGTAGTCAAACAGTTTTATACTATCTAATCTGTTTAATTCCACAATGTAGGTGTCTGGGGAAGAATGGGCAAAAATAAAAATGACGGATTCCTCTGTTAGGCTGTATTTTAGTTTGAAGGGATGCTTTGGCATTATATAAAAGCTATGAATATTTAGTTTTTAAACTGCCAATTCCAATTTTTTAGTCCATATGAACACAAATGAAATTCTTCCTTTGAGTAAATGTTTAAATTATTAATTTTGTTTTTCTTTTTAGTTTTTAAAGATTTATTTGAGAGAGAGAGAGAGAATGCACAAGCAGAGGGCGGGGCAGAGGAGGAGGGAGAATAAGAGGAAAAGAATCCCAAGCAGACTGTGGAGCCTGACACTGGGCTCCATCTCACCACCCTGAGATTGTGACCTGAGCAGAAACCAAGAGTTGAAGGCTCGACTGACTGGTCCATCCAGTCACCTCTTAAAACTAATTTCCTTTTTATATTAACCTTCTAGAATAGGGATTTGGGCTGTTGTTGGAGCACTTTTAAATCCAATTAGCTGTTACAACAACCAAAGCAAGGTACTCTGAGAATGGCTTTGGAACCTGGATCCTCCATAATTATCCTTGAGTACATTATTTGCCAATTCCCACCCCCACTCCCACCAATTTAAGTCTCAGGAGCTAACTTTTGAAGGCAGATAGAAGCCTCTTTTAATTTTTTTTTTTTTTTAAGATTGTATCTATTTATCTGAGAGAGAAAGAGAGAGTACGCAGGAGCATAGGAGCAGGGCAGAGGGAGAGGGAGTGGTAAAGCAGACTCCCCAGCTGAGCAGGGAGCCCACCGCCGGCTTGATCCCAAGACTTTGGAATCACGACCTGAACCTAAAGCAGACTGAACTGTCTGAGCCACCCAGGTGCCCCTAGAAGCCTCTTTTAAAGTAGAAATCCACCTAAGGATGGGTTAAACTATGGTGAGCTTAAGGAGGCATTCTCCTTAGGCATAAAATATAAGGAGAACCCCAAAACTCATTAATGAAGATAAACATTTAATGCACTATTTTAAATATCTGAATTAATGTAATAAAAAGCCTATGATTAATAGAATATCAAGATTAAAACAAAACAAACAAACAAACAAAACCAACAAGATCCTGCACTTGTATTACTCACCTCAATCACCTCGCCCTAATCTGAATTTTTGGTTCATCCTTAAATTTAGTGTCTTAATTGACTGATCTTAGTCCAGGCTCTGAGTCCTAAACACTTTTTCGTATGGTACCTTCCTGAGACCTTCACTAAATGCCACCTTTGGATTCAAAACCCTTTGTATCAGAACTTTTCCTTTGGATAGACCTTTGTTATTTATTACAAACTTTACTCAAGGTACCATTCTTGGCCCACTCTTACCAAGTGAGATAACTGTGTTTTTCAGGTGTCTGCACCTTCAGGGTCTTCTGCTCTTCCAGCTCCCAGTTTTCTTTTGATTCTCCACCTGCAAGACACTCACCATTTTGGCACCCTCCCCTGCCACTACCACAATACTGCTTTGGCGGGAAGTTCCCACAACCAGAGAAGCAGCTCCAGTCTTTTCTACTTTCCGAGTGAACGCTCCCCTCAGTTCATTTTCATCGTCCTGCCAGAGGTAGAATATAAAGACTGGAGCCTAGACTCAACCTGATCTCAAAAACACGTTTCCCCTGGAAATAAGTAAAAGTGGAGGTTTTGGAGATTGTAGAGAAAGCAACTGCAGTGATTTTCGCCTGTCATTACAACATAAAAGAAAAAAAAAATCAAGACAACTCTGGCTTTCCCGCCGGTCTTAAGCTTAAACATTTTACATTTATCAAGTCCGCGTGCTCCTCCACTACATAAGCGGTCTGAAAAGCCAGCGTTAAGAGGGCTTTTGGCAAGTCCGTGGGCCGCGCCCCCTGGGCAGATCAGCTTCCCTTATTGGCCTGACAGCCTGTCACTCAAATCTGGCTCCCTCTCCTGCTAACCATTCACGTAGTTTGGTTGCGTCTTGGTATATTTAATGTTGCCAATAACGAGGGATTTTTTTTTTTTTTTTTTTCCGAGCCGAGTACAGGTCGTGCCGCAATTAGTTCATTGAAAACTCAGTTGCTCTCTGAGCGCTTGGACAGAGATTGCTTTCGGCTTTTTTTCTGCTGATTAAGATCTCCTATAGAGAGCTGCAACAATGCCCAAAAGAAAGGTAAGTGAAATGGGAAGATAGAAGGGGGATTAGCGACTGAAATACATATTTCCTAATCCGCAGATATTTTTTAAAAGCATTTTGGCTTCTAGTTAGATTTTGTGATGTACTGAATGGAAGGAGAAGGAAGGGCAAAAAAGATCGCTGTAATATTTAGGATGGTCTTGCATGCAACTAGTAGTTCACTTTCGGCTTGTTCTGTTTAAGGGAAATAAATCGTTTAAGAGGTGTCTCCATGCTGAATTATAAACAGCCATAGCGCCGTGCTGTCGCTTCCTACCCCACCCCCCTTCCTCCGCTTACCCTATTGGAGAACACTTCTCTCAACCACACTTCCAGGCACCAGTTTCCTCCTCAGCCTCGGGCTTTTCTCCGGGAACCGTCCTGTTTGGAGTAACTTAAGCCACGGCTTTCTCCCGTATTTGCCTTTGTTCTTCCCGTTTTCTTTTTCCTTTTTTTTTCCTCTTCCCTCCTCCACTTCTTGTCACGCCAGATGGCTATGCAATGGTAATCCTGTGCCATTAGGCGGCGCAGACTTCAAACTGACCTAGAGAAGGGATTCACCTCTGCAATTAGCAACTTTAGGGCAAAGACACCTGGGGTTCACCAAACTGGGTAAAGGTGGAGAGATGGCAAGAGAACTGGGTAAGATAAACTATTGCTGATGTCGAGGTAGCCTGGATTTGTTCTCTTTTAGAAATGTAGAACTGATTCGAGCTATTTCAGGGCTACAGGTATTCTGCAAACCCTCACTTCAAATTTTGTGACTCCTCTCTTGGACAGGCGATAAATTCAAGCCTGGTGTTTGTTTGCATGTTTGTTAATTGTTGTTTTGGGGGAGGGTCCCTTAGAAATGAAATAAAATGCTGTTTCATTGCTTGATAAAATTGTAAAACACTGTGCTGATGTAAAGCATTGTGACTGTTTTGATATTATTCCTATTTATCCGTCTACCATCCCTATTTCTAGAACATAAGAGTAAGACCGAAATTCCCCTGTGCTCTGGGGCTGTGAGTATGAATCATGTAATAGCTTGATAGTTCCCAGGCTGAAGGGCTGCTCAGATACAGAAAGCGATGGCTTTTAATAACCATCCCCCTTCCTGAGATTCCCGCCGCTGAGTTTTTCTAGGCTTGTGCAATGGGTCGTGCTATTTTACTGAGCTGAGAGCAACCTTGTAGCAGGTAGTGGCGGGAAGTTTTAAAATCCGTGGCCAGCTCCTCAGAATAACGCATTGACATCGCAAAGGTTCTTTCCAAAATAAGGAAAGAAAGAGAGAGAGAGAGAGAGAGAGAGAGAGAGAGAGAGAGAAGAAAAAAGAAAAGAAAAAAGAAAAGAAGGCAGAGAGAGAGAGAAAGGAAGGAGAGAGAGAAGAAAAAGGCACTAAAGCATTGTTGGGGTTGTAGTTCTTGTATGAAAAACTCGGAAAAAATAGTCCAGTCAGTAGTGAGGTTCCAATAAATACAACTGCATATAAAACATAAGGAAAAACAGGGGAATTGCATGAAGCTCCGCCTTCATTCTGCTGGCCCCCACACTTTTCGTTTTTTTTCCCCCTTGTGGCTTTAACACGGGCTACAGCAGGTGGATTTTAAAATTTAAAAGGTTTGTTTTTAGGAGATGTAATTTACACAAAAGGATAGACTTGACTATCACTTGTGTAAACTTACATCTTGAGAATGCATTTGCATCTTGGTGCACATTTGCACATTAGTGGACAGCAATATGTAGCGTGCTACTAGGAAATAACACACGGCTTCTTGAGACAGAATCCAGGGAAAAAATCATAAATGGTTATGTTACAACTGTAATCCATGCAATATTTTCTTATCTATGTGTTTATATTGATCATCTTATTCCTGTGTGGTTTTCTCGTCTGTATAAGGCTGCCGGTCAAGGTGATATGAGGCAGGAGGTGAGTTGTTTTTGTTGTTGTTGTTGTTGTTTAGTTTTAGAATCAGTCTGAAAAAAAAATCCACTTGTTTTATGAATTTGGGACACATATACCGCTAAAAAAAATAGACGCTAGTTTGTGTATTTGTACCATATGAGTACCAATATGGTATGCCAGTGAACTCTTTGAGAAGTATAGCAGGTATTAAAAATTCCAAACTTCTTAAAATTTAGGACCTTATGCTTAAGATCTGGAGAGAACTTCTTTTTAGGCAAAAAAAAATTGCTTGGTCAGTTTTCAAGAAGGAGCTATATTTTTATTTATTAGCCATTGTGTTCATTTAGCTTAGTAATTGAAATTTAATTTTGGGATTTTTTTTATTCCTTATCTATATAAAGGGCCTAGGGGAGTGAAAATAAAAATTTATATTTCTACTATATTTTCTACTCAAATTCACTTCCTTAAAAGCAGTGTTCATGTAGTGTTACACTAAATATTTTCACAATATAATTCTAGTTTTGTGTATCCATAATTCTATTAGCTAATTATTATTATCATTATTTTACTTATAGCCAAAGAGAAGATCAGCCAGACTGTCTGCTGTAAGTGGTCTTTTAAAATAGCTTCCCATGTATTGTAAAATGTAATTTTATTTTATTTTTTTAAAGATTTTATTTATTTGACAGAGAGAAACACAGCGAGAGAGGGAACACAAGCAGAGGGAATGGTAGCGGGAGAAGCAGGCTTCCTGTCGAGCAGGGAGCCCGATGCGGGGCTCGATCCCAGGCCCCTGGGTTCTGACCTGGGCCGAAGGCAGACGCTTAACGACTGAGCCACCCAGGCGCCCCATAAAATGTAACTTTAAAATTCGGGGCATTCTGGACAATACCTAGTTACTTTATACAGATTTATCTTGGATGTCTTAGTAAAAAACTTTCACACCAAAGAAATCTTGTTTTTTTCCCCCTAGTGCTCAGTCTGAACTATACTCATTTATTTAAATTAAGAGGTTGGATTTCATAATTAGTGATCTTCAATTATGATTTCCTCTTCAACCTTCTTTTTTGATACAGATGCCTGTGCCTATTACACCGGAGTTGAAGCCCAAAAGAACATCAACTCCAAAGGTAAATATTTAACGTGGAATGTTGAGAGAAAATTGCTTTACTTCAGAAATATATTTTTTGGAAAGGCATGCAATTAATCATTTTATTTTCTTTATTTTCTGTTTAGTTAGTTATATATTACATTATACCATATGGTATATGTAAGCTTTTTGAGTAAGGGATATTTGTTGATGTTGTGTGATTGTCCACTGTGTTTTGGCATTTTCATTAGGAAGAAACAAAACAAAATTCTAATTGGGTAGACCTGTAAAATGTATATGCCTTTGACATCATATAGTCACAACACCAATATTTCTAGGAAAACAAAAGGTATAAACTGTAGTAACCAAAGTAATAATAGTAATAACTAACATTTGATAATACTTTACAGTTTGCAAGGTGTTTTCACATACATTATTTTTAAATGAGCACAATTGATTTCATATAGAATTATATACTCTGATGTTGGGGCTAACAACATTAGAAATAGAAATAGCCTCAACATTAAGTTCACTTTTCCCTCTATATTTATATTTATCTACTTATGTGTAATTATGTGTAAATATAATACAATTAATTTTTAAATCATTTTATTGAGGTATGGTTAATATTTTAAAGATTATTTTAGATTTCTAAAATCATAAAGGGTTAAAGCTAGGGGGAACATTAAAATCATCAAATACCATCATTTTGTGATTGGAGAAACTGTAAATTATAGTCATTTTATAAAAGACTTTGAATTCCTTCATTTAAAAAACTGCTAAAACTAGGGCAAGTGAGGTTTTAGCAGCAATAAGTGACAACAGAAGAAAAGGTTTTAATTTTTTTCTCTATTTCACATTTCAAGGTCACTATTCTATAAAATTAGGTACCCAATTTATAGGTTGTTAAGATAGTTGGGGTACCGGGTGGCTCAGACACCTAAGTGTCTGCCTTAGGCTAAGGTCATGATCTCAGGGTCCTGGAATCGAGCCCCACATTTAACTCCCTGCTCAGCGGGGTAGTCTGCTTCTCCCTCTCCCTCTGACCCTTTCCCCCACTCATGCTCTCTATCTCAAATAAATAAATGAGCCTGGTGGTGGGTATTGAGGAGGGCACGTATTGCATGGAGCACTGGGTGTGGTGCATGAACAATAAATCTTGTAACACTGAAAAAATAATATAAACATTTTTGGGGGAAAAAACACTTTATGTCCTTTAAAAATAGAAGATAATGCTACACTAAAACAAATACTATATAATCATGGACTTTAAAATGCATTAACCTACTTGGCTCTCAGTTTCTCTTGTGTTAAAATAGTAATAATATACCTATATTGTATTTTATAGTTTCTAAAGCAATTTCACATATATTTTATCATTTGCTCATTATAATATCCCTACAAGGTAGGTGTTATTACACTTTTTTACATATAAAAGACATACACAAAGAGATTTATACTTTTGTTCAAGATCACATCAAGTAAATCACAGATCTGGATTTCAAGCACAATTTTTCTGGCCCTTAATCCAGTGCTTTTTACACACATAGGCAAAGAGCTTTCTTGGTCATGATTCAAGTCATTTCGAACTTGTAGATACATGTACTGAGTCACCTCTGTCCCTGGGTTATCTCTTTCAAATATATCTAAAGTGATGCTCTTGCTAACATAGTATTTCTCTAATTATTACCACTGGAAGCTTTGCTTTCAACAAAACCCTGTTGCTAATTATTAGACATGACAGATAAACTCCCCCTCTAGTCAAAAAGAGTTAATTTATCAAAGTCTAATCTGTTGCAATTAGCTCTGAGTGACCACTGGTCAGTATTCTAACTTGTTGCTTCTCATCTAAAAGAAAGTTTATTTGATTTATACCAGAAGAAAATTATTCATTTTGCAAAAATGAGAGAGAGAGCACAAGCAGGGAGAAGGGAGGGCAGGGTAGGGGCGGGGAGTCAAAGGGTAAGGGAGAGGGGCAAGCTGACTCTACGCTGAGTGTGGAGCCCCCAGCAGGGCTCAATCCCAGGACCCTGAGATCATGACCTGAGCTGAAACCAAGAGTCCCACACTTAATCCATTGAGCCACCTAGGTGTCCCAGAACATTATTTATTTTTAATGCTGTTTTAGGTTTAGGATGAAACTAAAAGTATCAAGTGATATTTTTGTTGGTATTAAGTTTATAGGGATATTTTAAAGCTTTTTGTAAATCAGTACAGCAGCTGATAAAATAACTTGGGCCATTTAATTAACACATCAATTCAGTCATATATTTGTTTTTATTATTCCGTGTTGCTGGACAGAAAATGAAGACAAAAAATGATATGATGGAAAAAAATACAGATGCAGGTGCCAAAGCAACAGCTGAAAACAAGCAAGAAGAAGTTATTAAAGGAGAATGTAATGCTGAAAATGGAGAAGCCAAAATTATGGAGGTATTTTATAATATTAACAGATTTATCCATTTGAAAGTGAGTACTACTGAAAGGGATCTTACTTGCCTTGAACTTCAAAAGTTGAGAAACATTAAATGAGTATTTGTTCCATAGTGTCTTAGTCCATTCCAGTTGCTATAACAAATACCACAGACTAGGTGACTTAAAACAACAGAAATTTATTTCTTACAGTTCTGGAGGCTGGGAAGTCCAAGATCAAAGCACCAGCATTTTTGGTGTCAGGCGAACACCTACTTTCTGTTTTTTACACAGCAAGCTTCTTGCTGTGTCCTGACATGGTGGAAGGGGCGAGAGAACTCTGGGGTCTCCTCTGTAAGGGCACTCATCGCATCCATGAGGGCTCTACCTTGATGACCTAATCACCTTCCATAGACTCTATCTCCAAATACTATCACACTGGGGATTAGGTATAATCATATAAATTATGGGGGACACAAATATTCAGTTTATGGGATATAATACAATGGTATCTAAGGGGAAAATAAGAAAATAAGAAAGTGAACTTAAAATATGAGAATTTACAGGTATGGGTAGTGAAAGTAGTGGATTGACATTGCTATTAAGAGACTAATTCCAGTGATCATGACTTATATTAAATACAGAGCAATCCTTTACTATTTTTGCTGACACATGGGTTATTTGTAAATCTCTTTCCAAGATCATATGATTATTTTTCCCCTCCAGACTGCAAAACAATCATTATGTAAATGTTCCTTACCCGTCTCTATTTGCATATTTAATGCATATCTTATTTTTAGGTATTGTAGTAAAACAATGAAAATGAGATAGAGTACCCAATTTACAAAGCAAAGCTGTGCATTTAGGGAAAATTTTTTTTCTAAACAATTTTCATTTTTATTTTATTTATTTTTAATTGAAATTCTAGTTAATATACAGTATAATAGTATTTCAGGTGTAGAATTTAGTGATTCATCACTTACATACAACAGCCAGTGCTCATCACAACAAATTGCCCTCCTTAATATCCATTACCCCTTTAACTGACCCCTCAACTACCTCCCCTCCAGCAACCATCAGTTTGTTCTCTGTAGTTAAGAGTCTGTTTTCTGGTTTGCCTCTCCTTTTTTACCCCTGTGTTCGTCTCTTTTGTTTCTTATATTCCACATACGAGTGAAATCACATAGTACTTGTCTTTTTCTCACTGACCTATTTCACTTAGCATAAGACTCTCTAGCTCCATCCACATCATTGCAAATGGGAAGACTTCATTCCTTTTGATGGCTGAGTAATATTTCATTGTGTGTGTGTGTATATGTGTGTATATATATATATATGTATGTACATATATATGTATATATACATATACACAGACACATCTTTATACATTCATCAGTCCGTGGACATTCATCTCTTTCTATAATTTCGCTATTTTTGATAGTGCTATAAACATCAGGGTGCATGTGACCCTTTGAATCAGTATCTTTGTATCTTTTGGATAAATACCTAGTAATGTAATTCTTGGATCATAAGTTATTTCTATTTTTAACTTTTTGAGGAAACTCTAAAAGGTTTTCCATAGTGGCTACACCAGTTTGCATTTCCACCAACACTGTAAGAGGGTTCTCCTTTCTCCTCATCCATGCCAACACCTGTTGATTCCTGTTTGTTAATTTTAGCCATTCTGATATGGATGAGGTGATATCTCATTGTAGTTTTGATTTGCATTTCCCTGATAAGTGGTGTCGAGCAACTTTTCATGTGTCTTTAGCCATCTCTATGTCTTCTTTAGAAAAATGTCTATTCATACCTTCTGTCCATTTCTTAACTGGATTATTTGTTTTTTAGGTGTTGAGTTTCATAACTTCTTCATATATATTGGATACTAACCCTTTATCACATATTCATTTGCAAATATCTTCTCCCACTCTGAAGATTGCCTTTTAGTTTTGTTGATTGTTTCCTTTGCTGTGCAGAAGCTTTTCATCTTGGTGAAGCCCCAATAGTTCATTTTTGCTTTTGTTTCCTTTGCCTTGGGAAATATATCTAGTAAGAAGTTGCTTTGGCTGATGTCAAAGAAGTTATAGTTCTCCTCTGGGATTCTAATGTTTTCCTGTCTCACATTTGGTCTTTCATCCATTTTAAATTAATTAATTAATTTATTTATTTATTTGTTTATTTTTAATTTATTTTTGTGTTTGGTGTAAGAAAATGGTCCAGTTTCATTCTTCTGCACACGTCTGTCAAGTTTTCACAACACAATTTGTTGAAGAGACTGTCTTTTATCCACTGGATATTCTCTCCTGGTTGATCAAAAATTAGTTGGCCATATACTTGTGGGTCCATTTCTGGGTTTTCTATTCTGTTCCACTTATCAGTGTGTCTGTTTTTGTGCCAGTACCATACTGTCTTGATCACTACAGCTTTGTAATTTGTAATATAACTTGAAGTCTGGAATTGTGGTGCCTCCAGCTTTGCTTTTCTTTTTCAAGGTTGCTTTAGCTGTTCGGGATCTTTTGTGGTTCCATACAAAATTTAGGATTGTTTGTTCTAGCTCTTTGAAAAATGCTGTTGATATTTTAATCGGGATTGCTTTAACTGTGTAGTATGCTTTGGGTAGTATAGGCATATTAACAGTATTTCTTCTTCCAGTCCATTAGCATGGAATGGATTTTCATTTCTTTGTAATATATTCAATTTCTTTAATCAGTGTTTTATCGTTTTCAGAGCACAGATCTTTTACCTTTTTGGCTAAGTTTATTCGTAGGTATCTTATGGTTTCTGATGCAGTTGTAGATGGGATTGATTCCTTCATTTCTTTTTCCACTCCTTCATTATTGGTATTTAGAAATACAACAGATTTCTGTACCTTGATTTTATATCCTGAGACTTTACCTTAATTCTTTTATCAATTCTAGTTTTTTGGTGGAGTCTTTTGGGTTTTCTCTATATAGCATCATCTCAGCTGCAAATCGGGAAAGTTTGACTACCTCCTTGCTGATTTGGGTGCATTTATTCCTTTGTGTTGTCTCATTACTGAGGCTAAGATTTCTAGGACTATGGTAAATAGAAATGTTGAGAGTGGAAATCCCTGTCCTGTTCCTGACTGTAGAGAAAAAACTCTCAGTATTTCTCCATTGAGGATGATATTAGCTGTGGGTTTTTCATATATGGCACGTGTGATGTTGAGGTACATTCCTTCTGCCCCTACTTTGTTGAGGTTCTTTAACAAAATGAGTGTTGTACTTTGTCAAATACTTTATTTTTTTATCTACTGAGAGGATCATATGGTTCTTTTCTTTTATTAATGTGGTATATCATGTTGAATTATTTGCAAACATTGAGTCACCCTTCCAACCTAGGAATAGGTCCCATTCGATCATGGAGAATGAGTTTATCAATATATTGTCGGATTGGGCTTGCTAGA
>CM053612.1:50043803-50075573 GCA_028646535.1 Procyon lotor
TGACTGACTTATTTCGCTTAGCATAATACCCTCCAGTTCCATCCACGTCATTACAAATGGCCAGATTTCGTTTCTCTTGATGGCTGCATAGTATCCCATTGTATATATGTGCCATATCTTCTTTATCCATTCATCTGTTGAAGGGAATCTTGGCTCTTTCCACAGTTTGGCGATTGTGGCCGTTGCTGCTATGAACATTGGGGTACATGTGGCCCTTCTTTGCACTACATATGTATCTTTGGGGTAAATACCCAGTAGTGCAATTGCAGGGTCATAGTGTAGCTCTATTTTTAATTTCCTGAGGAATCTCCACACTGTTTTCCAAAGTGGCTGCACCAGTTTGCATTTCCACCAACAGTGTAAGAGGGTTCCCCTTTCTCCACATCCTCTCCAACACTTGTTTGTTATTGGAGAGGAAGACAGCTTTAAACAACTTTGTTGTTTACTGTCTTGTTGATTTTGGCCATTCTAACTGGTGTAAGGTGGTATCTGAGTGTGATTTTGATTTGAATCTCCCTAATGGCTAATGCTGATTAACATTTTTTCATGTATGTATTAGCCATTTGTATGTCTTCTTTGACGAAGTGTCTGTTCATGTCTTCTGCCCATTTTTTGATGTGATTTTCTGTTTTTTGAATGTTGAGCATTTTAGTTCTTTTATCTCTACAGTAAGGGAGTCTCTAATGTCTTCTAGGCTTTTTTCAAGTCCAGCTATTATCGTTATAATTTTTGTTTTAAACTCCATTTCAGACATCTTACTTATATCTGTATTGATTAAACACCTAGCTGTGAGTGCTGCCTTCTGGGGTTTTTTTTTTTTTTTTGGTTTTGTTTTGTTTTGTTTTGTTTTGTTTGGAGGGGGGTTGAATTTGTCCATCTTATCATTTTGTCCAGAAAAGAAAAGAAGGAAGAAAAAGGAACAACAAAAATAACAACTACAATAACAGCAAAAGCAAACAAACAAACAAACAAACAAACAAACAAAAATCCTAGGTCCTGGGTGTGTTTTTGTCTGCTTGTTAAAAGAAACTAGATCTTAAGATAAGAACAAAATAAAACGCACATACACACTAAATAAAATAAATTTCAATGAATAGAAACACAAAACTATTATATATATATAGTATATATAAAAATAAAATTTAAAGAAGAATGAAAGAATTGAAAAATAAGAAAATAAATGAAAAAATAATAATAGATAAAAATTAAAGTACAAGGGTGACTAGATACTATTTTCCCCTAGAGCTGAAGCTTTGCAGTACTTTATAATCAGTAAACTTGATGTGAGCAAATTGTTCTGGTCTTCTGGAGGAGGGCCCTGTTGCACTGATTCTCATGTGGACTTGCCCTAGTGGATATGCTCCTCCAATGCACAGGGAGATAGGACTTGGTGTAAGTAACTCTGGACCGTTTTTGTGGCACTGTTGCTCCTGAATTCTTTCAGCACTGAGAGATGAATATAGCAGTGCCATGTTCTCTAGCCATGGAGCTGAAAATTTGCACCCCCAACTCTTGAGCTGATTGTTCATAGAAGTGCAATCTATCATCTTCTCTCCCTGGTTTCTGTCAGAACCCTGTGTTCACCCTGCCTGTATCCGAGTTTTTTTTTTTTTATCTCAGGCATGCAAATGAGATTCAAAACTAACTTTAGGGACTCCCATAGTGTGGACATCTGCTGTTCCCCTTGGGTAGGTTATTGCCACACTTCTGCCTTTTGCTAGACTTTTCTCAGGAAAGTGGTCCCATGACTGCACGGTGGTTCAAAGTTTATGGCAATACAGAGCAGATACCTGGCATCTAGAATTGCTGTTCTCAGCCAGCTTCCCTGCTCCTATGCCTGAGAACAGTGCAGCACTTTGGATGACCCATTCTTCTTGAGATCCAGGGGATCCTCAGACCATGGTGTCACACCTGGAATTCTGCCCTGCTCTTCCACCTGACCACCTTTAAGCCAGACATATCCTCCGCTATAGCAGACTTCTAAACATTCTGATTTTGCACTCTGCTGATTATAATACTATGTGGTAGCCTCCTTAAGCAGGCTCTCTCCCTTCTCCTGTATCCACAGCTATATCGCCAGATTCAAGTCTCTCCACCTCCTACCTTCTAAAATGTGGTCACTTTGCTACTTGTAGACTTGTGGTATTTGTTCTTTCAGACTGCTGATTGATTTCTCAGGTGTTGAGAATGATTTGATAACTAACTAACCTTATTTAAGGGATGAGACAAACTTGGGGTCCATCCTACTCCTTTACCATCTTAACTCCTTCCTCTGTCTTGCTACTTTTAGAATTTTTCCTTTATTATCGTATTTTGTAAAAAATACCTTGGTGTTGGCCTCCTTTTTTTTTTAATCTTCATAGGAGTTCTCTGTGCATCCTAGATATGGATGTCTATTTCCTGCCCCAGATTAGGGAAGTTTTCAGCTGTAATTTCCTCAGATAAACCTCCTTCCCCCTTTTCTCTCTCTTGTTCTTCTGGGATTTGTATGATATGAATGTTATTGTGTTTGATGGAGTCACTGTGTTCCCTAAGTCTACTCTCATGTTCCATTTTTTTTCTATCTCTCTTCTGTTCAGCTTCATTATTTTCTATAATTCTATATTCACTATCACTTATTTGTTCTCATGTTTCTACCATCCTTGTGGTCATTACATCAAGTTAGTTTTAATCTCAGTTATTGCATTTTTCATTTCAGTCTTACTGGGTTTTTTAGCTCTTTTATCTCTCTGGTAATGGTCTCCCTAATGTTTTCCATGCTTTTTTCAAGCCCAGCTAGTATCCTTATGATTGTTACTTTAAATTCGAAATCAGGTGTATTACTTACATTTGTTTCTGTTAAAGCCTTGGCTGTGACATTTTCTTGTTCTTTCTTTTGGATTGCATTCCTTTCTTGGCATTTTGTCTAGGTCTTTGTCTTCTTCTCTGTGCTAGGAAAGCCTATTGTGTTTCCTGTTCCTGAAAGTAATGGCTTTATGAAGAAGAGGTCATATAGTATCCGGGGCCTGGCCCTTCCAGAAGCATTTCTTGTGTGTGCTGTGTGCACTCTGCTGCTCTGTTTTGGCTGCTCTATCCCCAGGTCAGTAGTCTGCAGAGGTTTTCCTTGCCTATAGTGGGCAGTGTTTGGACTTTGGCCACAGTGTGGTGAATTTTAACTATGTACGCTCTGGTCTGCTTGTTAAAAGAGACTTGATACTAATTCCACTAGGGCTGAAGTTGTGCAGAAGTCTATGTTCAATAGACGTGGTGCATGCAGGATTTGTGCTGGTCTTCTGAGGAAAGGGCCTGCTGTACTGGTCCTTAGGCACACTTTCCTGAGAAAAAGCAGTACCAGCAGAGCACAGAGGGGCAGGTCTTAATGTAAGCAGGGTAAACAGTCAGTGTTGGAGTTGTTCTGATTTCTAAGATTGGTTTACTTGAGGACAAAGGAGGGAAATGGTGCCATCCTGCTCCTTTTTCCCTGGGTACCTCTAAAACTCCAGTCTTTGAGCCCCGTTGGTTGCAAAAGCTCGCAGAAATCAGCCCCCCTCATTTTCCCAGCCAATGGCTTTAGGGAAGCATTCTCCTTCTGTCTCTCCCTGTGCACACCACTCTCTCTCACCTTTCTCTATGATCAGGGCTCCCTTCCTTCCATAGCACCTACTATCCATTTCTCCTCCAAACCATATGTGTCCACATATCCTGGCTTTTCAATTTGGCCTCTTCTCTGCTTCTATTTGTAAAATTTGTTTTATCAATCTTCACATAGATTTCTTGGGTATTCATAATGATTTGATAGTTACCTAGCTGTATTTGGGGGACAAGGCAAACCTAAGGTCCTCTTAGTACACTGCAATGTTAGTTCTTCCCCCACAGTCTACCAATAAAAGACTTTTCAAGTAACTTTTTTCAAAGAAAACCTAAATCTTACTATTATAAAAACAAAATATTATTCCCTCAAGGAATGCATTTTGTTTACTCATTGAGAATTGCTGATATAGAATATCAGATATCAGCAATCAGAAATCAATTTCTGATATCAGCAATCAGAAAATATAAATAGAATATATTTTTCTGTATTCTGTTTCCCATATTTGTAATGAAAATTCTGTATATAAATACACTTGCCTGAATTTATTGTTACAAATATCTAATTATACATGTTTGTGTGAAGATATTTTAGTTAATCCTATTTCTTAGAATATTTTCCTTATCTTGTGATATTTAGGATATGTTTTTCGCAGGAAAATTACCTTCTTGTAAATTAAGTATCATTCTTTTCATAAAATGGATATAATTCTGTCTAAATACTTAAGGAAAATAGTTTCAAGTTTTCAAATATAATATTTTTAAATTTTCTCCATACATATAGGCACCAGCTCCTGAAAAAGAACTTGAGAAAATGAAAGAAGAAAAAAATGAAGATATTGAAGAAGAAGGAATAGAAAAGAAAGAAGTAGTGGCAGCAGCAGAAGAAGATGAAAAAGATCAGGAAGGAGATGGAGAAGACCAAAACAAAAAAGAGGAAAGAGAATATGGGGAAGAGAACAAAGATGGGAAAGGAAAAGGAGATAGAAAAGAAGATGAAGATGAAAAAGAAAAAGAAGATGGAAAAGAAGAAGAGAAAAAAGAAAAAGAAGATGAAAAAAAGGGTGAAGAAGGAAAAGGGAAAGAAGATAGCAAAGAGGAAGAAAAAGAAAAAGAGAAAGGAGATGAAAAAGAGGGTGAAGATGGAAAGGAGAAAGGAGAAGATGTCAAAGAATTTGAAAATGAAAAAGACACAGGAGAAGAAAAACAGGAAGAAGACATAAAAGAGAATGAAGATGGAAAAGAGGATGAAGATGGAAAAGAGGAGAAAGGTGGAAATGAGGAAGTTGGAAATAAGGCAGAAGGTGGAAATGAGAAAGGAGAAGATGGAAAAGAAGACAAACATGGAAAAGAGGAAGATGGAACAGAAGAAAATGGAAAGGGAGATGGGAAAGATGGAGGGAAGGGAAAGGAAAATAAAAAGAAGGCTGAAGTGGGAAAAGAAGTAGCTGAAAAAGAAGAGGTCAAGAAAGATGAAAAAAAAGAATCTCAGAGTATTGTTTAAAACTGCCCTATAGTCTCATAATTTCGTAATATGTGCCTCCATGTTGTAATGTTTATAGAAATGAATATTTTTATCAAATATTTTATAAACACAGCATTTCTTTAACATCAGTTTAATTTCAGAACATCTTCATACTGATTATTAGTCACAAAGTAGAAAACATGGAACGTTTATACATTTTGTGATCATAATAGTGGGATATATAAGAAACTATGCTTTCAACTTTGTCAGTGAATTTCTTTTTGTGTAACTTATGTGTTAAACCTTTGAATTTTAATTTTACTCCTATCTTTGATAATTTCACAAAGTAGGGAGATCCAGAAAAGTTTCTTCCAAATTTCTTGTGGTTCTCTAGGTTGCTTTTATTAAAAAAAAAAAAAAAAAGTTAACTATTTTCTGTAATGCAAAGAGTTAGAATTCTTTCTCAAATATAACTTTATTATCAGCTTGTGAACAAATAAAATTGCAGTTCCATTTTTAAAAGAGTTATAATTTTTTTCAGAAGGGCAGTTCTGATTATACGTGTATCCACAAAATTTTACTAGATTGATTTTAATAAAAATTCTCTTTAAAAATAATTGTAGTTTTTTTGTATCTCTAAAAATATAGTTAGTGAAATATTATAGTGCTTGATTTTTTTTCTATTGTGATGTTCACAAAAGAATTTTTAATTTTTTGGCACTGAGATAAAATTAACATAAAATTGACCATTTTAACCATTTCCAATTCAGTGGTTTTTTTTAGTGTTTTCACAATATTGTGCAACTATCACCACTATCTAATTCCAAAACATTTTCACCCAAATAAAAAACAAAGTACCAATTACCAACCTCTCCATTCCCAATCCCCTCTTCACCTGTCCCTATTAACCACTAATTTAGTTTGTCTCTATAGATTTGCCTATTTTAGATATTTCATATAAATGGAATCATGCAATATGTGGCCTTTGTGTCTGGCCTCTTTCATTTAGCATAATGTTTTCAGGTTCATCCATGTTGTAGTATGTATCATTAATTCATTTTTTATGGCTGATTATTATATTCCATTGATATACTACATTACTTTTTGAACATTTGGGATGTTTCCATATTTTTGTCAATTATAAATAATGCTGCTATGAATATCCATGTAGAAATTTTTGTGGTCATGTATGTTTTCGTTTCTCCTAGGTATATATCTAGGAGTAGAACCACTTAATTATATAGTAATGGGATGTTTAACTTAAAAAAAAAAAAGGTTTCTTTATTTATTTGACAGAGAGAGAGAGAGATCACAAGTAGGCAGAGAGGCAGGCAGAGAGAGAAGGGGAAGCAGCCTCCCTGCTGAGCAGAGAGCCCGATTCTGGGCTTGATCCCAGGACCCTGAGATCATGACCTGAGCCAAAGGCAGAGGCTTTAACCCACTGAGGCACCCAGGTGCCCCGGGATGTTTAACTTTTTGAGGGACCTTCAGGTTGTTTTCCAAAGTCGCTTCAGTTTCACATACTCTCACTAGCAATGTATGAGTGTTCAAATTTTTCCATGTCCTTGTCAAAACTTCTTATCGTCTATATTTATTATAACCATCTTAGTGGGCTTGTTTGGGGGTGATTGAAATCATGATGATTTTGATTTGCATTTCCATAATGATGTTGAGCATCTTCTTATGTGTTTATCAGCCATTTGCTTATCTTCGGAGAAATGTCTAAAAAATCCTTTGCCCAGTTTTCTCTTGGGTTTATTTTTTAGTATTGTGTTGTAAGATGTGTACATATTTTAGATACAAGTGTCATATCAGTTATAATAATTTTCATATTTTCCCCCTTTCTGTGGGTTGTCTTTTCACTTTCTTGTTAGTGTCCTTTGATGCACACGAGTTTTAAATTTTGATTTAAGTCTAATTGTATTTTTTCTTTTATCGCTTGTGATTTTGGTGGCATATCTAAGAATCTGGAACCAAAGCCCAGGCCAGAGATATATACCCATACATCTTAAGAGTTTTATAGCTTTATCTCTTACATTTAAATATCTGATTCATTTACATGTGGCCATCCATTTGTCCAAACACCATTTTTTGAAAATACTATTTTCCCATTGAATGGTCTTGACACCAAAAATCAATGGACCACAGATGTATGGATTAATTTCTGGACTCTCAATTCTATATCATTGATATATAGGCTTACATGTCAGTACTATACCTTTGATTGCTGTATCATTGTATAATTTTTGACATCAGAAAGTATTTGTCCTCTAAGTTTGTTCTTGGTTGTTCTGTGTCCCTTATAATTCCATATAATCTTTAGGATCAGCTTGTTCACTTCTACAAAAGAAAAGGCAGTTGACATTTAGATAAGGATCACAATAAATATGCAGATAAATTTGGAGAATATTGCCATACTAACAAAATTGTGTTTCAATACATTAACATGGGATGTCTTTTTATTTATTTAGGTATCTTTCATTTCAGCAATATTTTGTAGTTCTTAGAGTGTCCAAGTCTTGCCCTTCTTTGATTACATTTATTCCAAAGTAATTTTTTAAGATTTTTTATCTGACAGAGAGAGATCACAAGTAGGCAGAGAGAGGGGGGGAAGCAGGCTCCCGCCGAGCAGAGAGCCCGATGCAGGGCTGGATCCCAGGACCCTGAGATCATGACCTGACCTGAAGACAGAGGTCTAAACCCACTGAACCACCCAGGCGTGCCACAAAGTATTTTATTTTTGATGCAGTAAATGGATTTTTATTTCCATTTTTGGTTGTTCATTGCTAATGTATAGAAATACAACTGAATTTTGAATATTAATCTTGTATCCTGTAATTTTGCTGAACTCATTTATTAGATTTAGTAGGTATTTTGAGGATTCTTTAGAGTTTTTTATTTATGAGAACATATCACCTGCAAATAGAGGTCATTTTACTGCTTTCCAAAGTAGGTATATTTTTCTTTTTTTTTCCTTGCTTAATTTCCTTGGCTTTCAAAAGGCTTCACACATATTAAAAATAAAAAAGGAAATAAACAAATTCAGAAGTCCAGCTTCCAAAGCTGAAACCTCTGTCTCTACTTCCTTCACAGGGCTGACAAGCTCTACACCATTTCATACCCTGTCTCAAAATTTACTACAAGGCCATAGTAATCAAAATTGACCTAAAAGGGCTGATTAAATATATAAGCACATTGTCTGTATCCCCCAACTTCCTAGTCACATTCCACAACCACAGAAAATGTACTGTCATAACTTCCAATACATAACCTCGTCTTTTAAATTTCTTGGTCCCCTTCATTGCCAAGGCTAAAATAAAAGTAACAATGCTGGTTTTCTCTTTAAAAACACATTCCAGGTGATGGGCAGAAATCTCGTAATGAGTAATTTTAACCTTGTGAAATTCTACCCTCTACATAAAGATATAGCCATCTTCACCTTACAACATTATTTTTAACTATATAATAAAGCATTCATATAACAAGAATGTCATAGTATACTACAGGAGGATCATTCCTTTACATTATGATACTAAAATAAACACTTCACCCGGTCTTGTGAGTCTTGTATTGCTTCATTTCTTGATGTTTTAATTGGAGCCTTCTTTCCCCTTACCATTAAAACTTTAATTAACACAATTTCTCTTCTATAAGTTTCTAAAATAGTAAGATGCGAAGGGAAAAGTGGAGTAAAAAAGTGCTAATTTAAAGAGAAAGCATACCATCACTGTAAGTGAAAGTGGATATAAATTATAAATCTACTATAGCAGAACAATATTAATAAAGTAGTGGGGAAATAGACAAAGGTATAAAAAAACTTTAGGGAATGCCACAGAGAAAAGTTGTTTAAGAAGTGCACTTGGGGGACACCTGGGTGGCTGTGTTGGTAAAGTGTCCCACCCTTGATTTCAGCTCAGGTCATGATCTTACAAGTCTGTGAGATAGAGCCCCATGTCAGGCTCTGCACTGGGCATGGAGCCTGCTTAAGATTCTCTCCCACTGATCCTCCTCACTCTCTCTCTCTCTTAAAAAAAGTGCACTTGGAGTTTCCTTAATAATATGAAAGATCTTTTATTAATTATCTCATCGACAACATAATTTTTGTAATATACTGATTTATAACAAGAATTAATTTGTCTGAATATATTGTGAAGTTTTAATAAACCATGAGAGACTGTGGACTCTGAGCAACAAATTGAGGGTTTTGGAGGGGAGAGGGTGGGGGGTTGGGCGAGCCTGGTGGTCAGTATTGAGGAGGGAACTTATTGCATGGAGCAAGGGGTGTGGTTCATGAACAATGAATCTTGTAACACTGAAAAAATAAAATAAAATTATTTGGAGGGAAAAAAAAGTTCTGCTGTGACTTTAAAGGGTTTGCCCCATTAATAAACATAATTTTGGCTAGTGATAGCGTGTCTTAAAATAAAAATGTTTAATGTGAAAAATCCTTGAAATTATATTGTAATTATATGGTAAGGTGTAATTCAGTTTTTTGATGTAAAAAAATAAAAAGAATTTTTTTTTAAAGATTTTAAATATAGACAAGAATTTTGCTTGTGTATACAATACACAAGAATATTGTTGTATTATATACACTTGTGTATTATATACACATTTATTTGTGTAAATATACACAAGAATTTTTGTGTAAATATACACAAGAATTTTTTTTACAGATTTTAATATACACAAGTCTTCAGGGTACATCTGCTATATAAAGTAAAGATTGCCCTTAGTGTTTGTCCTTAATAACACTTAAAATGTTTCATGCTGAAATTTATTAATCCTTATGAAAGTCCCATGTTTTGGATGGTATCAGCAAAGGGAGACACAGAACTAGTTCGTGTCAAAGCTGGAGTCTACTCATAAACCCTAATATAATAAGTATTATTGATGACCTGCTGGGATCACACAGATAAATCTTGACACCATTTTTAAAAAATTAGGTTTTGAAAATCCTCAAAGAGCAATGTTTTGGTCCTAAAATAATTATTTTTCTTCAGATACTATTGCAGCAATTTTCCAAAATAAAAAACAACTGTAGGAACAAGTTGATTAACATGTAAAGAACAGAGAAAAAGTCCACCTAATCAGCTGCAATTTAGAACCTCTTTTGCTGAAATTCAGTTAAACCTATATTATGACAGGAGGTAAATTACTTGTGTAGTTACTTTTCCAGAATACAGAAAAGTTTTAATGTAATATTTATACAATAGATATAATTGCTTTAATCTAAAAATACATGGATTTAAGTCTATTACCCACTTTCAATAATGCTTCATTAGCCTCCCATGAATACAATAGTCTTTCGAATTATTTTGAATTCCTAAAAATGTAAAATGGTAAGTAGATAAAATTCTAATTTTACATGGATTAATAATCATTGTCTCTCACCTATTACCTCTTTAACTAGAGTTGTTAATAATGATTGTTTATTACAGATTTTAAAAACACTTTCCTTGAGTTAAACATTAAATCCAGAAAAGTTAAATATTTTTCCCCAAATACGATTATTTTATATTTTCAATGTTACAAGATTCATGGTTCATGCACCACACCCAGTGCTCCATGCAATACATGCCCTCCTCAATACCCACCACCAGGCTCGCCCTACCCCCCCCCACTCCAAAACCCTCAATTTGTTGCTCAGAGTCCACAGTCTCTCGTGGTTCATATCCCCTTCTGATTTCCCCCAATTCACCCTTGCTTGCCTTCTCACAATGTCCTCCATGTTTTTCCTTATGCTCCACACCTAAGTGAGACCTTATGGTAATTGACTTTCTCTGCTTGACTTATGTCACACCGTATAATCTCTTCCAGTCCCATCCATGTTGATACAAAAGTGGGGTATAAATCCTTTCTGATGGAGGCATAATATTCCATTGTATGTATGTACCATATCTTCTTTATCCATTCAGCTGTTGAAGGGCATCTAGGTTCTTTCCACAGTTTGGCGATTGTAGCCATTGCTGCTATGAACATTGGGGTACATGTGACCCTTCTTGTACTACATCTGATTCTTTGCGGTAAATACCCAGTAGTGCAATGGCAGGGTCATAGGGTAGCTCTATTTTTAATTTCTTGAGGAATCTCCACACTGTTTTCCAAAGTGGCTGCACCAGTTTGCAATCCCACCAACAGTGGAAGAGGGTTCCCCTTTCTCCACATCTTCTCAAACATTTGTTGATGACTGTCTTGTTGATTTTGGCCATTCTAATTGGTGTAAGGTGGTATCCTCAATGTGGTTTTGATTTGAATCTCCCTGATGGATAGAGATGATGAAAATTTTTTCATGTGTCTATTATCCATTTGTATGTTTTCTTTAGAGAATTGTCTGTTCATGTCTTCTGCCCATTTTTTGATGTGATTACCTGTTTTTTGAGTGTTGAGTTTGAGGAGTTCTTTATACATCTTAGATATCAGACCTCTGTCTGTAGTGTCATTTGTGAATACTGTCTGCCATTCTGTGGGTTGCCTGTTTGTTTTGTTGACTGTTTCCTTCGCTGTACAGAAGCTTTTTATCTTGATGAAGTCCCAAAAGTTCATTTTCGCTTTTGTTTCCTTTGCCTTTGGAGACGTGTTCTGAAAGAGTTGCTGTGGCTAATGTAGAAGTGGTTACTGCTTATGGTCTCCTCTAGTGTTCTGACAGATTCCATGCCTCACATTGAGGTCTCTTATCCATTTCGAGTTTATCTTCGTGTATGGTGTAAGACAATGGTCAAGTTTAATTCTTCTACATAGAGCTGTCCAGTTGTTCCAACACCATTTATTGGAGAGACTGTCTTTTTTCCACTGGATATTTTTTCCTGTTTTGTCAAAGATTATTTGACCACAGAGTTATGGGTCCATATCTGGGCTCTCTATTCTGTTCCATTGGTCTATGTGTCTGTTTTTGTGCCAGTACCACGCTGTCTTGGTGATCACAGCTTTGTAGTAAAGCTTGAAATCAGGCAATGGGATGCCCCCAGATTTGTTTCTCTTTTTCAACATTTCCTTAGAAATTTGAGGACTTTTCTGGTTCCATAAAAATGTTAAGACTGTTTGCTCCAGCCCTTTGAAAAAAGCTGGTGGAATTTTGATCGGGATGGCATTGAAAGTATAGATTGCTCTGGGCAGTATAGACATTTTCACAATTTTTATTCTTCTGATCCATGAGCATGCAATGCTTTTCCACCTTTTGGTGTCTTCTTCAACTTCTTTCATGAGTGTTCTGTAGTTCCTCGAGTACAGATCCTTTACCTCTTTGGTTAGGTTTATTCCCAAGTTTCTTATGGTTTTGGTGCTATTGTAAATGGAATCAATTATCTAATTTCCCTTTCCATATTTTCATTGTTAGTGTATAGGAAAGTGACTGATTTCTGGGCATTGATTTTGTATCCTGCCACATTACTGAATTGCTGTATGAGCTGCAGTAGTTTGGGGGTGGAGACTTTTGGGTTTTCCATATAAAGTATCATGTCATATGCAAAGAGGGAGAATTTGACTTCTTTGCCAATTTGAATACCTTTTATTTCTTTTTGTTGTCTGATTGCTGTCACTAGGACTTCTAGTACTATGTTGAACAAGAGTGGAGAGAGTGGGCATCCTTATGTTCCTGATCTCAAAGGAAGGCTGTCAGGTTTTCCCCATTGAGAATGATATTTGCTGTGGGCTTCTCATAGATAGATTTTATGAAGTTGAGAAATGTCCCTTTATCCCTATACTATGAAGAGTTTTAATCAGGAACGGGTGCTGAATTTTGTCAAATGCTTCCTTTGCATCAATTGAGAGGACCATGTGGTTCTTCTCTCTTCTCTTATTGATCTGTTCTATCACATGGATTGATTTGCAAATGTTGAACCACCCTTGCATCCCAGGGATAAATCCCACGTGGTCATGATGAATTATCTTTTTAATGTGTTTTTGGATCCTATTAGCTAGGATCTTGTTGGCAATCTTGGCATCCATATTCATCAAGGATATTGGTCTAAAATTCTCCTTTTGAATGGGAATTTTGCCTGGTTTGGGGATTAAGGTAATTCTGGCTTCATAGAAACAGTCTGGAACTTTTTTTCTGTTTCTATTTCTTGAAACAGTTTAAAGAGAATAGGTATTATTTATTCGTTGAATGTTTGGTCGAATTCCCCAGGGAATCCGTCAGGTCCTGGACTCTTCTTTCTTGGGAGGTTTTTGATCACTGCTTCAATCTCGTTACTAGATATTGGTCTATTCAGGTTGTCAAGTTCTTCCTGTTTCAGTATTGGAAGTTTCCAGGAATGCATCCATTTCTTCTAGGTTGTTTAACTTATTGGCATATAGCTGTTGATAATAATTTCTAATGATTCCTTTTATTTCCTTTGGATTAGTCATGATCTCTCCTCTTTCATTCATAATTTTGATAATTTGGGTCCTCTCTCTTTTCTTTTGGATGAGTTTGACCAGTGGCTTATCAATCCTATTGATTCTTTCAAAAAAAAAAAAAAAAAAACAACTTCTGGATTCATTGATGCATTCTACTGTTTCTCTAGTTTCTAATTCATTGATCTCTGCTCTAATCTTGATTATTTCCTTTCTTTTGCGTGGGTTTGGCTGAATTTTTTGTTGATTTACCAGTTTTTTAAGGTTTAACAAGAGCTGGTGTATTCAGGATTTTTCAATTTTTTTGAATGAGGCTTCAATGGCTATGTATTTCCCCCTTAGGACTGCCTTTGCCGTGTCCCATAGGTTTTGTATCGATGTGTCTTCATTTTCATTGGTCACCATAACTGTTTAAGTTCCTTTTTGATTTCCTGATTGATCCAGTCATTCTTGAGCAGGTTGTTCTTTAGCCTCCAAGTGTTTGAATTCCTTCCAAACTTTTTCTTGTTATTGAGTTCGTTTCAAAGCATCGTGGTCTGAGAAAATGCAGGGAATCATCTCAATCTTTTGGTATCAGTTGACTCCTGATTTGTGACCCTGATGTGTTCTATTCTGGAGAAATTTTCATGTGCACTCCTGAAGAATGAGTATTCTGTTGTTTTAGGGTGGAATGTTCTGTATATGTCTATGAAGTTCATGTGGTCCAATGTGTCATTCAAAACTCTTGTTTCTTTTTTGATTTTCTGTTTGGATGATCTGTCTGTTACTGAGAGTGGCATGTTAAGATCTCCTACTATTAATGTATTCATATCAATATGACTCTTTATTTTAACAGTTGACTTAGGTAGTTGGCTGCTCCTATATTGGGTGCATAAATGTTTACAACTGTTAGATCTTCTTGGAAGATAGACCCTTTAAGGATGATGTAGTGTCCTTCTGTATCTCTGGCTACAGTCTTTAGCTGAAAATCTAATTTATCTGATATGAGAATCGCTACCCCAGCTTTCTTTTGAGGCCCATTGGCATGAAAGATGGTTCCCCATCCTTTCACTTTCAGTCTGGATGTATTTTTAGGTTCCAAATGTGTCTTTTGTAAACAGCATATGGATGGGTCCTTTTGTTTTATCCATTTTGCAACCCTGTACCATTTTATGGGAGCATTTAGGCCCTTCACGTTGACAGTGATTATTGAAAGATAAGTTTTTATTGACATCATGTTGCCTGTGAAGTCCTTGTTTCTATTGATTGTAAATTTCTGTTCTATGTCACTCATGGGTTCTTTCTACTTTTATAGAACCCCCTTTAATATTTCCTGGAGTGCCGGCTTCATGGTCACATTCTCTTTTAATCCTTGCTGATCTTGGAAGCTCTTTATCTCTCCATCCATTTTGAATGTCAGCCTTGCTGGATAAAGTATTCTTGGCTGCATGTTCTTCTCGTTTAGTGCCCTGAATATATCATGCCAGCCCTTTCCGGGTTACCAGGTTTCTGTGGACAGGTCTGATGTTATTCTGATGGGTCTTCCTCCATAGATAAGGATTCTCTTCCTCCTAGCTGCCCTCAGGACCTCCCATGTAAAATAATAACTTGCAAATTTTACAATTATGTGTCTGGGTTACTTTCTAGACTCATTGATCTTGGCGCGTGTTCTTTCTGCCTCTAGGACACAAACACTTGTTCCATTCCCTAGATTGGACTAATTTTCATTCAGAATTTGGTCAGCTATATCTTCTAGTCTTCTGTCTTTTCTAACCCCTTTGGGATTCCAATAATTCTTACATTGGAATGTTTCATGGCATCATTTATTTCCCTAAGTCTCTTCTCATGATTCCTAAGCAGTTTGTTCCAGCTCTCCTCCTGACCTTTCTTCTCATCCATTCTATCCTCTAGATTACTAATTCTATCCTCTATCTCCATAACTCTAGCTGTTAGATTATTTCGATTAGATTGTATCACACTGATACCATTTTTTACATCTGAAATACTGATTCTCATTTCTGCCCTTAGAGATTCTATGTTGTCATTAATGTTTTTCTCCATTCTAGCCATTGCCTGGATAATTGTTACCCTGAATTCCCTTTCGAACATACTGTTTATGTCCATGCCCAACAGTTCTGAGGGAAATGATGCAGTCTCTGGGTTTTTCCTCTGTTGGGTGTTCCTCCTCCTAGTCATTTTGATGAGAAGTGAATGAGAGGATGTCTTGCTGATTATATCACCCACAATCCAGCCAGGGTGCACCCTAGAAGGTTTTGGAGCAGTTGGAATTCACCACCGAAAAGAAAGAATAAGGATAAAAAAGAGAGAAAGAGAAAAGGAAGAAATCCCAGCATGAATGAGCCCCCAAAATAAGATTTATAAGGTATATAAACAAACGCGAACAAACATAAAGACTGACAAAATTAAATGACAAGAAATAAAAGAACCTAGTCAGAATGAACCCTAAGAATAATATTTATATAATACCAGAACAAAAGCAAATACATAGAAACACTGACAGAAAGATAACATGACAAGGTGGTTATAACTCCTCACTGTTGAGGAAGGTTATTTCAGGTCTTCCTCGATTTATCGCTGTATTAAGCCTCTAGTTGTAATGTTAAGTAGTTTTTAAAAATTTAAAAAACCAAAAAAATGTGGAAATGAGTGAATAAAAAAATAGAAAGAAAAAAGAAAAGAAAAACTTGTATCTATGAAATATACAGGTTTTAGGGTTTTATCAGGAGCTTAATATATTGATTTCCCCTGATGTTGGGGTTTTATAATTTTATGGGGACCATGTGGTTATTGTCCATTTGTTTTGGCTTTTCTTATTGGGGAGAGGCCTGCCATGTTGTTTTCAGGGTTGAGTCGCCCTGACCCCCAATCAAGGGGCTGCGCTCTGTGGAAACCAGTTTCTCAGTCTTTTGCTCTCTGAAGGTTTTTGCTCTTGTAACTTTTTACCTTTTCAGAGAGTCCAAGCAAGGAATCTGCCCATACCCAGACCTCTGAGTCACATAGAAGCCTCAGTCTGCTCCCCTCTGAGTGGTCCAGAGCACCCACTCTCTGCAAAATTCTGCTCACACCACAGCCTGCCACAGGTGGTGTGCACCCCCAGCCACCATTCAGTGGCCCTGTGAGCCTCCCAAGCCTCTACACCCACGATCAACCAAAGCCGTGAGCTATATTGGCCTAGGAAACTCGCTTCTGTTGGCTGCTTCTGTGGAGACTGCTCTCCAGGCTTCAGGACCACTAAGGGTGTGCTCAGATTCCTGCCCAAGATTAGGCTGCCTGAGCTCTATCCTGGATGCAGCCTGGGAGCACCTAGACCCTATGGGAGGCGGCAGACGTCTTGCAGTCCTAGAGACCACCAGCCAGGGCTTTCACTTGGTCTCTTAGGATTTTTCAGGAGTGTACCCAGTCCAGGGAGTGCTGCACACAGAGAAAAGCTGCAGGAACCCGGACCACACCAGACTCTCTAAGGTGCTTACAGGAGTGTGCCCCACCCACAAAATGGTGCAAGGAGCAGAAAGGTGCAGGTTCATCAAGCATATACTGGACCTCCGCCAGTCTCTCTTTGACGTGGGTGGTGTCCTTCCTGGGAACCTGGGCTTAGGCCCGTGCCCATGACCGCCCACTTTCACTAGTTGCTCCTTAATATCTTTTGCTCTTTTTAAGTGTTTTTAACTGGACTCTAAGTTAATGCTGGTCCCAACCACAGGGCACTTTCCTTTGGGGTATTACTGTTCTTGGATTGCTTCTGGTGGCTCCCTCCCCCTTCTGTTTAATCTTCTGATATAGGTTCTAGTGTTCCCACTTTGCTTTACCTCTCCACTGCTGTCTTCTGCTCTGTAGAGATCCAGAAGTGAAAAATCTTGCTTCTCAGGCTGATTTCATGAGTGTTCAGCATGTTCTGGTAGATATCCAGCTCACTTTAGGGGGCAGGTTGTAACAGGGTCTTCTACTTCTCCACCATCTTGCCCCCTCCCAGCAAATTAAATATTTTTTAAGAAACAGAATTATGGTTTTGTATATGTTACTCAATAATATATGCATTTAATCCTTTAGCAACCATATTATGCATTCCAGGCTCTGTGGATTTTACTAAATATGAATAAACCCCAGTGTTTATAGAAATTGATTTACTGATTATATGCTGAGAAGGGTTTGTGTGTGTGTGTGTGTGTGTGTGTGTGTGTGTGTGTGTGTTTCCAGAGTAGGAAGAAAGAAGTAATTAGGGACTCCTGAGTGGTTCAGTCAGTTGGATGTCTGCCCTTGGCTGGGTTCATTATCCTGAGGTCCTAGGGTTGAGTCCCACATCAGGCTCCCTGCTCAGTGGGGAGCCTGTTTCTCCCTCTGCCTGCTGCTCTACCTGCTTGTTCTCTCTCTCCCTCTGACAAATAGATAAATAAAATATTTTCTTAAAAAAGGAGTAATTACAAAGTGAAATTGTTGATTTTGAAAATTTTAGTATTAATAGTTTAAAAGGCAATTTTTTCATATAAGTTAGGATATCTGACCAAAGATTAAATAATTTCTTCTAATATTTAACACATACAGAAGTGTTTACTATGTGCCAGGCACTTTCTTAAGCACTATATATATATATACGTATATATATATATTACACATATATGTGAAAAACACATTTACATATAGTAAACCTAGGAAGCAAGTAGTATTATTATTCTCATTTTATAGATAAGGAAACAAAGGCCCAAAATCCAGTAGTTTAATTTACTTGTAGCAAACTATAATTTTGTGGATTTGAACTAGGTTATGCTGTCTCTCAAATAGGCTAAACCCACAAGCCAATTTTGACCAGTGAGATTTTTGTTTTGTTTAGTAAAAATAATCTTAAAAATCCAATGAGAAATGACAAGTACTAACTAGTGTTGAAATTTAGATTCTCTTTTTTAAGTAGACACCACACCCAGTGTGGAACCCAATGGGGGGTTTGAACTAACAAACCTGAGATCAAGACCTGAGCTGACATCAAGAGTTAGATACTTAACTGACTGAGCCACCCAGATGCCCCACAATTTGGATTCTTTAATTCATTTTATCAATAAATATTTATCTAGTACAGACTATGTATCAATTGAGTTACAAGTACTGAGGTACAGAGGGTACATCTGTAAAGAAAATAGAGATCTTCCTTACTGTCATAAATCTTATAGTCCAGCAGAAGAAATCAATACATTTTAACCACAAAAATAATTCTATGGTTACAACTTTTAAAATGTTATAGAATAGTAAGGTAGCTAAAAGATAGTACAATGGAAGAATAGTAAGGTAGCTAATGACAGAAGCTAGCACTTGTACAAGGTTAGGGGTGTGAAAGCTAACATTTTTAGGAGGTTAGAGGTGCTAATTTTCATGTAGTATAGTGTCTAATCCATTCACTCAAACATATGAGTTAATTGAACTCAGCTGGGAAATTCTCACTTGAGGTTTTCTGTGTCTTGAAAACTATGTATTAATTTTGCTACATTTTGCTGGTCAAAGAAGCCAAAGGTCAGCCCAAATCCAAGAGGAGAAAAATAAGTAAAGACACAAATATAGGGAGGCATGATCTATTGGGGAGCCATATTTAGAGATTAGCTACTATGAAACTCCATTTTTCTGGTTATCTTGCCAGAATCCCTATAACACCATGTTGAATCTTCCAGATTATCCCCAATTGGAAAACTCTTTTCTCCTATTTTTCCTCTCTTTATATTTTTCATCATTCTGAGATTGTCTGTATATTATATTTAATATGTTTATTGAATTTTATATTTTTACATTTTAATTTCTATGAGCTCTTTTTCTTCTATGCTTTTCTTTTTTTCATATCAGGCTATTCATGTTTCTTAATGTATTTTTCTCTCTTCTGTACTCCAGTATCAATTTTATAACAACTTACTACTGTTTTTTGCTTGCTTTGTATTAAGTTCTCTTCTATTACCTAGATTGCTATATTTCCTCCAAAGTCTTCCCCTTCCCACCTCACTCTCATTTTGGTTTGTTTTGGTAACTGCACTTAATGTTAGCATTTTTCCTCAAATACCTGATGACTTAGGACATTTAGCATTTATATTTTAGAATGAGACACTAAAAAGCTAATTGGGACTGCCAGTACTATGTTGAAAACAATGGTGAGAGTGAACAAACATGTTGTGTTCCTGACCTTTGAGGAAAAGATCTGTTTTTCCCAATGGAGAATGATATTCTCTTTGGGCTTTTCATATATGGCTTTTATTATATTGAGGTATATTCCCTCTATCCCTACCTGGTGGAGGGTTTTTATCAAGAAAGGATGCTGTATTTTGTCAAATGCTTTTTCTGTATCAATTGAGAGGATCATACAGTTCCTTTCCTTTCTTTAATTATATGATGCATCACATTGATTGATTTGCAAATGTTGAACCACCCTTGAAGCCCAGGAATAAATTCCACTTGGTTGTGGTGAATAATCCTTTTAATGTTCTTTTGGATCTCTTGGATCTTTTGGATCCAATGTACATTGGATCTTTAATATTCTTTTGGCTAGTATCTTGGTGAGAATTTTGGCATCCATGTTCATCAGGGATATTGGTCTGTAATTCCTCTTTTTGGTGGAGTCTTTGGTTTGGGGATCGAGGTAATTCTGTCTTCATAGAATGAGTTGGGAAGTTTGTCTTCCATTTATATTTTTTGAAACATTTTTAGAAAAATAGGTATTAATTCTTCTTTAAATGCTTGGTAGAATTTCCCTGTGAAGCCATTCAGCACTGGACTCTTGTTTGTTGGGGAGGTTTTGAATACTACTTCAATTTCCTTGTTGGCTATGGGTCTGTCTGTTCAGAATCCTAGTCTCAGTAATCAGAAAGCAAAAAGAAATAAAAGGCATTCAAATTGGCAAAGAAGTCAAACTCTTGCTCTTCACAGATGACGTGATACTTTATGTGGAAAACCCAAAAGACTCCACCCCAAAATTACTAGAACTCACACAGGAATTCAGCAATGTAGCCAGATATAAAATCTATGCATAGAAATCAGTTACATTTCTATACACTAACAATGACACAGAAGAAAGAGAAATGAAGGAATTGATCCTATTTACAATTGCACCAAAAACCATAAGATACCTAGGAATAAACCTAACCCAAGAGGTAAAAGATGTGCACTCTAACTTTTGTATCAACATGGATGGGACTGGAAAAGATTATGCGGAGTGAAATAAGTCTAGCAGAGAAAGCCAATTATCTTATGGTCTCACTTAGTGTGGGACATAAGGATAAATATGGGGGGCATTGTGAGAAGGAAGGGAAAGGGGAATGGGAGGAATCAGAGGGGGAGATGAACCATGAGAGACTGTGGACTCTGAGCAACAAACTGAGGGTTTTAGGGAGGGTGGGGGTTGGGCGAGCCTGGTGGTGGGTATTGAGGAGGGCACGTATTGCATGGAGCACTGGGTGTGGTGCATGAACAATTTATCTTGTAACACTGAAAAAATAAACATATTTGGGAGAAAAAAATAAATACTATAGAACGCTTATGAAAGAAATTGAGGAAGACACAATGGTGCAAAAACAATGAATCTTGAAATATTGAAAAAATAAAATTAAATTTAAAAAAAGCTCCAAATAGCAACAATATGACCCAACCTTAAATAGAAAAAAAAAAAAGGAGTAAGAAAGACACAGTCACTTCCTTCAATAGCAAACACAGTTGGTACCATTCCATGTACGTATTCACTTCCTCTGTGTTTCTCCATAAAATAGACTGTAATTGACCTAAAAAAAAAGACACAAAGAAATGGAAAAAAAATATTCCATGCTCATGGATTGGAAGAACAAATATTGTTAAAATATGTATGCTACCCAAAGCAATCTACACATTCAATGCAATCCATATCAACACACCATCAATATTTTTCACAGAGTTGGAACAGATAATCCCAAAATTTGTATGGAATCAGAAAAGACTGCAAATAGCCAGAGGAATGTTGAAAAAGAAAACCAAAGCTGGTGGCATAACAATGCTGGAATTCAAGCCATATTACAAGCTATAATAACCAAGACAATATGTTATTGGAAAACAAATAGACATGTGGATGAATGGAACAGATTAGAGAACCCAGAAATGAAGCCTCAACTCTATGGTCAACTAATCTTTAAAAAATCAAGAAGGAGGGGCGCCTGGGTGGCTCAGTCGTTAAGCGTCTGCCTTCCGCCCAGGTCATGATCCCAGGGTTCTGGGATCGAGCCCCGCATCGGGTTCTCTGCTCAGCAGGAAGCCTGCTTCTCCCGCTACCATTCCCTCTGCTTGTGTTCCCTCTCTCGCTGTGTTTCTCTCTGTCAAATAAATAAAATCTTTAAAAAAAATCAAGAAGGAATATACAATGGAAAAAAGTCTCTTCAACAAATAGTGTTGGGAAAATTAGACAGCCACATGTAAAAGAATGAAACTGGACTGTTTTCTTACATGATACATAATAATAAACTCAAAATGGATGAAAGACCTAAATTTGAGACAAGAATCTACCAAAATCCTAGAGGAAAACACAGGCTTTGACCTTGGCCACAGCAACTTCTTGCTAGATACATCTCCGAAGAAAAGGGAAACAAAAGTAAAAGTGACCTATTGGGACTTCGAGATAAAAAAACTTTTGCACAGCAAATGAAACAGTCAACAAAACTAAAAGGTGAATTTGGAATAGGAGAAGATATTTCCAAATGACATAGCAGAAAAAGGTCTAGTATATCTATAAAGAACTTATCAAACTCAACTCCCCAAAACCAATAATCTGGTCAAGAAATGGACAGAAGACATGAATGGACATTTCTCCAAAGAAGACATACAAATAGCCAACAGACTCATGAAAAAATGTTCCATGTCACTTGGCATCAGTGAAAAAGAAACCAAAATCACAATGAAATAACACCTCACACCAGTCAGAATGGCTAAAATTAATAAGTCAGGAAACAACAAATGTTGGCAAGGATGCAGAGAAAGGGGGAATTTCTTACACTGTTGGTGGGAATGCAAGCTGGTACAGCCACTCTGGAAAACAGTATGGAAGTTCCTCAAGAAGTTAAAAATAGAACCACTCAGGACCCAGCAATTGCACTACTAGATATTTGCCCCAAAGTTACAAATGTAATGATCCAAAGGGGCACATGCACCCTAATTTTTATAGCAGTAATGTCCACAATAGCTAAATTATGGAAAGACTCAAGATGTCCATTGACAGATGAATGGATAAAGATGTGATATATATATGTGTGTATATATATATATGGTATATGGTATACACACACACAAACACACTGGAATATTATTCAGCCATTAGAAAAGGTGAATACTTACCATTTACACTGACATGGATGGAACTGGAGAGTATTATGCTGAGTGAAATAAGTCAATCAGAGAAGGACAATTATGTGGTTTTACTCACATGTGGAATATAAGAAACACTGCAGAGGATCATAGGGAAAAGGAGGGAAAGCTGAATGGAAAGTAGTCAGAGAGTGAGACAAACTATGAAAGAGTAAACTATAGGAAACATACTGAGGGTTACTGGAGGAGGTTGGGTGGAGGGATGGGGTAATTGGTATATGGGTTTTAATGAGGGCATGTGATGTGATGAACACTGAGTGTTATATGCAATTGATGAATTATTGAACTCTACATCTGAAACTAATGATAACCATTTGTTGGCTAATTGAAATTAACTTTAAAAAATGGGGAAAAAAAGCTAATTGGGTGGAGCTTGTGAACTAATGGCATCATGGCATGATGTCTAGGAATCCCGCAATTTAATTAGAATGATCTACCAATGTCATTCTCTATGAGCCTTTTCTCTTTAGTTATTGAATTTTTCTAGAGAGGAAACATTCAAATTCCTGTCTGGATATATAACCTTCACTACAGATATTCTGAGAACACAAGATATCTAGGAGAGCCAACATTGAAGTTCCAGTCTGAGGTCTGGCAGCCTATAGAATCAGGAAAGCCAATGGTGCAGATGTAGGCAGTTAGCTACAGAATTATTTCTTTTTCAGAGAGATCAGTCTTTTTGTTATATTCAGGCCTTAAATTGTATTAGAACAACCAACATTATAGAGGACAATCTGCTTACTCAAAGTTCATGAGTTTCAATGTTAAGCTCATCCAAAAATATCCTCCAAGTTGACACGTATAATTAACCATTACAGTATGTACACTTTCAATTAATTTACTGTGATGTTTTCAAAAGGCACCTGGCATTTGTCTTTAGTTGTGCCTGGTATCACTGAGCCCAATGCCCTTTTGTTTCATAGTGTCTAGTGACTAAAATTCTAGCCTATGGATGTTTTGACCAATAACATGTGGGAGAAGTGAGACTGTGAGTTCTGGGCCTCAACTTTATGATGGGGTTTCTCAAATTTGACACTTTTGACATTTGAGGTTAAATAATGCTTTGCTGTATGAAACTATTCTGTATATTATAAAACGTTTAGCAGCATTCCTGGTTTCTACTAAGAGGATGCCAGTTGCATCCTCTCTCTCCATTTATGAAAGCTAAAATGTCTTCAGACATAGCTAAATATCCCTTGGGGTAGGGGCAAAATAATGCTCTGTTGACAACTACCAACTGGTGGATTCTGTTTCCTAATTCTTGGAACACTAAGTTTTGGAATGTGTGCTTGAGAGAAATCCAACCTCCATGGAAAAATTCTGACCATCCTGAGATAACCATTTTACAAAGAAGCCTGTGCATGGAGAGAAATGACCAAATGATCCTCAATTGCTTCAGCCATCCCAGCTGAGGTGCCAGACACATAAGTGAATAAACTACCTTGAACAGTCAGCCAGTAAAATTTTCAAATTGCTTCACTCTACTTTCTGCCACCATTTGACTGCAGTCATATCAGGGACTCCAAATAAGAAGCACATGGACCAATCCCTATAAATTCACAGAATCTTGAAAGATAATAATAAATTTTTATTTTAATCCATTACATTTTGGTAAAATTTGTTACAAAATAGAAAGTAAATGGAACATGAGTTATCAAATAAGTAATGCAAGAATATTTTTAGGACTTAAGTACCTGAAATTCTGGATAAAATCTATCAAAAAGGACTAGTATACAAGATCTATAAAGAACTTACCAAACTCAACACCCCCAAAACAAAACAAAACAAAAAGGCAGTCAAGAAATGGGCAGAAGACTTGAAGAGACATTTCTCCAAAGGAGACATACAAATGGCTAAGAGACACATGAGAAATACTCAACATCACTTATCATCAGGGAAATACAAATCAAAACTGCAATGAGATACCAGCTCACACTAGTCAGAATGGCTGAAATGAACAACTCAGGAAACAGATGTTGCTGAGGATGTGGAGAAATGAGAACACTCTTGCATTATGGGGGGGGGATGCAAAGTGTTGCAGCCACTCTGGAAAACAGTACAGAGTTCCTCCAAAAGTTAACAGAACTATCCTACAACCCAGCAATTGTACTACTAAGTATTTTTCTAAAGGATATAAAAATACTGATTCAAAGGGGCACGTGCCCCCAATATTTATAGCAGCAATGTCTACAATAAGGAAACTATGGAAAGAGCCCAGATGTCCATCAACAGATGAATAGAGAAATAAGATGTGGTATATGTATAGGAATATTATCCAGCAATCAAAAAGAGTGAAGTCTTGCCATTTGCAATCATGTGGATGGAACTAGAAGGTATTGTGCTAAGTGAAATAAGTCAAGCAGAGAATGATAAATGCCATATGATTTCACTCACACGTGAAATTTAAGAAACAGAATAGATGATCGTAAGGGAAGGGAAGGAAACATAATATAAAAACAGAGAGGGAGGGGCACTTGGGTGGCTCAATTGGTTAAGCAGCTGCCTTCAGCTCAGGTCATGATCTCAGGGTCCTGGGATTGAGCCTTGTATCAGGCTCCCTGCTTAACAGGGAGGCTGCTTCTCCCTCTCCTTCTGCCTGCCTCTCTGCCTACTTGTCATCTCTTTGCTGCTCTGCATACTTGTGCTTTCTCTCTCTATCTCTCTGTCAAATAAATAAATAAAATCTTAAAAAAAAAAAAAACAGAGAGGGATGCGAACCATAAGAGACCCTTAACTACAGGAAAAACACTGAGGCTTGCTGGAGGAAAGGTCGGTGGCAGATGGGGTAATTGGGTGATGGGCATTAAGGAGGGTGCTTGATGTAATGAGCACTGGGTGTTAAATGTAACTAATGCATCACTAAATTTTTCCCCTGAAACTAATAATACACTATATGTTAACTGAATTTAAATAATTTTTTTTAAAAGATCAAGTACCTAGTACAATAAATTAAAAAGAAAACTGTCAAAGGACATCATCTAGAAGTTTTGGAACATTGTGGATTAAAAGAATAGCTTAAAAGCTTACAATTTTATTCTCTCTCCATCTCCTATTCCCCTCCATTGTGTGAGTGCCTGCACACACAGGATTGAAACAGTTTGCATTACAAAGGAGAAAAAATAAGAATGACAAAGGAGTTCTCAACAACACTGGAAGCTTGAAGACAATGAATCATGATTTAATAATTATTAATTTACAACCTAGAATTCTATATTTAGACAATTATCAGTCAAATATTAGAGAAAAATAAAAACATTTTTATGCATAAAAAGTCTCAAAAATGTTATTTCCTATGCACTTGATGAAGAAGATAATATAGCAAAATTAATTTTGTCAAGTTTGGAGATTTTATTTTTTAGAAAAAAAACATGGGAATTATTCTATGTTTCCTCTGTCTTAGAAAGAATTAAGATGCTGAATACAAGGCCTAAAAGAATAGCAAAGAAATAGAGCTAAAAACTATCAGAGCGTACCAGAAGCATTCATGTATCTGGACTTCAGGCCATGTTAGATTAACACTGACAAAGTGAGGCAGCATTATAAAAGATAATTGGATATCTAATATAGAACTATGTGTTTACAATTAACTAAATTTACTTCAGATTCATAAAGAATTCTTATATGAAGACAAAATCTTCAACTACCCAGTCAAAGAAAAGGACTGGGGACATGGGAAAATAGTAGCTATGAGGAAAAGATAACCCTACAATGATTCTAAACACAGTCTCTTCACACTCATAATTATAGCAATAACTCCTATATCATTAATATAATAGAAAAGATATACCAGATAATTAATTGTTCTCAAGAGATTATTCATTCTGATATAGCCATATCGCTCTCAATACTTGTGTGCCTAAGGAGTATATCGTAAGAATATAAGTGTTCAATGGAAACTTTAAGGTCATAAAGTCTCACTGAGGAGTTTTTCAGAATCTCTCTTTTTTTTTAAGTTTTTTTTTTTTAAATTCCAGTTAGTTTACATAGAGTATAATGTTAGTTTCAGGTATACAATAAAATGATTCAGGACTTCCATACAACACCTGGTGCTCATCACAACAAGTGTTCTCCTTAATCCCCATCACCTATTTAACCTATGCCCCCACCCACCAACCCTCTGGTAACCATCAGTTTGTTCTCCATACTTAAGAGTCTGTTTATTGTTTTACCTTTCTATGTCTTTTCTTTTTTCACTTTACTTGTTTGTTTTGTTTCTTAAATTCCACATAACTGAAATCATATGGTATCTGTCTTTCTCCGACTTATTTCGCTCAGCATAATACTCTCTAATTCCATCCATCTCTTTACAAAAAGAAAGATTTTATTCTTTTCCCTTGCTGAGTAATATACCATTGTATACATTTACCACATCTCCCTTATCCATTCATCTGTCAGTGGACACTTGGGCTGTTTCCATAATTTGGCTATTATAGATTATGTTCCTATAAACATAATGTCACTGAGAAAATGTTAGAAGGTATTACTCAAAATGGAAGAGAGATCATTTTCTATAAAACCACAAATGGTAAACACTGAAACAAATTAAAGTTTTAATTGATAAATCTAACTGGGCATAAATAGTATAAGGAATTACTTCAAAATAAGCATGGTAAATAATTTCAGTGACCAAATGAGGGATAAAAATATGCAAGCATCTAAAAAATGTTTAAACTAAAACTTTTCAAATGTTATCTCATGTAAGTAGTCACTAGCAAATAGATATTGGCAACCAGATGATTCAGTTTGGCCTGTACTCCAGTCATGTTTAGCTTATTTGTTTTTGTTTACCTAGACTCAAGTATAACATACATATAGAAATGCAAACCAGTCATAAGTTAAATTCAAATGATTTTCCCAAATCAAATACACCCAAATTAAGAAACAACATGACAAGCCCTCCAGAAGTCCCATTCATGCTCATTTTCAGTCATCATGCAACTCTCTGCCAAAGGTAACAGCAATCATGACTTTTAACATTATGGATTAATTTTAGCTCCTTTGAGGCTTATATAAATGAGATCATAAAGTGTGTCCACATTGGTGTATGGCTTTCTTCACTCAACATTGTTTGTGAAAATAATATTTTTGTGTGAATTGGTACTTTGGCCAGTATGTGAATATAGTAGATTCCATTATGTGAACATACCATAATTTATTCAATTTACTGTTGATGGAAGCTTAGTTAATTTCCATTTTGAGACCATCACAAATAAAGCTGCTATAAATATTCATGTGCAAATCTTTGGTGACCTGTATTTCTGTTGAATGTATACATAGGAATGGAATTAGTGGGTCATAGAGTATGTATTCATCTTGCCAACCAATATTCTAAAGCCTGATTTCAAGCTCTATTATAAAGCTGTGATCACCAAGACATTTACTGGCACAAAAACAGACACAAAGATTAATGGAACAGAATATAGAGCCTAGATATGGACTTTTAATTCTATGTTCAACTAATCTTTGACAAATCGGGAAAAATATCCAGTGGAAAAAAGACAGTCTCTTCAATAAATGTTGCTGGGAAAATTGGACAGCTATATACATAAAAATGAAATTCAACCATTCTCTTATACCATACACAAAGATAAACTCTAAATGGATGAAGACCTCAATATGAGACAGGAACCCATCAAAATCCTAGAGGAGAACATAGGCAGTAACCTCTTCGACAGCAGCCACAGCAACTTCTTTCAAGATGCTTCTCCAAAGGCAAGGGAAACCAAAGTGAAAATTAACTTTTGGGACTTCATCAAAATAAAAAGCTTCTTCATAACAAAGGAAACAGTCAACAAAACAAACAGGCAACCCAAGGAATGGGAGAAAATATTTGCAAATGACACTATAGATAAAGGGATGGTATCCAAGATCTATAAAGAATTAATCAAACTCAATACTCATAAAACAAATAATACAGTCAATAAATGGGCAGAAGATGTGAACAGACACTTCTCCAAAGAAGACATATGAATGACTAAGAGACACATGAAAAAATGTTCAACATCTTCAGCCATCAGGGAAATTCAAATCAAAACCACATTGAGATACCATTTTACACCAGTTAGAATGGCAAAAATTGACAAGGCAGGAAACAAGTGTTGGCAAGGATGTGGAGAAAGGGGAACCCTCTTACCCTATTGGGGGGAATGCAAGTTGGTACAGACACTTTGGAAAACGATGTAGAGGTTCCTCAAAAAGTTAAAAATAGAGCAACCCTATGACCCAGCAATTGCACTACTGAGTATTTACACCAAAGATACAGATGTGGTGAAAAGAAGGGCCACATGTACCCCAATGTTTATAGCAGAAATGTCCACAAGAGCCAAACTGTGGAAGGAGTCAAGATGCCCTTCAACAGATGGACAAAGAAGATGTGGTCCATATGTATAATGGAATATTCCCCAGACATCAGAAAATATTAATAACCAATATTTGCATCAACATGAATGGAGTTGAAGAAGATTATGCTAAGTGAAATAAGTCAAACAGAGAAAAACAGTTATCATATGATTTCACTTGTCTGTGGAACATAATAGCATGAAGTACATTAAGAGAAGGAAGAGAAAAATAAAGGGAGGGAAACAGAGGGGAAAAGAACTATCAGAGACTATGGACTCCGGGAAACAAACTGAGGGTTTTAGAGGGGAGGTGGGGGATGGGTTAAGCTGGTGATGAGTATTAAGAAGGGCATGTATTGCATGAAGCACTGGATATTATATGCAAACAGTGAATCATGGAACACTACATCAAAAACTAATGATGTGGGGTGCCTGAGTAGCTCAGTGGGTTATAGGCTCTGCCTTCAGCTCAGGTCATGATCTCAGGGTCCTGGGATCGAGTCCTGCATCAGGCTCTCTGCTCAGCAGGGAGCCTGCTTCTCCCTCTCTCTCTGCCTGCCTCTCTGCCTACTTGTGATCTCTGTCAAATAAGTAAGCAAAAATCTTTAAAAAAAAAAAGCTAATAATGTACTGTATGATGATTAACATAACATAATAAAAATAAACAAATAAATAAGTTTGATTAATTTACATTTCCATTAGAACAGTGTACTTTAAGTAGTGTAAAGGTAGTCCCTATATATTAAGATAAAAATCTTGATGAAAGAGATCATTTGGGAGAAAACAGAAATTACTGTATGGAAAATACTGTTATATTGGTAATCTAATTTTCATTCTTAATTCCTTTACCCTTTGCCCACTCTAATACAGAAGATAGAAAAGCTAAATGGTTAGGTTCACAGATTTTCTTGCAAGTAGGGATAGCCATGTACTCAATTTTGGCTAATGTGATATAATAAATCTGCTGAGGGCCCTTGGGTGTGTTTTACCTTCCTGATAATAAAGACACAAGTAGAAAGTACCGCTTCTTCCCCCTCCTTTTTTTCCTTTCTTAAAGGTAGATGTGATGTCTAACACTATGGCAGCCATCTTGCTATCATGAAGAAAAGGAAAAGAGAGTCACAGAGACTCTACCCAAGGTATTTTTGAGCTGCTGAGCCAATACTAGCATCTATATAGGTCCAAATTTTTTGTTAGATGAGAAAAATAATTGCCTATTTGTTTAATAAATTCCAATCATCAATTGTGTTTTCTGTTACTTATAGTTGAACAAATTCCTAAGTAATAAATACTGAAATTTTCTCACAAAGAGTTCATCTAAATAGTAAGATTGCCAGCTCTAGAAAGTAAACACAGAAAACATTCCAAGAAGTAGAATTTGAGATTAAAAGCACAATACCATTTAGATTAGCACCCACAAAAATTAAATAATTATGTTTGAATCTACCAGAATATGTGCAAGATTTACTCGAGGAAAACTATAAAACTTTGAACAAAATCACAGAACTAAATGAAAGGAGAGGTATATCATGTTCATGGATAGGAACACTCAATATTGTCAAATGTCAGTTCTTCTCAACTTGATCTGTAGAATTAATGGAAATCTACTCAAAATTCCAGCAAGTTATTTTCTAGATATTGAAAAACTGATTCTAAAATGTGTATGGTAAGGGAAAAGGCCCAGTATTGCTAATGTAACATTGAAAGAGAAGAACAGTGTTAAAAAATTGATGTTACTAAACTTCAAGAATAGCTGTAAAGCTACAGTTATCAAGACAGCGTGGTACTGGTGAAAAAAATAGATAAATGGAACAGAATGGAGAACCCCAAAACAGACCCATATGAATACAGTTGGCCCTTGAACAACATGTGTTTGAACTGCAGGAGTCCACTTACCGATGGACTTATTTTTCAATAAATATGTGCAGTACTATAGATGTATTTTCTCTTCTTTATGATTTCTTATTATTATGATATTCTTATTTAGTTTCTTTTTTAAAGTTTTAATGTTAATTCTAGTTAGTTAACATACAATGTAATATTAGTTTCAGGTGTATAATATAGTGATTCAATACTTCCAAACTGCACACTGTGCTCATCACAAGTGCATTCCATTATCCCTATTACCTATTATTTAACCCACCTGCAACCCACTTTCCTTCTGTAAACAGTTTGCTCTCTATAGTTGAGTTTGTTTCTTGGTTTCTCTCTTTCTCTTTTTTCCCCTTTTACTCACTTATTTTGTTTTCTAAATTCAACATAGTAGTGAAATTGCATGGTATTTGTATTTCTCTGACTGACTTATTTCACTTAACATAACACTCTTTAACTCCATTCATTCATTGCAAATGGCAAGATTTCATTCTTTCTTATGGTTGAATAATATTTCACTTTGTATATGTACCGCATCTTCTTTTTCTTTTTCCTACATAGAGAAAATACAAAACAAAACAAACAAAAATAATTAAGTCTACTTGATGAAAGATAATAAAGTACCAGCAACACTTTCCAGGGCATGACTAAGGCCCAGCCTCTTGAATTTGTTTGTTTGTTTGTTTGTTTGTTTTTGTTTGCTTTGCCTTTTTTATTTTTATTTTTTTCCCAAATATGTTTATTTTTTCACTGTTACAAGATTAATCGTTCATGCACCACACCCAGTGCTCCATGCAATACGTGCCCTCCTCAATACCCACCACCAGGCTCGCCCAACCCCCCACC
>CM053612.1:50075673-50103997 GCA_028646535.1 Procyon lotor
AATTCCCCCCATGTTTTTCTTTATGCTCAGCACATAAGTGAGACCATAAGGTAATTGGCTCTCTGCTTGACTTATTTCACTCTGCATAATCTCTTCCAGTCCTATCCATGTTGATAAAAAAGTTGGATATTCGTCCTTTCTAATGGAGGCATAATATTCCATTGTATATATGGACCATATCTTCTTTATCCATTCATCTGTTGAAGGGCATTTTGGTTCTTTCCACAGTTTGGTGATTGTGGCCATTGCTGCTACGAACATTGGGGTACATGTGGCCCTTCATTGTACCACATCTGCTGCTTTGGGGTAAACACCCAGTAGTGCAATTGCAGGATCATAGGGTAGCTCTATTTTTAATTTCTTGAGGAATCTCCACATTGTTTTCCAAAGTGGCTGCACCAGCTTGCAATGCCACCAACAATGGAAGAGGGTTCCCCTTTCTCCACACCCTCTCCAATATTTGTTTACTGTCCTGTTGATTTTAGCCATTCTAACTGGTGTAAGGTGGTATCTCAGTATGGTTTTGATTTGAATCTCCCTGATGGCTAAAGATGATGAACATTTTTTCATGTGTCTGTTAGCCATTTGTATGTCTTCTTTGGAGAAGTGTCTGTTCATGTCTTCTGCCCATTTTTTGACATGATTATCTGTTTTTTAAGAGTTATGTTTGAGGGGCACCTGGGTGGCTCAGTGGGTTAAAGCCTCTGCCTTCGGCTCAGGTCCTGATCTCAGGGTCCTGGGATCGAGCCCCACATCGGGCTCTCTGCTCAGCGGGGAGCCTGCTTCCCCCTCTCTCTCTGCCTCTCTCTCTGCCTACTTATGATCTCTCTCTCTTTCAGATAAATAAATAAAATCTTTAAAAAAAAAGAGTTATGTTTGAGGAGTTCTTTATAGATCTTAGATATCAGGCCTTTGCCTGTAGTGTCATTTGTGAATATCTTCTCCCATTCTGTGGGTTGCCTGTTTGTTTTGTTGACTGTTTCCTTCGCTCTGCAGAAGCTTTTTATCTTGATGAAGTCCCAAAAGTTCAATTTCACTTTTGCTTCCTTTGCCTTTGGAGACATGTCCTAAAAGAAGTTGCTGCGGTTGATGTCGAAGAGGTTATTGCCTATGTTCTCCTCTAGGATTTTGATAGATTCCTGCCTCACATTGAGGTCTTTTATCCATTTCCAGTTTATCTTTGTGTATGGTATAAGAGAATGGTCAAGTTTTATTCTTCTACAGATAGCTGTCCAATTTTCCCAACAACATTTATTAAAGGGACTGTCTTTTTTCCACTGGATATTTTTCCTGATTTGTCAAAGATTATTTGACCATAGAGTTGTGGGTCCATATCTGGGCTCTCTATTCTGTTCCACTGGTCTATGTGTCTGTTTTTGTGCCAGTACCACGCTGTCTTGGTGATCACTGCTTTGTAGTAAAGCTTGAAACCGGGCAATGTGATGCCCCCAGCATGGTTTTTCTTTTTCAGCATTTGCTTAGCAATTCAGGGTCTTTTCTGGTTCCATACAAATTTTAGGATCGTTTGTTCCAGCCCTTTGAAAAAAACCAGTGGAATTTTGATTGGGATGTCCTTGAAAGTATAGATTGCTCTGGACAGTATAGACATTTTAACAATGTTTATCCTTCCGATCCAGGAACAATGCTTTTCCACCTTTTTGTGTCTTCAATTTCTTTCATGAGCATTTTTTTTAAGATTTTATTTATTTAGACAGAGGGAAGAGAGATCACAAGTAGGCAGAGATAGGGGGAAGCAGGCTCTCCGCTGAGCAAAGAGCCCAATGTGGGGCTCGATCTCAGGACCCTGAGATCATGACCTGGGCCGAAGGCAGAGGCCTTAACCCACTGAGTCACCCAGGCGCCCCTCATGAGCGTTTTAAGAATAGTGATGCAATAGTTAAATTTATGTGTCAACTTGACTGGGCCAAAGGGTGCTTAGATATTTGGTTAAACATTATTCTGGGTATGTCTGTGAAGATGTTTCTAGAGGAGATTAACATTTTCTTTTTGTCTCAAGTTTTTACTTTAATTATAGCTAATTAACATATACTCTAATATTAGTTTCCAGTATAGAATTTAGCGATGCATCACTTACATACAGCACCCATTGTTCTTCACAAAAAAATGCCCTCCTTAATACCCATCATCTGTTTAGCTCATCCCCCTAACCACCTCCCCTCCAGCAAGCCTCAGTTTGTTCTCTATAGTTAAGACTCTGTTTTCTGCTTTGCCTTTCTTTTTCCTTTCTCTGTCCTATGTCCAACTGTTTTGTTTCTTCAATTCCAAATATGAGTGAAATCACATATTTGTCTTTTTGTGACTGACTGGTTTTCCTTAGCATAATACACTCTAGCTCCAACCAAATCAGAGCAATTGGCAAGATTTAATTCTTTTTGATGGCTGAGGACTATATATCTAGCTAGCTAGCTATCATCTACATATCTATCATCTATATCTATATCTATATATCTTAAAACTTCTTTATCCTTTCATCAGTTGATGGACACATTTGGGCTTTTTCAATAATTTGGTTATTTTTGATAATGCTGCTATAAACATCATGGTTCATGTGCCCCCATTGAATCAGTATTTTGCATCCTTTGGGTAAATACCTAGTAGTGCAATTGCTGGGTTGTACAGTAGTTCTATTTTTAACTTTTTGAAGAATTTCCATACTATTTTCCAGAGTGGCTGTACCAGTTTGCATTCCCACCAACAATGTAAGAGAGTTTCCCTTTCTTCCCAACCTCACAAACATCTGTTATTTCCTCTGTTGTTAAACTTGGCCATTCTGAGAGGGGTGAGGTAATATCTCATTGTTGTTTTGCTTTGTATTTCTCTGATGATGAATGATGCTGAGCATCTTTTTATGTGTCTGTTAGCCATCTGTATGGTTTTTTTTTTTTTTGGAAAAAAAAATGTCTATTCGTGTCTTCTGCCCATTTCTTAACTTGATTATTTGTTTTTTGGGTGTTGAGTTTGATAAGTTCTTTATAGATTTTGGATACAAATCTTTTATCACATATGTCATTTGCAAATGTCTTCTTCTGTTTTGAAGGTTGCTTTTTAGTTTTATTTATTGGTTCCTTCACTGTGCAGAAGCTCTTTATTTTGAAGTTCCAGTAGTTAATTTTTTCTTTTGTTTCCCTTGTCTCAGGGCACGTGTCTAGTAAGAAGTTGCTGTGACTGAGGTCAGAGGTCAAAGAAATTACTGCCTGCATTCTCCTCTAGAATTTGAATGTTTTCCTATCTCACATTTAGGTCTTTCATCCATTTTGAGTCTATTTTTGTGTATGGCATAAGGAAGTGATCCAGTTTCATTCCTCTGCATGTGGCTGTCCAATTTTCTCCCTACAATTTGTTGAAGGGATATTTGATATTTGTTGAAGGGATATTTGTTGAAGGGATTTCCCATTGGATGTTCTTTCCTGCCTTGTCAAATATTAGTTGACCATCGAGTTGAGAAACATTTTCTGGGTTTTCTATTCTGTTCCATTGATCTATGTGTTGATTTCTGTGCCAGGACCATACTGTCTTGATGATTACAGCTTTGTAATAGAGCTTGAAGTCTGGAAATGAGATGCCACCAGCTTTGGTTTTCTTCTCCAACATTCTTCTGGTTATTCAGGTTTTTTTCAGGTTCCATACAAACTTTGGGATTATTCGTTCTGGCTCTGTGAAAAAAGTTGATGGTATTGCCCTAGGTAGCATAGACGTTTTCTTTTGCACAACAAAGAAAACAGTCAACAAAACCAAAATACAACTAACAAAATGGGGGTATATATTTGCAAATGTCTTATCAGATAAAAGGCTAAATCTATAAAGAACTTATCAAAGACTACCCAGAAAACAAAATCCAGTCAGGAAGTGGGCAGAAAACATGAATAGACATTTGTCTAAAGAAGATATCAATGGCTAACAGACACGTTAAAAAATGCTCAAAATCACTCAGCATCAGGGAAATACAAATCAAAACTACAATGAGATATCACCTTACACCAGTCAGAATGGCTAAAATTAACAAGTCAGGAAATGACACATGGTGATGAGTATGAGGAGAAAGGGGAACCCTGTTACACTTGTGGTGGGAATGCAAATTGGTGCAGCCACTTTGGAAAACAGTGTAGAGGTTCCTCAAAAAGTTGAAAATAGAGCTACCCAGGATCCAGCAATTGCACTTCTAAGTATTTACCCCAATGATACAAATGTGGTGATCTGAAGGGGCACCTGCACACCAATGTTTATAGCAACAACATCCACAATACCTAAACTATGGAAAGAGTTCAGATATCTATTCTCCCTCTCTCTCTCTCCATATATATATATATATATATATATATATATGTATATATATATATATGTATTCATATATATGTATATGTATATACATATGTATGTATATGTATATGTATATGTATATGTATATGTATATATATATGTATTCATATATATATATATATACATATATATATATGTATTCTCTATCTCTATCTATATATAGATATTTATAGAGAGATATCTATATCTATATATAAATAAATAATTCTCTATCTCTTTCTCTCTCTCTATATATACAAATATAATGGAATACTACTCAGCCATCCAAAAATGAAATCTTGCCATTTACAATGATACAGATGTAACTAGAGGGTATTGTATTGAGCAAAATAAGTCAATCAGAGAAAGATAATTATCATACGGTTTCACTCATATGTGGAATATAAGAAATAGCATAGAGGATCATAGGAGAAGAGAGGGAAAGATAAAACGACACAAAATCAGAGAGGGAGACAAACCATAAGAGACTCTTAATCATAGGAAAAAAAAAACTGAGGCTTGCAGGAGGGGAGATGGGGGTGATGGGGTAACTGGGTAATGGAGATTAAGGAGGGCACTCTATATAATGAGCATTGGGTGTTATATAAGACTGATGAATCACTGACCTCTACCTCTGAAACTAATAATACATTATATGTTAATTAATTGAATTTAAATTAAAAAAGAAACATATATAAGAAAATTTGAACAGACTGATTTCCAGCAAATAAAGTCCAAAAAATTCCAACAAACAAAGTCCAGGACCAAATGGCTTTACAGTTGAATTCTACCAAACATTAATGAAGAGTCAATGCCTATTCTTCTAAAACTATTCCAAAAAATAATTGAAGAGGAAGGAAAATTTTCAAATCTATTCTATGAGGACAGTATCACACTGATACCAAACCAGATTAAGACTCAATGAAAAGAGAAAGAGAGAGAACTATGGGCTAGTATCTCCGATGAACATGAATTCAAAAATCCTTGACAAAAGACTTGCAAAAGGAATCCAACAATACATTAAGTAAATCATATGTCACAATCAAATGGGATTTATTCCTCGGATGCAAGGGTGGTCCAATATTTGCAAATAAATCAATGTAATACATTACTTCAATAAGAGAAATGGTAAAAACCATTTAGATGAAAAATGCATTTGACAAACTACAACATCCATTCATGATAGAAACCCTCTGCAAAGTAGAGTTAGAAGGAACATACCCCAACCTAATAAAAGCTTTATATGAAAAACCCACGGTGAACATCATACTCAATGGAGAAAAACTGAGAGCTTCTCCCCACTAACATCAGGAATAAGACAAGGATGTTCACTCTTACCACTTATTCAAAATAATACTGGAATTCCTAGCCATAGCAGTCAGATAGGAGGAAGATACACAAAGCATCCAGATCAGTAAGGAAGATGTAAAGCTTTCCTTATTCCCAGATTATATGATACTACAGATAGAAAAACCTAAAGACTCCACCAAAAAAACTATTAGAACTAACAAATGAATCCAGTAAGGTTGCAGGATACAAAATCAATGCAGGCAAATGCATTTCTTTAATTTATGTTTTAAAAGATTTTATGTATTTATCTGAGAGAGAGCAAGAGAGAGAGAAAGCACAAATGAGGGGAGAGGCAGAGGGAGAGGGAGAAGCCGACTCCTCGCTGAACAGTGAGCCCAACATGGGGCTCTATCCCAAGACCTTGGGATCATGACCTGAGCCAAAGGCAGATGCTTAACCGATTGAGCCACCCAGGTGCTTGGCAAATGCATTTCTGTACATTAATGATAAGGTAGCATAAACAGAAATTAAGAAAACAATCTCATTTAATATTTAATATTTTTTTAATTTTTATTAACATATAATGTATTCTTTGCCCCAGGGCACATGTCTGTGAATTGTCAGGATTACACATTTCACAGTACTTAACATAGCACATACCCTGCCCAATGTCCACAACCCAGCCACCCTATCCCTACCCCCCCCCCGCCTCCCAGCCACCCTTAGTTCGTTTCATGAGTCTAGGAGTCTCTTATGGTTTGTCTCCCTCCCCATCCCTTCCCATTTCATTTCTCTCCCCCACCCCCCCCAAACTCTCGCCTTGCCTCTCAAATTCTTCATATCAGAGAGATCATGTGATAATTGTCTTTCTCTGACTGACTTATTTCGCTTAGCATAATACCCTCCAGTTCCATCCACGTCGTTGCAAATGGCCAGATTTGGTTTCTCTTGATGGCTGCATAGTATTCCATTGTATATATATACCACATCTTCTTTATCCATTCATCTGTTGATGGGCATCTAGGGTCTTTCCATAGTTCGGCTATTGTGGACATTGCTGCTGTAAACATTTGGGTGCACATGCCCCTTCAGATCACATTTGTATCTTTAGAGTAAATACCCAGTAGTGCGATTGCTGGATTGTAGGGTAACCTTATTTTCAACTTTTTGAGGAAAATCCATACTGTTTTCCAGAGTGGCTGTACCAGCTTGCATTCCCACCAACAGTGTAGGAGGGTTCCCCTTTTTCTGCATTTTCGCCAACATCTGTCATTGCCTGACTTGCTAATTTTAGCCATTCTGATTGGGGTGAGGTGGTATCTCACTGTGGTCTTGATTTGTATTTCTCTGATGCCGAGTGATGCGGAGCACTTTTTCATGTGTCTGTTGGCCATTTGGATGTCCTCTTTGCAGAAATGTCTGTTCACATCTTCTGCCCATTTCTTGATTGGATTATTTGTTCTTTGGGTGTTGAGTTTGAGAAGTTCTTTATAGATTTTGGATATTAGCCCTTTATCTGATATGTCATTTGCGAATATCTTCTCCCATTCTGTCAGTTGTCTTTTGGTTTTGTTGGCTGTTTCCTTTGCTGTGCAAAAGCTTTTGATCTTGATGAAGTCCCAATAGTTCATTTTTGCCCTTGCTTCCCTTGCCTTTCATGTATTTGAGTTCTTTCCAACTTTCCTCTTGTGATTGAGTTCTAGTTTCATGGCATTGTGGTCTGAAAATATGCAGAGAATGATCCCAATCTTTTGGTACCGAACAATCCCATTTAAATTGTACAAAAATAAATCCTCAGGAATAAACTTAATCAAAAAGGTGAAAGACCTGTACTCTGAAAGCTAAGAAAGACTGAAAAAGAAATTAAAGACAACACAAAGAAATGGAAAAACCTTCCTTGCTTGTGGATTAGGAGAACAAATATTGTTAAAATGTCTATACTACCCAAAGCAACCTTCACATTTAATGTAATCCCTATTAAAATATCAACACAATTTTCATATAACTAGATCAAATAGTCTTAAAGTTTGTATGGAACCATAAAATACCTCCAAAAGTAAAATAAATCTTGAAAAATAAAACAAAACTGAAGTTATCACAATTCTAGACTTCAAGTTACACTACAAAGCTGCAGTAATCAAAACATTATGGTACTGGCATAAAAATAGCCATATAGGTCAGTGGAACAGAAGAAAAACCTCAGAAATAAACCCACAATTATATGGTCAATTAATATTTAACAGAAAAGACAAGAGTATGTAATGGCAAAAAGACAGTATCTTCAACAAATGGTGTTAGGAACACTGGACAGCTACATGCAAAAGAAACTGGGCCATTTACTTATGCCATACATGAAAATAAATTCCAAATGGATTAAAGACCTAAGTATGAGACCTGAAACCGTAAAAATCCTAGAAAAGAGTACACGTAGTAATTTTATGGCACTGGCCACAGCAACATTTTTCTAGATATGTCTTTTGAGGCAAGAAAAAGAAAAGCAAAGCTAAACTATTGAGACTACATCAAAATAAAAGGCTTCCGCACAGTGAAGGAAACAATCAACAAAGCCAAAAGACAACCTACAAAATGGGAGAAGATATTTGCAAATGACATATCTGATAAATGACTACTATCCAACTTTATTTAGCCATAAAAAAGAATTAAATCTTGACATTTGCAACAACATTGATGTAGTTAGAGAATATAATAAAATAAGAATATCAGAGAAAGACAAATACCATATGATTTCACTCATATGTGGAATTTAAGAAGAAATAAAAAAGGAACATAGGAAAAAAAAGAAAGCAACAAACACTTATCAGACCCTTAACTGTACAGAAGAAACCAATGGTTACCAGAAAGGAAGTGGGTGGGAGAATGCTCGAAATAGTTGATGGGTATTAAAAAGTCCGCTTATTTTGATGAACACTGAGTGATGTATAGAATTGTTAAGTAACAGCAACATGCAGAAGAATGAAACTGGAACACTTTCTTACACCATACACAAAAATAAACTCAAAATGAATGAAAACCCTAAATGTGAGACAGGTGACCGGCAAAATCCTGAAGAGAACACAAGCAGAAACCTCTTTGACCTAAATTGTAACAATTTCTTACTAGACACATCACCAGAGGCAAGGGAAATAAAAGCAAGAATGAACTTTTGGGATTTCACCAACATTAAAAGCTTCTATACAGTGAAGGAAAGAGTCAACAAAGCTAAAAGGCAGCCTACAGAAAAGGAGAAGATATTTACAAATGACATATGTGATAAAGGCTTAGTATCTGAACTCTGTAAAGAACTTACCAAACTCAACACCCAAAAAAAACAAATAATCGAGTTAAGGAATGGGCAGAAGATATGAATAAACACGTTTCCAAAGAAGACATCCAGATGGCTGACAGACACATTAAAAGATTTGCAACATCATTCAGCATCAGGGAAATACAAATCAAAACCACAAGAAGATACCACCTCACACCTGTCAAAATGGGTAAACTCAACAAGAGAAGAAACAACCAGTGTCGACCAGGATACAGATAAAGGGGAACCCTCTTGCAGTGTTGGTGGGAATACAATCTGGTGAAGCCACCCTGGAGAATAGTTTGGAGGTTCATCAAAAAGTTAAAAATAAAACTATTCTACAATTCAACAATTGTACTACTAAGTATGTGGATACAAAAATACGAAGGATACAAAAATGCGGATCTGAAGGAATACATGCACCCCAATGTTTATAGCAGCATTATCTACAATAGCCAAATTATTGAAAGATCCCAAATGTCCATTGACTGATGAATGGATAAAGAAAGATGTCACACACACACACACACACACACACACACTGAAGTGTTATTCAGCTGTGAAAAGGAAAAGAAATCTAGAAATCTTGCCAGTTACAACAACGTGAATCTACATAGAGAGTATTATACAAAGTGGAATAAATCAGTCAGAGAAAGATAAATACCATATTATCTCACTCATATGTGGAATTTAAGAAAGAAAGTAGATGAACATCTTGGAAGGGGGAGAAAAAAAAATGGAGAGAGGTAAACAAACCATAAGTGACTCTTAATGATAGAGAACAAACTGAGGGTTGATGAAGGGAGGTGGGTGGAGGATGGGCTAAATGGGTGATGGGCATTAAAGAGGACGTTTCTTGTGATGAGCACTGGGTTTTGTATGTAAATGATGAATCACTTAATTCTACTCCCAAAACCAACATTGCACTATATGTTAGTTAACTAAAACCTAAATAAAAATTTAAAAAAAAAGAATTGTTGAGTTGCTTTGTTATATACCTGAAAGTAATATAACACTATATGTTAACTATACTGGACTTAAAATAACAAGTTTAATAAATTAAAAAAGAGGACACAAATTATTAATATTAAAATGCAAATGTAGCCATTACTACTGATTCAAAAAATAATAAAAGATTATGAAAAAAGAGGCTATTAACAAAACACTGCATTAAATTATCCCTAATGTACTTTTTTTTTCAATGTTACAAGATTTATTGTTCATGCACCACATCCAGTGCTCAATGCAATACGTGCCCTCGTCAATACCCACCACCAGGCTCGCCTAATGTACTTTTAATTAATGTTTTCATTTTGAGATTGATGCAGATTCACATATGATTGTAAAAATTTATACATAGAAATTCTTTGTACAATTTACCCAGCAGTAGGCTGAATAATTGCTCTTAAACATATATAGATTCTAATCCTTGGAACCTGTGAATGTTAGCTTATATGGGAAAAATGGACTCTGCAGATGTCATTAGCTTAAGGATCTCACGATAGAGCAGTTATCCTGTATTATTCTTATAGGGCCTAAATATAATCACAAGTATTCTTATAGGAATTAGGCAGAGGAATATGTGACTATAGATGAGAAGGTGATATGATGATGAAAGCGAAAATGGGATGATGCACTTTGAAGATGGAAGAAGGGGCTACAATCCAAGGAGCAGAGGTGGCCTCTAGAAGCTGATAAGGGAAATGAAACAAATTATTCCTCCAGAAAGAATCAGTTATGTCAACATCTTGATTTGTTTCATAAGACTCATTTTGGACTTCTCACCTTCAAAACTTAAACAGCCTAAATTTTGTGGTTTAGGCCTCTAAATTTGTAGTAATTTATTATAGCAGCAAAAGGTACTGATACAACTAATTTCTCAATGGTAACATTTTGGAAACTATAGTACAATGCAATAACCAGGATACTGATATATATAAAACCAATATACAGAATATTTCCATCACCACATAGCTTTCTCATGTTGTCCTTTTGTAGTTGCACCCACTTCCTTCCTACTCATACCTTATTCTTACTACTGACAGCCCCTAATAATGTTCTCCATTTCTATAATTTTGTCATTTCAAGAATATTATAGAAATGAAATTACATAGTATGAAACCTTTAAAGTTGAACTTTTTCCACTTAGCATAATTTTCTGTAGATTTATCCAATTTGTTTTCTATGTCAATAGTTTTTTTCTTTTTATTGCTAATAGTACTACATAGTATGAATTCACCCAATAAGGGATATCTTGGTTATTTCCAGCTTTTGTATATTATGAATAAATATGCTATAAATATAGCAGATATATATATATATATATATATATATATATACAGGAATTTTTATTTCCCTGGGACAAATGTTCAAAAGTGTAATTGTTGGGTTGTATGGTGATTGCATATTTAATTTTTTAAGAAATTTCCAAATTATTTTCCAGAGTGGCATACAATTTTACATTCCCACCAGCAACAACAAATGGTGCCAGAACAATTGAATATCCATAAGCCAAAAAGTGAACTTTGGTTTAAATTTCACATCTTGTACAAAAATTAATCTAAAATGGCTCACACACTTAATTATAAAATGTAAAACTATAAAACTTCTTAGAAAAAATAGAAGACATTCCTTCAGGTTCTAGGGCTATCTGAACTTCTTGGACTTGACATCAAATACATGACCCATAAAAGGTAAAATTGATAAGCTGGACTTCATCAAACATTATAACTTTTGCTCTGTGAAAGACACTGTCACTAGGATGAGAAGATAAGGTGCAGATTGGGAGAAAATATTTGCAGACCACATATCCATAAAAGTCCTTGTATCCAGAACATACAAAAAATTTTATAAAGACTCAAAGTTTCAAAAAAACACTAATTAGAAATGGTTAAGACATGGAAACTAATTAGAATGGTTAAGAAATGGTTAAGACATGAAGACATCTCATCAAAGGACATACACAGATGGCAAATAAGCATATGTAGATCTTCAATATCATGAGCCAGAAAAGAAATGTAAGAAAACTATGGTGGAATCATGAGTCTGTGATGGTGTTATAGGAAAACAGTGAAATCACCTCCTCTCATGGACAAGCCAAATCTGTATCTTCATATAGAGCAATTCCTCCCAAAGAACTGAGTGATGACTTGAAAGCTTCTGTACAACAAATGATGGAGGGACTACATAAGTGGTAGGAGAGACAGAAACATGGTAATAACAGGAATCCCACCCCTGACTCAGTAATCTTCAGTAGGGAGGGATGTTAGTGAGAAGCCTGCACACAGACTTGTCCAACATGGAGCTCAGTGAAAAAAGATTGGTTCAAAGGGAAACTTGACTATAAGTAAAGGAAGTCCACTTGCTAACCCTTGAACATTCACCAGATGGGCAAAACTACTGGAACTCTCTTTGGGGTTAAAGGTGCTGGTGAGCGTCATTTTTTACCTCTGCACCTTGATAGTGTGTACCAGTAGCAGGGTTTAGGTGATATCTGGTTTGCTTAGGCTGATCCAGCAAGCTTCAGGCCTATGGCCCACACTAGATCCAGCCATGCCCCCAAGGAGATCCTGGCATGGAATGCCCTCGGACCCCTAGCCAGAGTCTGCCCCCCATCTAGCTATCACACCAAGGCAGCCCTGTCATGGTGTGCTTTGGGACCCCCTAATGGCTTATGTATGATACAACTTCCCTGTCAAGGCATCCCTGGTGCAGCATACCTCAGAACCACCCCCCCCCCCAGCCCATGCCTGTTACAGCTCCAGCCATACTGCCAAGGTGACCGTGGTGCAACATGCCCCCAGAATTACTGGCCTGTGGCTTATTCATCTCAGGCCATTCTGGTAAGGTGACTTTGGCATGGAATACTCCACAACCCTTTGGTCCATGTATGTTGTAACTCCAGCCATACCACCAAAGAGGTTCAAGCATGGTGTACCTAGGATTCCCTAGCCCATGCCCTTTCTAGCTCAAGCTGTCCAATCAAGGTAGTCCCAATGTGGTGTTCCCTGGGACACCTCTACTGATGCCCACTCCTGCTCTAGCCAGCCAAAGCTGCCAGATACACACAGGGTAAACAGGGAATGCTCCTACATAAGGCCATTCTTGCAAGACCTGGAATGGTAGCTGTTCCATCCAGTTTATTTATTTAATAGAAACAAACACAGAAAGTAAAACAAAATGGAAAGACAGAGAAAGATGTTCCAGACAAACAGGCAAAAAAATAAGACCCTAGGAAACAGAAACTAACACAACATATATAGATAATTTATTTGATAATCATACCTCAAACTTGGAAGACAGAATAATAAAATAAAATAATAAAAATCACTCAATCAGAACATAAAAAAAAAAAAGAATTAAAAGAGTGAAGATAGTTTAAGAACTGTCTGGACAACATCCAGCATACTAACATTTGCATCTTAGGACACCCAGAAAGACAAGAGCCAGAGAGAGGGGTACAAAACTTATTTGAAGTAATAATGGCTGAAAACTTCCTTGGAAAAGGAAACAGGCATTCGGGTCCAGGAAGCACAGAGAGTCCCAAACAAGATGAACTCAAAAAGATCCACAGCAAGGCATAATATAATTAAAATGGCAAAAGTTAAAGAAAGAGAATCTTAAAAACACCAAGAGAAAAACAAATAGTCACATATAAGGGAAACCTGGTAAGACTATTAGTTTATTTTCATAAGAAATTTTACCGGCCTTGAAGGGAGTTGTAGAATATACTTAAAGATCATCACCACTAAACTGGCTTCCACTTTTAAGTAGAAAAGAAAAGGACATAACTAGAAATAAGAAAATATGAAAGAAAAAATCTTCCTCCATTAATGTTCCTCCATTAAATTATTTCACACCTTCATAAAAAATCAACCAGGCATATCATTTTAATTCTTGTCCCGGGTTCTTTATTTTGTTCCCTTGATCAATACATCTACCCCTCTACCAATATCACACTGTGTTGATTACTGTAGCTACCTAATACATCTTTTTTTTACCCAAAAAATGTTTATTTTATTTTTTCAGTGTTACAAGATTTATTGTTCATGCACTAGTAATATGTCTTAACATCAGATAGAGTGATTACTCCCACTTCATTTTACTTTTCAATATTATTTTAGCTATTCTAATCCCTTTGACTTTCTGTATAAATTTTAGAATAAGCTTCTCAACACCTATCAAAATCTTGCTGATATTTTTATAGGCATTATGTGAAATTTATAGATCAGTTTGGGGACAATTGACATTTTTACTATGTTGAGTCTTCTAATGTATGAATATGATCTGCCTCTCCATTTATTTTCTTTAATTTCTGTCACCAGCATTTTTCCATTTTCAGAAAATAGATCCTGTACATGTTTTATTACATTAATACTTAGCTTTTCCTTTTTTTTTTTTTTTGGAGTAACTGCATACAGTTTTGTGTCTTTGATTTAAGTTTTTGCATGTCTGATGTTAGAGTACATCATCTGCTTTGAAACACTCATGTAATATTTTCTTTAAAACATGCTTTGACATGTAAACTCATTTATCTTAATGTGCATCATTTTGCCTTTTTATATCATTTGCTTAAACACTTCATAAATTGTTATGATAAAGACAAATGGAAAAGAAATGAAAGTAAAAGTTTCTCTTACTAAAAATAAAAATTAAAAAGTACTCTGAAGCCCACAGATTTTCCATGAGATAAATGCTATCAACACATATATTAAATGTGCATAAATAAAATTAATATTCTATTAACATTCAACATTCAATTTCTTTAATTTAATTGTATTTTTTCAGTGTTCATTGCTTATGCACCACACCCAGTGCTCCATGCAATATGTCTGCACCACCAGGCTCACTCATCTCCTCACCACCTTCCCCTCCAAAACCCTCAGTTTGTTTCTCAGAATCCATGTTTCCAATCATTCATGTGACAAGGTACAATTATAGGCAAGTTTATTTGTTTCCATTGATGAGTGAGTTTGAAGTTAATACATGATGTACACCTTAAAGTTTTACAGTAATATATGTCAGTTATGTCTCAATAAAGCTAGAAAAAATTAATAGCTTTTAGAAACAAAATATCCAAACAGAAAATGGAAAAAAAATTACTGTTCGAATTATCAAAATGTTTACTAAATTCTATATGATTACACATTATTTCATATGTTAATTTTGAACTCATTGATTTTGAACTCACTGATATCTTATTTTAAAAAGTTTTTAGAGTAAAATAACTATAAGAATACACAAATCAAAGATGTTTAAAATTTCATAAATTCAGGAATACATTTACTTGGTTTCATTTTTGTATTTTGAGATTTTTAGAGCTGTAATAAAAATTGAAGGGTGTTATGATCTGAAAGTTTCTACCCCTTCAAAATTCACATGTTGTAATCCTAATGTCCAATATAATGTTATCAGGAGGTGGCAACTTTAGGAAGTCATTAGGTCATGAGAATAGTGCCATCATAAATGGGATTAGTGCCTTCATAAAATGCTTCAGAGAGATCCCTTTCCCCTTCCATCATATAACAACACAGCAAAAGGCCCCAGCTGTAAGCCAGGATCCTCACCAGACTGCAACCATGGTGGCACCTTGATCTTGATCTTCTCACCCTTTAAAAATTTATTGTTCCAGCCAAAGTAGCTGTGGGATTTTTTTTTTTATAACAGCCTGTAAAGGTTAAGACAAAACTGGTACCAATAAGTAGGGGCATTGCTGTAACAAGTCCTTAAAAATATGGAAGTAACTTTGAAGCTGCAGTGACTTAAAGAATCTTGAGGTACATGCTAGAAAAAGCCTGCATTACTGTGAAAAGGCCATTTAGGGTAATTCCCCTGAGGGCTCAGAAGGAGTGGAGGAGAGCTGTAGAAAAACCTTCAGTCTTCTTAGATAATACCAAATGACCATGAAAAAATGTTGGTAGAAATACGCATGGTACAATGACATCTGCAATGAAGAAAAAGAAGATATTGTTGGAAACTAGGGAAAGATAATCCTTGTTACAAAGTGGCAAAGAGCTTGGCTGAATTGTGTTTGTGTCCTAGTGTTTTGTGGAGGATAGAAGTTGTGAGCAATGAAATCCGATATTTGATTGAGAAATTTGTAAGCAAAGTGTGGAAAGAATGGCCTGGTTTCTCTTGAATGCTTATAATAAAAGGTCAGGAGAGAAAAATAATTTGAAAGTGGAATTTTAAATCAAAACAGAAGTAGACTAAAAACTTGGAAAATTCTCAACCTATCCATGAAGAAAGAAAGAAGAACTTCTTCAGAGAGGACACAGAGTGTGAAACTTGATGAGGAGATTGGTATTGATTAACTATTCCAATGGAAACTAGGTGTTATTATTCAAGACAATCAGCAGATTGATTATCTAAACAAAACCCAGGACCTATTGTCCAAAACAATAGAAGAATGGCCCCCTACAATATTTCACAGATGTTTGGGTATAGCCCTCCCAGCACAAGCTAAGAGTGCAATGGTTTGCTGGAAGAATGATTCCAGAGAATGAGCTGTCACTGTCAGGTGCCACTGCACATCATCACCTCCACTCCCTAAATTCCAGCTCCATGCTCACTGATCACAAGTGCAGCTTTCACTGTATCCAGCAAAGCCTGGGGGTGTGGATGCGTCAACTTAGATTTCAAAGAAGGAGACACACAGGCTGTAGGCACATAACCCTGGCTGCTGTGGGGGTAGGGTCACTACAGAGAGACCACATTAGTACAATATCCAATTGAGCCTAATCCAAGCAGGCAGGGCCAACCCTGAAACCCCAAACTGGTAGAGCTACCTGTGTGATTGCAGCCTGGGAGAGACACAGGCATAGGACTATAAGCAATGGCTAACCTGCACCCAGCAAAATTTGGGGCCCCAACTCCCATGTCAGTGTATCCAGAAGATGGGACCACAAATCTAGTAGGCCTTAACATTTTGTATTTGCTCAGCCTGTTAACCCATTCTTCTTTCCTATTTCTCCCCTTTTGTGTTTAAAAATTAATATACTAAAAAAAATTAATATACTTAGGGGCGCCTGGGTGGCTCAGCTGTTAAGCGTCTGCCTTCAGCTGGGGTCATGATCCCAGGATCCTGGATGGAGCCCCACATCAGGCTTCCTGCTCTGCAGGGAGTCTGCTTCTCCCTCTCCCACTCCCCCACTCCTCCTGCTATCTCTCTCTCTCTCTCTCTCATCAAATAAATAAATAAAATCTTTTAAAAATTAACATACTTAAATATACTTGGAATATAACATTATGTAAGTTGAAGATGTACAACATATTGATTTTTCACATTTGTATATTGCAATATTATTGGTATTGTAGCATTAGTTAGCACCTCTATCACATCACATAATTATCATTTCTTTTTTTTGGTGGGAATACTATTTCCCTCTTTTGAAATGGGAATCTTTATCCTATGTCTATCATATGATTGTATTTTGGATGCACGTAATGTTTGATTTCATCAATTCATACCTGGACAGCAATTTGCCTTAAGATGGAATGGTTTCACCCATTCCTGATTTAGATGATATTTAGATGAGACTTTGGACTTAGACTCTTGAGTTGATGACATGTAGGTAAGACATGAACTTTGAGGAACCATAAATAGAATGCTATGATCTGAATGTTTGCATTTCCCTAAAATTCATATGTTGGAATTCTAATACCCAATGTCATCACATTAAGAGGTGGGACCTATGAAAGGTGATTAAATCATAAGGGTTACCCTCATAAATGGGATTAGTGCCTTTATAAAGGAAACTCCTTTATAAAGGAGAGCCCTTGGCCTTTCCTCCATGCAAAGGTACAGCAAGAAAGCCTTGGTTATGAACCAGAAAGAGGTCTTTCACCAGAATGTTGCTCCGCTGTCACTTGATCTTGAATTTCCCAACCTCCAAAGCTTTGAGAAGTAAATTTTTGTTGTTTATGAGCTACCAAGTCTGTGTTATTTTGATATAGCAACCTTAACAAAGACAGAAAACATTTATTTGAATATACTTATTTTACAGATGAGATAACTAAGTTCCACAGAGATTAAGTAGATTGTCTAAGATTCTGCAGCTCTTAAATGGTAGTAGTAGGAACTTGAAAGCAGATTATTCCATTGTTATCTCAATTAATGACAATTGTGTTGAATAAATAATTTGGCAATATTTAAATCTTGGGCTGCTCCATCTAAACAATTATGTCTTGCAAAATTGGTTGTATCATGCAATCCATTTTATTTAATAACTGGCCAAGGACACTAGAGTGGCCACCCATCAATCTAGTGGTTTCATATAATCAACAAATTAGGTTTTAATTTTTATATACCAGGTATTTGAACTAAATTAAAATTTCAGACATATTAATTCTCTACTTTCTGAGTGAAGTGGAGAAATAAAATAATTTTCTTACTAATTCAGAGGGAAAATCCCTTATCTGAAATAGATAATTGAGGAAAGCATTTGTCTCAGACTAAATGATCAATTGGTGTAATTCTCCATTTTTTTCACTTATATAAATCTGGACTGCGGTGAGTGTTAACCTTTTCCAATAATAACATGATGGATCTTTAGATGATATGACATCTGAGTACTGAGTTTGAAATTTGTTATACACGTATTAATGAAGACTTTTCAGAGTTTCTAATTGAGTATTTTTAATTATTTATGCCAAATAGCCACTGTCACACAATGCTTTATAAAGATGAGGAAATGATTTTCAGCATTGAAAACAAATCCATTAACAAAGCAAATTTAAATAGAACTTTCATGCTTCAAAGAACAGAAGACTGATCTTTGAATTTGAAGTAACCTCATTATCTAAGAATTGTGCATTTTTACTGAATTTTGATAATTGGCTAGAGAAGGAAATTACATTTTTCCAACTTCACAAATATTTAAAAATCAGAATGGTATCTTGATGAAAATAAGCACAATCTTTATCCATCTCCAAAGACTATATTACCAGGTGTCCAAAGTTTGTAAGTTTTCCTAAGTTGCTAAGTTTTCCTACATTCTTAGAAAATACATGATTGGCAGAATTCTACTCTTGTTTCGCATTCTTTGGGATTAGTGAAAACACAAGGGTACCTCTCACGTATGTTTTAGGTTTCTTTGGGTTGATTTCCTAGATAATGCCATTTTAATTCTGCCTGAAACTATATGAGAACTCTTTACAACCACTTGTTGCAAGTACTGCCTTAAGTATGGGAGATAGAGAAGGAAATAGACAACTTTTAAATAAATATATATGTATGTATATTCTTATCATCATCATCATCATTATCATAATCACTGACAAAAGATCCCATGATGAATTTGAAGTTTCTAAGATTCATTTTAGATAAACTGAAGTTCAGAGAGACTGAAACTTTTCTAACGTAAGAGAAATGGTAGATGTCAAGGCCTGGACTAGAATTCAGCTTTTCCAGTGCCAAGCCTAGCACTCTTGGACTACCACTGAAAGTACCTTTAATGCTTCTTAACATTCACTAAACTAGCTATGGATAAGTTTTGAATGAAGCATTTATAGACAGATTCAATTATCCCATATGACTTAATCCACAGCTCAAAAAAATCCCTGGCAAACTACATGGGACAGTGAAAAGGAACAGAATGCACTTAAAGGTTTCAAGGCAGGTAATTCAGGTAAGGAAGGAAATAACAGAATCCATACATTGTCTTAGGAATATGATGTGGGAGTAAGTGGGTCTAAAGTGAAACTGCAAGTCATGCACATAAGAATAAAATTGGCTTCACTGATAAGTGTAAGAAGGTGGATCCAGGTGGCACTGAGATAAAAGGAATGAAATTCTATGGGATGCTATGTATGTTCTATGGAAATAATTCAATGAAAGAATGCTATTACTGGTTTTCAGATGATTGGAAGTTAGAAGTAAAGCATGATACTGTTGCTATGTTTGTATCTAAGCAAAATTACATTACAATTAAGTAAATAAAAAATTATATCAAATTGGTGCAAAAGGAATTGAAGGATAATTCTCTTAATTCTTAACTTTCATGAAGCAAGTGAAATTCAACACCAATTCTATCCCAAAATGCTTTTTCCCCCAATATATTTTAGTCCATTATTTTCCATTATACTTATATAATAAAATTATTTTAATAGTTCCTGGAAGAAGCACATTATCTACCGTGCCTGAGATTGTGCAAGGTATTAGGACACATTAGTATAAACAATGTGTTCAAGATCTAAGTATAAATGACATAAAGACTATCTTCTCCTATTAGTCAAATAGAATGAATTTGAATACCCAGTTCTGTAACTTACTAGCCGAGAGGCCCTGGGCAAGTCATTTAATTTCTCTGAATCATAGTTTTATCAACTGTTAAATAGGGATACTAATACCAACTTTTAGTGTTGCTGTGAGGATTAAATTAGGTAACATGAAAAGTATCTAGGATGTCCTTGGTACAATGTGGGAAATTGGATGTTAGCAAAAATGTTCTAAATGAAAGTTTCTTAAAACTAACTATAGGTAGTGAATGTGTCAAAACTTGATAAATGATTTTTTTGCCAAGGTAATGTTAAACCCACTCAGCAGATCATTTTTCTTAAACATTCATTCCTGCTTTGATGTGAGTGTACATGATTCATACCAAAAACTTTGTTCCTCATGTTCTTTGTACTTTTGGCATGCAGCCATCACTGAGTAGGGTTTTTTTTTTATTAATGGATAATGGGTAGAGATAAAATGGGCTATTATCTCATAGAATGTAAAGAAATACAGATAACCTAAATATAATTTATAATGCATGTTAGTAAGTATTTACAGTGGATATTTTAAAACGGACTTATATATTAATTAAAGTGTTAGACTAGAAGTTCTCTAAAATCTGCTCCCTCTGCCAATATATCATAGAATGATAACACTTTATCAAGACCATAAAATAGTTTTTATTTGCTTTCTGAACCTCTTTAGAAACCTCTGGGTCTAGAAACAGAAAATAAATTTTGAATCATTTTGATCATTTTAAAAATAAAACTTAATAGTTTAATATGTGCTGCTTCTAGGCGATCATTATGTCTGATAACTCCTATATCATTATTACTCCTATATCCCATTATCATTATTTATTTGAAGATAAAACTTGAGAGGAATCATTATACTTATAGAAACCAACAGGATAGTCTCTGTGCATTCACATACATTCATATTCATTTGACACCTTAACAAAGCACTGCATATGCACATACACATCCTAGGACATTTCACAAATGTTGAAGAAAGATATGCAACCAAAATGCATATGATGTGCTTGGTACATATAAACTCATATATACCTAATTATTTCACTTATCAACTTATAGAATTACAAATATTACATATTAAAATATTCACACATTTAACATAAAAGAAATTTACTGTAAAGGAAATTTAGTGTAAAGGAAATAAAATAATAAAAAAATTTCTCTTTGGAGAATACATACTTTCAAATTGAAGTATAAATCCCAATTCTGACCAGTTTTTACAGATGACTAAATTCCATAAGGGACCTCTTTCCCAGATTTGTCCTTTGCTAAAGGTAAATATTCTTATAAGGTCTTACATTTTCAAAAATTTAACTCCAGTGTAGTTAACATGCAGTGTTATATTAGTTTCAGGTGTACAATATAGTGATTCAACAATTCCATATATTAGTGCTCAGCAAGATACATGCGCTCTTATTAATCTTTTTCACTTACTTGTAAGGTATTACATTTTAATTGATATTACATGCAACCATTAAATATCAAACAAGGATCAACCAAACATATGGGGGTGGGAGATGGTAGAAGAAGAGGGAGAAAAAACAGCTGGGCAGAGTTGAAAACAGAGTAAATAGAAGAGAATTAAAAGGGCATCAGTTAGCCATCAGGGAAATTCAAATCAAAACCACATTGAGATACCACCTTATACCAATTAGAATGGCACAAATTGACAAGGCAAAAACCACAAATGTAGGGAGAGGTTGTACTCTATGGTAACTAACATAACACAGTAAAAAAAAAAAAAGTTGCTGCAACTCTACAAATAGAAAAGTGACCACTTTTTGCAAGGTAGAAGGTACAGAGAAGTGAATCTGAGGTGATTTATCAAAGATAAACCTCAAGGGAGAGACCCTCCATAAGCTGTCTGCTGGAAAGTGATATAACAACAGCGAGCAAAATCCAAACTTTTAGAAGTTTGCTCTAATGAGGAATAGCCCTTCCTGAAAGGCATTCAGGTGGCAAAGCAGGGCAGAATCCTAGGTGGGACAGTGTGGTTTCAGGATCCCCAGGTCACAGAAAGAATGGTGGTGCCTGAGTGTAGCAGAGTTCCCAGGCATCAGAGCGAGAAAGCCAGCTGCAATCAGCAAGCCCAGGAGTGGGCTTTCAGCTTGGGGTTGCTGCCATAAACACTGAACTGGACAGGATTGGTGACCACTCTCTGATCAGGGGCCCAGCAAGCAGAAGAACCATGGTGAGACCCTCCCCCTTCCCCCAGGAGGAGAGATGCGGGTTCATGAACCATTGGGGAACTGCTCCCCAAAAGGGGTCCCCTAAGAGCCACAACCACAGCTAGACACTCTTCCTTCTTCCAGGAGGAGCAGTAGGGGTGTGAAAGTCAAGAAACTGCAGGGCTTAGAGACCCAGAAAGGGGCTGCCTGTCAAGGATTAAAAACAAACAAACAAACAAAAAAACTTGGTAACAGGCTGGATGAACACAGAGTGTGGATAGAAACCAAGGAGACAAAAGTGATTGACTGCTTTTCCCTGAGGAAACACTAAAGAGTAGGGTTATTAATTTTTCAGGTCTGGCCCTGGAGACTGGGGCACTGCCGTTTTTATTTTCATCTTCTAAAGGAGCACAGAAAGCCATCAGGGAACAAGAGCCAAATAGAGCAATATGGAGCAGCTTTCACTGAAACTGGCCTCCCAACAAGGGCAGAGCAACTCCACCCAAGCAAAGACACCTGAGAATAAGAGCAAAAGGCCCCTCCCCCAGAAGACCAGCAGGGATATCAGGTAATAACAAGTTTAAGGATCACACAGAACTGAAAAACTTCAGCACTGGGTGAAAATAGTATATAGAATTTGAGGGTTTTTTTTTTTTCATGATTCCTTAGACTTTCAGTTTAAAATTTCCTTTTTCTTTTTTTCCTTTTCAACTACTTTCTTATTTTAGGAATTCTTTTTAAAGTCTTATTTTAATTTTCATTTTTACATTTACAATTAAGAGATATTTTCTTCATTTTTTACTTCCTTTCACTGTATTCAATTATATGTAATTATATTATTATATATATTTGTATATATATATATAAGTTTTTCTTTCTTAACAATTTTGGGAACAAGTGTCTTCTAATGAAAAGACCAAAGTACACCCAGGACCAAGTGTATCACCCTGTTTCATTCACTTGGAATGGAAACATCTCCCTTTCCCCTTCTTTTTTGGTTTCTGATCTCTTCTCATTTTTCTAGTCTATAATTTACTGAGGTCATGGTTGATACTTTCATTTTTTGTTTTTATTTCTTTATTTTACTTGTTCATTCTTTCATTCATCTATTCTTTGGACAAAATGACCAGAAGGAAAAATTTTCAGAAAAAGGGAGAAGAAGAGGTACTCACTGCCAGAGACTTAACAAATATGGATATTGGCAAAATGTCAGGGCTAGAATTCAGAATAATGATTATGAAGATACTATCTGGGCTTGAAAAAAATCATAGAAGGCACTAGAGAATCCCTTTCTGGAGAATTAAATGAACTAAGATCTAATCAGAGTGAACTCAAAAAAGATATTACTCAAAAAAGATATTACTGAGGTGCAATAAACAATGGAGGTTCTTACTGCTAGGATGAATATAGCAGAAGAGAGAATCAGTGATATATAAGATAAAATGATAGAGAATAAAGAAACTAAACAAAAGCAAGAAAAACAATAGCTGGATTATGATAGGAGGATTTGAAAGATCAGTGATACCATAAAACAAAATTAGAATAATTGGGGTCCCAGAGGAAAGAGAGAAAGGAGGGCAGAAGGTATACTGGAGCAAATTATAGTGGAGAATTTCCTTATTCTGGAGAAGGAAACAGGCATTCAAGTCCAAGAGGAACATAGAACCACGTTCAAAATTAAAAACAAAAATAGATAAACACCCTGATACTTAATAGTGAAGGTTGCAAATTTCAGAGATAAAAAGAAAATCTTGAGAGCAGCTCAAAACAAGAGGTCCTTAACATACAAGAATACTAATATTAGATTGACAGCAGACCTATCTACACAGACCTGGAAGTCCAGAAAGGGCTGGCATGATATATTCAGTGTACTAACTGAGGAAAACAAGCAGCCAAAAATACTTTAGGCAAAGTTTTCATTCATAATGGAAGGAGAGATAAAGAGCTTCCAGGAAAAACATAAATTAAAAGAATTTTTTATCACTAAACCAGACCTGCAAGAAATATAAAAGGGGATCCTATAAGGAAAGAGAGAGCCCCAAATTAACATAGACCAGAAAGGAACAGAGACAATATACAGAAACAGTGACTTCACAGGTAGTAAAATGCCCTAAATCACATCTTTCAATAGTTACTCTGAATGTAAATGAGCTAAACTCTATAATCAAAATACATAGGGTATCAGATTAGATAAAAAGCAAGACCTATCTATATGTTATCTACAAGAGATTCATTTTAGGTCCAAAGACAACTCCAGATTGAAAATAGGATGGTGGAGAACCATCTGTCATGGTAACGGACATCAAAAGAAAGCTGGGGTAGAAATCCTCACATTAGACAAAGTAGATTTTACACCAAAGATTGTAGTAAGGGATGAAGAAGGACACTATAGCATACTTAAAGGGTCTATACAAAAAGAAGATGTAAGAATTATAAATATTTATGCTCTTAACTTGGGAGCAGCCAATTATATCAACCCATTAATAACCAAGTTAAAGAAACATAATGATATAATACAATAATAATAGGGAATTTTAACACCTCACTCAGAGCAATGGACAGATCATCTAAGCAGAAGATGAATAAGGAAACAAGGGCTTTGAATGACACACTGGACCAAATGGACTTCACAGATACATTCAGAACAGTCCATCCAGATGGATTTCACAGATATATTCAGAACATTCCATTCAGAACATTCCATAAAGCAACAGAACACACATGCTTCTCCAGTGCACATGGAACATTCTCCAGAATATATCACATGTTGGGTCACAAATCAGGACTCAACCAGCACTAAACGACTGGGATTATCCCGTGCATATTTTCAAACCACAGAGCATTGAAACGTGAACTCAATCACAAGAGGGAATTAAGAAGGAACTCAAATACTAGGAGGTTAAAGAATGAATGGGTTGATCAGGAAATTAGAGAATTAAAAAAAAATCATGGAAACAAATGAAAATGAAAGCACTACTGTTCAAAACCTTTGGGATGCAACAAAGGAGTCCAGAGACGAAAGTGCATAGCAATACAAGCCTTTCTCAAGAAAAAAAAGGTCTCAAATACACAAGCTAACCTTACATCAAAAATATTTGAAAAAGAACAGTAAATAAATCCAAAACTTCGTAGAAGATAAATAATAAAGATTAGAACATAAATCAATGAAATAGTAACCAAAAGAATAGCAGACCTGTTGACTGAAACTAGAAGCTGGTTTTTTGAGTGAATTAAGATCGATAAACCTCTGGCCAGACTTACTCGGGACCAAATAAATAAAAGGACCCAAATAAATAAAATAATGAATAAAAGAGGAGAAATTATGACCAACACTAAGGAAATACAAACAATTTTAAGAACATATTATGAGCAACAATATGCCAAAAAATTAGGCAATCTGGGAGAAATAGATGCATTCCTGGGAACCTAAAAACTATAAAAACTGAAACAGAAAGAAATAGAAAATCTAAACAGACCAAAAACCAGCAAGGAAATTGAAGCAGTAATCAAAAATCTCCCAATAATTAACATATACTTATCAATATGTCTCTTTATTTTCATTAACAGTTGGCTTATGTAGTTGGCTGCTCCCATGTAGGGGGCATAAATATTAGGCTTAAAAGCAATCTCTTCTAGACAGCATATGGGTGGGTCCTGTCTTTTTATCCAATTTGTAACTCTGTGCCATTTATGGGAGTAATTAGGCCATTCACATTGAGAGTGATTATTGACAGATAATCAATTCTTTTCTTAGATCTCAAGTTAAATTCACAGGTGTTCAGAACAATTTGAGAGCTCTCTAACTGAATTGATGGGACCAGATAAAACTAGGATCTCCCACGCCTCCAGCATTTTCCTCCAAAAGAAGAGTTTTCAAATGTATCCATTCATATTTTGGGGGGAGTGTATTGTCATTTAATTTAATTTAATTTTTTCAGTGATTGAAGATTCATTGTTTATGCACCACACTCAGTGCTCCATGCAATACATGCCTTCCTCAATACCTACCACCAGACTCACCAAATCCTCCACCCCCTCCCCTCCAAAACCCTCAGTTTGTTTCTCAGAGTCCACAGTCCTTCATGATTCGTCTCTCCCCTCCGATGTCCCCAGTTCACCCTCCCTTTCCTTCTATCAATGTCCTCCATGTTTTTCCTTATGCTCCACACGGAAGTGAAACCATATGATAACTGACTCTCTCTGCATCTCTTCTTCACTTATTTCACTCAGCATAATCACTTCCAGTCCCATTCATGTTGAGATAAAAGTTGGGTATCCATCAATTCTGATGGAGGCATAACATTCCATTGTATATATGGACCATATCTTCCTTATCCATTGGTCTGTTGAAGGGCATCTTGGCTCTTTCCACAGTTTGAAGCTTGTGGCCATTGTTGCTATGAACATCGGGGTACATGTGACCCTTCTTTTGAATACATCTGTATCATTGGGGTAAATATCGAGAAGTGCAATTGCAGGGTCATGGGATAGCTCTATTTTTAATTTCTTGAGGAATCTCCACACTGTTTTCCAAAGTGGCTGCACCAACTTGCATTCCCACCAACAGTGTAAGAGGGTTCCCCTTTCTCCACATCCTCTCGAACATATGTTGTTTACTGTCTTGTTCATTTTGACCATTCTAACTGGTTTAAGGTGCTATCTCAATATGGTTTTGATTTAAATTCCCCTGATGGCTAATAATGATAAACATTTTTTCATGTGTCTCTTAGCCATTTGTATGTCTTTGTTTTTTCCCAAAAATGTTTCTTTTATTTTTTCAGTGTTACAAGATTTATTGTTCATGCACCACACCCAGTGCTCCATGCAATACGTGCCCTCCTCAATACCCACCACCAGTCTCGCCCAGCCCCCCACCCAAACTCCTCCTAAACCCTCAGTTTATTGCTGAGTCCACAGTCTCTCATGGTTCATCTCCCCCTCGGATTTCCCCCCATTCACCCTTCCCTTCCTTCTCACAATGCCCTCCATGTTTTTCTTTATGCTCAGCATGTAAGTGAGACCATAAGGTAACTGGCTTTCTCTGCTTGACTTATTTCACTCTGCATAATCTTTTCCAGTCCCATCCATGTTGACACAAATGTTGGATATTCGTGCCTTCTAATGGAGGCATAATATTCCATTGTATACATGGACCATATCTTCTTTATCCATTCATCTGTTGAAGGGCATCTTGGTTCTTTCCACAGTTTGGCAATTGTGGCCATTGCTGCTATGAAGGTTGGGGTACATGTGGCCCTTCTTTGTAATGCATCTGCTTCTTTGGGGTGAATACCCAGTAGGGCGATGGCAGGGTCATAGGGTAGCTCTATTTTCAACTTCTTGAGGAATCCCCACACTGTTTTCCAAAAAGGCTGCACTAGCTTGCAATCCCACCAACAGTGTAAGAGGCTGCCCCTTTCTCCCCACCCTCTCCAACATTTGTTGTTTACTGTCCTGTTGATTTTGGCCATTCTAATTGGTGTAAGGTGGTATCTCAGTATGGTTTTGATTTGAATCTCCATGATGTCTAAAGATGATGAACATTTTTTCATGTGTCTGTTAGCCATTTGTATATCTTCTTTGCAGAAGTGTCTGTTCATGTCTTCTGCCCGTTTTAAATGTGATTATTGGTTTTGTGGGTATTGAGTTTGAGGAGTTCTTTATAGATCTTAGATATCAGACCTTTGTCTGTAGTGTCATTTGCGAATATCTTCTCCATTCTGTGGGTTGCCTGTTTGTTTTGTTGATTGTTTCCTTTGCTGTGCAGAAGCTTTTTATCTTGATGAAGTCCCAAAAGTTCAACTTCACTTTTGCTTCCTTTGCCTTTGGAGACATGTCCTGAAAGAAGTTGCTGTGGTTGATGTCAAAAAGGTTACTACCTATGTTCTCCTCTAGGATTTTGATAGATTCCTGCCTCACATTGAGGTCTTTTATCCATTTCCAGTTTATCTTCGTGTATGGTGTGAGAGAATGGTCAAGTTTCATTCTTCTA
>CM053612.1:50104497-50115496 GCA_028646535.1 Procyon lotor
ATTAAGCCTCTAGCTGTAATGTTAAGTAGTTTAAAAAAAATAAAAACAAAAAACAAAATCAAACCAAGAAATGTGAAAACAAGTGAATTAAAAAAAAAATAGAGAATAGAAAAGAGAGAAAAAAACTTGCGTCTATGAAATATACAGGTTTGAGGGTTTTATCAGGCACTTAATATATTGATTTCCCCTGATGTTGGGGAATTAAAGTCTTATGGTGACCCTGTGGTTATAGTCCTTTTGTTTTTTTTACTTGTCTTCTGGGGGAGGGGCCTGGCGCATTGTTTTCCAGTCAATTTTGTTTGTGTTGAGTCATCCTGTCCACCAATCGAGGGACTGAGCTCTGTGGTACCCGGTTTCTCAGTCCTTAGCTCTCTGAAGGCTTTTGGCCTTTCGTAGCTTTTTTTCCTTTTCAGAGGGAGGAATCTGCCTGTGTGTACCCAGACCTCCCCATCACAGAGAAGCCACAGTCTGCTCTCCTCTGGGTGGTCCAGAAGGGACACTCCCCTCCGCAAATCTCCCAGTGCAGCCTGTCTCAGGTGGTGCACACTCAGCAGTTCAGTGATTCTGCAGGCTCTGGTGGGGTGCGGCCAAATTCTTGCCAAGATTAGTGCATGGGCAGCACAGTTCTTGCCTTTCGGGGTGCACCGTCTAGAGAGCGCTGTACACAGAGAAAAGCTGCTGGCTCTGGGACCCCAGAAGACTCTTTAAGGTGCTTTCAGGAGAGCATGCACCCCGCCCACAAAATGGTGCAGGGAGCGGGACCCCGCCCCCCACTAGTCTCTCTTTGTGGGGAGTGGTGTCCTTCCTGGGAGCGTGGGCCCAGGCCCAAGCCCACGCCCACCCCCTAGCTGCTCCTCAGAACCTTATGCTCTTTTTAAGTGTTTTTAACCGGGCTCTAAGTTATTGCTGCTCCGCAACCATCGGGCACTTTCCTTTGGTGTATTACTGTCCTTGTGCTGCTTCTGGTGGCTCCCTCCCCCTTTTGTTTATCCTTCAAAACCTTTTCAAGTGTTCCCACTTTGCTTTACCTCTCTGCTGCTGTCTTCTGCTCCCGTAGAGATCCAGAAGTGAAAAATCTTGCTCCTCCGGCTGATTTCATGGGTGTTCATCGTGGTCTGGCAGATAACCATCTCACTTTTGGGGACAGGTCGCAACAGGATCTCCTACCTCTCCATCTTGCCATCTTGCCTCCAACCTCTCGTATGTCTTCTTTAGAGAGGTGTCTGCTCATGTCTTCTGCCCATTTTTTGATGTGATTGTGTTTTTTGTGTGTTGAGTTTGAGGAGTTCTTTATAGGTCTTAGATATCAGACCTTTGTCTGTAGTGTCATTTGTGAATAACTTCTCTCATTCCGTGGGTTACCTATCTGTTTTGTTAAATGTGGGGGTTTTTTTTGTTTTTGGTTTTTTGTTTTGTTTTGTTTTTCTTTTCTTTTTCTTTTTTTTTTTTCCCTGTGCAGAAGCTTTTCTATCTTGATTAAGTACCAAAAGTTCATTTTCACTTTTGTTTCCTTTGCCTTTGGAGACAAGTCTTGAAAGAAGTTGCTGTGGCCATTGTCGAAGAGGTTACCGCCTATGTTCTCCTCTAGGATTTTGATAGATTCCTGCATCACGTTGAAGTCTTTTATCTATTTCAAGTTTATCTTCGTAAATGGTGTAAGAGAATGGTCAAGTTTCATTCTTCTCCATATAGCTGTCCAATTTTCCCAGCATTATTTATTGAAGAGACCATCTTTTATCCACTGGATATTTTTTCCTGTTTTGTCAAAGATTATTTGACCATAGAGTTGTGGGTCCATATCTGGGCTCTCTATTCTGTTCCACTGGTCTATGCGTCTATTTTTGTGCCAGTAGCATGCTGTCTTGATGATCACAGCTTTGTAGTAAAGCTTGAACTGAGGCAATGTGATGCTCCCAGCTTTGTTTTTCTTTTTCAACATTTCCTTAGCAATTTAGCGTCTTTTCAGGTTCCATACAAATTTTAGGATTGTTTGTTCCAGCCCTTTGAACAATGCCTGTGGAATTTTGATAGGGATGGCATTGAAAGTATAGATGGCTCTGGGCAGAATAGACATTTTAACAATGTTTATTCTTCCAATGCATGAGCATGGAATGCTTTTCCACCTTTTTGTGTCTTCTTCAATTTCTTTTATGAGCGTTCTGTAGTTCTTCGAGTACAGATCTTTCACCTCTTTGTTTAGGTTTATTCCCAGGTATCTTATGATGCCTCGTGCTAGAGTAAATGGAATTGATTCTCTAATTTCTATTTCCATATTTTGTTTGTTAGTGTATAAGAAAGTAACTGATTTCTGTGCATTGATTTTGTATCCTGCCACATTACCAAATTGCTGTATGAGTTCTAGTAGTTTGGGGGTGGAGTCTTTTGGTTTTCCATATAAAGTATCTTGTCATCTGAAAAGAGAGAGAGTTTGACTTTTTTTGCCAATTTGAATACTTTTTATTTCTTTTTGTTGTCTAATTGATGTTGCTAGGACTTCTAGTACTATGTTGAACAAGAGTGGCGAGAGTGGACATCTTTGTCATTTTCCTGATCTCAAAAGGAAGGTTGTCAGCTTTTCTCCACTGATAATGAAATTCGCTATGGGCTTTTCATAGATAGATTTTATGAAGTTGAGGAATAGTCCCTCTATCCTTATACTTTGAAGAGTTTTAATCAGGAACAGATGCTGTATTTTGTCAAATTTTTTTCTGCATCAATTCAGAGAACCATGTGGTTCTTGTCTCTTCTCGTGATTTGTTCTATCACATTGATTGATTTGCGAATGTTGAATCATCCTTACGTCCTAGGGATAAATCTGACTTGGTCATGGTGGATAATATTTTTAATGTACTATTAGATCCTATTAACTATGATCTTGTTGAGAATCTTGGCATTCATATTTACCAGGGACATTGGTCTGAAATTCTGCTTTTGGGTGGGGCCTTTGCATGGTTTGGGGATCAAGGTATTGCTGGCTTCATACAAAGAATCTGCAAGTTTTCCTTCTGTTTGAATTTTATGAAATAACTTCAAGAGAATAGGTATTATTTCTTCCTTTTTGGTCGAATTCCCCAGGGAATCCATCAGGTCCTGTGCTCTTGGTTTTTTTGTTTTTGTTTTTTTTTGGGAGGGGGAGGTTTTTGATCACTACTTCAATCTCATTACTAGAAATTGGTCTATTCAGGTTGTCAATTTCTTCCTGTTTCAGTCTTGGAAGATTATGGGTTTCCAGGAATGCATCCATTTCTTCTAGGTTGTTTGACTTATTGGCATATAGTTGTTGATAATAATATTTTATGATTGTTCTATTTCCTTTGGATTAGTCATGATCTCTCCTCTTTCATTCATAAATTTGTTCCTCATAAATTTGGGTCCTCTCTCTTTTCTTTTGGATGAGTTTGACCAGTGTCTTATCAATCTTATTGATTCTTTCAAAATAGCCAATTTCTGGATTTGTTGATGCGTTCTACTGTTTCTCTAGTTTCTAACTCATTGATCTCTGCTCTAATCTTGATTATTTCCTTTCTTGTGCGTGGGTTTGGCTGAATTTTTTGTTGATTTACCAGTTTTTTAAGATGTAAGGAAACCTGGCATATTCAGGATTCTTCCATTTTTTTAAAGCTTTTTTTTTTATTTAAAGATTTTATTTATTTATTTGACAGAAAGGAGAGAGATCACAAGCAGGCAGAGAGGCAGGCAGAGAGAGGGGGGGAAAGCAGGCTCCCCGCTGAGCAGAGAGCCCGATGTGGGGCTCGATCCCAGGACCCTGAGATCATGACCCGAGCTGAAGGCAGAGGCTTTAACCCACTGAGCCACCCAGGCGCCCCAGGATTCTTCCATTTTTTTAAGTGAGGCTTGGATTACTATGTATTTCCCCTTTAGGTCCACCTTTGCCAGATCTGGATTAGTTTTGGATTGATGTGTCTTCATTCTCATTGGTCCATGAATTAAGTTCTTCTTTGATTTCCTGGTTGATCCCAGCATTCTTGAGCAGGTTGGTCTTTAGCCTCCAAGTGTTTGAATTCCTACCAAACTTTTTATTGTGGTTGAGTTCCAGTTTCAAAGTATTGTCGTCTGAGAATATGCAGGGAATCATCTCAGTCTTTTGGTATCAGTTGAGTCCTGATTTGTGACCCAGTATGTGGTCTATTCTGGAGAAAGTTCCATGTGCGCTTGAGAAGAATATGCATTCTGTTGTTTTAGGGTAGAATGTTCTGTATATATTTATGAGGTCCATCTGGTCCAATGTGTCATTCATAGCTCTTGTTTCTTTATTGATTTTCTGTTTGGATGATCTGTTACTGAGAGTGGTGTGTTAAGATCCCTTACAAATAATGTATTCATATCAATATTACTGTTTATTTTGATTAACAGTTGGCTTATGTAGTTGGCTGCTCCTATGTTGGGGGCATAAATGTTTACAATTGTTAGATCTTCTTGAAGGATAGACCCTTTCAGAATGATGTAGTGTCCTTCTGTATCTCTGACTATAGTCTTTAGCTTAAAATCTAATTTATCTGATATGGGAATCACTAGCTTTCTTTAGAGTCCCATTGGCATGAAAGATGGTTCCTCCATCTCTTCACTTTCAGTTTGGATGTGTTTTTAGGTTCCAAATGTGTCTCTTGTAGGCAACATATGGATGGGTCCCGTTATTTTATCCAGTCTGTGATCCTGTGCCATTTCATGGGACCATTTAGGCCATTCACATTGAGAGTGATTTATGAAAGATAAGTTTTTATTGACATCATGTTACTTGTTAAGTCCTTGTTTCTATAGATTGTCTCTGTAAGTTTCTGTTCTATGTTCCTCTTGGGTTCTTTCTTCTTTTATAGAACCCCCTTTATTATTTCTTGTAGTGCCAGCTTGGTGGTCACATACTCTTTTAAACCTTACTGCTCTTGGAAGCTCGTTAACTCTCCATCCATTTTGAATGCCAGCCTTGCTGGATAAAGTATTATTGGCTTCATGTTCTTCTCATTTAGTGCCCTGAATATGTCTTGTCAGGCTTCTCTGGTTTGCCAGGTTTCTGTGATCAAGTCTGATGTTATTCTGATGGACCTTCCTCTCTATATAAGGAATCTCTTCCCCCTAGCTGCCCTCAGGACCTCTTATTTAACATTATAATTCGTGAATCTCACAATAAATTGTATGAATGTGTTTCTAGACTTATTGGTTTGGGGGGTTGTCTTTTCTTCCTCTAGGAAACAAACACTTGTTCCATTCCCCAGATTGGGGAAATTTTCCCCCAGAATTTGTTCAGCTATATCTTCTAGTCTTCTGTCTTTCTCCACCCCCTCAGGGATCCCAATAATTCTGATGTGGGAATGTTTCATAGCATCATTTATTTCCCTAATTCTGGTCTCACGGCTTCTAAGCAGTTTGTTCCAGCCTTCCTCCTAATCCTTATTCTCTACTAGTTTGTCCTCTAGATCACTAATTCTATCTTCTGCCTCGGTTACCCTAGCTGTTAGAGTATTTAGATTAGCTTGGTCTCATTGATAGCATTTTTAACTTCAGCCATATTGGTTTTCAGTTCCGCCCTTAGAGATTCTATGTTGTCAATTTTTCTCCAACCTAGCCATTGCCTGGATAATTGTTACCCTGAATTCCCTTTCCAACATACTGTTTATGTCCATATCCAATAGTTCTAAGGGAAAGGGCACAGTCTCTGGGTTTTTCCTCTGGTGGGTGTTCCTCCTCCTAGTGATTCTGATGAGAAGTGGTTGAGGGGATGTATATCTGAATATATCAACCACAATCCAGGCAAGTTGCACACTGGAAAGTTTCAGAGCAATTGGAATTCACCACCAAAGAGAAAAGAAAAGAGAGAGAGAGAAAGAAAAAAAAAAGAAAAATCCCAGGAAAAATGAGCCCCAAATGTAAGATTTATGAGATATATAAAAAAACACAAACAAACAAAAAGTCCGACAAAAGTAATTGGCAAGAAATAAAAGAACTCAGCCAAAATTAACCCCACAAATAGATTTATATAATATCAGAACAAAAACAAATACAGAGAAACACTGACAGAAGAATAAGTTGGGAGGGTGGTTATAAATCCTTGATGTGGGCGAGGAACATTATTTCAGATCTTCCTGGGTATGTCACTGTATTAAGCCTGTAGTTGTAATGTTAAATAGTTTTTAAAAATTGAAAGAATAATGGGGGCTCATGGGTGGCTCAGTGGGTTAAAGCCTCTGCCTTTGGCTCAGGTCATGATCTCAGGGTCTTGGGATCAAGCCCCGCATCGGGCTCTCTGCTCAGCAGGGAGCCTGCTTCCCCCTCTCTCTCTCTGCCTGCCTCTCTGCCTACTTGTGATCTCTCTCTCTCTCTCTCTCTCTCTCTCTGTTAAATAAATAAATAAAATCTTTTTTTTTTAAAAGAATAGGAATTGTCAGAATGAATTAAAAAAAAATCTTGGATCTATGAGATATACAGGTTATAAGGCAATACCAGGGGCTTAATATATTTTTTTCCCTTGATTTGGGGTTTTACAGTCTTATGGGGACCCTGTGGTTACTGTCCTCTTGCTTTAGGCTTATCTCTGAGTTGGGGCCTGCAGCATTGTTTTCCAGTCCATCTTGCTTGGGTTGAGTTGCCCTGCCAGCTATCAAGTGGCTGGGCTCTGTGGAAACCAGTTTTTCAGGCTTTCACTCTCTGGAGGTTTTTGTTCTTTTGTGGCTTTTTGTGGCTTTTCAGAAGGTCTGAGCAAAGACTCTACCTGTACCCACACCCCTGCCTCAGAAAGAAGCCTCAGTCTGTTCCCCTCTGGGTTCTCCAGACCACATAGACTCCCCCTCTGCAAACTCCACTGTGCACCACAGCCTCCCACAAGTGGTACATACCCCCAGCCACCATTCCAGTGGTCACCCGAGGCCCCTGCTCATCTCTGCACCCCTGTGCCACTAAAACTGTGGGTCCTGCCATTGCTGGGACTGCTCTCTGGGGTCCAGGCCCACGCTAGGTGTGCTCAAACCCCACAGGTCGCACAGGCTACAGAGGGATTCCTTCCCAAGATTGCTCAGTGTTCTCTCAGCAGTGGGCTGGGAGCACTCAGACCCTGTGGCAGGACAGGGATTGCTGAGGTCCTAAAGAGACCACTGGCTGGCACCCACACCATGCTCTCTTAAGTGCTTGCAGGAGTGCACCAAGCCTGAGTGGTGGTGCAAGCAGTGGAAAGCTGCAGGCTCATGAGCCACAGACTGGACCCCCCCCCACCAGTCTCTCTGTCACAGGTGGTCACCCATCATGGTGTCATTCCTAGGAACATGGGGATAGGCCCATGCCCGTGACCACCCAATTCCACTAGTTGCCCCTTAAGATCTTTTGTTCTTTTTGAATGTTTTTAACCAGACTCCAAGTTAATGCTCATCCCCAAAGGGCACTTTCACATTTGGATATTACTTTTCTTGGGTCACTCCTGGTGGCTCCCTTCCCCTTCCGCTTAATCTCTGATATCAGTCCGAGCATTCCCACACTGCTTTACCTCTCCACTGCTGTCTTCTGCTTCCATAGAGATCCGGAAGTGTATAATCTTACATCTTAGGCTGATTTAATGGGTGTTTGGAGTGTTCTGGTAGATATTAACTCACTTTAGGGGACCAATTGAAACAGGCTCTCCGACTTCTCTGCAATCTTGCCCCTTCCCTTTCTGTTATTTTTCCTTATTTTTTTATCCTTTTTTCCCCCTTGGAATCTGGTTTATGGGTTTTTGTTTTGTTTTGTTTTGTTGTCTGGTTTCTTTCTTTCTTTCTTTCTTTCTTTCTTTCTTTCTTTCTTTTTCGGGGGAACAGACTTTTTCTTTTCTTTTTTTCCTTCTTTTTCTTTCTTTTTTCTAGGCTTTTTTCAGCAAAAAAAGTCCAAGCACACTTAGATAAAGTTCCAAGCACTCCCCACTGCGTGCAAGGAGGAACTCTGCAAAGGACTGACTAATGGGAAAGGGCAGCCAAAAAACAAGATGAGAATGCACACAGCATATAACAGAAACACTTCCTGAAGAGCCAGAGCCTGGACACTCTATGATCTCTTCCTAATATAATATTATTATGAGGTGCAGGAACTATAACAACCTTCTATAACAAATGGAAGATAGAAACTTAACCAAAATGACAAGATGGAGAAATTCTCCTCAAAAGAAAGATCAGGAAGATATCACAGGCAGGGACTTGTTGAAAAGAGATAAGCAATATATCTGAACAAGAATTTAGATAAACTGTCAAAGACTACTAGCTGGACTTGAAAAAAGCATAGAAGACACAAGAGAAACCCTTGCTTCAGAGATACAAGATCTTAAACTTAGGCTGAAATTGAAAAAAAAATTAACCTAAGATGAAAAACAGATTGGATATAATTACAATGAGGATTGAAGAAGCAGAGGAGAGAATGGGCGATATAGAAGATAAAAGTATGGCTATAATGGTATTGAAAAGAAGAGGGAAAGAAAACTTTAGATCACAAAAGTAGACTTAGGGAACTCAGCGATTCCATAAAGCAAAATAATATCTATATTATAAGAGTCTAAGAAGTATAAGAGTTAAAAAATTGACAGAAAGTTTATTCGAGCAAACTATAGGCGAAAATGTCCTTAATCTGGGGAAGAAAACAAGCATTCAAGTCCAAGAGGAAAATAAATAACTCCCCTCAAAATCAACAAAAACAAGTGAGCACTATGACATATCATAGTGAAACTTATAAAATACAAAGAAAAGAGGGAATTCTGAAAGCAGTTAGGGAAAAAGGGTCCTTATTATGCAAGAGTAGACACATAAGACTAGCACCAGACCTATCCACAGTGACCTGGCAGGCTAGAAAGGACTGGCATGATATATTCAAAGTGCTATACATCCAAGGATACTTCATCCACCAAGACTGTCATTTAGAATAGAAGGAGAAATGAAGAATATTCATGAAAGGCAAAAACAAAAGGAGTTCATGAAAACTAAACCAGCCCTGCAAGAAATATTAAAGGAGACCCTTTGCAGAAAGGGAGAGACCAAAAGTAACAAAGACTAGAAAGGAACAGAGACAATTTATAAGAACAATGACTTTGCAGGTAATACAATGGCACTAAATTCATATCTTTCAATAATTACTCCAAATGTAAATGGACTACATGCTCCAACCAAAAGACATAGTGTATCAGAATGAATTAAAAAAACAACTATATCCACACTTATTCTACTTATAAGAGACACATTTCAGACCCCAAGACACTTCCAGAATGAAAATGAGGGGGTGGAGAACCATTTTTCATGCTAATGTACACTAAAAGAAAGCTGAAATAGGAATACTTACATCAAACAAGCTAGATGTTAAGCCAAAGACTGTAATAAGTGATGAAGAAGGACATTCTCCTGTAATAAAAAGGATCTGTCCAACAAGAAGATTTAACAATTGTATTTATTTATGCCCCCAACATGGGAGCAGCCAAATATATAAGTGAATTAATAGCAAACTTAAAGGAATTCATTGATAATAATACAATAATAATATGGGACATTAAACCGACTCGTAGCAATGGACAGATCATCTAAGCCAAAGATCAAAAAGGAAAAAAAGGCTTTAAATAACTTACTGGACCAGATGGACTTAACAGATATGTTCAGAGCATTTCATCCTAAAGCAGCAGAATGCACAATCTTTTTGAGGGCATATGGAACATTGTCCAGATAGATCACATAAGCCTCAACTTGTACAAAAAGACTGAGATCGTGTCATGTGTATTTTCAAATCACAAAGCTATCAAACTTGAAGTCAAGCACAAGAAAATATTTGGAAGGACTACAAATACATGAAGGTTAAAGAACATCCTACTAAAGAATGAATGGGTCAACCAGGAAATTAGAGTAAGATTTTAAAAAATACATGGAAGCAAATGAAAATGAAAACACAACAGTCAAAAATATTTAGGAGGCAACAAAGGAAGTCCTAAGAAAGAAGTATGTAGCAATACAAGCCTTTCTCAAGAATCAAGAAAAGTCTCAAATACATATCTTGAGTTATACTGAAAGAAGCTGGAAAAAGAACACTAAATAAGCCTCAATCCAGCAGGAGAAGGGAAATAATGAAGATAAGAGCAGAAATAAATAAAATAATAGAACAGATAAAAAAAAACTAGTAGTTTGTTCTTAGAAAGAATTAACAAGATTAATAACCACCTAGCCAGAATTATCAAAAAGAAAAAAGAAAGGACTCAAATAAATAAAATCATGAATGAAGGATAAGAGATCACAACCATCACTGCAGAAACACAATTATAAGAGAATGATTTAAGCAATTACATGCCAACCAATTAGACAATCTGGAAGAAATGTATGCATTCCTGGAAACATAAATTACTAAAACTGAAACAGGAAGAAACAAAAAATCAGAACAGATCCATAAAAAGCAAAGAAATTTAATCAGTAATCAAAAAACTCCCAACAAACAAGATTCCAAGGTTAGATGGCTTCCCAAGGAAATTCTTTCAAATATTGAAAGAATTAATATCTATTCTTCTGAATTTCTTCCAAAAAATAGAAATGGAAGAAAAATGTCCAAACTCATAAGGACACCATTATCTCCATACCAAAACCAGGCAAAGACCCCACTAAAAAGATTTACAGGCCAATATTCCTAATGAACATGGTTGCAAATATCCTCAACAATATACTAGCTAATCATATCCAACAGCACATTAAAAGAATTATTCACTATGACCAAGTGAGATTTATTCCTGGGCTGCAAGGGTGGCCCAACATCCACAAATCAATCAATGTGATACACTATATAAATAAAAGAAAGGACAAGAACCATATGATCCTCTCAATAGATGCAGAAAAGCATTTGACAAAATCAAACATTCTTTCTTGATTAAAAAAAACCTTCAAGAATCTTTAGCCATCAGGGAGATTCAAATCAAAACCACACTGAGATACCACCTTACACCAGTTAGAATGGCCAAAATCAACAGGACAGTAAACAACAAATGTTGGAGAGGGTGTGGAGAAAGGGGCAC
>CM053612.1:50122966-50135564 GCA_028646535.1 Procyon lotor
CCATTAGAAAGGACGAATATCCAACTTTTGTATCAACATGGATGGGACTGGAAGAGATTATGTGGAGTGAAATAAGTCAAGCGGAGAGACCCAATTACCTTATGGTCTCACTTACGTGCTGAGCATAAAGAAAAACATGGAGGGCATTGTGAGAAGGAAGGGAACGGTGAATGGGGGGAAATCAGAGGGGGAGATGAACCATGAGAGACTGTGGACTCTGAGCAACAAACTGAGGGTTTAGGAGGGGTGGGGGTGGGGGGTTGGGCGAGCCTGGTGGTGGGTATTGAGAAGGGCACATATTGCATGGAGCACTGGGTGTGGTGCATGAACAATGAATCTTGGAACACTGAAAAAATATAATTAATTTTTTTAAAAAAGCAAACCCCCCCCAACAACAACAACAACAACAACAACAACAACAGAAGACAGCCTAACTGTCCATTAGTAAACAAATGGATAAAGAGGATGTGGTATATATATATATATATATATATATATATATATACACACAATAAACACTCTATTTATCCATACAACCCTGAAATATGTCATTTGCTACAATCCATGGATGTAACTTGAGGATATTATTCTAAATGAATAATAAGCTAGATGAATGGATAAAATAGCAGGAGTATATATGTACAATGGAATATTATTCAGCCATGAGAAAGAAAGAAATCTTGCCATTTGTGACAATGCAGGTAGACTTTAAGTGCATTATGCTAAGTGAAATAAGCCAGATAGAAAAATAAAAATACTGCATGGTATCAGTTATATGTGGAATCTGACAAAAAAGAGAGAGAGAGAAAGGTAAAACACATAGAAACAAAGAGTAAAAAAGTGGTTGGGTGGTGTGTTGTGTGGTGAAGGAAATAGGGAAAGGTTGGTAAAATGGTACAAACTTTCAGATATAAGATGAATACAATCTGAGGATCTAATATAAAACATGATGACTATAACCAATAACACTGTATTATATAGTTGCATTTTGCTAAAAGAGTAGAACTAAAAATCTTGAAATTTCATTTTGGTTTATTTTACATTTAAGATACAATTTGGGAAAGCAAAAATCAAAAGTGGCCAGGAAATTTGAACATTTAAGATATGATAATGAGTGCCTGAGCAATGATACTTGTCTTTTCATTTGAAAGTAACAGCAACAAAACTAAAAACATGTAATATAATTATAAAAACCTTAGCTCTTTAAGAAGTGAGAAATCTTTGTCTACTTAAATATTAAAGTCAACATAAATCATAGAAATTATTTCAGTCATACACAAACTATTTGCTACTAGAGGGATTAGATGGTGATGGGAGAGATAAAATCATTTATATTGTAGGTTAAAAGCAATAAATAGTAAATCAAGTAAACAATCTAATCAAAATTTAGGAAACTTTGCTAAAATGTGCAGGAACTATAAAACAAAGCAAACAGAATTTACTTCCCAAGTTTTGTCCTTTATTATGCTCTTTTATATTTTGGAACAAACTGATAATTTATTTTATTTTATGGGTTCTGTGAAGTCAGAACAAATTTTATGTTACTAAGATATATTAACATGCAATACATTCATCATTGGTATCTTCAAATAAACCAATGAGGAAGCATTTTAAAATCTCACAGTTTCGGGGCACCTGGGTGGCTCAGTATGTTAAAGCCTCTGCTTTCAGCTCAGGTCATGATCTCAGGGTCCTGGGATGGAGCCCCACATCGGGCTCTCTGCTCAGCGGGGAGCCTGCTTCCCCCTCTCTCTCTGCCTGCCTCTCTGCCTCCTTGTGCTCTCTCTCTCTCTCTCTGTCAAATAAATAAATAAAATATTTAAAAAAAAATCTCACAGTTTCAATTTCTAATATGGTAAATATTGGTAGTTACAACCCACAAAAAAGCCCCTTGGAGTCCTCAATATGCATGAAGAATATAAGGAGGTATATAAACAAAGACAAGAAATAAAAATCCCTCTGTGAACTGTTTTGTTTTTTGTTGTTGTTTTTAGATTTTATTTAAGTTCTTGTTAGTTAATATAGATTGCAAAGTTGGTTTCAGGAGTAGAATTCAGTGGTTCATCACTTACATAAAACACCTAGTGCTCATCATAACAAGTGTATTCCTTAATACCCATCACCTACCTAGCCCATCCCCCACCAACCTCCCTCAGTCGAACCTCAGTTTGTTCTCTATTGTTGAGTCTCTTATGGTTGTGTACCTCTCTCTTTTCTCCCCCTCCCATAAGTTCATGTTTTATTTCTTAAATTCCACATCTGAGAGAAATAATGTGGTATTTGTCCTTCTCTGACTGGCTTATTTCACTTAGCATAATACACTCTAGCTCCATCCTGTCATTGCAAGTGGTAAGATTTCATTCTTTTTGATGGCTAAGTAATATTCCAGTGTGTGTGTGTGTGTGTGTGTGTGTGTGTGTGTGTGTGTGTACCAACTGTTCTTTATCCATTTATCGGTTGTTGGACATTTGGGCTCTCTTAAGAGTTTGGCTATTATTGATAATGCTGCTAAACATGGAGGGGGGCATGTATCCCTTTGAATCTGAATTTTTGTATCATTTGGGTAGTGCAATTGCTGAATCATAAGAGTAGTTCTATTTTTAACTTTTGAGGAAATTCCATACTGTTTTCCAAAATGGTTGCACCAGTTCATATTCCCACCAAGAGTTCAAGATGATTCTGCTTTCTCCACATTCTCACCAGTGTCTATTGTTTTTTGTATTTTTAATTTTAGCCATTCTGACAGGTGTGAGGTGGTATCTCATCATGGTTTTGATTTATTTCCTTGATGATGAGTGATATTGAGCATCTTTTTATGAGTCTGTTAGTCATCTGCATGTCTTCCTTGGAAAAATGTCTATTCATGTCTCCTGCCCATTTCTTAATGGGATTATTTACTTTTTGGGTGTTGAGTTTGATAAGTTCTTTATAGATTTTTTGGTAGTAAACCTTTATCAAATAAGCCATTTGCAGATATCTTCTCCCATTCTGAAGATTGGCTTTTAGTTTTGTTGATTGTTTTCTTCACTGTGTGGAAGCTTGTTATCTTGATGAAGTCCCAATAGTTCATTTTGCTTTTGTTTCCTTTGTCACTGGTGATGTGTCTAGTAAGAAGTTGCTGCAGCTGAGGACACAGAGGCTGCTGCCTGTGTTCTCATCAAAAGTTTTGATGGTTACCTGTGTCACATTTAGGTCTTTCAGCCATTTTTAGTTTATTTTTGTATGGTATAGGAAAGTGGTCCAGTTTCAATCTTTTGCTTGTCACTGTGCAGTTTTCACATCATTTATTGAAGAGACAGTCTTTATTCCATTAGATATTATTTCCTGCTTTGCCAAAGATTAGTTGACCAGATAGCTGTGGGTCCATTTCTGAGTTTTGTATTCTGTTTGATTGATCTGTGTGTCTGTTTTTTGTACCAGTACTATACTGTCTTGATGACTATAGCTTTGTAATAGGGCTTGAAGCCTGAGATCATGATGCTACAAACTTTGCTTTCCTTCTTCAGAATTTCTTTGGCTATTAGAAGTCTTCTGTTTCCATATCAATTTATCCCCAAATATGTTTATTTTATTTTTTCAGTGTTACAAGATTTACTGTTCATGCACCACACCCAGTGCTCCATGCAATACGTGTCCTCCTCAATACCCACCACCAAGCTCGCCCAACCCCCTACCCCCTCCCCTCCAAAACCCTCGGTTTGTTGCTCAGAGTCCACAGTCTCTCATGGTTCATCTCCCCCTCTGATTTCCCCCCATTCGTTTGTCCCAGCACTGTGAAAAATGCTGGTGGTATTTTGATAAGGATTGCATTAAATGTGTGGATTGCTTTAGGTTGTATAAATATTTTAACAATATTTGTTCTTCTAATTCATGAGCATGGATTTTTTTCCCCATTTCTTTGCGTCCTCTTCACCTTCTTTCATAACCATTCCATAGTTTTCAGAGTACAGGTCTTTTACCACTTTGGTCAGTTTTATTCCTAGGTATCTTATAATTTTGGTGCAATTGTAACTTGGATCAATTCCTTGATTTCTTTTTCTGCTGCTTCATTATTGGTGTATAGAAATGCAACAGATTTCTCTACATGGATTTTATATCCTGTGATTGTACTGAATTCATGTATTAGTTCTAACGATTTTTTGGTAGAGTCTTTCAGGATTTCTACATAGAGTAAAATGTAGCCTGCAAATAGTGAAAGTTTGACTTCTTCTTTGTTAATTTGAATGCCTTTTATTTTTTGTTGTTATTGTATGATTCTTGAGGCTAAGACTTCTGGTACTAAGTAGTAATGGTGAGAGTGGACTTATCTGTCTTGTTTCTGACCATAGAGGAAAAGCTCTCGGTTTTTCCCCATTGAAGACAATATTAGCTGTGGGTCTTTCATATGATGTTGAGGTATGTTCCATCTATCCCTACTTTGTTGAGGGTTTTTAACAATAAAAGATGTTGTATTTTGTCAAATGCTTTTTCTGCACCTACTGAGAGGATCATATGATTCTTACCCTATCTTTTATTAATATGGTGTATCATGTTGATTGATTTCTGAATATTGAACTACCCCTGCAGCCCAGGAATAAATATCGCTTGATGGCGGTGAATAATTCTTTTCAAATGCTCTTGAATTCAATTTGCTTATATCTTGTTGAGGATTTTTGCATTCATTTTCATCAGAGATATTGGTCTGTAATTCGCCTTTTAAGTGGGGGTCTTTGGTTTAGGGGAAGGGTCTTGTCTGGTCACACAGAAGGAGTTTGGAAGTTTTCCTTCCATTTCTATTTTTTGGAACAATTTGACAGGAATAACTATTAAGTCTTTTTAAAATGTTTGATAGAATTCCCCTAAGAAGTTATCTGGCCCTGCACTTTTGTTTATTGGGAGACTTTTTATTAATGATTCAATTTTTTTGTTGATTATGAGTCTATTCAAATTTTCTATTTCTTCCTGTTTTAGCTTTTGTAGTTTCTATGGTTCTAGGAGTTTGTCCATTTCTTCTTGTTTTGCCAGTTTGTTGCCATAAAATTTTTCATAGTATTGTCTTATAATTGTATTTCCATAGTGTTGGTGATGATCGCTCCCCTTTCATTCATATTTTATTTATTTGGATCTTTTCTCTTTTCTTTTTGATAAGTCTGGCTAGGGCTTATCAATTGTATTAATAATAATAATTATTATTATTAGTTACTTCAAAGAAACAGCTCTTAGATCTGTTCATCTGTTCTGTGTTTTTTTGTTTGTTTCTATATCATTTATTTCTGCTCTAATCTTTATTATTTCCCTTCTTCTCCTGACTTTAGGCTTTATTTGCTGTTTCTTTTCTAGTTCCTTTAGGTGTAAGGTTAGGTTGTGTATTTGAGACTTGTTTGCGTAGTAGGCAGGCCTGTATTGCAATATATTTCCCTCATAGGACTGCCTTTGCTGCATCCCAATGGTTTTGAACTGTCATGTTTTCACTTTCATTCACTTTTATGTATTTATTTTTTTCTTTAATTTCCTGATTAACCCATTCATCTTTTAGTTGGATATTCTTTATCCTTCATGTACTTGTGGTCTTCCAATTTTTTTTCTTGTGATTAACTTCAAGTTTCATAGTGTTGTGGTCTGACATTATGCATGGTATGATCTCAGTTTCTTTGTACTTGCTGATGACTAATTTGTGACCCAGTACATAATCTATTCTGGAGAATGTTCCATATGCGCTCAAAAAGAATTTGTATTCTGGCTGCTTTATAATGAAATGTTCTGAATATATTTGTTAAGCCCATCTGGTCCAATGTGTCATTCAAAACCATTGTTTCTTTGTTGACTTTCTTCTTTGATGATCTCTCCATTGCTGTAGGTGAGGTGTTAAAAGTTTCTTTATGTTTGCTACTCATTGATTTATATATTTGTGTGCTCCCAACTTGAGGGCCTAAATATTTACAATTTTTAAATTTTCTTGATGGATAGAACCCTTTATTATGATATAATGATGTTCTTCATCTCTTGTTACAGTCTTTGGTTTAAAATCTAGTTTGTGTAATACAGGTATGGCTACTTCATCTGTCTTTGGCATCCATTGGCATGACACATGGTTCTCCTTCCCCTCACTTTCAATCAGCAGGTGTTTTTAGGTCTAACATGAGTCTTTTGTAGGCAGCATATAGATGGGCATATATTCTGATACCCATGTTTTTTGATTGGAACATTTACTCCATTTCCATTCAGAGTGATTATTGAAAAATATGAATTTAGTACCATGATATTACCTATAAAGTTCTTGTTTCTGGTGATGTTCTTTATTCCTTTCTAGTCTCTGTCAATTTTGGTCTTTTTTTTCTTCAAAGAGTCTCCTTTAATATTTCTTGCAGGGCTGATTTAGTGGTTATGAACTTCTTTAGTTTTTGTTTGGGAAACTCTTTATCCCTCCTTTTCATCTAAATGACAGCCTTGCTGGATAAAATATTCTTTGCTTCATATTTTTCCCATTCAACATGTTGAATATATCATGCCTGTAATGTTTCTGTGGACAGATCTGTTGTGAATAAGATTTGTCTTCTCTTGTAGGTTAAGGATTATTTTTCCCCTTGCTGCTTCAAGATTCTTTCTTTGTGTATTCTGTGAATTTGACTGCGATAGGTCTTTGGCCAGCTTTTGTTGAATTTAAGGGAGTTTTCTGTGCTTCTTCAATTTCAGTGTCTATTTTCTTCCCCAGACTAGGGAAATTTCCAGCTAAAATTTGCTCAAATAAATATTTTGCTCCTTCTTATCTCTCTCCAGCTTCTGGGACTCCTATGATAAGTATGTTATTATGCTTTAAGGAGTCACTGAGTTTCCTAAGTCTGCATTCATTTTATCTTCTCTATCACTGATTCTTTCCTTAACTTCATTCATCCTTATTATGATGACATGCATTCAGATTTGCATCTCAGTTATAGCGTTTTTAATTTCAGCCTGACTAAATTTTAGTTCTTTTTTCCGTTCATTAATGGATTCTCTATTGCCTTCTATGCTTTTTTCAAACCTAGCTGGTATCCTTATAATTGTTGTTTTATTTATTTTTTGAAGATTTTATTCTTTGTTTGAGAGAGAGAAAGAGAGAGAGAGAAGAGAGCATGCGCACAAATGGGGGGAGGGGCAGAGGAAGAAGGCTTCCCATTGAGCAGGGAGCCTGATGTGAACCCCAATCCTAGGATACTGGGATCATGACCTGAGGCAAGGTCAAGTGTTTAACTGACTGAGCCAACCAGGTGCCCATAATTGTTGTTTTAAATTTTGGTTCACACATCTTACTTGTATCTGTATTGATTAAGTCCCTAACCATTATTTTTTTAAGATTTTATTTATTTATTTGAGAGAGGGAGAGCGAGAGAGAGCATGAGAGGCGAGAAGGTCTGAGGAAGAAGCAGACTCCCCATGAAGCTGGGAGCCTGATATGGGACTCGATCCTGGGACTCCGGGATCATGACTCCAGCTGAAGACAGTCATTTAACCAACTGAGCCACCCAGGCACCCCCTAATCATTATTTTTTCCTTTTATGTCTTTTGGGGTGAATTCTTCTATTTTGTCATTTTGTCTAGGAAAAAAAAAAGGAAGCTAGATCCAAAAAAATAAAAAGAAAAGAGAAAAGAAAAAAGAAAATAATAAAATAATAAAATAAAAATAGAGGAAGCTAGATCCTATTTACCCTAGAGCTGAAGATTTGCAGCACTCTATGATCAGTAGACTTGATGCCTGGAAAGGATTTGTGCTGTCCTTCTGGGGGGTGAGACTGGTGTACTAATTCTCAGGCCAACTTGCACTAGTGGAGATGCATCAGTAGGGCACAGAGGGGTGGGACCTGGTGTAATTAGCTCCAACCTCCACTTGGTGGTGCTGTTTTGCTCCCTGAAGTTGGTCAGTCAAATGGGCGGGGTGAAAATGGCATCGCCCTGTTGTCTCACTCCTGCAGTTGGGATCTTGTGCCCACCATTCTTCAGGAAGCCCTCACAGAAGAGAAACATTCACCTCTCTTATGTCCCAGTCTTCCACCAGATCCCCACCCTCACCCTGTGTCTGAGCTGTCTGCCTGCCAGGAAGCATAGCACTCCTGTGTTTTATCTCAGGTGCACAGCTGGGTTTTAGAGCTACAAATTTTAGAGATCTGTGGTGCTCAGACCCATGCTCATCCTCTGCGGGGGGGTCTTACTGCACTGTGGCAGTTTGTCGGTTTGTCCCAGAAATCAGTTGCGGGACTGTGCAGCGGTTCGGAGTTTATGTTAAAGCACAGCAGAAAGCTGGCATCAGGGCTTACTGCCTTCAGCCAGCATCCTATGAATATGTTAGTGAATGGGACAGCTCAATGGCAACTGCTGGGTCTTTTTTCCCCAGAGAGGTCATACCCTCTCTCCCAAATTCATTCCAGGAAGGGGAACTGCTTCTTCCCATGTAACTCAGGGCATCCTCAGGCCATGCTGCCCACTCCTGGGTCTCTGCCCACCTTCCCCACTAGAGCACCGCTAAGCCCACCATGTGTGACCCTAGCAATGGTGCTGACCTCCAAAGCTTCAGACTCTGCTTTTTATAAAAACTTGTAGCATCAAGCCCCTCTCTTTTTCCCAGCCTGTGGTTTTGGTGATGTTTATCTTGTGCAATTCCCTACACATACTTCCACTCTTTTTCTCTCTCTCTCTTTCTTTCTCTCTTGCTCCTCCCTGTAACCAAGGATCCCTCCTCATCGCAGCACCCACAGCTCTCTTCTCCCCCAATCCATTCTCCACAATTCCTACCTTCCATGATATGGCTTTTTTTTCACCATTAATTGTGCATTTTTTACTCTCTCAGTCCTCAGATTTCTTAGGTGTTCAAAGTGATTTGATATTTATCTAGCTGTGTTGGAGGGATGAGGAAAGCCTAGGGTCTCACTACACCTCCACCTTCTTAACTCCTCCATTTTTTTATGATAAAACTACTCTTGTCCTTGAGAAAAAGAAGCATGCACAGAGTTATATTTATCTGAAGCTGTAGTTCTTAAATATAGTCTCAACCACTTGTATTAACTATAACTTTTAACCAAGTAACTTCTATCAGACAAAAACTAAATGCTTAAGAGTTGAGAATTGCCTGTCACATACCAATCAATATTTGGCAGATTAGCAGAGCTCATGAATACACATAATACAACTTTTTCAGCCACATAATTTCATATACAATCTCTTACAGTGGTAAAAAGTAAACATTATCATGATCCAAAGATATAACTTTACATATAAAAATAAAAAGCAAAAGCATGTAAGCATAAGTTTCTGCTAAGTAATCAATATTTCATTTTATTTAGAAATGATTTAAATACCCCATGAATTCATTAATTAACTCAATTCCATACTAAGATTTTGAGTTACCTAAAGATTTTTGAAATTATCTTCAGGGTGATATACTATAAATCAGAAATACTGTTGAAATAAAGTTAATCAGAATAATGATTCAATTTGGTTAAACAAATTTATATTTTTCATAATCTTAAACAATAAGTAAAAATAATTCTAGTTTAATCGATCAATGAAACTGTATAAGTTGAATAAAATAAAAGTAGAATAAAAGTGTATACTTGTATTTCGTTTAACACTATGAAATCAGAAATGACATGGCTATTTTACTAAGTCAAACATAAAATTTTTACATAAATTATATAAATTTACATTTGTATATGTTTCTGTGTTGGTTTCTTTAAGAACATTTTTTCCTAGAACATTGGAAATCTTAAATATTCAATTTCCATAGTTTCTTGGAACTTTAGGAATATTCAATTTAGGGGCGACTGGGTGGCTCAGTGGGTTAGGCCTCTGCCTTTGGCTCAGGTCATGATCTCAGGGTCCTGGGATCAAGCCCCACATCAGGCTCTCTGCTCAGCGGGGAGCCTGCTTCCCCCTCTCTCTCTCTGCCTGACTCACTGCCTACTTGTGATCTCTCTCTCTCTTGCAAATAAATAAATAGAATCTTTTTTAAAAAGGGAATATTCAATTTATATAAATGTTTTATTTATCTTTATAAGTCAAACAACAGTGTTCCTTTAATTTAAGATACTTTATAATCTAATTTATTAATACCAACTGAAAGTACAAAAGCAACACACTCACACAATAGAGGTAAAATTTCATATATGGCTGATAAATTATTTCCTATTGGGACATACAGGAAATGTTATAGACTTTAAACTCAAAAGACCTGACTTTATATTCAGTATCAAATACTTATCAACATTGTGACCTTTTGCAAGAGAGTTAATCTTTTTGATTATCAGTATTGTCAAATATAAAATAGAATAATAGTTTCACACAAGATTGCTGGAAGAATAATATAAGAAAATATAGCAACATACCTGGTGCAGGGCAAATTCTCAGTGTATGGCAGTTGCCATTTTATTATCATTGTTGCTATTATTATTATTTAAACATCCATGCAGGAACCCACCTAAAAACCTAGCCTTATAATTACTGACATTTCACAACTCTACTTTAGACATTCCAGACACATGACTGTACCCTGAATTTTATAATTGCTCTATTTTAGAAAACTTAAACTTTAAAATTCCACTGTGATCACATCCTCTTATTCTACTAGTTCTTTCATGCCCTTACTACCTTCAAACCTGCTTTTTGTACTGAGTCAATTATTCCATTATTTTTGAAATTATAAGCAAAATAATATTTCCTGTTATATATTACATAATATGATAAAATATTATGTTATTACATATCCCTTCATATATTGATGGACACTGGGGCTGCTTATATAGTTTGGCTATTATAAATAATGCAGCAATAAACATAGGAGTACATGTATTCCTTGGAATTAGTATTTTTATATTTTTGAGGATAAATACCCAGAAGTGCCATTACTGGATCATCAGGTAGCTTGATTTTTAACATTTTGAAGAGTCTCCATACTGTCTTCCACAGTGACTACACCAGTTTGTGTTCCCATCATCAGTGCAAGAGTGCTCATTTTTCTCCACATCTTTGCCATTTGTCATTTCTTGTATTTTTTATTTTTGTCATTCTGACAGGTATGAAGTGATAGCTCCTTGTAGTTTTAATTTACATCTCCCTGATGATGAGTTATGATGAGCATCTTTTCATGAGTCCATTGGCCATCTGAATATATTCTTTGGAGAAATGTCTGTTTATATCCTCTGTCCACTTTTTAATTACACCATTTGTTTTTTGGGTGTTGAGTTTTACAAGTTTTTTAAACATCTGGGGTACTAACCTTTTGTTGGACATGTCACTTGCAAGAATATTCTCCCATTGAGTAAGTTGCCTTCTAGTTTGTTCATTATTTCCTTTACTGTTCAGAAGGTTTTTATTTTGGCAAAGTCCCAATAGCTTATTTTTTATTTTATTGCCCTTGCCTCAAGAGACAGATCTAGAAAAATGATGCTACAGCCAATATCATAAACACTACTGCCACTGCTTTCTCCTAGGATTTTGTTGGATTCCTATCTCACATTTAGATCCTCAATCCATTTTGAATTTATTTTTGTGTATGGTGTAAGAAAGTGGTCCAATTTCATTCTCTTATGTGTAGCTGACTAATTTTCCTAACACCATTTCTTGAAGAGACTTTCTTTTTCCCATTGGGTATTATTTCCTGTTGTCAAATATTACTGTTTTGTCAAGCATTAATTGACCATGTAATTATAAGTTTATTTATGGGCTTTCTTTTTTTTTATTAATTTTTATTAACATATAATGTATTATTTGCCCCAGGGTACAGGTCTGTGAATCTTCGTGCTTACACATTTCACAGCACTTAACAGCACATACCCTCCCCAATGTCCACAACCCAGCCACCCTATCCCTACCCACCCCACCCAGCCACCCTTAGTTCATTTCTTGAGTCTAGGAGTCTCTTATGGTTTGTCTCCTTCCCTGTCCCTTCCTGTTTCATTTCTCTCCCCTACCCCCACAAACTCCTGCCTTGCCTCTCAAGTTCTTCATATCAGAGAGATCATGTGATACTTGTCTTTCTCTGACTGACTTAGTTCGCTTAGCAAAATACCCTCCAGTTCCATCCATGTCCTTGCAAAAGGCCAGATCTCATTTCTCTTGATGGCTGCATAGTATTTCATTGTATATATATAACACATCATCTTTATCCATTCATCTGTTGATGGACATCTAGGGTCTTTCCATAGTTTGGCTATTGTGGACATTGCTGCTATAAACATTCAGGTGCACATGCCCGTTCGGATCACATTTGTATCTTTAGGGTAAATACCCAGTAGTGCGATTGCTGGATCTTAGGGTAGCTCTATTTTCAACTTTTTGAGGAACCTCCATACTGTTCTCCAGAGTGGCTGTACCAGCTTGCATTCCCACCAACAGTGTAGGAGGGTTCCCCTTTCTCCGCCTCCTCGCCAACATCTGTCATATCCTGTCTTATTAATTTTAGCCATTCTGACTGGTGTGAGGTGGTATCTCACTGTGGTTTTGATCTGTATTTCTCTGATGCCGAGTGATGCGGAGCACTTTTTCATGTGTCTGTTGGCCATTTGGATGTCCTCTTTGCAGAAATGTCTGTTCATATCTTCTGCCCATTTCTTGATTGGATTATTTGTTCTTTGGGTGTTGAGTTTGAGAA
>CM053612.1:50136064-50147016 GCA_028646535.1 Procyon lotor
CTGGCCTGCCAGGTCTCTGTGGATAGGTCTGCTGTTAATCTAATATTTTTGCCTTTGTATGTTACCGATTTCTTGTCCCGAGCTGCTTTCAGGATTTTCTCTTTGTCACTGAGGCTTGTAAGTTTTACTCTTAGATGCCGGGGTGTAGACCTATTTTTATTGATTTTGAGGGGGGTTCTCTGCACCTCCTGGATTCTGATGCTTGTTCCCTTTGCCAGATTAGGGAAATTCTCTACAATAATTTTCTCCAATATACCTTCCGCCCCTGTCTCTCTTTCTTCTTCTTCTGGGATCCCAATTATTCTAATATTGTTGCGTTTTATGGAATCACTTATCTCTCGAATCCTCCTCTCGTGGGCCAGTAGTTGTTTGTCTCTCTTTTTCTCAGCTTCTTTATTCTCTGTCATTTGGTCTTCTATATTGCTGATTCTTTCTGTTTATTTTAGCAGTGAGAGACTCCATTTTTAATTGTACCTCGTTAATAGCTTTTTTAACTTCGACTTGGTTAGATTTTATTTCTTTGATTTCTCCAGAAAGGGATTTTATTTCTCCCAAAAGAGATTCTCTAATATCTTCTATGCTTTTTTCGAGCCCTGCTATCATCTTGATAACTGTCATTTTGAACTCTATTTCCGACATATTACTAATGTCCGCATTGACTAGGACTCTAGCTATCGGTACTGTCTCTCCTTTTTTTTGCGGTGAGTTTTTTGGCCTCGTCATTTTGTCAAGGTAAGAGTAGATGGGTGAGAGAGAAAAAGTCTCTGGAGTTCCGCAGTTTTCACTGATTGATTAACTAGGTCTTGGCTGGATATTCTAGCTGATCTTCTCGGGGAGGGGCCCGTTGCCGTGGTTCTCAAATGTCTTTGCCTGAGGCGGAATTGCACTGCCCTTGCCAGGGGATGGGCCGAGCACTTGACTCAGGTTCACTCTCAGAGTTTTATGGGCTTTCTATTCCATGTCTCTTTTTCTGCCAGTACCATACTGTCTTTATGACTACAGCTTTGTAATATAACTTGAAGTCGGGAATTATGATATCTCCAACTTTGCTTTTGTTTTTCAAAATTGCTTTGCTATTTGGGATCTTTTGTGATTTGATATAAATTTTAGGATTGCTTGATCTAGGTCTGTGAAATATATTTTTGGTATTTTGTTAGGGTTGCATTAAATGGGAAGATTGCTTTGGGTAGTAAAGACATTTTAACAATATTTGTTTTTCGAATCAATGAGCAAGGGATATCTTTATTTGTGTCATCTTCAATTTCTTCATCAACGGGTCTTCAAACTCTTTGGGTAGATTTGTTCCTAGGTATTTTATTAGTTTTGATAGAATTGGTTTCTTAATTTCTCTTTTTTTCCCCCAAATATGTATATTTTTTTTGTGTTACAAGATTAATTGTTCATGCACCAAACCCAGTGCTCCATGCAATATGTGCCCTCAATACCTACCAGCAGGTTCACCAAACCCCCAATCCCCACCCCCTCCTCCAAAACACTCAATTTGTTGCTCACAGTCCACATCTCTCATGGTTCATCACCACTTCTGATTAAAACCCATTTACTTCCCTTCCTTCCCACAATGCCCTCCGTGTTTTTCCTTATGCTCCACACATAAGTGAGACCATAAGTTAAGTGGCTCTCTCTGCTTGATTTATTTCACTCTGCATAATCACTTCCAGTCCCGTCCATGTTGATAAAAATGTTGGATATTCGTCCTTTCTGATGGAGGCATAATATTCCATTGTATTTATGGACCATATCTTTTTATCTATTCATCTGTTGAAGGGCATCTTGGTTCTTTCCACAGTTTGGCAATTGTGGCACCTACTGCCATGAGCATTGGGGTATGTGGCCCTTCTTTATACTGCATCTGCTTCTTTGGGGCAAATACCCAGGAGTGCAATTGCAGGTTCATAGGGAAGCCCTATTTTTACTTTCTTGAGGAATCTCCACACTGTTTTCCAAAGTCGTTGCACCAACTTGCATTCCACCAATAGTGGAAGAGGGTTTCCCTTTCTCCACATCCTCTCCAACATTTGTTGTTTACTGTCCTGTTGATTTTGGCCATTCTAACTGGTGTAAGGTGGTATCTCAGTATGGTTTTGGTTTGAATCTCCCTGATGGCTAAAGATGATGAACATTTTTTCATGTGTCAGTTAGCCATTTGTATGTCTTCTTTGCAGAAGTGTCTGTTCATGTCTTCTGCCCATTTTTTGATGTGATTATTGGTTTTGTGAATGTTGAGTTTGAGAAGTTCTTTATAAACTTAGATATCAGACCTTTGTCTGTAGTGTCATTTGTGAATATCTTCTCCCATTCTGTGGGTTGCCTGTTTGTTTTGTTGACAGTTTCCTTTGCTGTGCAGAAGTTTTTTATCTTGATGAAGTCCCAAAAGTTCATTTTTGCTTTTGTTTCCTTTGCTTTTGGAGACATGTCCTGAAAGAAGTTGCTGTGGCTGATGTCGAAGAAGTTACTACCTATGTTCTTCTCTAGGGTTTTGAGGGAGTCCTCCCTCACATTGAGGTCCTTTATCCATTTCGAGTTTATTTTTGTGTATGGTGTGAGAGAATGGTCAAGTTTCATTCTTCTACAGATAGCTGTCCAATTTTCCCAGCACATTCATTGAAAAGATTGTCTTTTTTCCACTGGATATTTTTTCCTGTTTTCTCAAAGATTATTTGACCATAGAGTTGTGGGTCCATATCTGGGCTTTCTATTCTGTTCCACTGGTCTATGTGTCTGTTTTTGTGCCAGTACCATGCTGTGTTGGTGATCACTGCTTTGTAGTAAAACTTGAAACCAGGCAATGTGATGCCCCAGCTTTCTTTTTCTTTTTCAACATTTCCTTAGCAATTCTGGGTCTTTTCTGGTTCCATACAAATTTTAGGGTTGTTTGTTCCAGCTCTTTGAAGAAAACCGGTGGAATTTTGATTGGGATGGCATTGAAAGTATAGATTGCTCTGGGCAGTATAGACATTTTAACAATGTTTATTCTTCAGATCCATGAGCATGGAATGCTTTTCCAAATTTTTGTGTCTTCTTCAATTTCTTTCATGAGCATTCTGTAGTTCCACGAGTACAGATCCTTTACCTCTTTGTTTAGGTTTATTCCCAGGTATGTTATGGTTCTTGGTGCTACAGTAAATGGAATCGATTCTCTAATTTCCCTTTCCATATTTTCGTTGTTAGTGTATAGGAAAGCATCTGATTTTTGTGGATTGATTTTGTATCCTGCCACATTACTGAATTGCTGTATGAGTTCTTGTAGTTTGGGCGTGGAGTCTTTCAGGTTTTCCATATAAAGTATTATGTCATCTGCAAAGAGAGAGAGTTTGACTTCTTCATTGCCAATTTGAATACCTTTTATTTCTTTTTGTTCTCTAATTGATGTCGCTAAGACTTCTAGCACTATGTTGAACAAGAGTGGTGAGAGTGGGCATCCTTGTCGTGTTCCTGATCTCAAAGGAAGGCTGCCAGCTTTTCCCCATTGAGAATGATATTTGCTGTGGGCTTTTCAAAGATAGACTGTATGATTTGAGGAATGTTCCTTCTATCCCTATACTTTGAAGAGTTTTAATCAGGAACAGATGCTAAATTTTGTCAAATGCTTTTTCTGCATCAATTGAGGGAACCATGTGGTTCTTGTCTCTTCTCTTATTGATTTGTTCTATTACATTGATTGACATACTGAGCCACAAATCAGGACTCAACCAATAGCAAAAGATTGAGATGATTCCCTGCATATTCTCAGAAGGCAATGCTTAGAAACCGGAACTCAACCACAAGAAAATTTTGGAAGGAATTCAAACACTTGGAGGCTAAAGACCAACCTGCTCAAGAATGCTGGGATCAACCAGGAAATCAAAGATGAACTTAAAGAATTCATGGAGACCAATGAGAATGAAGACACATTTTTGCAAAACCTATGGGACATGGCAAAGGCAGTCCTAAGGGGGAAATATATAGCCATCCAAGCCTCACTCAAAAAAACTGAAAAATCTCGAATACACCAACTCTCCTTACACCTCAAAGAACTGGAAAATCAACAACAAATGAAGCCAACCCCATGCACAAGAAGGGAAATAATCAAGATCACAGCATAGATCAACAAGTTAGAAACTAGAGACAGTAGAACACATCAATGATTCCAGAAGTTGGTTTTTTGAAATAATCAATAAGATTGATAAGCCATTGGCCAAACACATCCAAAAGAACACAGAGAGGACCCTAATTAACAAAATTATGAATGAAAGGGGAGAGATCACGACTAATCCAAAGGAAATAGAAACAAACATCAAAAATTATTATCAACAGCGATATGTCAATAAGTTAAACAACCTAGAAGAAATGGATGCATTCCTGGAAACCCATGATCTTCCAAGACTGAAACAGGAAGAAATTGACAACCTGAATAGACCAATATCTAGTAATGAGATTGAAGCAGTGATCAAAAACCTTCCAGAAAACAAGAGTCCAGGACCTGACGGATTCCCTGGGGAATTCTACCAAACATTCAATGAAGAAATAATACCTATTCTCCTGAAACTGTTTCAAAAAATAGAAACAAAAGGAAAACATCCAGACTCTTGCCAGCGTTACCCTGATCCCCACACCAATCAAATTTTAGAGCAATATTTCTAAATTTAAATTCTAAAATTTAGAATTTAAACCAATATCTAATTGGTCTAAATTATCTAATTTGACTAATTATTTGACTATCTAATTATCTAATCTAATTATCTAATTTAATATCTAAATATCTAAATTGGTCTCTCTAATTTCTAAATTTAAATTCTAAAATTTAGAATTTTAGACCAATATCCCTGATGAATATGGATGCCAAGATTCTCAATGAGATCCTAGCTAATAGGATCCAATAGCACATTAAAAATATTACTCATCTTGACCAGGTGGGATTTATCCCTGGAATACTAGGGTGTTTAGTCTTTATTAATGGTTCAGATTTTTTCTCTTTAAATTTTATTTATTTATTTATTTATTTATTTATTTATTTAATGTTCAATTAGCCAACATATAGTACATCATTAGTTTTTGATGTAGTGTTCAATGATTCATTACTTGTGTATAATACCCAGTGCTCATCACAACATGTGCCCTCATTAATACCTATCTCCTAGTTACCCCATCCTCCCAACTCCCTTCTCCTCCAGCAAGTTTGTTTCCTAGTCAAGAGTCTCTCACAGTGAGAAGGAGTAAGATGGCAGAGGAGAGAAGGCAGAGATAGCGTCGGATCCCAGAAGTTCAGCTAGATAGTTATCAAACTACTCTAAAAACCTGAAAACTCAACAGGAGAGAGAAGAGAGGAAGAACAGCATTTCTAGGAGCATAAAATCTACCACTTTACAAAAGGTCGGACACGTGGAAAAACTGAATTAAGTGACAGGAAGTGAGACCATGGGAGGTGGGGCTGGTCCCCAGCAGCCACAGAGCAGCAGAGCACAAAATTGGAAATTTTAGAGTTTGCTCCACTGAGGGACATCACTCCAGAGGCTAAGTGGGGGGTTTAGCCCTCACAGGAACAGTGTGGTTTCAGGACCCGTGGGGTTACAGAGGGACTGGGTGTGTCTTAGTGCATCAGATCTCCCAGGTGTCAGGGTGGAGAAGCCAGCAGCAGGGAAGGAACCACACAGTGCGCTATCAACTTGGGCTTAACTTACACCTTGATCTGAGACACAGTTGGGCCACTGCTTATCGAGCAGGGACCCCACAAGAGACAGCTCCAGAGAGACACCCTCCATCCTCCTCCGGGAGGTGTGGCGTGGGAGTACATGGCAAGAATCTGCTCAGTTTAGAGACTCCAAACAGGGCTGCATGCCACTGATAGAAATGTTCCATCACAGGCCGGCTGAGCTCGGAGCACCGGCCAGAGATCAGGGAGACAGGAGTGATTGACTGCTTTCCTCTGAGGGCTCACTGAGGAGAAGGGCTCCGAGCACTCAGCTCTTCCAGGCCAGAGACTGGAAGTCCGCAATTTTCATTATTGGCCTCCAGGGCAGTACAGAAAGCACTGAGGGAACAAAGACTCCCGAGAGCAAACTCAAGCAAATTGCTTGGCCCATCCCCTGGCAAGGGTGGTGCAATTCCGCCTCTGGCAAAGACATTTGAGAAACACAAAAATGGGCCCCACCCCAGAAGATCAATGGAATATCCAGCTAAGACCAAATTCATCAATCAGTGAAAACTGCAGAAGTCCAGAGTATTTTTCTCTCTCACTCACCTATCATATCTCTCAAGGCTGAAAAACTCACTTAAAAAAAAAAGAACAAGAGCCAGTTCTGATGGCTAGACACCTAGTCAATGTGGACATTAGTAATGTGTCAGAAATAGAGTTCAATATGACAATTATCAAGTGATAGATGGGCTCGAAAAAAGCATGGAAGTTATTAAAGAATCAACTTCTGGAGAAATAAAATCCCTTTCTGGAGAAATAAAAGAACTATGATCTAACCAAGTTGAAATATAAAAAGATTTAATGAGGTACAATCAATGACGGAGGCTCTTACTGCTAGATTAAATGAGGCAGAAGAGAGAATTAGTGATATAGAAGACCAAATGATGGAGAATAAAGAAGTTGAGAAAAAGAGAGACAAACAACTACTGGACCACGAGGGTAGAATTCGAGAGATAAGTGATACCATAGGACACAAGAGTATTAGAATAATTGGGAACCCAGAAGAAGAAACAGAGAGATGGGCAGAAGGTATACTGGAGCAAATAATTGTAGAGAACTTCCCTAATCTGGCAAAGGGAACAAGCATCAAAATCCAGGAGGCACAGAGAACCCCCCTCAAAATCAATAAAAATAGGTCTACACCCCGGCATCTAATAGTAAAACTTACAAGTCTTAGTGACAAAGAGAAAATCCTCAAAGGAGCCCGGATCAAGTAGTCTGTAACATACAAAGGCAGAAATATGAGACTGCAGGCAGACCTTTCCACAGAGACCTGGCAGGCCAGAAAGGATTGGCATGATATATTCAGAGCACTAAGTGAGAAAAATATGCAGCCGAGAATACTATATCCAACTAGGCTGTCACTGAAAATAGATGCAGAGATAAAAACCTTCCAGGACAAATAAACAAAAAAAAAGAATTTGCAAACACCAAACCAGCCCTACAGGAAATATTGAAAGGGGTCCTCTAAGCAAAGAGAGAGCCTAAAAGGAACATAGACCAGAAAGGAACGGAGACAATATACAGTTAACAGTCACCTTGCAGGCTATAAAATGGCACTAAATTCATATCCGTCAATAGTTACCCTGAAGGTTAATGGGCTAAATGCCCCAAATAAAAGACACAGAGTATCAGAATGGATGAAAAAACAAGACCCATCGATATGCTGTCTACAAGAAACTCATTTTATATTCAAAGACGCTCCAGACTTAAAGTGAAGGGATGGAAAACAATTTACCATGCTAATGGACATCATAAGTAAGCTGGGATGGCAATTATTACATCAGATAAATTAGATGTTAAGCCAAAGACTATAATAATAGATGAGGAAGGGAGATGAACCATGAGTGACTGTGGTGAGAATGTACATCCTTGTCTTGTTCTTGATTTAGAAGAAAAGTTCTCAGATTTTCACTAATAAGAATGATGTTAGCTGTGGGTTTTTCATATATGGACTTCATGAGGCAGTATCTTCCCTCTAATATTACTTTGTTGAGTTTTTATAATGAATGTATATTGTGCTTTGTAAAATGTTTTTTCTGCATCTATTAAGATGTAACTTCTTTTACATTGGCCTTAGAAACATTTTTCTACATACGTCTTCTCTGTCAAGGGAAAGAAAAGCAAATTTAAATTTTTGAGACGATGCCAAAATAAAAAGTTTTGCACATTGTAGGAAGCCATCAACAAAACAAATAAGATACTCAAGATTATATATATAATAAGGGGTAAATACACAAAATGTATAAAGAACTTATACAACTCAATACCAAAAAACCCCTAAATACCCAAAACCCACAAATAATGTGATAAACAAATGAGGAGAGAACCTAAAAAAACATTTTTCCAAAGAAGACCTAGAAATGGCCAACAGACATATGTAAAGATGCTCACCATCACTATCCTCAGGAAAGTTCAAATCAAACCAAAAAGGGAAACAAAAGACAAGGTAATTATATAATAATAAAATAGCAGCAGAATACACATTCTTCTCAAGTGCGCATGGAGCATTCTCCTGATGGATCACATGATAGGCCACAAATCAAATCTTAGCATTTTCTAAGAAAATTGAAATCATGCAAAATATCTTCTCTGACCACAATATCATGAAACTAGGAATCAAAATGAGAAAAGGGAGAAGATCTACAAATACTTGGAAATTAAGCAAAATACTTCTAAACAACCATTGAGTCAAAGAATAAATCAAAAGGAAAAAAATTATCTGAAAACAATAAAATAAAATACAAAATATCAAATATTGTGGTATGCAGCAAAAGCTGTTCTAAGAAGAAATTTAACACCAATAAATGCGTAAATTTTAGAAAGGTCTCAAACAGTCTAGTGTTACACTTCATGAAAATAGGAAAGGAAGAACAATTTAAGCCTAAATTTAGTAGAAGAAAGGAAATAAGAAAAATGAATGGTTATAAATGAAACAGAGACCAGGAAAATAGTGGAAAGAATCCACAAAATTTAGGGCTGCTTCTTTGAAAGATAAAATTGACAAACCTGTCTAAATGGCTAACCTAACTTCAAAAAAGATAAAAGATTCAAATAAATAAAAGTAAAAATGAAAAATAAGACATTACAGCTAATACTACAAATATACATAGAATCATGAGACTATAATGAATAATTGTATGCAAACGAATTAATGTACAAGAAATTAATACATTTCTAGAAACACACATGCTACCAATAATTAATGAAGTAATGAAAAATTTGAACCTGTGTCACATTTAGGTCTTTCATCATTTTTAGTTTACCTTTGTATATAGTATAAGAAAATGGTCCAGTTTCATTGTTCTATACAATGGAATATTACTTAGCCAACAGAAAAGATCAGTATCTACCATTTGCATTGACATGGATAGAAGAACTGGAGGATATTATGCTAAGTGAAATAAGTCAAGCAGAGAAAAATAATTATGGTTTCACTCCTATGTGTAATATAAGGAATAGTGGAGAGGGCATCAGGGAAGGGAGGGAAAACTGAATGGGAAGAAATCAGAGACAAACCATGAGAGACTTTTTTTTTCTATACAAAGTCTGTATTTTATTTTATATTTTTTATTAATATATAATGTATTATTTGCCTCAGGGTACATGTCTGTGAATCGTCAGGCTTACACATTTCACAGCACTTACCATAGCGCATACCCTCCCCAATGTCCATAACCCAGCCACCCTCTCCCTACACCCCCTACCTCCCAGCCACCCTCAGTTTTGTGAGTTTAGGAGTCTCTTATGGTTTGTCACCTTCCAGATCCCATCTTATTTCCTTTCCCTCCCTTACCCCCACACAACACCCCGCCCAGCCTCTCAAATTCCTCATATCAGAGATATCATGTGATAATTGTCTTTCTCTGACTGATTTATTATGCTTAGCATAATACCCCCTAGTTCCATCCACGTCATTGCAAATGGCAAGTTTTTGTTTCTCTTGATGGCTGCATAGTATTCCATTGTATATATATATATACCACTCTTCTTTATCCATTCATCTTTTGATGTTTGGCTATTATGGACATTGCTGCTATAAACATTCAGGTGCATGTACCCCTTTGGATCCTTACATCTGTATCGTTAAGGTTAATACCCAGTAGTGCGATTGCTGGGTCATAGGGTAGCTCTAATTTCAACTTTTTGAAGAACCTCCATACTGTTTTCCAGAGTGGCTCTACCAGCTAGCATTCCCACCAACAGTGTAGGAGAGTTCCCCTTTCTCTGCATCCGCACCAACAACTGCCATTTCCTGACTTACTAATTTTAGCCATTCTGACTGTTGTGAGGTGGTATCTCACTGTGGTTTTGATTTGATTTCCCTGATGCTGAATGATGTTGAACACTTTTTCATGTGTCTGGTGGCCATTTGGAAGTCTTCTTTCCAGAAATGACTGCTCATGTCTTCTGCTCATCTCTTGATTGGATTATTTGTTCTTTGGGTGTTGAGTTTGAGAAGTTCTTTATAGATTTTGGATACTAGGCTTTTATCTGATATGTCATTTGCGAATATCTTCTCCCATTCTGTCAGTTGTCTTTTGGTTTTGTGGACTGTTTCCTTTGCTTTGCAAAAGCTTTTGATCTTGATGAAGTCCCAATGGTTCATTTTTGCCCTTGCTTCCCTTGCCTTTGGGGATGTTCCTAGGAAGAAGTTGCTGCGGCTGAGGTTGAAGAGGTTGCTGCCTGTGTTCTCCTGCAGGATTTTGATGGAGTCCTGTCTCACATTGAGGTCTTTCATCCATTTTGAGTCTATTTTTGTGTGTTCTGTAAGGAATGGTCCAGTTTCATTCTTCTGCATGTGGCTGTCCAGTTTTCCCAACACCATTTGCTGAAGAGACAGTCTTTTTTCCATTGGACATTCGTTCCTGTTTTGTCGAAGATTCATTGACATAGAGTTGAGGGTCCATTTCTGGGCTCTCTTTTCTGTTCCATTGATCTATGTGTCTGTTTTTGTGCCAGTACCACACTGTCTTGATGATTATAGCTTTGTAATAGAGCTTGAAGTCTGGAATTGTGATGCCACCAACTTTGGTTTTCTTTTTCAACATTCCTCTGGCTATTCGTGGTCTGTTCTGGTTCCATAGAAATTTTAGGATTATTTGTTCCATTTCTTTGAAATAAATTGATGCTATTTTGATAGGGATTGCATTAAAAGTGTAGATTGCATTAGGCAGCAGAGACATTTTCACAATATTTGTTCTTCCAATCCATGAGCATGGAATATTTTTTCCATTTCTTGGTGTCTTCCTCAATTTCT
>CM053612.1:50147116-50168673 GCA_028646535.1 Procyon lotor
TGAGCATGGAATATTTTTTCCATTTCTTGGTGTCTTCCTCAATTTCTTTCATGAGCACTTTGTAGTTTGCTGAGTACAGAATCTTTGCCTCTTGGGTTAGGTTTATTCCTAGGTATCTTATGGTTTTGGGTGCAATTGTAAATGGAATCGACTCCTTAATTTCTCTTTCTTCTGTCTTGCTGTTGGTGTATAGAAATGCAACTGATTTTTGTGCATTAATTTTATATCCTGACACTGACTGAATTTCTATATGAGTTCTAGCAGTCTTGGAGTGGAGTCTTTTGAATTTTCCACATAGTATCATATCATCTGCAGAGTGAGAGTTTGACTTCTTTTTTGCCAATTTGGATGCCTTGCCTTTTATTTCTTTTTGTTGTCTAAAAGCTGAGACTAGGACTTCTATTCCTATGTTGAATGGCAGTGGATATAGTGGACATCTCTGCCATGTTCCTGATCTTAGGGGAAAAGCTGTCAGCTTTCCCCATTGAGAATGATATTCACTGTAGGTTTTTAATAGATGGCTTTGACAATGTTGAGGCATGTACCCTCTAGGCCTACACTGTGAAGAGTTTTGATCAAGAAAGGATGTTATACTTTGTCAAATGCTTTTTCAGCATCCATTGAGAGTACCACATGGTTCTTGTTCTTTCTTTTATTAATGTATTGTATCACATTTATTGGTTTGTGGATGTTGAACCAACCTGGCAGCCCAGGAATACATCCCACTTAGACGTGGTGAATAATCCTTTTAATATACTGCTGGATCCTATTGGCTAGTATTTGGGTGAGAATTTTTGCATCTGTGTTCATCAAGGATATTGGTCTATAATTCTCCTTTTTGATGAGGTCTTTGTCTGGTTTTGGGATGAAGGTAATGCTGACCTCATAAAATGAGTTTGGAAATTTCTCTTCCATTTCTATTTTTTGTAACAATTTCAGGACAATAGGTATTAATTCTTCAAATGTTTGGTAGAAAAAAAAATAAATGGTAGAATTCCACTGGGAAGTCATCTGGCCCTGGGCTCTTGTTTTCGGGGAGATTTTTGATGACTGCTTCAATCTCCTTCCTGGTTTTGGGTCTGTTCAGGTTTTCTGTTTCTTCCTGGTTCAGTTTTGGTAGTTTATATGTCTCTAGGAATGCATCTATTTTTTCAACATTGTGAAATTTGCTGGCGTATGGTTGCTTATAATATATTCTTATAATTGTTTGTGTATCTTTGGTGTTGGTTGTGATCTCTCCTCTTTCATTCATGATTTTGTTAATTTAGGTCCTTTCTCTTTTCTTTTTGATAGTTATGGCAAGAGGTTTATCAATCTTATTAATTCTTTCAAAGTACCAGCTCCTAGTTTTGTGATTTGTTCTACTGTTCTTTTGGTTTCTATTTCATTGATTTCTGCTCTGATCTTTGTTAGTTCTCTTCTCCTGCCGAGTTTAAGCTTTCTTTGCAGTTCTTTCTCCAGCTCCTTTAGGTAGGGTTAGGGTGTGTAATTGAGACCTTTCTTTTTTCTTGAGAAAGGCTTGTATTGCTATATACTTTCTTCTGAGGAATGCTTTTGCTACATCCCAGATTTTTTGAACAGTTGTGCTTTCATTTTCATTTGTTTCCATGAATTTTTTAATTCTTCTTTAATTTCCTGGTTGACCCATTCATTCTTTAGTAGGATGCTCTTTAGCCTCCACGTATGTGAGATCTTTCCAACTTTCTGCTCTAGTTTCAAAGCAATTGTGGTGGGAGTGATCCCAATCTTTTGGTACAAGTTGAGACCTGATTTGTGATGCAAGATATTATCTGTTCTGGAGAATGTTCCTTGTGCAGTAGAGAAAAATGCGTATTTTGTCATTTTTGGATGGAACATTCTGAATATATCTGTGATGTCCATCTGGTCCAGTGTGTCATTGAAAGCCTTTATTTCCTTGTTGATCTTTGCTTAGATGATCTGTCCATTTCAGTGAGGGTGGAGTTAAAGTCCCCTATTATTATTGTACTATTGTCAATGTGTTTCATTGATTTTGTTATTAATTGGTTTATATAATTGGCTGCTCCCATGTTAGTGGCATAGATATTTGTAGTTTTTAGATCTTCTTGTTGGATAGAGCCTTTAGGTATGATATAGTGTCCTTCCTCATCTCTTATTATAGTCTTTGGCTTAACATCTAATTTAGATGTTAAGATATATAAGATATCTTCTAATATAAGAATTGCCTCCCCAGCTTTCTTCAATGGACACCCCAGATGTCCATTGGCATGGTAAATTGTTTTCCACATCCTCACTTTACATCTAGAGGTGTGTTTGGGTCTATAATGAGTTTCCTTTTGACAGCTAATCAGTGAGTCTTTTTTTTTTTTTTAATCCATTCTGATATCCTGTGTTTTTTGATTAGGGAATTTGGCCCATTTACATTCAGGGTAAATATTGAAAGATATGAATTTATCACCCTTGTGTTGCCTGAAAGGGGATGGTTACTGTATATTGTCTTTGTTCCATTCTGGTCTGTTACTTTTAGGCTCTCTCTTTACTTAGAGGACCTCTTTCAATATTTTCTATGGGGCTGGTTTGGTGTTTGCAAATTCTTTTAGTTTTTGTTGTGCTGGAAGATTTTCCTCTCTCTTTCTATTTTCAGTGACAGCCTAGCTGGATATAGTATTCTTGGCTGCATATTTTTCTCATTTAGTCCTCTCAATCTCTCATGCCATTCCTTTCTGGCCTGCCAGGTCTCTGTTGATAAATCTGCTGCCAATATAAGATTTCTGCCATTGTATGTTACAGAGCTCTTGTCCAAGCTGCTTTCAGGATTTTCTCTTGTCACTAAGACTTGTAAGTTTTACTATTAGATGACAGGGTGTAGACCTATTTTTATTGATTTTGAGGGGAGTTCTCTGTGCCTCCTGGATTTTGATTCTTGTTCCCTTTCCAAATTAGGGAAATTCTCTGCTGTAAATTGTTCCAATACACTTTCTGGTCCTCTATCCTTCTTGTTCTGGGATCCCAATTATTCTATTATTGTTTTATCTTATGGTTTAACTTCTCTCTCAAATTCTCCCCTCGTGACCAAGAAGTTGTTTACTTCTCTTACTCTCAGCTTCTTTATTCTCTGTCATTTGGTCTTCTATATCACTAATTCTCTCTTCTGCCTCATTTATCCTAGCAGTAAGAGCTTCCATTTTTTTCCCCAAATATGTGTATTTTATATTTTCAGTGCTACAAGATTAATTGTTCATGCACCACACCCAGTGCTCCATGCAGTACGTGCCCACCTCAATACCCACCACAAGGCTCACCCAACCCCCTACCCCAGCCCCTCCAAAACCCTCAATTTGTTGCTCAGTGTCCACAGTCTCTCATGGTTCATCTCCCCCTCTGATTTCCCCCCATTCACCCTTCCCTTCCTTCTCACAATGCCCTCCATGTTTTACCTTATGCTCCACACATAAGTGAGACCATAAGATAATTGGCTCTCTCTGCTTGACTTATTTCACTCTGCATAATCTCTTCCAGTCCTGTCCATGTTGATACAAAAGTTGGATATTCGTCCTTTCTAATGGAGGTATAATATTCCATTGTATATATGTACCATATCTTCTTTATCCATTCATCTGTTGAAGGGCATGTTGGTTCTTTCCACAGTTTGATAATTGTGGCCATTGTTGCTATGAGCATTGGGGTGCATGTGGCCCTTCTTTGTACTGCATCTGCTTCATTGGGGTAAATACCCAGTAGTGTGATGGCAGGGTCATAGGGTAGCTCTATTTTTAATTTCTTGAGGAATCTCCACACTCTTTTCCAAAGTGGCTGCACCAGCTTGCAACAGTGTAAGACGGTTCCACTTTCTCCACACCCTCTCCAACATTTGTTGGTTTTCTCCACCCCCAAACTACTGGAACTCATACAGCAGTTCAGTAATGTGGCAGGATACAAAATCAATGCACAGTAATCAGTTGCTTTCCTATACAATAACAATGAAAATATGGAAAGGGAAATTAGAGAATCGATTCCATTTACTGTAGTACCAAGAACCATAAGATACCTGGGAATAAACCTAACCAAAGAGGTGAAGGATCTGTACTCGAAGAACTACAGAACGCTCATGAAAGAAATTGAAGAAGACACAAAAAGGTGGAAAAGCATTCCATGTTCCTGGATCGGAAGAATAAACATTGTTAAAATGTCGATACTGCCCAAAGCAATCTATACTTTCAATGCCATCCTGATCAAAATTCCACTGTTTTTTTTCAAAGGCCTGGAACAAACAATCCTAAAATTTGTATGGAACCAGAAAAGACCCCGAATTGCTAAGCAAATGCTGAAAAAGAAAAACCAAGCTGGGGGCATCACATTGCCTGATTTCATGCTTTACTACAATGCAGTGATCATCAAGATAGTATGGTACTGGCACAAAACCAGACACATAGACCAGTGGAACAGAATAGTTAGCCCAGATATGGACCCGCTACTCTATGGTCAAATAATCTTTGACAAAACAGGAAAAAATATCCTGTGGATAAAAGACAGTCTCTTCAATAAATGGTGCTGGGAAAATTGGACAGCTATCTATAGAAGAATGAAACTTGACCATTCTCTTACACCATGCATGAAGATAAACTCAAAATGGTTAAAAGACCTCAATGTGAGGCAGGAATCTATCAACACCCTAGAGAAGTACATAGGCAGTAACCTCTTCAACATCAGCCACAGCAACTTCTTTCAGGACATGTCTCCAAAGGCAAAGGAAACAAATGCAAAATTGAACTTTTGGGACTTCATCAAGATAGAAAGCTTCTGCACAGTGAAGGAAACAGTCAACATAATAAACAGGCAACCCAAAAAATGAGAGAAGATATTCGCAAGTGACACTACAGACAAAGGTCTGATACCTCCATTTTTTTTTAAGATTTTATATATTTATTTGACGGAAAGAGAGATCACAAGTAGGCAGAAAGTCAGGCAGAGAGAGAAGGGGAAGCAGGCTCCCCACTGAACAGAGAGCCCACACAATGCTGGGCTCAATCCTGGGACCCTGTGATCATGACCTGAGCCAAAGGCAGAAGCTTTAACCCACTGAGCCACCCCAGTGCCCCAGAGCCTCCATTTTTTATTGAACCTCATTAATAGCTTTTTAAAATTCCAACTTAGTTAGATTTCAGTTCTTTTATTTCTCTAGATAGTGATTTTATTTCTCCAGAAAGTGATTCTCTAATATCTTCCATGCTTTTTTTGAGCCCAGCTAGCACCTTGATAATTGTCATTCTGAACTCTAGATCTGTACTAGTGATGTGTATTATTGTATTAGTACAGATCATATGGATCTGTACTAGATCTGTACTAAACTCTAGATATTACTAATGTCTGTATTGGTTAGGTTCTTAGCCATTGGTATTGCCTCTTGTTCTTTTTTTTTTTTTTTTTTGAGGTGAGTTTTTCAGCCTTGTCATTTTAATCAGATAATAGCAGATGAATGACAGAAGAAAATACTAAAACTTTAATAATCACCCCAGGAAAATATATACTAACCAAATCAAAAGAGACCCAAAACTAGGAGAAGAAGGGAGGGAAAAAAATCGATATATCATCTTTATTTATATAAATATCTGTCTATATCTATATTAGACTGGTGAATAGAATGGAACCACACACTTGATTTTGGGTGTATTTTGGTCTGTTAGAAGAAAATGTCTTCCAAAATTTTAAAGAAAGAAAAACATATATATATACACAAAAATAAAGGTAAGTACAATGAAGGTATGGAATATGACTATGAAGATGAAAATTTTAAAAAGAGCCTAAAAAAGGAATTGATAATAAGTTGGTTGAAAAAAGAAAAAAAAGGAAAGAATGTGTTCAGGCTGGATACTAGAGCAATGCCATGTGTTAGATTTAGGGTATGTTTTGATCTGTTAGAAGAAACTGGATCCCAAATTTTAAGGAAAGAAAAATCTATATGTATACAAAAAATAAGGCTAAATACAATGAAGGGATAGAATATGACTATAACAATGAAAATTAAAAATGATTTTTACATAAGATAGTTAAAAATCGTTAAAATTGGAAAGAGGAAAAATGTTTAAAAATAGAATGAGAAAAAACAAAATTAAAAAAAAAATTTAACTTTGAAAGACTAAAGAATCATGCGGGAAAAGCCATGAATAACACATACTCTATTCCCGTATTTCTAAGGTTTTGCAGTTCTCATTGATTGGTGAACTTGGTCTTGGCTGGTTTTTCTTGCTGCTCTAATGGGGGAGGAGCCTGTTGCAATGATTCTTAAATGTCTTTGCCTGAGGCTGAATTGCATTGCCCTTTCCAGGGCCCATGCTACATAATCTGCTTGGTTTTGCTCTTGGTAGCTTTTGCTCCCTGAATGCTTTCTGTAGAGCCTTGGAGGATGAGAATGAAGATGGTGGCCTCTCAATCTCATGCTCCAGAGGAGCCAACAACTCGGGAACCCCCTCTCAGTGCAGCCTCAGAGAAATGCAGTCAGTTTCTCCTGTCTCCCTGGTCTCTGGCCAACTCCATGTTCACCCAGCCTGTGACTGAGAATTTCTATCTCTGGCGCATGGCCCTGTTTGGAGTTGCCAAACCCAGCAGATTCCTGGAGCACGTTCCCATGCCACTCTTCCCAAGGAGCAAGGAAGGGGTCTCACCGGATCTGCTACTTTTGGGGTCCCTGCTCAAAGAGCAGTGGCCTGACTGTGCCTTGGCTCCTGGTTTAAGGTAACCCCGAGCTGAGAGCCCACTCCTCAGCTTGGTCTCTGCAACTGGCTTCCCCACTCTGATACCTGTAGGCTCTTCCACACTCAGACAGCCCTGGTCTTTTTGTGACCCTGTGGTTCCTGGGACCACACTGTCCCTGCGAGGGCTCCACCCCACACTTAGCCTCTGGGGCAACATCCCTCAGTGGAGCAGACTTCTTAAAGTTCCAATTTTGTGCTCCACTGCTCTACCACTTGCCAGGAGCCAGCGCCTCCTCGTACGGTCTATCCTCCCATATGTTGCATCGGATTCACTTCTCCACACATCTTATCTTCCAGAAAGTGGTTGCTTTTCTGGTCCTAGAATTGCTGCTCTGCTTTTCCATTTCCTGTTGAGTATGTAGGTGTTCAGAATGGTTTGATAACTATCTAGCTGAACTCTTGGGATCCGATGATATTAGGTCTCTTACTCCTCTTCCATCTCTCTCCCCTCTCATGGGCAGCATTTTTTTTTTAACAAAAAACTATTTTGAATTAAGGTATTCAAACATTGATTTTTCAACCTTGATGCTATTGCATACTTAATAAAATAAAGTACAGAAAAAGTATAACTTTTTATATGCACTGAAAACAAAACAAAACAAAAAACCCACCTCATTTGACTAGCTACTTTGTGGTGGTCTGGAACTGAACATGCAGTATCTCCAAGGTATACCTGTTCTTTGATTCTAACTGTTCAAGTTGGTTATTAGCTATACTTTTGTTTACCGGGAGGTGGCACTACAGCAAAAGTTTTGGGTTTCTCATGCCAAATCTGACAGGCTGCTAGAGTTGGGAGCACACACCTAAATCAAAAACTGGTGGAGAAAATAAAGAGATGGCAGTAGAGTTGGGGTTGGGGGGAGATATATACTTAGCACTGTGGTCTTTGAGTTTGACCATGACAAACTTGGTGGATCCTCTAGTCAAGGTAGTCACAGAGCAACTCGGGTGGCTCTTTTTGCCAGAATTTCAGAGGAGACGGCCAGAGACACTTTCCTTTAGTTACCTTATTTACTTACATTTCTTTCCCTCCCAGTATTCATCGTGGTCTTTCTTCAGAGAGAACAACAGGTCCAGGCAGACCCCATGTGTCACCCACCACCACTCTCCACCTCCTCTGTCACAAAGGTCAATCTGACACAGTGCCAGGCATACTGCTGACTTCAGCACCATCCCTTCCTCTGCTGCCACAAGCTTTATTACCACAGCTTCATCCACTGCCCAATCTACCTACTTATGGGTGTAGAAATGAATGAATCTCTCGTATGTCCTGGTGTGTTGTGCAGAAGCATTTTTTTCACCTAACATCTTCTTTATTTTTTTTATTTTAATTCAATTAGCCAACATATAGTACATCATTAGTTTCAAATGTAGTGTCCAATGATTCATCTGTTGCATATAACACCAAGTGCTCATCACATTACATGCCCTCCTTAATGCCCATCACCCAGTTACCTTATCCCCTCACCAACTTCTCCTTCTGCAACCCTTAGTTCGTTTGTTAGAGTCAAGAGTCTTACATGGTTTTTCTCCCTCTCTGATTTCTTTGCATTCAGTTTTCCCTCACTTCCTGTATGGTCCTCTGCACTAGTCCTTATACTCCACATATGAGTGAAAGCCATATGACACTTGTGTTTTTTTGTGACTGACTTATTTCACTTAGTATAATAGCATCTAGTTCATCCACGTTGATATAAATGGTAGGTATTCATCCATTCGTATGGCTGAGTAATACTCTATTGTATATATGAACCATATCTTCTTTATCCATTCATCTCTAGAAGTATATCCCAGTTTCTTCCATAGTTTGGCTATTGTGGACATTGCTGCTATGAACATTGGGGTGCAGGTACCCCTTATTTTCACTACATCTCTATCTTTTGGGTAAATACCCAGTAGTGCAATTGTTGGATCATAAGGTAGTTCTATTTTTAACTTTTTGAGGAACCTCCATACTGTTTTCCAGGGTGGCCATACCAGCTTGCATTCCCAACCAACAGTGTAAGAGGGCTCCACTTTCTCCACATCCATGCCAACATTTGTTATTCCCTGTCTTGTTAATTTTAGCCTTTCTGACTGGTGTGAGGTGGTATCTCATTGTAATTTTGATTTGTATTTATTTCCTTGATGCTGTGATGTGGAGTATTTTTTCATATGTGAGTTGGCCATTTGTATAACTTCAGAGAAATGTCTGTTCATGTCTTCTTCCCATTTCTTGTTGGGATTATTTGTTCTTTGGATATGGAGTTTGATAAGCACTTTATAAATCTTGCTTACTAGCCCTCTTTCTGATATGTCTTTTAAAATATCTTCTCCCATTCTGTAGGTTACCTTTTAGTTTTGTTGACTATTTCCTTTGCTGTGTAAAAGCAATTTATCTTGATGAAATCCCAAAATATATTTTTGCTTTTGTTTCCCTTGCTTTTGGAGATAAGTCTAGCAAGAACTTGCTGCAGCCAAGTTCAAAGAGACTGCTGCCTGTGTTCTCCTCCAGGATTTTGATGGGTTCCTGTATCACATTAGGTCTTTCATACATTTTTAATTTATCACCATGTATAGTGTAAAGAAATGGTCCAGTTGAATTCTGCATGTGGCAATTCATGGAGACCAATGGGAATGAAGACACATTGATGCAAAACCTATGGGACATAGCAAAGGCAGTCCTAAGGGAGAAATACATAGCCATCCAAGCCTCACTCAAAAAAATTGAAAAATCTCAAATACACCAGCTCTCTTTTCACTTTAAAAAAACTGGAAAATCAACAAAAATTTAAGCCAAACCCATGCACAAGAAAGGAAATAATCAAGATTAGAGCAGAGATCAATGAGTTAGAAACTGGAGATACAGTAGAATGCATCAACAAAACCAGAAGTTGGTTTTTTGAAAGAATGGACAACATCCATAAGCCACTAGCCAAACTAATCCAAAAGAAAAAGAGGACCCTAATTAACAAAACATGAATGAAAGAGGAGGGATCACGACTAACCCCAAAGAAATAGAAACAATCACCAGAAATTATTATCAACAGCTATATGCCAATAAATTAAACAACCTAAAAGAAATGGATGCATTCCTGGAAACCTATAAACTTCCAAGACTGAAACAGGAAGACATTGACAACCTGAATAGACCAATATCTAGTAATGAGATTGAAGCAGTGATCAAAAACCTCCCAAAAAAACAAGAGTCCAGGACCTGAAGGATTCCCTGGGGAATTCTACCAAACATTCAAGGCAGAAATAATACCTATTCTCCTGAAACTGTTCCAAAAAACAGCAACAGAAGGACAACTTCCAGACTCTTCCTATGAAGCCAGCATTACCCTGATCCCCAAACCAGGCAAAGACCCCATCCAAAAGGAGAATTTCAGACCAATATCCCTGATGATTATGGATGCAAAGATGCTCTACAGGATCCTAGCTAATAAGATCCAAGAGCACATTAAAAAGATTATTTACCATGAGCAGGTGGGGTCTGTCCCTGGGATGCAAGGGTGTTTCAACATTCACATATCAATCAATGTGATAGAACAAATCAATAAGAAAAGAGAGAAGAACCACATGGTCCTCTCAATTGATGCAGAAAAAGCATTCAACAAAATACTGCATCCGTTCCTGATTAAAACTCTTCAAAGCATAGGGAGAGAGGGAACATTCCTCACCTTCATAAAACCTGTCTGTGAAAAGCCCTCAAGGAATATTATTCTCAATGGGAAAAAGCTGACAGCCTTCCCTTTGAGATCAGGAACACGACAAGGATGGCTCCTCTCGCCCCTCTTTATCAGAAACTTTTAAGTTTGATGTAGTCCCACTTGTTTAATTTTGCTTTTGTGGCTTGTAATTTTGGTGTCATATTCAAAAAATCATTTCCAAAATCAATGTTGAGGAGGTCCTTCCCTGTTTTCTCCTAGGAATTTTATGATATGAGGTGTTATATTTAAGTATTGGATCCACTTCAATTTAATTTTTGTGAGTGGTGTAAGATAGAAATTTAATTTCATTGTTCAGCACATATTTTTACAATTTTCCAAGCACCATTTGTTGAAGTGACTGTCCTTTCCCTTTTTTGGGTGCTCTTTGTTCCCATGTTGGATATTAGCTCTGAATATATGCAGGTGTTTTTTTCTGGGTCTTCCATACTATTCCATTGGTGTATGTGTCTATTGTATGGGAGTTAATATATTGTTTTTATTACTATAGATGTGTAGTATAGTTTGAAATCAGAAAGTGTGATGACTGCACTTTGTTCTTTCTTAAGATTGTTTTAACTGTTCAAGGTCTTTTGAGGTTACATACAAAGTTGAAGACTTTTTTCTATTTCTCTGAAAAATGCCATTGGAACTTTGATAAGGATTGTGTTGAATCTATAGATAAGCCTTGGATAGTACGCACATTTTAATGATATTTATTATTCTGACTCATTAACATGGAATGTCTTTCCATTTGTCTTCTTTGATTTGTTTCAATAGTCTTTTAGTTTTCATTGTACAGATATTTCTCTCTTTTAGTTAAATATATCCCTAATTATTGCATTATGTTTGATTCTATATTGAATGGGATCATTTTATTTATTTGTTTTTGTAATATATCCAATTATTAGTGTGTAGACATGGTCACTGTTATCTGTATGTTGATTTTACATCCTGCAAGGTTATGGTACGTGTTGATCAATTTCAGCTGTTTTTTTTTTTTTTTTCACGAATCTTTGGGACTGTACAAAATTATATCAACTGCAAATAATTACAATTTTACTGCTTTTCTAATTTAGATTCATTTTATTTATTCTTCTTGCTTAATTGCTCTACCTACTCTTCTGGTCCTATATTGAATGAGTAGTCAGTTTGGGCATCCTTTTTTAATTCTTTTTTTTTAATTTTTTATTTAAAATCCAGTTAGTTAATATACAGTATAATAATAGTTTCAAGTGTAGAATTTAGTGTTGCATCACTTATATACAACACCCAGTGCTCTTCACAAGTGCCCTCCTTAATACCCATCACCTATTTAATCCATCCCCCATCCACTTCCCCTCCTGTAACCATCTTGAACCAGTTTGTTCTCCATACTTAGAAGTCTGTTTCTTGGATTGCCTTATTTCCCCCCATGTGCATTTGTTTTGTGTCTTAACATCCGCATATGAGTGAAATCATATGGAATTTGTCTTTCTCTGTCTGACTTATTTTGTTTAGCATAATACCGTCTAGCTCCATCCATACCATGGCAAATGGCAAGAGTTCCTTCTGTTTTATGGCCGAGTAATATTCCATTGTATATATACATACCACATCTTCTTTATCCATTGAGCAGTCTATAGATATCTGGGCTTTTTCTGTAATTTGACTGTTGTATTAACAATTAATATTAATATTAATAATTAATATTATTAAATGTGGCTATAAACATAAGGGCACATGTATCCCAATGAATCAGTATTTTTGTATCCTTTGGGTAAATAACTATGGGTGTAATTGCTGGATGATAGGGTAGTTGTATTTTTAACTTTTTGAGGAACTTCCATTGTGGTTTTCACAGTGGCTGCACCACTTTGCATTCCCACCAATAGTGTAAGAGGGTTCTGCTTTCTCTGCATCTTCACCAACACCTGTTGATTCTTGTATTGTTCATTTTAGCCATTCTGACCAGTATGAGTTGATATCTCACTGTAGTTTGCTGAGTGATGTTGAGTATCTTTTCATGTGTCTGTTATCCACCTGCATGTCTTCTTTGGAAAAATGTCTATTCAATGCCTTCTGCCCATTTCTTAAGTGGATTATTTGTTTTTGGGGTGCTGAGCTTTACAAGTTCTTTATATTGTTTATATTAGTCCTTTATTTTATTATAAAATTATAAAGTCCTTTATATTATAAAATTATAAAGTCCTTTATTTGCAAATACCTTCTCCCATGCTGTAGCTTGCTTTTTTTAATGTTGATTGTTTCCTTCACTGTGCAGAAGCTTTTTATTTTGATGAAGTCCCAGTAGGTTATTTTGGCTTTTGTTTTGCCTCAAGAGACATATCTAGTAAGACATTACTACCACCAATGTCAAGAGGTTAGTGGCTGGCTTCTCCTCCAGGATTTTAATGTTTTCCCCATCTCACATTTAGGTCTTTCATTTATTTTTTATTTATTTTTGTATATTAAAATGGTTAAGTCACCTTCTTTTGCATGTAGATGTCCAGTTTTCCCAACACCATTTGTTGAAGAGACTTTTTCCCACTGAATATTCTTTCCTGTGTGCTGAAGATTAATTGCCCATACAGATGTGAATTCATTTCTGGGTTTTCTATTCTGTCCCATTGAATTATATATCTGTTTTTGTGACAGTCCCATACTGTTTTGATCACTACCGGTTTGTAATATAATTTAAAGTCCAGAATAGTGATGGTTCCCAGTTTTCTGTTCCTTTTCAGGATTGCTTTGGCTATTCAGGGTCTTTTGTGGTTCTATACAAATTTTAGGATTGTTTGTTCATATTCTGTGAAAAATGCTGTCTGCATTTTGATAGGGAATGCATTACATGTGTAGATTTCATTGGATAATATAGACATTATAAAAAATATTTGTTCCTCCAATTCATGAGCATGGAATGTCCTTCCATTTCTTTTTATCATCTTCCATTTCTTTCATCAGTATTTTATCGATTTTAGAGTACAGGTCTTTCACCTCTTTGGTAGGTTTATTCCTAGGTATCTTATGATTTTTTTGTCCAAATGATAATGGGATCTTATCCTTGATTTCTCTTTCTGTGGCTTCATTATTGTTACATAGAAGTGTAATAGATTTCTATATGTTGATTTTGTATTCTGCAACTGTATTGGATTTGTGTATCCATTCTAGTAATTTCTTGGTGGAATCTTTTGGGTTTTCTATATAGAGTATCATGTCATCAGCAAATAGGGAAAGTTTGACTTCTTCCTAGATAGTGTGGATGTCTTTTATTTCTTTTTGTCTGATTGCTGTAGCTAGTACTTCCAGTACTATGTTAAATAAAAGTGACAGTGGAGATCCCCGTATTGTCCTGACTGTAGAGGAAAAGCTCTCAATTTTTCCTAATTAAGGATAATTTAGCTGTAGGTTTTTCATATATGGCCTTTATGATGTTGAGTCATGTTCCCTCCAAGCCTACTTGTTGAGTGCTTTATCATGAATGCATGTTGTACCTTTGTCAAATGATTTTTTTTTCATATATGGGAAGGTTCATGTGGTTCTCTTTTCTGCTATTGATGTGACATATCACCTTGACTGATTTGAGAATATTAAATCACTTTTGCAAACAAAGGATACATTCCACTTGATTGCAGTGAATGATTTTTTTAATGTACTCTTGAATTCAGTTCACTAGTATTTTATTGGGAAGTTTTGCATCTAAGTTCATCAGGGATATTGGCCTGTAGTTTTCTTTTATAGTGGGATCTTTATCTGGTTTTGTTATCAGAGTAATGCTGACCTCATAGAATGAATCTGGCAGTTTTCTTTTTCTATTTTGGGGAATAGTTTGAGACTATTCCCCTCTAATAGTTTGAGACTATTCCCACTCTCCTCTAAACGTTTGGTAGAATTTGCCGGTGAAGCCATCAGGTCCTAGATTTTTGTTACTTGGGATTTTTTTGATTAGTGACACAATTTTTTTTTTTTTTAGTGACACAATTTTTTACTGGTTATTGGTCTGTACAAATTTCCTACTTATTCCTGTTTCAGTTTTTGGAGTTTATATGTCCTAAAGATTTATCCATGTCTTCTAGATTGTCCAATTTTTTGGCATATAATTTTTCACAATGTTCTCTCATGATTGCTTGTACTTCTCTGGTTTTGGTTGTCTCTTCTTTCATATGTGATTTTATTTAGGAGTCCTTTCTATTTTATTCTTGATAAGTCTGGCTAGACGATTATCAATTTTATTGATTTTTTTCCAAGACCCAACTCCTGATTTCATTGTTGTTATATTGGGTTTTTTTGTTTTGTTTTGTTTTGTTCGTTTGTTTTAGTTTCTATAGCATTTATTTATGCTCTAATCCGTGTTATTTCTTTCCTTGTGTTGTTTTCAGGTTTTATTTGTTGTTCTTTCTCTAGCTCATTTAGGTGTAAGAGGGGTTATCTATTTGAGACTTTTCTTATTTTTTCAGGTAGGTTTGTATTGCTATAAACTTTCCTTTTTGAACCATTTTGCTGCATCCCAATTATTTTTGACCATTTTGTATTCATTTTCATTTGTTTCCACATACTTTATTTCTTCTTTGAGTTACTGATTGACATGCTTATTGTTTATTAGCATGTTATTTAACTTCCATGTGTTTGTGGTCTTTATAGAGATTGGTTTTTTGTTTGTTTGTTTTTGTTTTTGGTATTGTTTTGTTTTTGTGGTTGACGTCTTGTTTCATAGATTTGTGGTCAGAAAATAATCATGGTCAGAAAATAACCATGGTATGATTTCTGTCTTCTTGAATTTTTTAGGTTGGTTTAGAGGGCTAATATGTGATCTATTCTGGAGAATGTTCACTTTGCACTTGAAAAGAATGTGTATTCTCTTGTTTTAGGATGGAACATTCTGAATATATTAATCCATCTGTTCCAGTGTGCCATTCATATTCATTGTTTCCTTGTTGATGTTCTGTTTAGATCATTCCATGGATGTTCATGGTGTATTAAAGTCCCCTACAATCATTCTATTCTTATTTATTAACTAGTTCATTTATTCCTGTTATTAACTGTTTTATGTATTTAGGTTCCCCTATGTTGGGTGCAAAAATAATTACAATTTTTATATCTTCTTCTAGGTTGTCACCATTATTATTATATAGTATTTTGCTTTGTCTATTATTACTGTATATATCAAGAGTTGTGATGCATCCAGCTTTGCTTATCTTTTTCAAGACTGCTTTGGATATTCTGGGTCATTTGTGGGTCTATACAAATTTTAGGATTGTTTGTTCTAGTTCTGTGAAAAATGCTGTTGATATTTTGATATGGATTGCATTAAATGTGTAGATTGCTTTGGGTAGTATAGGCATTTTAACAATATTTATTCTTCCAATCCCTGAGCATGGAATGTCTTTGAATTTCTCTGTGTTTTCTTCAATTTCTTTTACCAGTTTTTTATACTTTTCAGAGTCCAGGTCTTTTACCTTTTTGGTTAGGTTGATTCTTGTGTACCTTATTGCTTTTGGTGTAGTTGTAAATGGGATTGATTCTTTAATTTCTTTTTCTGCTGCTTCAATTTTGGCACATAGAAACAGATTTTTGTGCATTGCTTTTGTGCCTTTTGACTTTACTAAATTTATCAGGTCTAGCAGTTTTTTGGGGGAGATTTTTCTGGTTTTCTATATACATACCCTGTCATCTACAATTATTAAAAGATTCATTTTTCCTTGTATATTTGGATGTCTTTTATTTCTTTTTGTTGCCTAATTGCTGTGGCTAAAACTTCCAGTACCATAATAATTGATAAGCCATTGGCCAAACTAATCCAAAAGAAAAGAGAGAGGATCCTAATTAACAAAATTATGAATGAAAGGGGAGAGATCACGACTAATCCAAAAGAAATAGAAACAACCATCAAAAATGATTATCAACAGCTATATGCCAATAAGTTAAACAACCTAGAAGAAATGGATGCATTCCTGGAAACCCATCATCTTCCAAGACTGAAACAGGAAGAAATTAACAACCTGAAGAGACCAATATCTAGTAATGAGATTGGAGCAGTGATCAAAACCTCCCAGAAAACAAGAGTCCAGGACCTAAAGGATTCCCCAGGGAATTCTACCAAACATTCAAGGCAGAAATAATATCTATCCTCCTGAAACTGTTCCAAAAAATAACAACAGAAGGACAACTTCCAGACTCGTTCTATGAAGCCAGCATTACCCTGATCCCCAAACCAGGCAAAGACCCCATCCAAAAGGAGAATTTCAGACGAATATCCCTGATGATTATAGATGCCAAGATTCTCAACAAGATCCTAGCTAATAGTATTCAACAGCACATTAAAAAGATTATTCATCATGACCAGGTAGGATTTATACCTAGGCTGCAAGCGTATTCAACATTCGCAAATCAATCCATGTGATAGAACAAATCAATAAGAGAAGAGACAAGAACCACATGGTCCTCTCAATAGAGGCAGAAAAAGCATTCGACAAAATACAACATCTGTTCCTGATTAAAACTCTTCAAAGTATAGGGATAGAAGGAACATTCTTCAACATCATAAAGTCTAACTATGAGAAGCCCTTAGCAAATATCATTCTGAGTGGGGAAAAGTTGACAGCCTTCCCTTTGAGATCAGGAACATGACAAGGATGCCCACTCTCACCACTCTCATTCAACATAGTGCTAGAGTCTTAGCGACAGCAATTAGAAAACAAAAAGAAATAAAAAGTATTCAAATTGGCAATGAAGAAGTAAAACTCTCTCTCTTTGCAGATGACATGATACTTTACATGGAAAACCCGAAAGACTCCAAGCCCAAACTACAAGAACTCATACAGCAATTCAGACAGCATGGTACTGGCACAAAAACAGACACGTAGATCAGTGGAACAGAGTAGAGAACCCAGATATGGACCCCCAACTCTATGGTCAAATAATCTTTGACAAAACAGGAAAAAATTTCCAGTGGAAAAAAGACAGTCTCTTCAATGAATGGTGCTGGGAAAATTGGACAGCTATCTGTAGAAGAATGAAACTTGACAATTCTCTCACACCACACACAAAAATAAACTTGAAATGGATAAAGGACCTCAATGAGGGAGGACTCCCTCAAAACTCTAGAGAAGAATATAGGTAGTAACCTCTTCGACATCAGCCGCAGCAACTTCTTTCAGGACATGTCTCCAAAAGCAAAGGAAACAAAAGCAAAAATGAACTTTTGGGACTTCATCAAGATAAAAAGCTTCTGCACAGCAAAGGAAACTGACAACAAAACAAACAGGCAACCCACAGAATGGGAGAAGATATTCACAAATGACACTACAGACAAAGGTCTGATATCTAAGTCTATAAAGAACTTCTCAAACTCAACATTCACAAAACCAATAATCACATCAAAAAATGGGCAGAAGACATGAACAGACACGTCTGCAAAGAAGACATACAAATGGCTAACATACACATGAAAAAATATTCATCATCATTAGCCATCAGGGAGATTCAAATCAAAATCATACTGAGATACCATCTTACACAAGTTAGAATGGCCAAATCAACAAGACAGTAAACAACAAATGCTGGAGAAGGGTGTGGAGAAAGGGGAACCCTTTTACACTGTTTGTGGGATTGCAAGTTGGTGCAGCCACTTTTAAAACAGTGTGGAGATTCCTCAAGAATTTAAAAATAGAGCTACCCTATGACCCTGCCATCGCACTACTGGGTATTTACCCCAACGAAGCAGATGCAGTACCAAGAAACACCATATATACCTCAATGTTCATAGCAGCAATGGCCACAATTGCCATACTGTGGAAAGAACCAAAATGCCCTTCAACAGATGAATAGATAAAGAAGATATGGTACATATATACAATGGAATATTATGCCTCCATCAGAAAGACAAATATCCAACTATTGTATCAACATGGACGGGACTGGAAGAGATTATGCAGAGTGAAATAAGTCAAGCAGAGAAAGCCAATTATCTTATGGTTTCACTTACATGTGAAGCCTAATAAAAACATGGAGGGAATTGTGAGAAGGAAAGGAAGGGAGAATGGGGGGAAATCAGAGGGGAAGATAAACCATGAGAGGCTGTGGACTCTAAGCAACAATCTGAGCGTTTTGGAGGGGTAGGGATAGGGGATTGGGTAAGCCTGGTCTAGTATTGCATGGAGCAATGGGTGTTTTGCATGAACAATTAATCTTGTAACAATGAAAAAATAAAATAAACATATTTGGGAAAAAAAACCAAAAATACAGATAAATGAATAAGGAAAATGTAACATGCATTAAAAAAAAAAAAAAAAACTTCCAGTACCATAATGATTAAAAGGGTTGAGAGTGGAAATCCCTGTATTCTTCCAGACCACAAAAGAAACTTCTTATTTTTTTTTTTTTTTGCATTGAGGATGATATTATCCATTGGCTTTACATACATGACCTTTATTATGTTGAGGTATATTCCCTCCCAACCTACTTTGTTGAAGGTTTTTATCATGAATGTATGTTGTACTTTGTCAAATGTTTTTTCTGCATATATTGACAATGAAAATATGGTTCTTATACTTCATATTATTAATGTGATGCATCACATTTATTGTCTTGTGAATATTGAAACGGACCTCCAACTCTATGGTCAACTAAACTTTGACAAGGCAGGAAAGAATATCCAATGGTAAAAAGACAGTCTCTTCAACAGATGGTGTTGGGAAAACTGGACAGCCACATGCAGAAGAATGAAAGTGGACCATTTCCTTACAGCACACACAAAAATAGACTCAAAATAGATGAAAGACCTCAATGTGAGACAGGACTCCATCAAAATCCTTGAAGAGAACAGAGGCAGCAACCTCTTCGACCTCTACTGCAGCAACTTCTTCCTAGAAACACCCCCAAAGGCAAGGGAAGCAAGGGCAAAAATGAACCACTGGGACTTCATCAAGATCAAAAGCTTTTGCACAGCAAAGGAAACAGTCAACAAAACTAAAAGACAACTAACAGAATGGGAGAAGATATTTGCACATGACATATCAGATAAAGGGCTAGAACCCAAAATCTATAAAAAACTTCTCAAACTCAACACCCAAAGAACATATAATCCAATCAAGAAATGGGAAAAGAGGGGCGCCTGGGTGGCTCAGTGAGTTGAATCATCTGCCTTTAGCTCAGGTGTTGTTCTCAGGGTTCTCGGATTTAGCCCCGCATTGGGCTCTCTTCTCAACAGGGAACCTGCTTCATCCTCTAGCTCTCTGCCTGCCTCTCTGCCTACTTGTGATCTCTCTCCTTCTCTCTCTCTGCCAAATAAAGAAATAAAATTAAAAAAAAAAAAAGAAATGGGCAGAAGATATGACCTGAAATTGTTGCAAAGAGGACATCCAAATGGCCAGAGACACATGAAAAAGTGCTCAACATCACTTAGCATCAGAGAAATACAAATCAAAACCACCGTGAGATACCACCTCACACTAGTTGGAATGGCTAAAATTAGCAAGTCAGGAAACGACAAATGTTGGTGAGGATGCAGAGAAGGGGGAACCCTCCTATATTGTTGGTGGGAATGCAAGCTGGTACAGCCACTCCGGAAAACAGTATGAAGGTTCCTCAAAAAGTTCAAAATAGAGCTACCATAAGACCCAGCAATTGCACTACTGGGAATTTACCCTAAAGATACAAATATAGTGATCCAAATGGTCATGTGCACCTGAATGTTTATAGCAGAAATGTCCACAACAGCCAAACTATGGAAAGAACCTAGATGTCCATCAAAAGATGAATTGATAAAGAATAGGTGGTAGGAGTCTCAAGGCAAGATGGCGGAGGTGTAGGAGGCACAGAGAGCACTGGGTCCCAGAAGTCCAGCTAAAGAGGCAGAAAACCACTCCAAAAACCGGCAAATACAACAGGAGATAGAAGAGAATAAGAACAGCAATTCTAGGAGCAGAAAATTGACCACTTTCAGAAAGGTAGGACATGTGGAAAAAGTGAATTTAAAGTGACAGGAAGAGAGACCCCTGGGGGAAGGGCTGGCTCCCAGCAGCTACAGAGCCGCGGAGCACAAAATTCAGAACTTCTAGTCCGCTCCACTGAGGGACATCACTTCGGAGGCTAACCGGGGGTTCAGCCCTCACGGGAACAGTGTGGTTTCAGGACCCGTGGGGTCACCGAGGGACCAGGGGAGCCCAAGTGCGGCAGAGCTCCCAGGTATTGGGGCGGAGAAGCCGGCGGCAGAGAAGGAGCCTCGCAACGCCACATAGGCTTACCTTGGACTATAGGAACTGAGACATATAGTCCATATAGGGCTGCCGTACCTCAAGTGGGGACCCCGGGGAGGCAGCTCCGGAGACACCCCCTCCTTCCTCCTCCAGGAGGAGCGGTGCGAGAGCGTGCAGCAGGAATCTGCTGGTTGGGGGACTCCAGACAGGGCCGTGCGCCACAGATAGAAGCGCTCCGCTACGGGCTAGCTGAGCACAGAGTGTGGACTGTGGACAAGGGAGACAGGAGTAATTAATGGCTTTCCTCTAAGGGCCTGTGGAGGATCGCGGCTCCCAGCACTCGGCTCCTCTGGGCCAGAGACTGGGAGGCCGCCATTTTCATTCCTGGCCTCCAGGGCGGTACAGAAAGCGCTCAGGGAACAAAGACTCCTCAGAGCGAACCTGAGCACATTGCCTGGCCCATCCCCTGGCAAGGGCGGTGCAATTCCGCCTCCAGCAAAGACATTTGAGAATCATTGCAACGGCCCCTCCCCCAGAAGATCAGCAAGAATATCCAGCCAAGACCTAGTTAGTCAATCAGTGAAAACTGTGGAACTCCAGAGAATCTTTCTCTCTCACCCATCTACTCTTACCTTGACAAAATGACGAGGCGGAAAAACTCACCCCCAAAAAAAGAAGAGACAGTACCAATGGCGAGAGACCGAGTCAATGTGGACATTAGTAATATGTCGGAAATAGAGTTCAAAATGACAGTTATCAAGATGCTAGCTGGGCTCGAAAAAAGCATAGAAGATATTAAAGAATCCCTTTCAGGAGAAATAAAAGCCCTTTCTGGAAAATAAAAGAAATAAAATCTAACCAAGTTGAAGTTAAAAAAGCTATTAATGAGGTAAAATTAAAAATAGAGGCTCTCGATGCTAGAATAAATGAGACTGAAGAAAGAATCAGCAATATAGAAGACC
>CM053612.1:50169173-50207876 GCA_028646535.1 Procyon lotor
TGCCCCAATCAAAAGACACAGAGTATCAGAATGGATAAAAAAACAAGACCCATCGATATGCTGTCTACAAGAAACTCATCTTAAACCCAAAGACACCTCCAGATTTAAAGTGAGGGGGTGGAAAACAATTTACCATGCTAATGGACATCAAAAGAAAGCTAGGGTGGCAATCCTTCTATCAGATAAATTAGATTTTAAGCCAAAGACTCTAATAAGAGATGAGGAAGGACACTATATCATACTTAAAGGGACTGTCCAACAAGAAGATCTAACAATTGTAAATATCTATGCCCCTAACGTGGGAGCAGCCAATTATATAAACCAATTAATAACAAAGTCAAAGAAACAAGTCAACAAGAATACAATAACAGTAGGGGACTTTAATACTCCCCTCACTGAAATGGACAGATCATCTAAGCAAAAGATCAACAAGGAAATAAAGCTTCTAAAGGACACACTGGACCAGATGGACATCACAGATATATTCGGAACATTCCATCTCAAAAAGGCAGGAAAGAATATCCAGTGGAAAAAGACAGTCTCTTCAACAAACGGTATTGGGAAAACTGGATAGCCACATGGAGAATAATGAAACTGGACCATTTCCTTACACTGCACACAAAAATAGACTCAACAATGGAATACTCCGCAGCCATCAAGAGAAACGAAATTTGGCCATTTGCAATGATGTGGATGGAACTGGAGGGTATTATGCTAAGTGAAAAAAGTCAGAGAAAGACAATTATCACATGATCTCTCTGATATGAAGAATTTGAGAGGCAAGGTGTGAGTTTGGAGGTGTGGGGGAGAGAAATGAAACAGGAAGGGATGGGGAGGGAGACAAACCATAAGAGACTCCTAGACTCGGGAAATGAACTAAGGGTGGCTGGGGGGCAGGGGAGTGGGGATAGGGTGGCTGGGTTGTTGACATTGGGGAGGGTATGTGCTATGTTAAGTACTGTGAATTGTGTAAGCCTGACAATTCACAACATGTACCCTGGGGCAAATAATACATTATATGTTAATAAAATTTAAAAAAAAAAGAATAGTTGGTATATATATACAATGGAATACATGCAGCCACCAAGAGAAACAAACTCTTCCCATTTGCAATGACGTGGATGGAACTAGAGGGTATTATGCTAAGCGAAATATGTCAGTCAGAGAAAGACAATTATCATATGGTTTCTCTGATATTACAAATTTTGGAGGCAGGGTGGGGGGTCGTGCGGAGGTAGGGGAGGGAAGTGAAACAAGATGGGATGGGGAAGGAGACAAACCATAAGAGACTCCTAATCTCATGATACAAACTGGGGGTGACATGGGGGGTACGAGCAGTAGGGATAATTTGGCTGGGTTATGGACATTGTGGAAGGTATGTGCTTTGGTAAGTACTGTGAAGTGTGTAAGCCTGATGATTCACAGACATGTACCGTGAGGCAAATAATACATTATATGTTAATAAAAAATAAATTAAAAAATATATTTAAAAAATAGATAAAAATAAATTTATCTGGACCACTGTGTCATTCAAACCAAAACTGTTCCCTTGTTGGTTTTCTGTTTGAATGAGCTGTCCATCAGTGTAATTGGAATAGTAAATTCTCCTACTATTATTGTATTACTGTTGATTAGTTCCTTTATATTTGTTATTGATTATTTTATGTATTTGGGTGCTCCCATGGTGGGTGCGTAAATACAATTGTTATGACTTCTTTTTAGATCATGCCTTTCATGACTATATTGTTTTTCCTTTTCTCTTCTTACAGTCTTGGTTTTAAAATCTATTTTTTCTGGGAAGGCAGCTGCTCCTCTTCTGTCCTGCCTGCCACTCCCTTGCAGTGTATTCAATAAACTTTTATCTCTATTAAAAAATACAAGAACAAACACCAAAAAATACAATCTATTATGTCTGATAAGTATTTGTGTTCCATCTTTCTTTTCCTATCCATTAGTATGATAAATGATTCTCAATATTCTCTCTTTCAATCTGTAGTTGTCTTTACACTTAAAATTAGTCTTTTCCAATATCTTCTTCCATTCTTTGGTTTGCCTGATTGTTTTGTTGACTGTTTCCTTTGCTTTGCAGAAGCTTTTTATCTTGATGGAGTCCCAAAAGTTCATTTTCACTTTTGTTTCCTTTGCCTTTGGAGACATGTCCTGAAGGAAGTTGCTTTGCTGATGTCGAGGAGGTTACTGCCTATGTTCTCCTCTAGGGTTTTGATAGAGTCCTGCCTCACATTGAGGTCTTTTATCCATTTCGAGTTTATCTTCGCATATGGTGTAAAAGAATGGTCAAGTTTCATTCTTCTTCATATAGGTATCCAATTTTCCCAGGACTATTTATTGAAGAGACTGTCTTTTTTCCACTGGATATTTTTTTCCTGTTTTGTCGAAGAGTATTTGACCACAGAGTTGCGGGTCCGTATCTGGACTCTCTAGGTCTGATATCTAAGATCTATAAAGAACTCCTCAAACTCGACCTTCAAAAAACAGATAATCACATCAAAAAATGGGCAAAAAACATGAACAGACACTTCTCCAAAGAAGACATACCAATGGCTAAGGGACACCTGAAAAATGTTTATCATCTTTAGCCATCAGGGAAATTCAAATTAAAACCACACTGAGATACCACGTTATCTCAGTCAGAATGGCCAAATCAACAAGACAGTAAACCACAAATGTTGGAAAGGGTGTGGAGAAAGGGGAACTCTCTTACACTGTTTGTGGGATTGCAAGTTGGTACAGCCACTTTGGAAAACAGTGTGGAGTTTCCTCAAGAAATTAAAAATAGAGCTACCCTATGACCCTTCCATCGCACTACTGGGTATTTACCCCAAGGAAGCAGATGCAGTACCAAGAAGCGCCATATGTACCCCAATGTTCATAGCAGCAATGACCAAAATTGCCAAACTGGAAAGAACCAAAATGCCCTTCAACAGATGAATGGATAGAGAAGATATAGTACATATATATAATGGAGTATTATGCCTCCATCAGAAAGGACGAATATCCAACTTTTGTATCAACACGGCAGGACTGGAAGAGGTTGTGTGGAGTGAAAAAAGTCAAGCGGAGAAAGCCAATTATCTTAGGGTCTCACTTATGTGTGGAGCATAAGGAAAAACATGGAGGGCATTGTGAGAAGGAAGGGAAGGTTGAATGGGGGGAATCAGAGGGGATAATGAATCATGAGAGAATGTGGACTCTGAGCAACAAACTGAGGGTTTTGGAGGGGTAGGGTGGGGGGTTGGGTGAGCCTGGTGGTGGGTATTGAGGAGGGCATGTATTGCATGGAGCATGGGGTGTGGTGCATGAACAATTAATTTTATAACGCTGAAAAAATAAAATAAACATATTTGGGGAAAAAATTATTCTTTTCCAGGCAACATATAAATGGATCTTGTTTTTATATACATTCTTACACCCTGTGTCTTCTGATTGGAACATTTAGTCCATTTTCATTCAAAATAATTACTGATTGATATATTGTTTTTTGCCATTTTATTACTTGTTTTTTATGATTTTTGTTTTTATTTTTTTTAATTTTTTAAAATTTTTATTAACACATAATGTATTATTTGCCCCAGGGTACATGACTGTGAATCATCAGGCTTACACATATCACAGCACTTACCATAACATATACCCTCCCCAATGTCCACAACCCAGCCACCCTATCCCTACCCTCCTGCCTCCCAGCCACCCTTAATTCGTTTCGTGAGTCTAGGAGTCTCTTATGCTTTTTCTCCCTCCCTATCCCTTCCTGTTTCATTTCTCTCCCCGACCACCCCCAAACTCCTGCCTTGCCTTTCAAATTCTTCATATCAGAGAGATCATGTGATAATTGTCTTTCTCTGACTGACTTATTTCGCTTAGCATAATACCCTCCAGTTACATCCACGTCATTGCAAATGGCCAGATTTCATTTCTCTTGATGGCTGCATAGTATTCCATTGTATATATATATTCCATATTTTCTTTATCCATTCATCTGTTGATGGGCATCTAGGGTCTTTACATAGTTTGGCTATTGTGGACATTGCTGCTATAAACATTCGGGTGCATGTGACCCTTTGGTACACGACGTTTGTATCGTTAGGGTAAATACCCAATAGTGTGATTGCTGGGTCATAGGGTGGCTCTATTTACAACTTTTTGAGGAACCTCCACACTATTTTCCAGAGTGGCTGTACCAGCTTGTATTCCCACCAACAGTGTAGGAGGGTTCCCCCTTCTCTGTATCCTCACCAACATATGTCATTTCCTGACTTGCTAATTTTAGCCATTCTGACTGGTGTGAGGTGGTATCTCACTGTGGTTTTGATTTTTATTTCTCCGATGCTGAGTGAAGTTGAGCATTTTTTCATGTGTCTGTTGGCCATTTGGATGTCCTCTTTGCAGATATTGTCTGTTCATATCTTCTGCCCATTTCTTGATTGGATTATTTGTTCTTTGGGTGTTGAGTTTGAGAAGTTCTTTATAGATTTTGGATACTAGCCCTTTATCTGATATGTCATTTGTGAATATCTTCTCCCATTCTCTCAGTTGTCTTTTGGTTTTGTTGACTGTTTCCTTTGCTGTGCAAAAGCTTTTGATCTTGATGAACTCCCACTATTACTTGTTTTTTGATTGTTCCTTTAGATTTTCTCTGAGTCTCTCTTGTCTTTGTCATTTTTGATCTTTCCTTTTAATATTTCTTGCAGTGCTGCTTCAGTAGTCATGAACTACTTGAGTATTTGTCTGGGAAACTCTTATCACTCTTTCTCTTCTGAATGATAGCCTTGCTAGATAGAATATTTTTGGCCATGAATGAGTTTTGTCATTCAGCACTTAGAAAACATCATGCCACTCCCTTCCAGGTTGCCAACTTTCTTTTGGGATATATCTAGCTAGCTTTATGGGTTTTCCCCTGTAAGTTATGGACTTCTTTTTTTTTGGTAGTTTTAAATTCTTTTCTTTATCACTATATTTTGCAATTTTATTTACAATATGTCTTGGTATTGGCCTGCTTTTGTTGATTTTGATGGGGGGTCTCTACACCTCATGCATCTGCATATCTGTTTTCTTCCCCAGATTAGGGATATTTGCAGAGATAATTTATTGAAATAAATTTTGCTTCCTTTTCTCCCTGTTCTTCCTCTGGGACTCCTATAATACAAATGTTAGTACATTTGATGTAGTCACTGAGTTCCCAAGGTCTATTCTGTTTCATAATTCTTCTTTTGTCTTTGTTAAACTTCATTACTTCCCATTATTTTGTGTTCTAGGTTACTAATTTGTTCCTCTGCTTCTTCCAGCTTCCTAGAAGCTGAATTTGAAACACACATTGAATCAAGTGTGTTTCTTATCTCATTAATTGCACTCTTCATCTCTTACTGATTCTTTTTTAACTTTTTTTCTCTGTGGTAAGGATCCTATGGATATCTTTTATTCTTTTCTCATACCCAGTAAGTATATGTATCATTTTTGCTTTAAATTCTCCATCAGGCATGTTACCTGTATCTGTTTCACTTAGATCTCTGGTAGTGGCCTTCTCTTGTTCTTTCATTTGTGATAAATTTTTCCAACTTCACATTTTGTCTATATCCCCGTCATCTTCTCTGTGTTAGAAAAGCCAGTTATGTCTCATGCTCCTGGTAGTAACAGCCTTATGAAGAAGAGGTCATGTACAGCCCAGGCCCTGGCACTTCAGGGAATAGCTACAGTGAATGCTATATGCCCTCTGTAATTTTGCTTTTGCTCCTCTATCCTTCTGAAGAGGTTCTCCTTGCCTACTGTGGGTAGTATTTTGTCCCTGGCATGTTTGTGGTGAGTTTTAACTAGGTGTGCTGTGGTCTGCTTGTGAAATGAGACCTGTCACCACCTCTACCAGAAATGAAGCCCTACAGAACTCTGTAGTTGTGAGAAGTGGGTCATCAGGGGTTTGTGCTGATCTTCAGAGGCCTGATAACTCTGGGACTGTGGCAAGTGTGATTGAGGTAAGCAATCCCAGTTTAGTCCTGAGGGGGTGGGGCTTGGTATAAGTAAGTTAGGCAGCTTGTGTTGGCGCTGTGCTGCTTCCCACAAGTGGCTCTGTGTTTATGCTGAGGAGTAGGGGAGGGAAATGGCACCAGGCAGCTCCTTTGTTCCCAGAGGGAGTCCCTGTGAAGGCTGCCTCTCAGGAATGCACTCTGAGAAGAGTGAGTAAGATCTCTACTGTGTGCTCCTGGTGTTCTTCAGATTGCTATTTCCAGAATGGGTGCTCCTTGGTTGTTTGCCTGCCTTCTCTCCAGAAGCAGCAGTGCCCTCCAGGCTCTATTCCAGCTAAGCCTTTTAAGTTTCAGACTTTTAAGTTCCATACTTTAAGCCCTCTTTGTTGTAAGAACTCACTTTTAGCCCCTGAATTCAACCCTTCTCATTTTCCAAGCCAATGGCTTCTGGGGAAATGTTCTCCTTGTGCATTCCACTGTGTGATTTTCTCTCTCTCTCTCTCTCTTTCTCCCTTCTCCAAAATCACAGCTCCCTCCTCTCTACAGCACCAGTGATATGTTTCTCCCCTAAACCATGTCTCTACACTTCCTACATTTTTTGATGTGGCCTCCTCTGTCCCTTTAGTTGTGGAGTTTGTTCTTTCAGTCTTTGGGTGAATTTCTGGAGTATTTAAGATGATTTGATGGTTATCTTGTTGCGTTTGTGGGATGAGGTGATCCTAAGGTTCTCTTACTTCACCGCCATCTTCCTCTGTTACCCCAGGTTTCTTTTGAATTCCTTTGCATGATAGTTGTTTCTCCATCCTCTCACATTCAACCTTCAGTTGTCTTTAGGTCTAAACTGTGTCTCTTTTAGGCAGTATATAGATGAGTCTTGTTTTTTTATCCATTTAGCCACCGTATGAGCATAGACACTTTAAATAATTTATTGTGGCAAACTTGGGTACTGGTACACCTTTCTGTCAGGTCTTGTTATTATTATATGTTTGTTTATATTACTGTGCAAAGCCTCTGACATTGCTCCTTAGAGGGTGCAGCCTTGATAACACACACATTCACCCTGGAAGAACACTCATGTTGGCAGGGCTTTCCTTTTCTCCTCTGATCACTCCCAGATCTTAGGTTTCACTAATAGCCTACTGATTAGGTTTTTTTTTTTTTTTTTTCTTTTACGTATGCACTAGGGCATAAATTGACTTACAGTCTGATCCAGTCAAATTTGAGCTCCTTTGAAGGGATATTTGCCAAGATCAGTGTTTGAGATTTGCTCTGATCTCTGGATGGTTCTTTTCAGATGCCTTTTCCCCTGTTTCTCTCCAGGAAATAATCAGTCTAAGGTTTAGCCTATAATTCAAATTGTTGTATCAATTTCTTTCCAATTACATTTTGCCACTACCTTCACTGTGTTTTAGAGTACTCTTAGGCTTAAATTTCTTCATATCCTATTGTAAATAAAGTCAGTTCCTATGGGGGAAGATTCATAGTTCTCTCTTCTAAGCCCTCCTTCTTTCCGAGTGCAAAATCTCTCAGGTACAGCTCTGGTACTGAGGGCCAGCAAGTGGAACACTTCTCTATGACATCCTAGCTTTTGGAGATGAGTGCTTAGTGTAGGAGGGATGCAGCAGACTTAGTTTTCTTTGCCTTGCTTGTCTTAGCATGCATCTCCTATGCCACATTTCGATGCAAAGGTGATCAAGACCCCAGTATTAGTGTCACCATGTCCCATATTTGTCCTTGTCCCATGAATGGGGGCTGTGTGAAAGAATGATGCCCACCATGTCTTGGCTGCACTGGACCAGAACTCAGCCTCAGGAACAGGTAATTGAGGGAAGTATGAGAAACACTTATGTCCTGTGCTACCCAAGAAACTAGCCCTTCAACTGAGAACTAGGGGGAGAGGAAGCCATATATTTTTAATTATTTTACTCTGCAGTGGAGTTTCTCCCTAGATAAGTTTGTGTGGGGGGGAAGGAGGGAGTAGTTCTTCATTCAAATACCATAAACTTTCAATGTTTCTAAAGTTTTAGATTTTCTTAAATATGTGCTTTTTTTCTTTTATTTTATGCCATTTTAAGACCATGTCTAGAAATTTTAAATGGTTGTTTATATTTTATAATTTAGTTTATATTTACATGTATATATTTTATTTTATATATATGTTTATATATAAACATATATATATTTATAATTTAGTTCCCACTAGTTTCTCTGGGAAGCTTATCCACAAAGCTCTTCATGCTGTTATCCTGTTAGTAGAATCTATCCATTCACATGTAATGATGTTATAAATGTAATTGGATTTATGTCTATCATTTTAATTTTTTTTCTATATGTCTCATGTCTTTTTTGTCCTATTTCTTTGCATTAAGTAAATATTTTCTAGTGGAACTTTTTTAAGTTCTTTTTTTTTCACTATTTTTAATGTTATTTTCTTAGTGGTCTTAGGGCTTAGCATATATCTCTTAGCAGAATATAATTTACTTTTATACTTGGTTCCCTTGAGATATACAAATGTTACTCCTGTATGGTTCTATTCCCTCTGCCTTCTTTTTTCCTTATTTTTGTTATGCATATTATACCTATTTAATATGTTAAAATGTATTAGCATATCATAATGTATGTGATATATTTAAAAATCTAAGAATACATCATTTTAGTTACCTTGTATACATTTTTAAGAAAACGAGATATGAAAATAGAACTATTTATTTACACAGTTTATTATATTAATCTTCTAATTTACCACTTCTGTCCCTCCATCTCAGGATTCCCTACTTTTTAATTTTCTTTTTTTTTTTTTTTCCATACTAGGGATATTTGCTAAATTTTCAAACTTGGTCTTCCATTAACATTATTTCTAAGGAGACAGAATAAAATAAATACTGTTGTTGGTTTAATTATGTCCCTTCCAAAAGATATATCCATTTCCCCATCCCCAGTATGTGTGAAAATAGTGTGTTTGCACATGTAAATCATTCAGGTTCTTGAGATGATATTATTCTGAATTTAGGGTGGCCCTCAAATACAATGACTGGTGTTTTTATAAGAAAGAAAAGAAGGAGTTTTAGCACAGGACACACAAGTAAGACCATATGAAGATGGAGTCAGAGACTGGAATCATGCTGCCACAAGCCAGAGAATGCCAGGCACCACCAGAAGCTGGAAAAGACAAAGATGGATTCTCTACTAGGGATTTTGGAGGGAGTGTGTCCCTGGTGATACTTTGATCTTAGATTTCTGGACTCTAAAACTATGGCAGAACAGATTTCTCTAGTTTTAAGTCACCCTGTTTGTGGTAATTTCTTATGACAGTCCTAGGAAACTAACACACCCAATCAGGCAAACATTCCAGCTTTTTTTCTTTGTAAATCTATGTTTGCTTTCATTTATGGAAATTTCCTTCACCATCCTCCAATTACCCTTTTGGGCACAGGGTTAATACTGGAGACTTTAATTGCAACAAAGCAATTCAAAGCATTTGGCTCATCACAACAAATGAAAACTTTTTTTAAAAAAGATTTTATTTATTTATTTGACAGAGAGGAGAGAGATCACAAGTAGGCAGAGAGGCAGGCAGGCAGAGAGAGAGGGGGAAGCAGGCTCCCTGCCCAGCAGAGAGCCAGATGCAGGGCTTGATCCTAGAACCCGGGGATCATGACCTGAGCCTAAGGCAGAGGCTTTAACCCACTGAGCCACCCAGGTGCCCCATGAAAACTTTTTATGTTAACATACACATTTAAGTAGTTTTCCTTTTCTCAACCTAGTCATTACAGTCAAGAGAAAAGCAAGGACCTTGTGCCAGTTTATTGATTTGCTACTTATCATCTCTAAATTCTCCCCTCTTGACTGCTCTATGAAAATGGATCTGCGCCATTCATTTATTTTTTAAAGATTTGATTTATTTGACAGAGAGAGAGAGACAGAAAGAGAGAGAGCGCACAAGCACACCAGCAGGGGGAGTGGCAGGCAGAGGGAGAGGGAGAAGCAAGATCCCTGCTGAGCCAGGAGCCCCAAAGAGCTAGCTCTTAGGATTCTGGGATCATGACCTGAGCTAAAGGCAGAAGCTTAACCCGACTGAGCCACCAAGGTGTCCGGATCTGGGACGTTTAAATATTTTTTCTTTTATCAGCTAGAACTGAAGCTTTGTTAGTAGATAGAATGGGAAATACAATGCAGGAAGAAAGAAATTTTGCTTCCTGCCTCTGGCATTTTTACTGGGTAGGCTGCTCCCCCAGCTTGCACAAATTTCTTCTGTGCCTTGTTCCTGTGGTGCATCGTTTTGGTGGCAAAGCTCCCACAGCAGCTTCTTTTGGCACCCTTCTTCTGGTGGCTTTGTAGTCCTTCTGGTGATACACTTCCCCATGAACACATTTCTCAGTCACTCTAGAAGACTGATCCCAGGGCAGAGTTCCAGTGATTTCCGGAGGTTTTAGTTTCAGCAAGTTCTGCCCACAAGGTACTACAGCATCTTTCCTGCCATTTAATAAGTCTTGTCTGGCTGTATTATCTCCAACCAAGTCTGGATCTTAGCCCTAAGGGGGGAGTACGGGCTGAGGGTACTATCTCTCAATTCTAGGGGTAGTGGCTATTTTATCTACTACTACATTATATATCTGCTATTCCTATATTTGTTAGAGTTCTCTTTACTCCTTACAAGGTAATCCCTTATTACTCCAATCTCCTATTACTGTTAATAATTTTGTATCTTAAACTCTCTTAAAAGGAACATAGTAATTTGAATTAATTAGTAATTCATAGTAATTTTCCCTGATTGCATCTAGACTGATACTGAGGTGACCAAGGAATAACAATGTCCTATAAACTTTGAAATACAATATGAGTATATTCACATGATTTTACAGCAAGCAATTCCTATGAAGTGGGCACAGCAAGTACTATCATATTTTACAGATGAGGAACAAGGTTCACAAAATACAAGTAAGTTGTCCAAAGTCATATAGTTGTCTTTATTATCTGTAAAATGGGGATAACAATAAAACCTACCTCCCAGGATGAATATAAAGATTAAATGATGTGAAGTAGATAAAGTGCTTAGTACATGGTAGTGGCTTGGTAAATGTTAACCGTTATATATAGTATACTTGACTTGTAAAAAATATTCAATCTAAAAAAAAATATTCAATCTAGTGTTTTGCTAAACTATTTGCAATGAGTTGTGTAGGGCTTATATATTTTTCCAATATCTTTTTTTCGGTTAATGACGTTTTTCAAGTACTATAGTGTAACCACCAAAGATAGAACTATTATATCACAATTAACCTTGTATGGTTCTTTCTTTCTAAGGGGAAAACGTGGCCAGAGTGAGAGCTAAACAACTTGGGCTAAGACTGTAACAGCATAATGCAATTCTAGACCAACTGGGATCGATGGCTAAACTCTGAGTGAGGAAACCAAATTCCTAAGAATCCATCCTTAAACTTAAAAGGTAAACCTTCAAATTTGATTATTTTAATAAATGTAAATAGTACATGCAGCTTAAACATAATCTCTGGTCTCATCGGGTTAGGCTTCTATTACTTTTTTTGGTCAAGGCTTAAGGTGGGAACAAAATATTAAGGAAAAGTAGAAAAGGAGAATCAGTTTATTACATACGTATCAATTCTACAAATCCTTTAATCACTTATTAAGTGATTACAAATCACTACAAATCACTTTAACCAAATACTGAAAGTCAGTACTGTACTAAAAATTTAGGATCCTATGCATTAAAAAACATTGTCACAAAGCTTGCATACAGATTTGTAATAATACATAAAACCACCTTGCACATAGATACGTAATAATACTACAAATCTACGTTTAATGTAAAATACTTTGGCAGTACTTTAAGATAAATTGAAAATTATTCTACAGGAATGAGATCAATATGGGATATGGCACGTGTTAAACTTTCAGGAGGTGAAAAATAAAATGCTTCATATCTGACGACATATTCCGCCCACAATGTCAGTTTTTAGAACTGGTCTTTATAACAATATGAGCCTTGCACTCTGGACTGGCAAGTAGAACATTATCATCTGGTACAAAAACAATTTTAAAGCGAAACAACTGACGCCCGTATAGGGGTTCCTTTTTCTCCCTCAGTCACAAGATCCTTCAGTGGCTGGCCTCTTTTCGGTGGAGGAAAGGCAAAAAACAAGTCAACCCCCACAAAACAACAATAAAGTCTTTTCGGTGACCGGAGGAAAAAGAAGAAGGCGGCTGAATAAAGTCAGCCCCTCACAAGTTCCTCCCGACAGCGCCAGAGGAAAAGATCCTCAGCAGGAAAGAGCCCGACTGCCCTCACAGGAAAGGAAACAGACTCGAGAGCTCTCGGAAACGAACGCCACCATGGAGTTCTACGGCTTCAGCCAGAGCGTCGGCCGTCAGTTAGCACCTCCCCCTGTTTCCGGGAGCGGTAGCTAGGCAACCGCCGGCCTCAGGAAGAGCGGAGGACACTCGGTTGCCTTAGTGCCCCTAGCGGCCAACAGCCAGCACTGCAGGTTTCTCTCACAGTTTTTAACCCTCCCCTATCTCCACCCCCTTTGCCCCGTCCCCCCACCCCCCAGCCCCGCCGCTTCGGCTCCTCCCCTCTCTTCTCTCAGGCTCGCTAGCTCGCGCTCGCGCTCGCTCACTCGCTCTCGCTCTCTCTCTCTCGCTCTCTCTCTCGCTCGCTCTCTCTCTCCCCTTCCTCTCCGCCTCCTCTGCTCTTGGGCTAGAATATCTATGGGTCGAAACGTGATGCGATGAATCCGAGAGAGACCAGAGAGACCGAAACTAGGACGAGGAGTGGGGCGGAAGCGGTGGGACTCCTGGGCATGGGGGCTTCACCACAATAGAGGCAGCGCCCCCACCCGCCCCCGCCAGCTCCTCGGGAGCAGAGCCCCCAAACCCCCTAGGGAAAAGGATGGCGGCGGCACCTACACAGATCGAAGCCGGTGGGTAACTGTGTCTGGGGGCTAAGGAGATGGGAGCTTAGCGCGACGGCTGTCAGTTTCTTTTGAAAAAGCTTGTTTTTCTTTACCTTCCTCTCAACCTCGTTTTCCCCTCTTCCACAGAGCTGTATTACCTGATCGCTAGATTCTTGCAGTCCGGACCCTGCAACAAATCCGCCCAGGTGAGAGGGAGAAGGAGATCTGGGAGTCGTAGGGAATGGTCCCAATGGGGAAACCGAGGCATCGGGCGTGCGATTTCACTGAGGGTGAGGGAAAGGCCGGCCTTGACTAGTCTTGCCGTCAGCGGCTGGGTTCGAAGTGGGGAGGGAGGAATGTGTGGATGGCCCGAGCTGCTCCTCATATCCGTGTTTCCCTTTTGCTCAGGTGCTAGTGCAGGAGCTCGAGGAGCATCAGGTACGGAGCCCCTTCGGGAAGACGTGGGGAGGGCTGGGGTGAGACTGGAGGAAGGGGAGGGCAAGTCAGGGGCGGAGGACAGGGGCTGGGAGGGAAGCTTGGATCTGGGCACTCATAACTGTTGTCACTGGAGTGAACCAGCTTCTTCCCTCGAAAGGGGCGGATATCGCCGGGGTCTTAACTCGCCCCCTTTTTATGACCAAGGGAGGCGGTTTTTCAGGATTTCCTCCCCCTCGGCCTCCTCCTTCCTACACTGGACTAGCTTTGAGGCGACAGCTATCGGACCTAGAGGAATACAGACGCCAGAGGGTCGGGGACCAGGACCCGGGTAGGGTCGGTATAATTGGGAGCCCAGGCATGGCCTATATGGTTTGCCCACCCCCCATCCTTTCTTTTCTCCTGCCCCCAGTTGATTCCGCGCCGCTTAGACTGGGAGGGAAAAGAGCACCGAAGAAGCTTCGAGGATCTGGTGAGTAAACTTTTCATTTCAACTTAATTCAACTCTTTCTCCACTCCCTCCCCACCTTGTTCCTCCTACCCGCTCCCGACCCCTCAGCCCACAAGGCTCCGGAGCTCTGCGCTGGGCCGAAGAACGACTGCCCCTTCCCCCCTCCCTGCCAGTCGGAGAAAGGGTACCTTGCCCTCTCCCCGGCCTCGCTTATTTTCGCTCGGAAACTTTGAAGATGGCAGTTAGTTATCAGAGATGCCGTTTTGTGGATTATAAATATGTTACAAACATTGAGAAAGGCCCATTGTAGGGGGAAAAGGGAGAGAAACCTGGGGGTTATCTTGGGGCACGTACCAAGGACTGACGTTGGCCAATGACAGCGTTGGTAACAGCCCAGAGTTCCGGATTAGTGGAAGAAAACTGGTTTCTGGTTGGTCCTGGCTTGAAATACGGGAACTGAGGCCAGGCTTAGTCTTTGGTGGGGGGGGGGAGTTACGGGGGAGGAGGCTCAGGAGGGGAGTTAACCGACCCTGGATTGGGCAAAACGACACAATTAAAAATAATAGGAAGCATCAAGCGAATTCCAAAATTTGCAGGTTTTAGGTAATCGACTACCGAATGAAAAAGCATAATTATTGTATATTATCACATTTTATAAAATAGCTCATTAAATTGTTAGATCGCATTTCTGCAGATATATTTATTTTCACTACATAACGACTACGGATTATGACCTTTTTGAGAATTGATGAAATACGATTTGGGGTTTAGAAAAGACAACAATGGTTATATTTTAAAATATACTTTAGTAAAGACCAAAGACATTGGATTGACTGTGTTGTTTCTCCTACAAATATAATTCGTAGTGTCCGTGCACTTCTGTTAAGCATTGATACACACAAAAAGGTTTTTTTATTTATTTTTTATTTTGGGGAAGATGTTCCCTTGCATTAGCCTCTGGTACAGTGAGTTGGAAGGAAGTGAAAGGAGAAAGGGGTGATATTACCAAAATCTAAATTCAGCTATCTTCCCTTCAAATAAGATCCAAATGGAGGAAAATAAATGTTAAAGAAAGTTGGGGTATGGTAGGCTCTAAATATAAATAGAATGATTTAATACAATATTTAAACTGATTTAGTGTTCATTTGACAATTTTTATATTAAATTACAATAATGAGGCCATGCTAATAATTATTACTAAATAATAATTTTAGTTTGCTTACTAAATGTTTTATTTTTTGCAAATCTTGGAATGGTGTGATAATTGTAATATGGATAAACGCCACCATCTATACTGTTGATGGTAAAAAATTCTCAGGTGGATAAAAATTATTTTGGAAAAACTGCATGTATTATCAATGTATTTAATTTGTAGTCAGACTTTTTGTTGGGCTGAAGTCCTGCCAAAAAAGGGGCAAAACAGTGCCTACTAATATCTATTTAAACACTTTATAACTAATGTGGTTTTGAAGATAGAGTTTTATACTGAGATGTATTGAAGATGTTTTCATTTACATTTGTCTCTAAACAGACCATTTTAGGCAAATAGCAAAAGGACACTTAAAAATTTCTTTTAAAACAAGAAAAAGCTTTTTAAAAATTACTTGACAATGATAAAAAGCAAATGGACATCAAAATAATTAAAAACAAAAAGAACAAAAAAATTAAAAACAGTCTACTAACCACAAACACATATATAAAAACAAAAACAAAAAAAACAAAATCCAGTTTACTAGACTGCCTTTCCTTATATTTAGAGGCATATTTTTACATAATGGTAATCAATGTCCATTTTAAGCTCTATATTTTCTTAACACTTTCACATACAATTAACTTTTTTGAATAGACATTATCAATTCAATGGTAAGAAAAGATTCAGTTACATTTAAGTTGGCTATGATTTGAACTGAACATTCAGTTGAACATTTAGGCTACTTCCAGTTTTTCATTAATATCTTGGCGTAGTTAAGTAGTCTTTCTTCTTTTTTCCTTTCTTTTTTTTTTTGGATTTATTTTCCTGGGCTGTATTTCTAAAGTGTAGTTATCAAGTCAAAGGGTCTCATTGGTTTTATAGCTCTTCTTATATATTATTGTTTATATGTATATTTATGGATATACATAAATTGCTCTCCAGAAGATAGTACTAATTTATGATGTTACCATCTAGGTACTTAGAGCGAGTTTTTAAATACCTTTTATATCTTTTGGTGGCTTTAATAGGTGAAATAGCCCCTAGTTGATTTAATTAGCTCTTTTTTTCATGATTAGTGAGGCTTAAATTTTAACCAATTATTTTTTAATTGTTAATACATTTGTATATCCCTACATAGACCTGATTTTCACATTTATCTTTTAAATTTGTTGTTTTTTATATTTCCTACACATTTTTATTTTAATATACAGAATTTTATCTATTTTTTTAACATTTTCTATAGTTTAGATCTTTTTTGTTTTTAATTTAATTTTCCTATTGTACAGAGTTTTTATTTTTCTGGGATCCAGTGTTTCTAGGAGTATTATATTTGAGTAATGTGGTACTGTTCTAAGTCAAATATCTGTTCTGTACTTACAGATTTCTTTTTAAGGGAAGATGGGCTAGGGCCAAGTGAGAGTTTGAACAGAAGGAAAAGAAGTATAGTGGCTGAGAACTGAATGCGCTATGTTAGATTGCTAGATATATCAGTTGTATAGTTGCTTAAAATTATTTCACACGTGACCTTTAATTTGTGTGGCTTCACTGTGGGAGAGATGGGTTTTTTTCATAGTGTAGGTATTTTTTAAAAATGCTGTTAAAACAATGGATTTATACAATACAATGTGATGTTTGATTTAGCTACATGTTTCAGGTTGAAGGGCAGGTATTAGTAATTAGTAAAACCTTATATGTACTTACAGTATTTATAAGTAGTATAATCCTGTATGTTGAATTATATAACAGTACTTCAAACTGAAGTTATACTAGGGTATAAAAAAGAATACAGATGTATGATGAAGAGATAAAGGATTATAAACAAGGATATCAAAATACTGAATTAAGATTGCATAGCCATGGACTACATCTATGAAACAAAAGTCCTGCCTTTCTGTCTGTGTGTGTACTTTCACTTAAATTGTATATACTGTTTAACTTGATTTATCCAGAAGAATACTAAGATAATAAGTTGGATTTCTTCAGCACTTTATTACTGTTACTATTATGCATTCTAGAAATCCCTCTTTTTTCTTACTGAAATCTGATTTAGTGTTTACTTATAATTTGGAACAAAAGGCAGTGGGTATTTTGTTAAAGCTACTAGCAGGCAAGTATTGACATACTCAGATATGAAATGCCTTTTAAAATATGAGCCTGTACATGAAATGTTTGCCAGTTTATGTTAAACTGTAAGGTTTTTGAATATGGTATTCAAAGTAAAACATTCTAAATTAACTTCCAGAATTTTAAGTAATGATATAGGGAAACATTTGAAGTCATGGTGAATGTTTTTGAAGTTTGATCTGGACATTTTTCATTTCTGCTTGACTCTTATTTACAACATAATAGAATTAGATTTGCTTCTTACAATTCATCTATGGCAGATAATTTAAATAATTACAGATGTCTGTTCATTTATGGTGACCCCGTTGAATTGTTGGCTATTTTATTGCTTCCTCCTTGGAGCTTTATTGGGGACTACAAACATAGTAATGAGGGGTATGTGTGTATGTGTGTGTTTAAGTGAAGTTTTTGTTAACATAGAAATTTTATATATTGAAATTGTGACTTGGAAACTTTTTTTAAAGGCATGTTTTAATACTTTTTAATCATTTTAAGGGACTTGTATCATAAGACTGAGCCAAAGGCATAATTACCTTTAGGTATGGTATATATTTTCACATTTATTTAGCATTTTTCATATATAGAATCGAAAGCCCTAATTTATGCTTTCATTTAGGGTGATATAGATTGTATTTCCTTCATTTTATATTCAAAAGACTTGAAGCAATTTTATGCTACTGAAAAGTTTATCAAGATTATTTGTTCTCTACTGTCTTTAAAAAATACATACATCTATGATGATACATGTTGTTATAAGAACTTGCATCTGCAAGTAATATATGCAAGTCTAAAAGTGCTTTCACATTATCTCATTTGATGCTCACCAAGTACTTTAAAATACTGTATTTGAATTCCAGACATACCTGTATTTTTTTCCTTACTTTACCCACCTCTTGTTCTCTAATTACTAGTAACAGCTTAAATTGTCCACTATAACAGTAGAATGATTTTTGAGTGCTGGCGGTATAGTTATTGCATCTCTAAGTGTGGAAGTAATTTAAGTGTGTGTGATTTATTAACTGCTATGTGGTTACACAGCCATAGTTAGGAAGAACAGAATGCATCATGGGAAACCAAAAGGCATGTGTTGCTCAGCCCCAGTGTGGATATAATGCTAACTGATAGGTCCTATGGTAGAGAGCAAATCAATGTCTGGAAACTAGTGTTCATCACTTTTGATTTGTTTGAGCCACATGTACACTTTTGCTTTCTATAATATGTTGGCTTTAGTTATTTGTCTGGATTGATAATTGTTGTTTTTCACACTTTGGCTCTAAGAACATACTTTCAATGATTAAAATCCTTTTGGAGATTTATCATTAGTTCTAGGAAACTGGTATCTCAATACAAATGAGATGGCATTAAGAGAAGAGAGCTGCTATTAGGGAGTAAGAATTTGGGTTGGGTGAATGTTCCTTATAAAATTTTGTCCTGAAAGCACCTTTGTCAATTTGAATATTAGTTTGTGTGTTTTTGTTATTGGTTTACTGATGTTGGTTACTGATTGATTGATAAACAGGTTTCTTGTTTTGTTTTGTTTTTTGTAGAGAGCAAAAAAGTAATTTGAAGTCAATTTAGTGTTTGGGTCAAATTTCACAGATGACCTTGTTTGACATTTTTCATAAAGGATTTTTTTGAGTAATAGAAAAGACCATAAGATTTAGTTGGGAAGATAGTCTTGCTGAGTGACCCTGGGCAAGTTCCTAACCTCTCAGTGATTCAGTTTCCTCTTTTTTTTTTTTTTTTTTTAGATTTTTTTATTTTATTTCTTTGACAGAGAGAGATCACAAGTAGGCAAAGAGGCAGGCAGAGAGAGAGGGGGAAGCAGGCTCCCTGCTGAGCAGAGAGCCAGATGTGGCTGGATCCCAGGACCCTGAGATCATGACCTGAGCCAAAGGCAGAAGCTTTAACCCACTGAGCCACCCAGGCGCCCCAGTTTCCTCATTTATAAAATAAAGCCCCTTATCTATTTTACAAGGTTGTTGTGTGAACCAAATGAGTTAAATAGGAAGAATGCATTTTGTTATTTGAAAATGCTGTGCAAATGATTAGTACTACATTTTAAAAATAGGACATAGAGATTGAATGGCAAATGAATATCTAAAGAACTATGACCCCGGAATTTACATGTTCATAGCTAGCTATATCACCACCTCATTTTCCTAATATTTTTTCCTAATATTTTTATAAGGTGAGGGGCATATAAAACAGTACTATTGGGAAAAAAAGTATTTAAAAAGTGTTAGAATTGAACCAATGTGAGGGCTTTGAAGTGTATCTGTATTAACTCAAACAAGAAATGATTGTTATGTCAAAAGATGTTTAGTGTTATTTGCCTTTTTATTAATTAGAGAAAAATAACTTAGTATGATCCTGGTGTAGTAGTCTCTGTTTTTTTTAGGAAGTGGGAGATAGGTCTTTCTGATGCCTTGTTGCAGGGATCCTCAACCCTTCTGATCGATCTTTTCTTATCCTGAACTTATTTTCTGTACATTATAAATAATTTCTTGTATTTTAAATTACCTTGTTGAAGATGTTTTCTCATGCCCTTTAATATCTACCGTAGTACTTTATAATAATCTGGCCTTCAGTTATTTTTTGTGTAATTTTCTTTTGTTAGGAGCATTTTGTGATATATATTTCTTAGGCTTATTTAATACATAGCTGGAACTATGTTCCTTTATTGGACCTTTCTCTACTAAGAAACTTCCAGAATGTGGGTGGGTCCCTTGTCCTTGTCTTGATATTATCTGCCCTCAAAGTTATAGTACTTTTGGTGCTTGCTTATGGTATCTTAACCCAGAGAATATTTGAGCCTAAGTGGGTTCCTCTTGGCTGTCTCATTCCTGAGAAAATCCTAAAATTCATAGAAAAAGAGATGCTATGAACAGTGATAAACATTTTCAAAGACAAGTGATAAGAAGTCTTAATACTTTGTAGCCCATTGTACAAACCAGCATATTACTATAGTAGAAAAGCCTACCTGTTTTATTTCCCTTTTTACCTGTTTTTTTCTCTTTCCTCCCTCAAGTTCAGCAAACATTAAAACTCAACACTTTATGATATAATATTGGATTATTGTGGACATTTATATTTTACTGAAAAGTATCAAGAGAAAAATAAACTTAGTTTTTTGTGTTTTCTTCTATTCTTATTTTTTTGTACATGTATTTTTTCACATCAAAGTCAGATGATACTCTGAGTTTTTTACCTTTTTTTTTTTAACTCAACATTGTGGAGGAGAATCTTAAACATTGAGGGATATTATGTGTTAGTCACTGTGCAAAGTACGTTTACTGGGTAGGGGTACCTTTCTATTTGCCTGGAATGCCTTCCCTTCCTTTTGTCTGTCCTGTGAATTTTCACTTAGCCTTCAAGTGTGAAATAAGACGTGAACCCCTACCCCTAGGCTGAAGGAGGTACTGTATTTCTTTGCTTCTCTTAGCTCTTTGTACTACCTCTAGGTACTTGTACTTTGATTTGTTTTATTTACTAGTTTGTTTCCTCTGCTGGGACTGTGGGTTCCCTTAGGGCATCAGTTTAATTCTCTTCCCATTTCATCTCTATATGTTAAATGTCTGAATGAATGAATGTAAAAGTGAATGATTTTGTTTTTGTTTTACAAATCATATGAAGTAGTAATCATTACTCCCTGTTTTACAGATGCAGAATCTTAGGCTCTCAGACTGAGTAACTTTGCAGGTCATAGAAGTAGGAACTGAGGATGGTGGAAAAATTAAAATCTAAGTCCTTTCTACAGTGTCACACTGCCAGAAGGAGTAACAGCTAGTAAATTTTAGAACCGGAATAATCCAGGCTTCTAGATTTCAAAGTGCCATGCATATCTCTATATTATACTTATATTGATGTATTTAAAACATCAATTGTTTTTATATTTATGTAATATATATTTATATTTATTTTTATATAAAATTTATATTTATATTTATATTATGAAGTATTTAAAACATCAATTGTTTTAATATTGCATATTAAAAAATATGCAATAGAGCATATTTTTCAAAATCTATTTTGTTTTCTGTCCATAAATATAAAAAAAAGTGTCTATAATTTTTTATATGTGCTTCTTCCCCTCCCTGCCCACACCAAAAAAATTGAAATCTCAGATAAAATGTTATCATTTCACTTCTTTGTATGAGCCCACTTTGATTTTTCATTTACCTGTATAGTCATGATCTTAGAAAACAAAACACAGAAACATTTATCTCTTTTTTTGTTTTGTTTTCTGGAGTTACTTATCCTATGATTTCTAAAAGCCAAGGTAAAAATGTCATTATTGCTATCTGAAAATTAGTATTCAAATATAATACTTGGTATGGGCCTGGCACCCTGAAGTTAGGTACCTTGTGCATTTTATTCAGTTCTCAGCTGGATTCCTTTTAACTAATTATGATGAGTAGGATCATTTCTGTGAACTCTCTGGTCTTCTCACTTGTCATAATAATTCTGAAGTTTAGTAATTCAGTTGTTAGGTTTGTTGTTAAGTCAGCCAGTCTTCCTATGAAGAAAGTTAATAATCTAGGCTTCATTTAATTTCTTTCAGTTTATTTGAATTTATGGATTTATTTTATTTATTTTTTGCAGTCTTTGTGTTAGTTATCTTCATAATTTTTCAGTTGCCTCAATAAGACAGTAACAGGAAGAGCTGTGGACAGGGAAACCCAGATTTCTGTACATTCATTGTGACCATTGCACTTCACTTCTCTGGATGTTTTTCCTACTGTAAGATGTGAAGTTAGGCTAATTATGTATAAGGATCCTTCTAAATCAAGCATTCTATAATTTAACTCCTTGGAGCTGTTTTACAGAATAATATAGAAGTTTGTATTATATTCTTGGACTTTGTTTTTGGAGAATGCTTTTCTTCTGCAGATATCAAAGTACTTGTGTTTCTTGGCCACTATATTCCAGAGAAAAAAATGTGATAAAATAACTGAAATTAGAATATTTGAGCTTTTAATTGAAAAGAGTGGCTTATAATATTATGTTATGAATTTCATAGAATATTTTAATATTCTTATTATATGATAAATATACTTTTAATGTTATGTTTTATTATATATTACATTATATTCATATATAATTCTAATGTAGAATTTTTAAAGACTTAAAAAAGTAATTACTGAGGGTATATAAGATTTCTTACCCCTAAAAAGATCGCCTTCAAAAAATTTCAACTTTATTCAAAGTAGATGGATTGAAATAAATGTTGACTACCACTTATAAGTCCTGAAATTTGATTTAGAAAAAAACTGTTATTGCAAGAACTGAGCTGATATAGTCTGGACACCTGTTGATATTGTTTAAAGGAGACTCTAGCATGTTCAGCTCAAATGTATTGTTATTGCTATTGTGTTGATAGAATATGCTTAGAGACTACTGTTTTGTAAACAAATTTTTATTGATTTTAGAGGAAGGGACTTGTTGAATGAGACCACTTAGAAATTAAGCAATTTCTAATTGTATAGAGTGGAATTCAAATTTGTAAAATTTATTTAACAGCTTATAATAAAAATCTTTAAGGGGGAGAATTTGGGTGTAGATAAGCCTTGGTTTTTTTAATCTTTTTTTTTTTTAAAGATTTTACTTTTTTATTTGAGAAAGAGAGAGCGAGAGACAGCACAAGCAAGAGGAGGGGCAGAGGGAGAAGCAGGCTTGTCACTAAGCAGGGAGCCTGATGTGGGACTCGATCCCAAGACCCTGTGATCATGACTTGAGCCGAAGGCAGACACTTAACCGTCTGAGCCACCCAGGCACCCATAGATAAGCCTTGTTTTTGGTTGCTTAATTAATGATTCTGTATTTTAAAATTATTATTGAGGAATTGATAGAAAGATTTATGTAATTGGCTGAAAATCAAACATCATTGTTTCTATAAAGTGAAGTAGCCAGGCGAGTTAAGATGTCTGTTTAGGATATAGTTCTGACAGATTTTCTGTAATGGGGTGATTCTAAAAATTCACATTAGGGAATTATTTTCTGGATTATATATTGCTAGATATTATATATGGCTATTTATAGTTTCTAGGCAGGTGAATAACTCTTGAGATGGTAACGGGATGAAAAAAAGAAAATTGATCGATAAGAAAATGCCAGTTGGGGGGCACTTGTAATGAGCACTGGGTGTGATACAGACTGATGAATCACTAAATTCTACCTGAAACTAATAATACACCATATGTTAATTAACTTAAATTTAAATTAAAGAAATAAACCCAAACCCCCAAACCCAAACAAACAAAAAAGAAAATGCCAGTAAAGACATGAACTGCTATCCTTTGTAAAGCCTTCATATAGTGTTTACTTGAAAAAGTAATGGCTGATAATGGAAGCGGAGTATATCTGAGAGAGTGTTGGTGGGAAAAAAGGCATAGGCTGTTATAGATGATCATATGCAGTATTTTAAAGCTTTTTCCTTTGAGATGTGTATTTTTGGGGGTAGTAAGTATACTTGCCCATGGGCATATTTAGGAAACGTTTTAATGTGGAGGGAATGAATTACAAACTAGGATTTTAGGATATCATTGTCTGTAGATAATACTTAGATAAATTGAATCATCAACTGCTTTGACTTTAATGTAACCTGTATGTTTTAGTAAGAGGTGGTTCTATGGAATTATTTGCTTGGAAAACAAACCAGAGATGAGAGAAATAACTGAAAGAATTTGCTTGATCCTTTGTCCCAATCTAGGAGCTAAATCATGTTGACACAAATATAAAATAATCAGGCTTGGTTGCCATTCTTTCTGAGCATCATGACAGTTCCCAAGACCCATTTATTTTGGTAGATTAAACTTAATTTTTATTGGGATTTAAAAAAGATAATTGGTAAGAAGTTATTTTTAAAAATCACAACAGAATCCCTTATTCACAGAATTCTGAATACATGTTGGATTGTAGTTCTTCAACATATGTTTTCTAAGAAAACAAAAAATGTACCTTGATAGGAGAATCTTAAGATTTTTCCTCTATGAATTCATGTGATATTTCTTACAGATGGACTTTACTGTGGTTTTTTAATATTCATTGATTCATTGAACAAATACCTACCAAAAACACATAATTACTTTTCTCATGGTGATCAGTAGGGATGACTTACAAAATTATTCTTTTATGTTGTATTGTTCTTGACCTTGTGATAATATATTGATGTGAGTCAGTCCTATGTGATGGCAGATAAATAAACAAACAAACTTTTATTTATGTGTTTACATTTTTATTATATATTAATGTAATACATATTTAATATATTATTTTTATTTATATTTATTTTTAATTCTTTCTCTCTCCCTTTATGTCAAGATGAGAATGTAGTTTTTTTCAGTCTAAGGATTTTTAATAGTCTAGTTTTCTGTTTGCTCATTTACTAATTAGGTATTTATGAAACACATCTGGGACTTGAACATTAGCTTAGATAAAAAATGAACAGTTTTGTTAATTTTCTCATCCCTGTATACATATGTTTACCATCTCCAGAAATTTTCTTGTGTGTTTTAAAAATGAGTTAATATTGTGATGAATTTTGAGTACATAGCTTAGTTTTTGGGGCATAGTATTTATAAAAACATTAATTGGATTCTGTTTTGGAAACCAGTTAACTTTTTTAAGGAAAACCAGTTCTGCTCTTTTAAGCCAATTTGTCCTGTTAATCTAAAGGGATTTAGGTGAGAGTCTCATGCAAGTAATACCTTTTGTTTGTATTCTTATCATTTATATAGAATCTAGATTCTCTGATTCTTGATCAGTTCATCACTACTGAATAAATCAATTACTAGTAGAGTTTACCCGTTGTCTTTGTACTTTAATTTTAGGCATGCGCACTTTTGCTGTTTTGCAACACTTATTTCATAAGATTAACAGCTAAGCAAATGATTTAATCGAGGCATGTAAAAGTAAGTTTGAGTGCCATGTCATTTAAATGTTATCATTTAGATGTGCTTAATTTTTGTAGCTGTTTCTTTAATTTGGTTAACATATTAAATATTTAAAATGTTATTTTCTGATCCTATGTATAAAAATTGCACTTTGTTCCATGATGGAATAGTTTGGTAATGGAGTAAATTATGTTTTTAAACCAAATTGGTTTTCCTGTTTTATTTATGCTTTTTAGGTGGCAGCCAATGCACACATTCCTCCAGACTACCTCCTTAAAATTTGTGAGCGGATTGGTCCCTTACTAGATAAGGAGATCCCTCAGAGTGTTCCTGGGGTACAGACATTACTAGGTGTTGGTCGGCAGTCTCTGTTACGGGATGCCAAAGGTAAGATTTTCAGTTTTCAGAGGAAGGAGTGGAGAACAGCATGTTTTTATGTTAAGTAAATGTTCCCATGCTTTCCTAAATACTAATTTTCTTCTAGTTTTTCTTATTTTGCCAGTCTTATTTTCTTAGTGTACAAGTAAATATAATATAAAATCTTTTTGTAATCCTATGGAATAGAGATCTTAAAAGATCATTGCTCTGATTAGTACAGTATGAATGCTTAAAAGTCTTTCATTATGTTTTAATATTTTTAAGTATTATGAGTCTTTATATCATCCTAATCACATATACTTTATAACAAGTCAATGAAAAATAATATGTAAAATTTATATATGATAGGTAAACATTTTTGTAATAGAAAATATTTTTAGAAAATCAACCTCTTAGTGACTATTCAACAATAGTTTTTGTATGCCACTGTTTCCAGTCTTTTAAAGATTTTCCCCAAAGTTTCTCATGGAACCCTAATTTGTAAAATATATAAAGTAGTATTTCATGAATATAAAAATGTGAAATTAGGCATTAAGGATGCCTGTTAGTGTAATAAATGCTTCAGGTCTAGCAGCTAATTTGTTTTATTAGCATCATGTTTTTTAAAAATTCTAATTCACAAAGGTAAATAGCTTAAAAAATACCAGTTTTAAACATCTCATTTTATAATATAAGGAAATTCTTTAAATCATTTAATTTGGAAGCTTTCAAGAGAACAGTAGAGGGGTGCCTGGGTGGCTCAGTCTGTTAAGTGTCCAACTCTTGATTTCAGCTCAGGTCATGATCTCAGGGTTGTAAGATTGAGCCCTGTGTCTGGCACGATGCTTGGCATGGAGCTTGCTTGGGATTCTCTCTCTCCCTTTCCCTCTGCCTTTCCCCCCCCTCAAAAAAGAGTAGTGAAATATTCTTGTATCACAGTTGAATTATTAAGAATATTTCATATTTACCTGAATTTCTTGACATAAACATGAAATACAAAAAACACAGCTATTTATAGTCATTTATCATCTGATATGCAATATTGTTACCTGTTAAAGCACAGTTGGCAGCCACTCTATAATATGACTATGCACCAAGTATAAATGTTTCTGAATTTCACCTGGCATACTTGCTTATACAGTTTTATGTAAGTAGAAATATATAAGAAATATACAAGCCTAAAGATCATGAAGGACCAATACAAAATTAAAACCTTATTAATCCATGACATATTTATATGATTCAAATACATACATAATAAAAGCTTTAGTTCTAGATCAGCACAGAAATAAAATATCTGGGAGTTATATTAAAGTGTTGTTATTTAACAGTCATCATGTAGTTTATAACACGTTTAAAAATATGCATGTTATTTTTTATTGTGGTATTAATAGTTAAAAATATATTCCAACAAATGAAATTGAAAACAGACATTTACCTCTGAGGTACAATTTAAAAAAACACTGTTCTATTTCTTGACTAACTTTTGAATCTTTTTGAATAGACTGTAAGAGTACACTATGGAATGGGTCTGCTTTTGCAGCTTTACATAGAGGCAGACCTCCAGAACTACCTGCAAATTATGTGAAACCTCCAAATGTGGGTGAGTAATGTCCATGTCAACTATGAACATATTCTTGATTTGTTTTTCCTGAACACATTATACACCCAAAAATAGGTACTAGAATTAAATTTGAAGTATAAACAAGCTGCTTACATTCTTGAGGGGTTTCATGGTTGGTACAACTTTTTTAAAGTATTTTTATTTAATGTGATTAGGGTTTTGTGATCTTGTTTTCTTTATTTTCCTTCTTTCTGCCTTATTTTCTTTCTTTCTTTATTTTCTTTCCATCTTTCTTTCTTTCTTCTTAGCAGAAGCATTTCCTTTTTTATATATTATAGATGTTTTTAACCATATGGATGTTTGTTTACATATCTTTGTGCTAAGTTTAAAGGTTTTATAGGGAACTATGTAGAAATAGGTTTCAGAACAAAACAAAATACATTCTGCTTATATTGTTTACTAAACATAATGATGTGATAAGTTTTATGTCTTTATTAACACACAAAAAAATCACCCTTCACCTTTTTAAAGTTTACTGAAATTTGCATGTTCCATTCAGATTATTCCTGGGGCATCTCTAGCCAGACCATTATGGAGAAATAACTAGTAGTGGTTTCTAAGGAGACCTAGCTACAAAACCATTTGTACTAAAACTCTTAAAAAGAATGCATAAACAGCTAGATGAGTAATTGCCACTCTGCTTCCCTATTTTCTTACTCTTCTAAAAAATTATTTTATGTAGTGCCTAGGGCCCAGAGAATATTCCTTAAATACAAATTGAAAAATAAAAATACTTTTTAAAAGGAATACTATTTTACATAATAATCTTATAGAAGTTATTTACCCCAAGAGGCTAAACAAATTTAGGCTAGAAATAATTTCAAAAGTTATTTAGACAAAATTATAGATGAAGAGTCATAATAAGGGTTATTGAAGTAAATTAGATACTTTGGTGTATGAATATTGTAATCTGTGAAGTTTTGTCTCTCTCCATATATATTAAACCACTCCGAAATGTATTCAAAGATGTTGTATTGCACTATATGGCCTCTTTTACCTGTCAAGGATAGAGTGCATTAAAATCTCCTATGACAAATGTAAAAAACCCCCCAAAAAACAATACTCATCCATAGCCTGGATGTTACTGGGTGAAGAAGAGTACTGATTTGGGTCTAATTGGACATGGCATTTCTAACTTTTTTTTTTCATTTTCCAGGGTGGTTTGTTTACCCTTTAGAATTTTCTAGTGTTCACTTTTCCCCTAAAGCTTTATTTCTAATTAACTTATTGACTTGAAATAAGATGGCTATTATTCATGCATTTATTTATGTTCAAAAGATACAATATTTTTAACCACACTAACATTATTTGCAATGCTTTGTACTTCTTTCAATGGTCACATGTAAAGCACTGAGGAGCAGCATTTAGAGTATTGGTTTTCCATCTTTGTTTAGTCTTTCTTCCCTTCCCTTTTTAAAGACTATCTTATCTATATATATTCAAACTTCTACCAGTTTTGTTCAGTGAACACTTACATTCTGACTTAGATCACTTTGTTTGGTTTATAGTAATTGCTCAGGAATTTTAGTGTTCCTGGCATTGATGCTTTCACATTCTTAATTCTGCCCTGTTATTTGAAGAGGAGCTATTAAAGTAGAGACAATTCAACCATGATGTATTTTCATGTAGTATATAGTAGTCAAAAATATTTAAGTTTGGGATATTTAGAATTCAGAACCTGGTAAAAACTCAGAGGAGCTGACTAGGAAGGTAGCAAGATGAATCAGAAGTCCTCTAAAATTTGTGATTTAAGAGTTTTCTCATTAAGGGCTACAGTTCTGCATAGCTGCTTTAAAATCAGTCAGTTTTATAGTTTCCTAATGTAAATAAAACTTAATCAAAAAGGTGGAGCACCTGGGTGGCTTGGTCCCTTGAGCATCTGACTCTTGGTTTCAGCTCAGGTTGTTATCTCATGGATCCTGAAATTGAGCCTCCTGTCAGGCTTTGTGCTCAGCAAGGAGTCTGCTTGAAAGAGTCCCTCTACCGCTCCCCCAACTCAATCGTGTGTGTGTGTGTGTGTGTGTGTGTGTGTGTGTGCGCGCGCGCGTGTGTGTGTGTTTTCATGTGTATGTTCATGTGCATGCTCTGTCTCTCTCTAATAAATCTTAAAAAAAACTTAAGGTAATCTTGAAAGTTTAATTAATGAATCTTAGAACATTAGCGATACCATTTAAAAAATGTATTGATTGATTGATTGATTGAGACAGAGAGAGCAGGGGATGGGGACTGGAGGGGCAGAAGGAGAGGGAGAGAGAGAATTTTAAGCAGGCTCTATCTCACTACTCTGGGATCATGACCTGAGCCAAAATCAAGAGTTGAATGCTTAACTGACTGAGCCACCCAGGCGCCCCAGTAACACCATTTTTTGACAGAAGTGTTTCTTGGTCAAGTAAATGTGAGAAACAGTGAGTTTAAAAAATTATAGAACAAAAAAATGATGCATGTAGTAGGCCTGCTCAGAGCCTTTCATATGCTAAATGCATTGTGAATCACCTTTTTGGGAATGTTTCCTAGATAATTTGGCAGTAGAAACCCCTTTTCCAAAATACTTGTAACATTCTGAAAATTTCCTGGAAATAGATTTGAGAAGCTGGGTTATAAACCCCTATTTACACCAGAAAAAGATAAAGTCCAGAGAAGTATGGGACTGACAGAAGTTATACTGCTTGCCTTCCAGACATTCTATTTCCTATACCGTATTTCCTTGGTATAGCAGATCTGTACTTACAGAGCACCAAAAATAGAAGATTAGCCATATTACAGTTTTTTATTTATTTAGATTTGTTTATTTATTTTTAGAGAGAGTGTGCATGCACACATGGGTGGGGGAGGGGCAGAGGGAGAAGGAGGGAGGAGATTCCCCACTGAGGGAGGACTCTGACTTGGGGCTGGACCTATGACTTGATCTGAAATCACGAGTTGAATGCTTAAGTGACTTAGCCACCCAGGAGCCACTATTACTTTTATTTTTTAAGTCAAATATGGTATAATTCATATAAAATAAAATTTTCCCTTTTTAAGTGTCCAACGAGTTTTGATAAACATATGCATTTGTATAACTAACAGCACAGTAAAAATGTAGAACATTTCAGTCATCTCCTGAATTTCCTCATGTCTCATTGTAGTCAATCCTTTGCCCCTCCCTGTATTTCTGGAACCCAGGAACTTCTCTCTCTATTCTACTTTTACCTCATTTACAATTTCATCTAAATGAAATAATAAGCACGTAGTCTTTTGTTTATATCTGATTTTGCTTAGAACCTAGTGCTTTTTTTGATTTATGCATGTCATTTCCTGTATTGGTAATTTATTCCTTTTTATTACTGAGCAGTATTTCATTGTATGGATGGATATACTGTGAAATGTTTGTTAATTCATCAATTGAGGGGCATTTGAGGTTTTTCAGATTTTGGTTATTATAAATAAAGCTGTTCTAAACTTTCTAATATATGTCTTTGCATGAACATTGATTTTCATTTCTCTTGGGTAAATATCTAGTTAATGGGATTGTTGGATCATATGGTAAGTATAGGTTTAACTTTTAAAGAAACTGCCAAATTATTTTCAAAGTTGCTATCCCATTTTGTATTTCTACCAGCAATGTATAATTTTAGAATTAGCTTCTCAATTTCTACCAAGAAACAGCTAGGATTTTGTTTGGGATTACACTGAATCTGTAGATAATTTTGGGGAAAATTGACCTTAAAAACATTGAACCTTACAATCTAGGAACATGGTATAATTTCCCATTTATTTAGGTCATCTATAATTTCTCATAGCAGTATTTTGTAGTTTTCACCGTACAGGTTTTGCACATCCATTGTGAATTTTTTCCTAAGTGTTTCATGTTTTTTGGTGCTCTTTTAAATTATATATTTTAAATTTTCAAATTTACAGTTGTTTGTTGACAGTAAATGGATGGGTTTGTTTTGTTTTTGTATGTTGATCTTGCTAAATTCACCTAGATCTAATAGCATTTTTTTTAGATTCTTCAGAATTCTCTACATACATGATCACGTTGTCTACAAATAAAGATAGGTTCACTTTTCCTTTCTAATCTTGTCTGTGTTATGGTTCTTTGTCTTGAACTAGTGAACTGCTAGTGCTTCAAGTATAATGGTGAATTAAAATAATGAGACTGAATATCCTTCCCTAGTTGCTGATTTTAGGGGGAAAGCAGGCAGTCTTTCACCATTAAGTATGATTGTAGATGCCTTTATCAGTTTGAGGATGTTCTTTTCTGTTCCTACTTTGCATAGAGCTTTTATCATAAATAGATATGTTCCACTTTTTAATTTTATCCAGTATAGTTAGACTTATACCAATTATTTCTTGGGGCTCATTTTAACTGGTATTTTATGTAAAATAGTGCTACCCAATAGAACTTTCTGTGATAATGGAGATGTTCTATTTGGTGCCATGCAAAACAGTAGGCACCAGCCACATGGGGCTTTTGTATCCAAGGAACTCAATTTTTAATTTTACAGAATTTTTATTAATTTTAAATTCTATAACCACATATGGCTAATGACTATTATAATGGACAGTGAGAATCTAGAACAATATGAAAACCAATAAGCAGCTTTCTGGATAGGTACATAATTTAGTAATAATGTATTGACTGATGATTCATTTTACAAATTTAACCTGGAATGTTTTCTACTTTTGTACTTAGAAACTACGTTTAGCTTTTCCTATTTTGATTTTAGTAACTCACTTCAAAGATCATATTGTGCCACTTCTTTCTGAGTTTCACAATTGTATTTGGCCCAAAACAATAAAATTCTGACCTTATCTGGACTTTCTACAGTATGGGATTATTTATTCAAATATTCCCATCCTTTGTGCAGTTAATCAACAATGTTATTTAGTAATTTAATGAAATGGAGGTGAGGGAGCATGGCATAGCAGACTGACTACTTTAATACTTTACATATATGTGTGCTTACGTTTATCAAGAGTGAATTTCCAAATCCCTATAGGGAAAGAGCAAAGGTGCCTATGATATTTATGTTATTACAAGTGTAAGCTCCAGTCATGCCATTTCATTAGCTGTATGCTTGGCTAATCAAATTGGATTTGCATTATGCCCAAATTAAATCAAAGGAAGAAAATTGAACTAAATTGAAAATAATATTAATACCTAATGCTACTCAAAAAAAATCCTGGAGCATATGTAATTAATATTTGTAATATCATTTGAGATCTTGCACTATAATCACTAAATATTGTTTCTTCATTCCTTTAAAGATCAGTATTTGTTTTCGAAACTTTGTAAGTAGTTGTACTAAAATCTGAAAATAAAATTTCATACAAACACAACTCTGCTACTGAGCTAGTTTTTCAGTACAGAAGCACTTTCAAAAGTCTGTTTCATGTCCATTTGAAATGAGTATTTGAAAGTACTAGTCTTATAGTTATTTTCTGTCAAATTAAAAGTTTCAGAAATTTTCCTAATTATTATATTCTAAACGATTTCCATAAAATTATCTATAGAAATAATGGCAGCGTGGCTTGTTTATTCTAGTTTGAGACAGACATTATTACCCAAGGAACAGATGTACAACCTTAAGTTTCTAAACTGAATCGAGGGCAGGATATGACAGGACTATTTTTAAGCCTTTTTTTCTCTTTTATCTTTAGTAAAATTGATATATAGCGTTGTCCTATAATTTATGTAGTAGGCCTGTAATTTATACTCTATATTGCTCAGGAGGCCTGCATTAACTCTGAAGCCAAATTAATATTTATATATTACCATAAGCTTCCATTTAGCATTGATTGGCTCTTGACTTATTGGCCATTGTATGGTTATATGTCACACTTAAACCCATAATTCACTTGGAGGTGGGAAACTCATCACTTGTTTGTATGTAAATGTAAATTGAAAGAAAGTCTAATTTAAATTTTTTATTTTGCTGAGATGACTGGGTTTCTGCCAGGAATACGTGTCATCCTCCCTCTCTAATTTTATGTAGTTCTTATCTCTTGCCCATAGATAACACTTTTGCCAGGCCATGCTTTTCCTTGCCTCCTCCTCTGTACTTACCATCTTCCTCCTTTTTGTACTCACATAATTGTGCATGAAACAAATTGATTCTGAAGTCATTACTTTTATGTATCTGGAGAGGAGCAGGGGTTTCTTGTCACACCTGCAAGTAATTAGAACCAGAAAATAAACTCAGAATCTTTTTTAAGTGCTACATTGTGAGTGCTCACTAAAAATTACATGAATAGAAGTAGTATAATTGCTGCCACATGGAAACTTAAGCATCCCTTTTAAAGGCACTGATATGATTTTATACAGCTCATAAGTTTGTTGTTTGTATCCATTTCTTGAGTCAATATTTTATTAATATTAGGATTAATAATTTGTTTCTTTATTTGAAAGAAAAGCAGCTTTTATTACATGAGGCTTAGAATCATCATGTAAAGTATAATAGAAAAGAATTTATTCCTATTTTGAACATTCTTTTCCTTCCTCATTATTTTTTGTCATTCCTTTAGCTTTTTCTTTCAACATATACCATAGCATTCTAAAATAATTTTTTAGTATTTGTTTTATACCTTTTACTCAGTACCTTATAGAAATAGAACTTCATATTTATAGTTCATAAAAGTAAGCTATAAAGCAATTTCAGATTTGTTTAGTTGGAGGAAAAGGCAGCCTAATAAAACTTCTGTGTATAATAACCAAATGTGGTTAAATGGTTTAGAAGATAATAAAATAAAAATTTAGGATACTTATTCTCAAATTATATTAAGTGAACTTTGTGGAAAGTTTGAATGGAATTAGAAATATTGTTTATTTGCTATATCTCACTTAATATTATCCTAGGAGTAAGACATTCAGTGATCATGAATTTCAATACTCTATGGGACTTACTGGTGTAATTTAAATTGTAGTGTGGATGAGTGTTGTGGGATGGGAGTGACATCAACCTTAAAGATTATAAAGCTGTTATGTGTGGTTAAGGTTTCAGAGACATAATTTGATCCATGAAAGAAATAACTGTTGTCTTGTGCTTTTACTGTAGTTTTCAGGTTTTATTAAAATTTGTTTCTGATCTTTTTCTGGCCTTTTTTATGACTTTTTTTTTGTTTAGTTGTTAGAGCTTTTTTGGGGAACCCTTAAACCAAGCTTCACACAGAAGATATTACTAGTCATTATAAATCTAGAATTTACACTGAATTTCATGAGTCACTTTCCACTGTTCTTGAAAGAGTATTTTCTTAGTTTATTGTCCTCTCTACTTATAGGAGCCATTATGTTCAAACGCATTATCTATCTATCTATCTATCTATCTATCTATCTATCTATCTATCTATCTATCATCTATCTATCTGTCATCTATCTATTTATAAAGATTTATTTATCTGAGAGAGAGAGAGCACATAAGCAGCGGAGAGTAGCAGAGAGAGAGGGAGGAACAGGCTCCCCATTGAGCAGGGAGCCCAATACAGGGCACCATCCCAGGACCCTGGGATAAGGATAATGACTTGAGCCATAAGCAGATGCTTAACCGACTGAGCCACCCAAGCTCCCCAGTTCAAGTGCATTTTAAACAATCAGAAGTTTGCTTATCTGCTGTGATTCTATTTTCTGATTAAAATTTTAAAAAAATAAAAGTATAAATGTTGATCAGGTGATTTTTTTTTTTTGTAAAAGAGAAAAGACTTATCCAAAATTATTTTAGCTTTTAAATAGATCTTGTTTCCTGAAAAATTTTGTATTTGAAGATGATTTTGATGATGATGGGTGTGGTATTAGAAGCCTGATTTGTGAACAGTAGGCCTTTTTGCTTTTGTGAATGAAGCTTTAAGACTATATTTTCAGGGGTGCCTGGGTGGCTCAGTGGGTTAAAGCCTCTGTCTTCGGCTCAGGTCATGATCTCAGGGTCCTGGGATCGAGCCCCACATCGGGCTCTCTGCTCAGCAGGGAGGCTGCTTCCCTCTCTCTCTCTCTGTCTGCTTCTCTGCCTACTTGTGATCTCTCTCTCTCTCTGTCAAATAAATAAATAAAATCTTTAAAAAAAAAAGACTATTTTTTCATTAGCAGTTATTGGCTGAGCCTCTGGTATGTTTTTGATTCAGTCTTAAGCTTCTGCTGAAAGCACGCCTCTCTACATCATCCTCCATCCAACCTCCGTATTCCTGAGGTTTATCCTTGAGGTAGGTGTGTAGCTACTATTTCTTAGAAGTTCAAAACTTTGCTTTATTGTTTTGAAGTTGTTTTCAGTGGATTTTAAAACATTTCTTGATCCAGCAGGCATCCTTTTAGAATATGATTTTGGTAATATCCTCTGTCTTTGATTCTCTTCATAAGATTGGCCTACAAAAGTCGGGTTGAGATTATTCTTTAAAATAGCTAGACCTGATACCTTCCAGTGTTACTGGTGGAGTCATATTTAAACTCTCTGGGTTGTTTATGGCTTCTTTGGATATGAAGTTAGATTGGCCTGTGGTTAAAAAGAATATTGAGGAGGGCACATATTGCATGGAGCATTGGGTGTGGTGCATGAACAATGAATCTTGGAACACTGAAAAAATAAAACTTAAATTAAAAAAAAGACTAATTCATTTTAACTTTCAGTGTCATTTACAGAAGAATTGGAAATATTCTGTTTAATTTTAAATAATCTGTCTTAAAGTTTAAAAATGAAAAGTTAGAAAATTATACAAGAATTTCATGAACACTGGGGCACACTAAAGAACAGAGAAGTGTTTTATTGAAAGGTATTGGGGTGCCTGGGTGGCTCAGTGGGTTAAAGCCTCAGCCTTCGGCTCAGGTCATGATCTCAGGGTCCTGGGATCGAGCCCCGCATCAGGCTCTATGCTCAGCGGGGATCCTGCTTCCCCCTCTCTTTCTGCCTACTTGTGATGTCTCCCTTTCAAATAAATAAATAAAATCTTTAAAAAAAAAAAAAAAGAATTTCATGAACACTAGGTATAGCACATTAGTAGATTGTGGGTGACAGGTAAAGTTCCTCAAGTTATGTGACTGATGTATATTAAAAATCAGATAATATCACCAATTTATATACTTTTATTTTATCTGGAGCTTGATGCCAAGTTAATAATATACTGTTTCTCCCAGCAGGTATAGTACTTACCTGGCTTTGGTTAAATATTTTATCTCTTAGCATCATTGATCAGATATTTCTTGTGATATAAGAAGTAAAATTCAGTAAGTTCATCTTGGTAGTGAAAGTCATTTATGGTAATGATTTTCTGGTTTAAGTGGAGAAGTGGTTTTTTTTTCTTTTTTTCTTTTTCTGTTTTGGGAGGAGAGGGAGGGTGGTACATTTTGTCAGTACTAAACTGCTGAATCTCTAGGGTAATTAAAAATAATTTACCTTGTGGGGCACCTGGGTGGCTCAGTCAGTTAAGAGTCCAACTCTTGATTTTGATTCTGGTCATGATCTCAGAATCTGGAGATAGAGCCCTCAGGGCTCCACAGTCAGCTAGGAGTCTGCTTGTGACTTTTCTTTTTATTCCCTTTCTCTCTCTCTTTTCCTTTCTTTTCTTTTCCCTTTTCTTTTCTTTTCTTTTTATGTTTTCTTTTCGTTTCTTTTCTTCTTTCTTTCCTCTCTCTTTTACTCCCCCTCAACACCCCCCAGCTCTCTCTCAATAAAATATAAATCTTGAAAACAAAATTTACCTTGTTAAAGCCTCACTAACTAGAGACCACGAGGAACAAGCCTGTAGTATGACAAAAGCAGATTTATTGATTCAGTAGTGAGGGAGTATACTCCAGAAGAACCATACAAGGCCTCTGGATAAGAGGGAGAAGGGAAGTGTTTTTTATAAATGTTGGATTGCTGCTGAAGAATTCTGAGAAGGGTCTGAAGTCAGTCAGGATTAGTTCTAGATCGGTGGCTGCTTTTGAAGCAGATTGAGAGAAGTAGGAATTAACTAGGGATTGGGTGCTGTCATGAAGTAGGGTGGTTTAGGAATTTGGTATCTCCTGCCAGAAATAAATGCAAATAGCAAAGCAAGTCTGGAGACATTGGTAAGAAAGCAATAATCAATCAAAGAGGTCATTACGATATTTTACAACTGGTGCGTGACCTTGGGAAAAACTGTTTTCTGTTAACTTTGCAGATGGCTTTATCTGTGTCTATCCTCCTAGCCTGATTAATTGCAGGACTGTTTTTTCTTTTTTTTTAATTCTTAGCTGATATTCACTCTTTTTTTTTTTTAAAGATTTATTCCTTTATTTGATATATAGAGAGAGATCACAAGTAGGCAGAGAGGCAGGCGGAGAGAGGGGGAAGCAGGCTCCCTGCTGAGCAGAGAGCCCGATGCAGAGCTTGGTCCCAGGACCCTGAGATCATGACCTGAGCCACAGGCAGAGGCTTTAACTCACTGAGCCACCCAGATGCCCTGCTGATATTCACTCTTTCAGTTCCAGATATGTTTTGAGTCTTTCAACATATGGTCTTATAAATCTTTTTTAAAAGTTTTTATTTAAATGCAGTTAACATACAGTGTAATATTTTTTTCAGATGTACAATGTAATGATGCAACACTTCCGTACATCGGTGGTCTTTATCTCAACAAGTGCATTCCTTAATGCTCATAACCTATTTAACCCGTTCTCCTACCCACCTCCCCTGTGGTAGCTATCGGTTTGTTCTCCATAGTTAAGAGTCTGTTTCTTGGTTTGCCTCTTTCTTTTCCTTTTGCTTTTTTGTTTTGTTTCTTAAATTCCACATAGCACTGAAATCATATAGTATTTGTCTTTCTCTAACTGACTTATTTCACTTAGCATACCTCTACCTATGTCATTGCAAATGACAAGATTTCAATCCTCTCTGTGGCTGAAGAATATTTTATACACACACACATACACACACACACACACACACACACACACACACACACATGTGTATATATGTATACACCTCACAGTTTCTTTGTCCATTCATCAGTCGATGGACGTGTGGGCTGTTTCCATAGTTTGGCTATTGTACATTATGCTGCTATAAACATAGGAGTGGATGTATCCCTTTGAATTACTATTTTTGTATTCTTTGGATAAATACCTAATAGTGTGATTGCTGGATTGTAGGGTAGTTCCATAGTTAAGTTTAGAAGAAACTCCATACTCTATTTTCACCAGTTTGCATTCTCACCATCAATGCAGGAGGGCGACCTGTACCCTTTTTCCATATCCTTGCCAGCACCTGTTGTTTCTTGTGTTGTTAATGTTAGCCATTCCAACAGGTGTACTTTTAATTTGTATTTCCCTGATGATGAATGATGTTGAGCATCTTTTCATATGTCTGTTGGCCAGTGGCATGTCTTCTTTGGAAATATGTCTTTTTTTTTTTATTAATTTTTATTAACATATAATATATAATATATATATATATATAATAAAAATAAAAACATGCCCCAGGGTACATGTCTGTGAATCTTCGGGCTTACACATTTCACAGCACTTAACAGCACATACCCTCCCCAATGTCTACAACCCAGCCACCCTATCCCTACCCACACCCGCCCTCCAGCCACCCTTAGTTCATTTCTTGAGTCTAGGAGTCTCTTACGGTTTGTCTCCCTCCCCATCCATTCCTGTTTCACTTCTCTCCCCCACTCCCCCAAACTCCTGCCTTGCCTCTCAAGTTCTTCATATCAGAGAGATCATGTGATACTTGTCTTTCTCTGACTGACTTATTTCGCTTAGCATAATACCCTCCAGTTCCATCCATGTTGTTGCAAATGGCCAGATTT
>CM053612.1:50224507-50302837 GCA_028646535.1 Procyon lotor
TGGCACAAAAATAGACACAGATGAATGGAATAGAACAGAAAACCCAGAAGTGAACCCACAACTATATGGCAATTAATCTTTGACAAAGCAGGAAAGAATATCCAATGGGAAAAGGACAGTCTGTTCAACAGACTAGTATTTAAGGGTGTTGGGAAAACTGGACAGCAACATGCAAAAGAATGCAACTGGACCTCTTTCTTACACCACACACAGATGTAAATTCAAAGTGAATGAAAGACCTAACAATGAGACCTGAAACCATAAAAATCCTGGAGGAGAACACAGGGAATAACCTCTTGACATTGGTTGTAGCAGGTTCTTTCTAGGTATATCTCCTGAGACAAGGGAAATAAAAGCAGAAATAATGTATTGGGACTTAATCAAAATAAAAAGCTTTGGGGGCGCCTGGGTGGCTGAGTGGGGTAAAGCCTCTGCCTTCGGCTCAGGTCATGATCTCAGGGTTCTGGGATTGAGCCCAGCATCAGGCTCTCTGCTCAGCGGGAAGCCTGCTCCCCCCCCCTCCCCCGCCTGCCTCTCTGCCTATTTGTGACCTCTTTCTCTCTGTCAAATAAATAAAGTCTTTAAAAAAAATAAAAATAAAAAGCTTGTGCACAGTGAGGGAAACAATCAGCTATACTAAAAGAAAACCTGTGTAAGGAGAAAAAAATAGTTTCAAATGATATATGGTAATGGATTAGTATCCAAAATATTCAAAGAACTTTCAGAACTGACCACCCCAAAAATGCATAATGCAATTAATAAGTGGGCAAAAGGCATGAATAGGCATTTTTCTATAGAACACATATAGATGGCTAATGAACACATGAAAAGATACTCAACATCACTGATCATTAGGGAAATACAAATCAAAAGTACAGTAAGATATCACCTCACACCAGTCAGAATGGCTAAAATTAACAACACAAGAAACAACAGGTGTTGGCAAGGATGTGGAAAAAGGGTACAGGTCCCCCTCTTGCATTGTTGGTGGGAATGCAAACTGGTTCCTGGAAAATAGGATGGAGGCTCCTGGAAAATAGGAAATGGAGGTTCCTGGAAAATGTAAATATGCAACTACCCTACCCTATGATCCAGTAATCACACTAATAAGTATTTTCTCAAAGAATACAAAAATAGTAATTCAAAGGAATATGTGCAGCCTGGTTTTTATATCGGCATTATCTACAATAGCCAACTTATGGAAACAGCTGAAGTCTCCATCAACCAAGGAATGGATGAATGGTATATACATATATACAATGGAATATTTTCAGCCATAAAAAAGAATAAAGTCTTGCAATTTGCAACAGTGGAGATGCAGCTAGAGTGTATTATGCTAAGCAAAACAAGGCAATCAGATGAAGACAAATACCATATGATTTTACTCATAAGTGAAATTTAAGAAATAACAATCGAAGAAAGGGGAAAAAACAGAGAGGCAAATCAAGAAACAGACCCTTAGGTATAAGAACGACCTTGTGGTTATGGAGGCTACGTAGATTGGTGGGGGTGTGGGTAAAATAAGTGATGGGTATTAAGGAGAGTGCACCTATTGTGATGAGCAAAGGGTGTTTAATGAAAGTGTTGAACACTACAATGTACATTTTGAACTAATAATACACTGTATTTAATTTTAATGAAAGCTTTGAACACTACATTGTACCTTTTGAACTAATAATACACCATATTTAACTAACTGGAATTTAAATAAAAACGTAAAAATAAAAAAAATGAAATCTAACTGCTAATCCATGTTGATCTTGTGTCCTGCAACTTTACCGAGAGTGTGATTTTTTCCAAGTTTTTGTTTGAAGCTGGAATTTTCTAAAATTATGTTATGTACAAATAACAATTATGTTTCTTCTTTTCTGATTCAGATGCCTTTTCTTTGTCTTACCTAATTGCTATAGTTAGGACTTCTAGTACTGTATTGGAAAGACAGATGAGAGTGGGCATCCTTGTCTTATTCATGATTATGGAGGAAAAGATTGCAAGTTTTCACAATTGAGTATAATGTTATGTATGGGTTTGTTGTATATGACCTTTATTATACTGAAGTTTGCTCCTTCTATACTGATCTTTTTGAAGGTTTTTATCATGAAAAGATATCATATTTTGTAAATACTTTTGTAGCACAGATTGATAAAGTCGTGTGATTTTTATCTATTAATGTGATGTATTACATTTATTGATTTGAGTATGTTAATCTGTCCTTGAATCCTAGGGTTAAATCACACGGGTCATGTATAATTCTTTTAATGTGTGCTTGAATTTCATTTGCTAATATTTTTTTTTGAATTTTTGCTTCTGTGTTTATCAGGGGTATTGGTATAATAGATTTCTTGTAGTGTCCTTATCTGACTTGGTATCAGAGTAATGTTGGCCTTGTTGAATGATTTTGGAAATGTTCCTTCTTCAATTTTTTGAAAAAGTTTGAGGAGGATTGGCATTAATTCTTTAAGTTTTGATAGAATTTGCCTGTGATGCTGCCTGTCCTGAGGTTTTCTGTGTTGGGGGGATTTTGACTACTGATTCAATCTCTTTACTAGTTACTGATCAGTTCAGATTTTCTATTTATTCTTGATTTCAGTCTTGTTAGGTTGTTCATTTCTAAGAATATATTCATTTTTTCTAGGTTCTCTAATTTGTCAGCGTGTATCGATTATCGATTGTGGTATCTTATAGTCCTATGTATTTCTGTTGTAATATGTCCTCTTTCGTTTATAATATTTTTTGAGTCTTCTCTATTTTTTTTCCTTAGTGCAGCAATTTTATCTTTCAGAAAAACCAGCTCTCAGTTTTGTTTATCTTTTTACTTATTTTTTTCAGCCTCTATTTCACTTATTTCTGCTCTGATCTTTATTAACTTTTCTTCTGCTATTAAGTGCTTAATTTGTTCTTTTTCTCTCTAGTTCCTTAAGGTGTAAAATTATGTTTATTTGAGATTTTTATGCTTTCTTAATATATGTATTTATCTCTATAAGCCTTCCTCAGAACCACTTTCTCAGCATCCCATAGGAATTGATATGTTGTGTTTCCATTTTTTTCAGGGTATTTTTTATTTCCCTTTTGATTTTTTGTTTGTTTGTTTGTTTGACCCATTGATTATTCAGAAGTGTGTTTATTTTTCACATTTGTAGAATTTTCAGCTTTCCCCTTGTTGACTTCTAGTTTCATACCGTTGTGGTTTGAAAAGATAGGTGGTATGATTTCAGTCTTCTTAAATTTGCTATGACTTGTTTTATGTGGTAGCTATCATATGATCTGTCTTTGGAGAGTGTTATGTGTGCACTTGGGAAGAATGTATTCTTATGATGTTGGATGAAATGTTCTATATATGTCTATTAAATCTATTTGGTCTAAAGTATGTTTCAGTTTTGTTTCCTTGATTCTTCTTATGTCTTCTTTGATTCTTATAATTAAAGTATCTTTTTAAAAAAATTTTTAAATTTAAATTTTTATTTAATTTTATTTTTTTCGGTGCCCCAAGATTCATTGTTTATGCACCACACCCAGTGCTCCATGCAATATGTGCCCTCCTTAATACCCACCACCAGGCTCACTTATTCCCCCACTCCCCTCCCCTCCAAAACCCTCAGTTTGTTTCTCAGAGTCCACAGTCTCTCATGCTTCATCTCCCCCTCTGATTTCCCCCAATTCACTTTTCCTTTCCTTCTCCTAATGTCCTCCATGCTATTCCTTATGCTCCACAAGTAAGTGAGACCATATGATAATTGACTCTCTCCAATTGACTTAGTTCACTCCGCATAATCTCCTCCAGTCCTGTCCATGTTGATACAAAAGTTGGGTATTCATCCTTTCTGATGGAGGCATAATATTCCATTGTATATATGGACCATATCTTCTTTATCCATTCGTCTGTTGAAGGACTTGTTATAATTAAACAGGTTGGGTATTAGAATCCTTTCTTTTGTATTCCAGAATATGGCACAGTAACTCATGCATGTGGTTTTTCCGTCTGGCGTTATTTCCCTCAGATGCACTGGGAGCATGCACAAGGACCTGGCAGTGGAGTGGGAGTGGCGTGGGCTTAGCACCTGGGGCTTTGAGGGTGCCCACTGGCCAGTGGGTGGATCTTCTAATTGGAGCACTCCCAGAGATCAGTGGGGTAGACCTGTTGATGATCTGAAGCAGACAGCATGAAACTTGTGCCTTCAGTGCCCTTTGATATTCTCATTTGCTTTCCCCTATTCTTCTCCCTCCCCCCAGTCAAGGAGGTCTGTCCTCCAGAATTCTGGTGCTGCCTGAGAGAAACAGGTCCCTTCAGTTATAAACTGAACATTTGTAGCAGCTGGCAGTCACTTAACATTTTTGATTTCTTCCTTCTCTGTGAGAGTGGTTGCAGTTGTCCACCTCTACTGGAGACAGTGCTACTGAAGCTGCCAAAAATCTCAGACCCTTGCATTGTCATCCTGAGAAGCAGTGCACCCTTGGCAAGTTCCTCCATCTCCTCTGCGTCAAAATTTGTCTCTATTTCACTCTGATAGCATGCTAGATTCTCCCTTCATGCAGGTTGGACCTCCACAAAGTCTCTATTGCCTGTGGGTATCTACTCACTTTTGCACTGTCCAGGTTCCTTTTATCCCATGATCACCATGAGTTGAGGTGGGGCATGCTAGCCTAGTCCCTTGGGTTGCATCCCCCACCAAAGCCCTGTCTACCTGTAGATGTACAGGTAGGTTAAAACCTCCGGGGTATTTTGGTATGATGTGCAGAAGCACTTTTGTTCTGCTATGAATGTCTAATTAGTTGTTAATCAAAGTGGAGAGAAAAGTGGAATAATTAATTTGCCATGATGCTGACATCATTCCCTTAATGAACTTTAAATTTGGATTTGGTATTGATAGTTGTATCCTAGCAATAAAGCATGTGTGATATGAGACTCCAGAAGAAATTTTATTTATAAAATGGAATCATTTTGAATATATAATAAACTAGGACTCTTAAAATAATAAATCTAAGTCACATTTTTCTTCACTGAGTATATAAAATATAAAATATTAAGTTCAGTATAAAATAAATATTTTAGGGTGCCTGGGTGGCTCAGTTGGTTGAGCAACTGCCTTCGGCTCAAGTCATGATCCCGGAGTCCTGGGATCAAGTCCTGCATCGGGCTCCAGCTCCATGGGGAGTCTGCTTCTCCCTCTGACCTTCTTCCCTCTCATACTCACTCTCTCTCAAATAAATAAATAAAATCTTTAAAAAAATAAAATAAATATTTTATACTTTATTACTACTTTTGTACTTTTTCCAGTTTTTAAATTATTACTTTACAATTTTTATCCTACTTGTTATACAGTTGTTTCAGTATGTTTCATCATAGGCTTCCTGATCTTTTTGGTTTAATAATGTCCTTTCTTTGCTTTGACATGTTTTTCACAGAAGTTATGCATTTGCAGTGATCCTTCTATTTCTTCTTGCTTACTGATCTAGGTATTTTGATATGATTGACTGAATTTAGAACACACTGCGTGGTCCTGACTGTTGAAGGAAAAAGCTGATGTAGTAATAAAGATTTCTTAGTATTATAACCCTGTAATAAATCTTTGATTTTGGTTTATTGTTATTAAGTGTTCTCAATATTGGGTCCTGTATTGTCTTTCAGGGTTTTTATTACCGTTTAATATTTGAAATTCTAGTACTAAGCTTTTAAGTCAAGATAATAAATAGTGCATCTTGTGCTGCATGCAAATATTCTAAAATGGACACAGTTTTTCTAACACTGGGATTTTAACAGGTTGGTGTTAGCTTTTTTCCTATGAAATGACAGGATGAATCACTGTTGGAGAGAGCAGTGAAGAGAGGTTTAACATAAGAAAAGAAGCTCATCCTTTTAATAAATTCAGAATGCCACAGAGTGAGCAAGGCAAAGTTATTGTTGAAGACTACCTGAAAAAAATCAGTCTCGTTTGAACTTCATTAATTTGGGTTACAGCACTCCATGTTGTAATTATAAAACAAATAGAATTTGAGTATGTGAAACGATGTATTAATATCTAGCATGTACTGGAATATCATACACTTCAAATTATGACATTTTTCTGTGCTTTTTTTCAAAGACCATTCAGCAGTCTTAATTCCTTCCTTCCTTCCTTCCTTCCTTCCTTCCTTCCTTCCTTCCTTCCTTCCTTCCTTCCTTTCTTTCTTTCTTTCTTTCTTTCTTTCTTTCAAGATTTTATTTATTTGACAGAGAGGGAGACAACAAGAGAGGGAACACTAGCAGGGGGAGTGGGAGAGGGAGAAGCAGGCTTCCCGCTGAGCAGGGAGCCTGATGTAGGCCTCAATCCCAGGACCTTGGGATCATGACCTGAGCTGAAGGCAGACGCTTAACGATTGGATTGAGCCACCCAGGCCCCCTTTGATTTCTATAGGTATTTCAGTAGCGTTTAAAATGTTAATAGAGGGGTGCCTGAGTGGCTCAGTTGGTTAAGGGTCTGCCTTTGGCTTGGGTCATGATCCCAGGGTCTTGGGATCAAGCCCTGCATTGGGCTTCCTACTTGGTGGGGACTCTGTTTCTCCTTCTGCCTCAGCTTCTCCCCCTGCTCGTGCTCTCTCCCGCTCTTTTTCTCTCAAGTAAATAATAAAAAAAAAATTATTAGAAAAAATAACAAATTTTAAGATAACCTTTATATGAATTTTATTCAGTTTTAATTAATTCTTTAAAATGTTCTTGATGGGTGCCTGGGTGGCTCAGTCATTTAAGTGTCTGCCTTCTGCTCAGGTCATGACCCAGGGTCTTGGGATCGAGTTATGCATTGGGCTTCCTGTTCAGTGGGGAGTCTACTTCTCCCTCTTCTCCCTGTTTGTGCTCTCTGTTGCTATCTCTGTCTCTCTCAAATAAATAGATAAAATCTTAAAAAAATAATTCTTGATAAAATTGTGATCTCATATTCTTTCCCTTTTACTGTTTACTAGCACTTCTAATTGATGTTGAGAAAGCATAGAAAATTAAACTGAAATGAGTTAAATTTACTGCTTGTTAGGGCACTCATAAAACTACCCAGTTTTTAAGAGAATGGCATAATGAAATATAGTGCCTATAACATAGGAGAAAGATCCTCAAAGGTGGAAGTGACCAATAATTCACAAGAGAAAACATTAGGTTGGGTAGAATATTTATAAATATTCGGTATAATGCAACAAAGTGAACTAGAAAATTTTACATAAGGATCTCCTTATGTAAGGATCCTTTACATAACGATCTCCTTATGTCCTTACAAACTTGAAATGGTATAAATGTGACTATACTATGAAAAACAATGAGTAGAGATAAAAGGAATGAGAAATCTATATGGGGTTATACTATAGACCTGACAGTGTAAATGATGCTTTCCTAATGGAGAAATAAAGAGCAGGATACCTATATCAGACTAATGCTTGATGTCTGCCCATCTCTCCACTCTAATTATAGGTATTACGCTGAACCATCTAAAATCACTATTTTTTATGTAGAAAGTAGTCAAATACCAACAGTTTCATTCAGTTCAACCCATATTGGATTACTCCAAAATTTCTTTAAAGTCCCAATTAGCATATAGGGGAAGAACCTATAGATTTATAAAAAAGGAATAGATGGTATAATTTCACAGTTTTAAGGTGAGAGCTGGAGACAGCCATCTTTTCTATTAGTTTTCTATATCAAAGAGAGTGATTGCTAAACTGTAAAGGATAGATCAAGCATGGTTAAAGAAAAGAAAAGAAAAGCCAAGATACACGTGTACCTACCTGCTTTAAGAAGCCCAAATGAATTAAATCCTGGTATACTGGAACAGTTTTCACTGCCACATATTCTTTGTGAAGTCAGAGTGGACAGGAGAAATGGAAATGCCCAATGGACAAGTTATAAGAAAGGAAACAAATAGTAGATTCTAGGAATTATAGATTGGTGAATTTAGCTTTAACCCCAGGCAGAATTTTAGACAGGTTTATTGATCAGGTGGTTTGTATACTCTTAGAAAAGAAAGAGGTAAACACTAGGAACATATGTTTACTAAGAAAGAATGTCTAGCTTTATTTCCTCTTTAGCCAATAGATAGTATAAGGCAGCTATTTTAGAAAACTAATGTAGTCTTTGCAGTCCTAAATTGCATTCATAGAAGTGTGTTTGAAAATAATCCATTATATTCTCCGCTGATTAGACCACTAGAATATTTTGCTCAATTCTTGTTTTGTTTTTTTTTTTTAAAGATTTTATTTATTTGACAGAGAGAAACACAGCTAGAGAGGGAACACAAGCAGAGGGAATGGTAGCGGGAGAAGCAGGCTACCTGCCGAGCAGGGAGCCCGATGCGGGGCTCCATCCCAGGACCCTGGGATCATGACCTGAGCCGAAGGCAGACACTTGAACGACTGAGCCACCCAGGCGCCCCAATTCTTGTTGTTTTAAGAGGCTGAGACATTGATGAACTAGAAATTTCTCAGAAAAAAAGCAACCACATTAGTGTTTAGGGTCAAAGAGTGTTTTTCTATAGGGGGTGATAGGGAAGAGAGGTATGTGTAAACTGTGACTGTGAATAATGTCGGAGGAGGGACTTGATATATTGAGAGAAGACATAAGGCACAAGTGATAGCTATCTTTAAATATTTCATGGGTTACCATGTAGCAAAGGGATTTAATTTTTTTTTTTCCAGTGTGGCTCCTAAGGGCAAAGCTTGTATCATTCCCAAAGTTACAGGGAAAGACATTGAGTTCAATTAAAGGTAGAGTCTCCCCAAAATTAAAGTGCCTCAACATATGAATTGGCCATTTTTTAAGAAATAATAATCCTTGCTTTACCAAAAGCAGAGGCTAAATGGCTATCTGCCAGGTATATTATAGAAAGGCTAATTTTGGGAAGAGGGAGGTAGTCCAACACAAACTTGGCAGGGCAGAGTATTAGCATCACCTGTAGAGCTTATTAGAAAAATACATTTCAAAAGTTTTGTATGTATTTGTAGAGATCACTTTCCTCATTAAGGTATCTTATTCATGAAATTGGGTAAATGATGAAAGCTTTGCTCAGTGGAATGTAAATTCCATGAGGATGGGATCTTGTTTGATTTGTTTATAAGCTGTATTTCTAGTGTCTGTCATAGTGCTAAGCTCATAGTAGGTGGTCAACAAACTAGGTTTTAAAGAAAAAGTAGTTATTCCATTGATAGCTGTTCATTGCTGTCTGTGACTTAATAAATTTAAAACATACAGAAAGTCTTATCCTGTTCTTACTTGAATCTTTAAGCATTTTGGTCTATCACCAAGTTAATTCATTTATCTTACCTCTTAGAGAACATTTAGGTGCCTATTTTACAAATTTTTTTTTGTTAAAATTTTATTTATTTATTTGACAGAGAGAGAGAGAGAGACCACAAGTAGGCAGAGAGGCAGGCAGAGAGAGAGGGGGAAGCAGGCTCCCTGCTAAGCAGAGAGCCCTATGCGGGGCTCGATCCCAGGACCCTGAGATTTCGACCTGAGCTGAAGGCAGAGGCTTTAATCCACTGAGCCACCCAGGCGCCCCATCTTACAAAGTTTTAAAGAAAAAAATTAGACATAATGGATTCTGAATAGAACATTTTGTATGTAAATACATTTTATAGTAATTTATCTACTAGTTGAATTTATCAACATTGCTAAATACGAAGTAATGTATTGTGTGACATCAAGAATGTTTTTCTGAAAAGGAAAGTTCTTAAAATATTAAAATATTTCCAGACAAAGTAAGCATGTTCACATGACTGCACAAGAGAAAATGCTCTATAGTTGATTGTTGGAATCTGACCATAACTGTTCCAGATCCCTAGATAGAAAGATGTTAAAACTTTGGTGTACAGTGTACTGTTTCTCTGAAGTTGACAAATCCTTAACAGAAGTGGATGGAGAAGCAGGCATTTTGTTCTGACTAAAGTTATGTTGATTGATTGCCCTGTTTCAAGTAGTGTTTTTGCCATCTCACTTTTGTGACTATGTGGGGCTAAATTATTTAATAAATAGAGGTTGAAATAACATAACTTACCCTTTATAGTGTTTTTGAAAAGCTTTAAGTAATTAATCAAGGTAATGAGTAGTATATACTAAAACTTACTACATGCCTTTGAAGTACTATGGATTTTGGAAGGCTTAATAGTGAGAATGCAGTAATGACATTTTAGTGGATATATTGGCATAGGATTGTGGGGATTTTTAAATTTTAAATTGCTTATCTTTCAACTTGCATTATACTTAAAATAGAAAAAAATTCACTGAAATAGTACATTTGGTAGAGACATTCAGCTACATCACAATGATAATTGTGTATGTGTGTCATTTTATTTTATTGTTACTTTTGAACAAAAGAACAATGATTCTTTGAGCATTTCCCTCCTTTAAAGGGAGCATGAATAATATTCATGCTAGAAGAATGAGATCCAATTCTTCCTGGTGAAATAATCAAGGGTTGGTTAAAAATGAACTCTCTTGTATCTTTATATTCAGTTATCAGCCATTAACAGTTGAGGAACATGTTTCTGATAAAGTGCTCTGTAAATAAATAAGAAAAGCAAAAAGCAGCAATTCTGAAAAATACTGGTTAAATGGACAATGCGTGCAAAAAGAGTGTTGACAGAACTGCTTAGTGCATGTAGAGCCTAAGGCCTGTTGATACCAAATAACTGAGAAAAATTTATAAATGTTATCATCTCAGGTGCTAGATGAATAAACAAAAAAATCACTGAGATTAGAAAGAAGGAATATTTGATGCTGCTGCTGTCAAATATAAAATGTACCTTATATTAGAATTTTTTTGAATAGCTATTAACAATAACTAGGAAGAACCCAATAGAAAAGTTGTATTTAAGATAAAAATGTATTGTTAAGTGTGTCAGGTGGAATTTTAAAAACTTACCTATACATAATCACAAAGAAGTTTGTTTCATTTCTCTTGTTTCTTTTTAGTCTTTATTGTATATGTATGCATATTTTCCATAATTTATATCATAGTATACTTGTAAGATTGCCTTTTATATTTTTTGCTTTGTAGTTCCTAAATTTTTCCACAGTGCTGTAGTTTTGTATTTTAATTGTTAATTCCTATAGAATAGTCCATCACATATTCTGTAATTTAATTAACCATTCCTCTGTTGTTGGGCTTAGGTTATTTATCATTCTTTGGTATTATAATAAGTAGGACTTCATTAAACATTTGTACATGTAACTCATTTTTGCTAGTAAGTTGTGTCACTAGAATAGATTCTCAAGGGTTGGGCAGTGGGTGTGTATATTTTCATGACTTTTTTTTTTTTTAAAGATTTTATTTATTTATTTGACAGAGAGAGAGAGAGAGAGAGAGAGAGATCGATCACGAGTAGGCAAAGAGGCGGACGGGTGGGGGGGAAGCAGGCTCCCCGCTGAGCAGAGAGCCCCGATGCAGGGCTCGATCCCGGGACCCTGAGATCATGACCTGAGGCGAAGGCAGAGGCTTTAACCCACTGAGCCACCCAGGCGCCCCTATTTTCATGACTCTTGAGGTGTATTGCCAAAATTATTTTCCAAATGGATCATGTCACTTTATGGTGTGTCTAGAAATGTAGGCATATACCAGTTTCAAGTAGTAATTGCTGGCCTTAAGTTTTATGATTTTTTAAAACACTAACTTATTAGGTATAGTACCGTTTTCATTATTTTCATTTAAATTTCTTTTGATAGTTGGCAAAATAGTTAAATATATTCTGTGATTCTGTTTATTTATATTTCCTATATTGTAACTTACCTGTTAATTTCCTTTTATCCGTTCATCTATTAGATCTTAGTGGTAGTTTTTTAAAAGATTTTATTTATTTATTAGAGAGAATATTGAGTGATAAAGAGAGCATGGGGGGTGGTCAGAGGGGAGAGGGAGAAGCAGGCTCCCGCTGAGCTGGGAGCCCAATGTGGGACTCTATCCCAGGATTCTGGGATCATGACTTGAGCCAAAGGCAGATGCTTAACCGACTGAGCCATCTAGGCACCCCCTTAGTGGTATTCTTATAGATGGCTAGTTTTATATGTGTTTTAAAATATTAAGATTTTGTCATATTTATTGCACATATTTTCCATTTTTCTTTTTCAATTAATAGTTTTCTTTGTAAAGGACTCTTAAAAAGTAAAAGCTAGGGGCGCCTGGGTGGCTCAGTCGTTAGGCGTCTGCCTTCGGCCCAGGTCAGATCCCAGGGGTCTGGGATCGAGCCCCGCATCGGGCTCCCTGCTCCGCGGGAGGCCTGCTTCTCCTGCTACCATTCCCTCTGCTTGTGCTCCCTCTCTCGCTGTGTTTCTCTCTGTCAAATAAAAAAAAAAAAAAAAAAATCTTTAAAAAAAAAAAAAAGTAAAAGCTAATTTGTATAGACTATAAAGATGCATACAGTTTTCAGTCATTGTTCCTGATTTAACAGTTTTGGCCTGAAGTGCTAATGGGATCTCTTAGTGGGGTCAAGAATATTTTGTTTATATCCTTAGTTGTATTCCTTTGGCCTTCAAAAAACACAGATATTTATTAGAGGAATGACTGGATTTCTGGTAGCTCTTTATCTCTCCCCTGCGTCTCTCACTACTTCTTTTTCTTTATGTTTCTGCTTTTCTTTTTAGATTTGCTTTTCTGATTATTTTTATTGCTATTGATACTGTTTTTTTTGTTTGTTTGTTTGTTTTTATACTTTAAGCAGTGGTTTTTAACTGGGTTTTTAACACGTTTTTTGTTTTTGTTTATTACCACCAGGAGACATTTGGCAGTGTCTAGAGATATTTTTCCTTGTCTCAGCTTTGTGGTAGTAGGATTCTACTAAAATCTAGTAGGTAGAGGTCAGGGAAGCTGCTAAATACTTTTCAATAGGAAGAGAGGCCCCACACAGTGAAGGTTCATCAGGTCCAAAGTGCCAGTATTGTTGAGGCTGAAAAACCCTGCCTTAAAGTAACACACCTTTTCTTCTATCTACTTGAAAAGTATGGATAGAAAAAAAGCAAAGCAGAAGTGATGGTTGATTGTTTCAGGGAACTAAGAGCAGTAAGAAATGTTTGACTGGAGAAGGAAGATTACTAAGTCCTGAAGTTATGGTGTCTGCTCTTTCCATCTTAGAGTTGTGAGAATTTCTAGAGGTTGGGATGGGGAACAGGTGCCAAAAAGAAATCCTCTGAGCTGGTGGTAGTGATGCTTGCGGGTTTTCTACCATTATTTACTCAGCATCTCACAGTGTTATATAAATACTCATCTCTATTGTGCTCTTATGATTTGCAGTCTCACTGGCTTTGCTATTCATCATTCGTTTTTTTTTTTGTCATTTTGTCAGTTTAAAATGACCAGTGGATCTACCTTTGCCTGAAAAAAAAAAGACTCCATTGCTTTTAAGACTGAGATGTGGGAAGGTTTCATATTTTTTATTGTGGCATGGTTCTAATTGTTTTAATCTAGCTACAAACCTATTCTTGCCTTAATTTTGCCTTACTTCAACATAAAGCTGTTATCATTTTTACTGTATTATTTATGCACTACAGTAAAATGTCATCTTGCCTCAAGGTGACTTTTGCACTTATGTTTTGATTAAAATATAATGTATGGAATGTTAAATATTTTCAGTGTATAAGGGATGGCTGGAGGAATTTCACAGAGCAAATGGGTGCTTGTAAATCCTTACATGGGGATTAAGATCTCCATTTTAGGTAAGTGAGAAGAATCCAGGTGGCATTTGGAAGAGAACTGGACAGACTTGTGCTTTATTCTGTCTGTTATTTTAAAGGAAATTAATAAGGCAAAACAACAAACAAAAAGAACTATGATGACTTTATATAAGAGATGTGGTTTCAAAAATTCATTGATAACTAGTGGGAGAGTCTACTGTTTCAGAAACCAAAAAACGGAGAACCTATATACAAATCTAGAAAGGATTGTTTGTTACTGAAAACTTAATGTATTATCATAGCTTCCTTTCTTTTTTCACTGTATAAGTCTATTACTCTTGAAAGTTTAGAGATAGCTGTATAGCTGCATATGAAGTGGATAGGTTTGAGGAGGTAGGACAGAAGTTCATAAATTCCCTATGTGACTTTTAAAATGTATTTTATTTAATCAAATATAGTCTCTATCCTAAAATTCCTTCATGTTATGATAAGATTTACCTATATATTTAAAGTGACAGTGTCTTTGACTATAGTTTATCAAGAAAGGTATAACAAGAATGTACCTGAGAAACCATAGTAAGGCAAACAGAAAATCAGATTTGCAGAATTTAAAAGAAGAGTATTCCTAGTGCTTTGTGATAGTAAATTGGAATTCATAAAATCATGAAATGTATTTAGACTTTTCACAGGGTAAAATTGCTATGGCATGTCTACCCTATTTTATCTCATCTTAATATTTATGATTTAACTTTATGAAATAGGTTTTGCTTTTATGTTTTAAGGAGTCTTCTATTTTATGTTTTTCAGTGAATATCACCTCTGCCAGGCAATTAACTGGATGCAGTCGCTTCAGCCATATTTTCCCTTCATCTGCTTACCAGCACATTAAGATGCATAAGAGAATTCTGGGGCACTTGTCATCTGTCTACTGTGTAGCATTTGACCGAAGTGGGAGAAGAATTTTTACAGTGAGTTTAAAATGAATGATACTGCGTATTTGAGATTTACTATAATTGAAAATAGGCTTCATGGCATTGAATTATACTTTGTAAGCAATTCATCCTTCTTAGACACATGAATGCAAGAAAAGATGAGTACAAAAATGAATAAAAAGACGAGTTTACAAACTGAGTGTTGCTAGAGGGGAGGTGAATAGGGGGATGGGGTACCTGGGGTGATGGGCATTAAGGAGGGCACTTGATGTAATGAGCACTGGGTGTTATATGCAACTGATGAATCACTACATTCTACCCCTGAAACTAATAGTACATTATATGTTAACTAATTTGAATTTAAGTAAAATCTAAAAAAAGGGGGAAAATTATATAACTTAAAAAAAAGAAATTGAAAATCTTTTCTCATTCTATATAAGTAAATGGGTGAACTATAATGTCCTCGATGTTTTGGGAAATCTAACTTAAAAAATTAAATCTTAAGAAGGCCTTATATTCTAAAGGTTAATTTATGTGAACAGATTTATCTACTCCCATTTCATTTTAGCAGACATTTATTAAAATGAATTTCACTTAGTGTAATTGGTGCCCATTCTGCTTAATTAAAATGATTATGTCATTCTTATGATTGAATAATTGTACTATATACACAGTAACCAAAATTACAGTTATTGTGTATATCTTTCTTTTATTTCAGTACTAATTATTTTTTTTAAGATTTCATTTATTTATCTGAGAGAGAGAGTGTGTGTGTGTGGGAGCAGGGGGCGGGGGCAGAAGGAGAAGCAGACTCTCCGCTGAGTAGGGAGCCCATCTCCGGGCTCAGTCCCAGAACCCTGAGATCATGACCTGAGCCAAAGGCAGATGCTTAACTGACTGGGCCACCCAGGTGCCTCAATACTAATTTTTTTTAAATTGTTTTTTGTTTTTGTTTTTTTGGTTGTGTTTTGTTTGTTTTTTTTTTCCCCCATGTGGGGTTTGAACTCATGACCCTGAGACTAAGACCTGAGCTAAGATCATGACTTGGAAGCTAGACCAACTGAACCACCAAGGTGCCCTTAAATCTGGGTTATTTAAGTTTTATTTAAATTCCAGTTAACATACAGTGTGTTATTAGTTTTAGGTGTACAAAATAGTGATTCAGCACTTCCATATAACACCTGGTGCTCATCACAGCAAGTGTACTTCTTAATCCCCATTATCTATTTTACCCCTCACCATACCCACCTTCCCTCTGATAACCATCAGTTTGTTCTCTATAGTTAAGAGTCTGTTCCTTGGTTTGCCTTCTTCTCTGCTTTTTTCCCCTTTGCTCATTTGTTTTGTTTCTTAAATTCCACATATGCGTGAAATCATGGTATTTGTCTTTCTCTGACTGACTTTTTTTTTAAAGATTTTATTTATTTATTTGACAGAGATCACAAGTAGGCAGAGAGAGGGAGGGAAGCAGGCTCCCTACTGAGCAGAGAGCCCAATGCGGGGCTCGATCTCAGGACCCTGAGATCATGACCTGAGCCAAAGTAGAGGCTTTAACCCGCTGAGCCACCCAGGCATCCCCTGACTTATTTTGCTTAGCATTTTATTAACCAGATAATATCATGGGCTTTTGAATACAAAATTATAGCATGCTAATATTTCTAAGAAAGGGTTTAGTCTCACTACTTTACTACTAAGTTAACATAGAAGTGTAGGTAGTGTCATAATTTTCTTTTTAACTTTCTATGCTATAGTAAATGAAGTAGTTTGCATTTTGGGAAATTATGACTTCTTGGAGTTCATTAAGGACTCTTCCATTGACATTTTCATAACTCCAAATGCATCACCTAAGTATTTGGATGTTAATGATCATGATGAGAATGACAACTGCCATCTTTTTACTTTTTATTTTTTTAAAGGTTTTATTTATTTGAGAGAGAGATGGAAAGAGAGTAGGAGTGGGGGTGGTTGGGGTGGGGGCAGAGGGAGAAGGAGAAGCAGATTTCCCACTGAGAAGGGAGCCTGATCTGGGGCTCTGACCTGGGGCTCCAGGCTAGATCTCAGGGCCCTGGGATCATGACCTGAGCTGAAGGCAGACACTTAACTGACTGAGCCACCCAGGCGTCCCACCATCTTTTTATAAACGGATAATTACTAACCAACTTATTTACTACATTAGAGTAGAATTGCTTTTTACTATTTTTAAAGCTCTTTTGAAATTCTCAATAGGAAGTTCAACTTAATATTTTCAGCAGAGTTTATTAACAAAGACTCAAGTTACTGAGAAATGCATGTAGAGTTTAGGTTAAATTTTTAAATTTTTGTAGAAAAAATATTCGAGGAATCAATGTAAAAGGCTGTCAGGTGTAAGGAAAGAAATAGTGGCAGATATATTTAATGCCAAATCACTTAAAAGTGAGTTATAAATATTTTGAGTTGTCTGGATTGGTAGTTTTAGGGAGTTCTTCATAAATGTCGTTTGATAATGCTTTGTTAGTGCTGTCATTTGGAGATCATTTATGTTCCTTCCTGGATCCATCTTATATGGACAGAGGAGATTAGAAAGTAAAGGCTCAGAATTAACTTAATAAAAATCCTCCCTTTGTCATTTTGTCTGTTTTTTCTGGGGAAGGGGCTTGGTGGTGCAAATTTTTGCTTCATTGGGAATCTGTCCTTTTGTATTACTATAGGGTTCAGATGACTGTTTGGTGAAAATTTGGGCAACAGATGATGGACGTCTCCTTGCTACACTTCGAGGGCACTCTGCTGAAATTTCTGATATGGCTGTTAACTATGAAAACACTCTTATTGCTGCAGGCAGCTGTGATAAGGTTGTAAGAGTGTGGTGTCTTCGAACTTGTGCACCAGTTGCAGTCCTTCAGGGACATTCAGCTTCTATTACTTCCATACAGGTAAGAAAAATGAAAAGATACCACTAATATATGTAATGAGGATGAAAATTCTCTCAGTTTTTGTTATTTTGTGTGGATATTATTATAAAGAATGGCAACAGAAAAATATTTATCTCTAAGGGCTTCGTCCCTACCTTGCTCTGGTATTTTTAAAATTCCTTTTTCATGTAAATTTATTGTTTTAGAGATAATTCAAAAATCACTGAAAAAGTTTTCCAAATATAGTGTAAGACATTTATCTCACTAGTTTTGTGAAGAAGGGAGAAGACTTATAAATTCTGTAAGGAAGTAACACTGATACCTGTTAGTCAGGTTGGGGAAACAGGTTCTAACTTGAATATTGGCATACTTTATGTTAATATTTAATGCAAGATGTTTGCCAGTCGGGTTGTGTGTGTGTGTGTGTGTGTATGGTTTAATGTTAAAGAAAATTTTCTTCTTAGTTTCAGTGATTTCCTGTTTCAACTTGATGTTTGACATAAAATACATTGCCTTTTTTTAAATTCTTGTTCATAGAGGGTTTCTACTAAATGTTGATAGTGAAAAAATCCTGGATACCCGCAAAAAACCTTTTATTTAAGAAAACTAAATTAAACTTGTCCTCTTCTTTGTGTTGAGAGCAAAACAGGAATCCTGAAACTGTATTTTATACTTTGGTCAAGGAGACCACTTTTGTGGATGACATGATTACTCTGATTTACTTTTCTTTGTTCTTTAGTCACTAAAAAGTATGTCACTTAATTTTTGTGTGTTACTTACCTGTTTATGAGGAGCTAGCAAGAATTAGGTTTTTTTTATTAAAATTTTATTTATTTATTTGATCAAGAGAGCACATACAAGTAGGCAGAGTGGCAGGCAGATGGAGAGGGAGAAACAGGCTCTCCGCTGAGCAGGGAGCCCGACACGGGGCTCAGTCCCAGGACTTGGGATCATGAATTGAGCTGAAGGCAGCCGCTTAACCGATTGAACCACCCAGGCGCCCCATGAATTAGGTTAAATGTATATTGGATTTTAAAAGTTTTGTATCAAATTTTTGATCAGTTGAAATTATTTCATGGATTTTATTTTAGGTGGTTATTAGTTATTTGTATTCCCACCATCTTATCTGACAGATTATTTCTGGAATTTGGAAATAACTCTCATATAACATAAAAAAATAACTGTTTATGTTGAAAAATGTTGATGATACTGTTTGGCTCCTTCATAGTTTGATTTTCTAATTTCTATCTCATTTTGTTTACATGTGGGAACTCCCTAAAGATCCATGGATCTCTGTCACATTCTTTCTCTTAGTGATCTCATTAAGTTTCATGGCTTTGGGTTTATCTGTAGGCTGATAATTTTCAAACTTATATTTTCATCTTGGGACCTTTCTTTTAGTTCCATACTTGTATATTCAAGTACCTGCTTGGTATCATCACATGAATGTCATGAATCTCAAACTCAACATACTCAAAATTGAACATCTGTCTTCCTTCCTCAAATCTCCTTTTCTAGAGCTTTCCTCAATTAAACAAATGGCAATTTTATCCTTTCAGTTGCTCAAAGTAGTCATCCCTGACTTTTTTTCCTTTCTCTTATATCTCATATCTATCTTGTTAGCATATCATGTTGGCTCTACCCCTTGAATAAATCCAGAATCTGACAACTTATCATGACCTTAATCATTACTATTCCATTTCAAACCATTATCATCTGTCACTTAGATTACTGAAACAGACATCTAACTGATCTTCCTGCTTCTTCCCTTCCCTCTTTGTTTTCCCAGTCTAACCTCTGAATAGCAAGCTGAGTGCTTTTTAAATGGAAGTTAAATCATGTCACTGGTACTCAGAACCTTCAGTAGCTTACAAATTCAGAGTTAAAGTTGAAGTCTGAATGACCCACATTGTAAGGCCTATATTCTCAGCCCCTTGCTCTCTTTGACCTCATCTTCTACTACATGTTTCCTGTTTTCATTCTGCTTTAGCTGCTACCCTCTCTGATTTTTAGACCACTCTAGCTACACTCCTGCCTTTGCGCTTTCTGTTTCATGTCTCTGGAATGGTCTTCCTTGGATAGTCATATGGTTTATTCCTTCCCTTTCTAACCACCTTGTGCAAATGTGTCTTTCTCAGGGAGACTTTCTCTGACCACTTTACCATTTTAAAATTTTAAGTTGTTCCCCATACCAGCACTCTTTATCTCCTCTTAATTTTATTTAGCATTCTATATGCATTATTTATTCTTTGCTAATTAACTTTCTGTCTTAACATCATGGTGTTTATCTTTCCAGATTCTTCTTTTTTATCAGCAAAATTGAGATAAAATGGTATGATTTTTAATAGTGGTTGCCTCTGGATGGTGGGATTATAAGTAGCTTTTATTGTTTTTCTATGTTTACTAAATTTTCTTCAATAATTATATGTTAATTTATATTAAGAAATGCACATATTAGTGTTTTTATAATGTCTGACATGATTTATTATTTAAAAACAATTCAGTTAGACTACATTAATGGGCCAGATCCCCCTTTGTGACTAATCAATTTATTTAAATATAATGGTGATAATAAAGATTCTAGTGTTTCTTCAAACTTAATAAAATTATAGTGTTTTATATTTATCTCATTTGTATAAATCAGAGATCAGCAAATTTATAGATCAGATAGGTAAATATTTTAGGATTTGTAGGCCAGATGATCTCTGTCACACCTACTTAATTCTGCATTCCAGTGCAAAAGCAGCTATAGGCAGTGTAAGGTGGATTTGTTCCAATAAAACTTTATTTACAGAAATATTCAGCAAGCTGGATTTGGCATGTGGGCTGTAGTTTGCAGACTCCGCCTATAAATTGTGGATTAAGTTTTCCAGTGCAAGCTTCTCTATCTCAGAAAAGAAAATATAGGCATGCTACCTGAGTACTGGTTTCTTTACTATATATCAACTATTAATGGATAATTAATTGATAATTTTTTATTTAAACTCTATAGTCTTTGTAGAAGTTATGTGTTTCCAATCAAAAAAACTAGATAAATGACTTCTTAACTGTAATGATCATTTTCTTTAGATTTGCAGTCAAAATTTATTCAAACCCTATGTGTCTTGATCCTTAATATTCATCTTAGTGGTGTTGATTATCTCTATTTGGGATTTTTAAAACTCATGGCATGCAGAGACCCTGGTTTAATTTTCAGCTTTTTCCTGTATCTCAGGCATCAGGAGCCCAATGGCTCTTCCCTTATCTCTGATTCTTTTCTGAGAATGTATAAAATAGTGAGAGTCAGAGCCTGAGAATCCTACATGGTAAGGGCTGTCCATGTTTCATCTAGGGTATTAGTTATCCTTTAAATTGGCAACTTAAGTATATTTTTTAATCTGTTTTTTTTCCACAGCGATATAGTGATTTGACCATTTTACTTTATTAGAATAAATGAAAATGATTTAAATTTAAAAATTTATATCATATGTCATTGAAGCTGGAATTTAAAGTAAAACATTAAGGCCAAAATATTTAGATAGTAACTTCCTAAGCATTGGTTTTTGATTGGTTTCTGATACCCTGGTCTTATAAACTATAAAAATTCCGTAATTATTGCTGTATAAGCATGTATTTAGCAGATTTATAATGGTTTAACTAGTAACCACCTTGTGAATTTTTTCTCCATTAAGAGTAATGAAATAGTAATCTTAAAGTGTGATATTCAGTAATTAAAAAACAATTGTTTATTTGTTAAGATTTCATTTTTAAGTAATCTCTACATTCGTAACGCTGAGATCAAGAGTTGCATGCTCTATTGACTTAGCCACCCAGGCACCCCTAAAAATAATTATTTTTAAGACTAATATATTTTATCCTAAATTTGATGACTGACTTTTTTTTCTACAGTTTCTTGATATTTTCAATTTTTGTAAGGTATTCATTAACCTAGGAAATTTAAATAACTGATTTCTTGAAAGTGAAATTCTTAATTGGATTTGTTTAGAGTATTTTTTTAATGATTATAGTTTTAGAACATACTGTGTTTAAAATAAGTTTGAACATGAAAGCTTTCTATTTGAATTAGAATTTTTTTTTTAGTTTTGTCCATCAACTAAAGGCACAACCAGATACCTCACTTCTACTGGTGCTGATGGAACAATCTGTTTCTGGCAATGGCATGTAAAAACAATGAAGTTTAGGTAAGTTTAGAATTGGGTTAGAAATTTTGTGCAAAATCTAGCATGTTTATTTTTCTTTATTACCTTGAGAAATTCTTAATATTCCATATATTTAAAAGTATATAAATGTATGTATGTGTGTGTATACATATAAAACACATCTATACCTACCTCAACTAGACATTAGAGCTTTTAGAATAAAATTTTTATGAAACCAGTGTTGAAGAGACTATTTAACTTTTACACAAAATTTTTGTAAAGAGTATTTGTTTCATTTAGTATTCTGGTAAGAAGACTTTGAACTTCTCTTAATGGTAGTAAGTTATGTGGTAATTTGTAAAGTTATAATAATAATAATACTGGTATTTTAAGGTCTGTTTGTAAGGTTTAATGCATTTTTAACCCAATGGGAATAGTACTTACTGACTACTTCCGTTGTGTTGTTTATAATACTGATGTTAAATCTGTCAGTATCCAGCAGTGTGCAAAAATTCTTGTATGTTAAAAGAACATGATGGAAAATAAAAATATCTTACTTTTCCCTTAGAGACCGCCCAGTGAAATTTACTGAGAGATCCAGACCTGGAGTTCAGATATCTTGTTCATCCTTCAGTTCTGGTATGTGCCAAGTACCCAAAATATTAAATGATCCAGTTGTAAAAGATATATGTTTAATTTTGTGGAGAAAAAAGTATATCTTTGTTAATAGAAACATACCAAAAATGTAAACCATATGATATAATAGATGGACCTTTGTGGACTTTAATTAACATGTAATAGCTTTTTAGGTTTTTTTAAATTTTCTAATATGTTTTTATATAAATCAGAGTTTGGTTGGTAGAAAGTACAACTCTCCCCCTATACACACACAGTTCAATAGTAAAATCCTGACCTGACATTTCAGAAAATATATACTGTGGTTCCATATAGAAGACACTTTTACAGTGTGTAAATGGTGCTTTTCTACTGCAAAGACTTATATGCTAGTTGACCTTTTCTTTTATTGTGATAAATCTAACATAAAATTTACTATTTAAAAAAAAGATTTATTTATTTGAGAGAGAGAGAGAGCACGCATGCACCCATGTGCACATGAGTTGGGGGAGGGACAGAGGAAGAGAATCTCAGGCAAATTCCCTGCTAAGCATGGAGTCTGGTGTAGGGCTCAATCTCAGGACCACAGATCATGACCTGAGCTGAAACCAAGAGTGGGACACTCAACTGACTAAACAACCCAGGTGCCCTTAAAAGTTACTATTTTAGTAACTATTTTTAGGTGAGTAGTTTTATGACATTAGGTATATTCACATTGTTTTAGGTAAACTACCACCTTCTATCTCTATAATTTTTTCATAATCCCAAAAGTGGTTGAGTTTTTACATTACACCATTATAGCCACTGTAAAGAGAATTGTAGCTATAGGTCATTTTCTAAAAAATTTTGGAGCACTATGATTTTGCATAAAATATGAAGAATTCCTCAAGGCTCTGACCTTTAATGTTTATTCTTCAAAGGCCTGTATTTAGTGTATAGTTGTTGGATTTTTGTTGGGTGAATGGTATAGTTGTCCTTTAAATATTTCTCTTGAATTTTACCTATTTTTCTCTGAAATTTCATATGTCTTTAATGATAACCTGTCTTTAATGATTAGAAGATAACCTTTTATTAACATAAGGTAGCATATAACTAAGAAGGCAATCAAAGGGTTTTTGAAGTTCCTTGGTACAATGTTTGCTTGTTTGTTTTTTAATTTTCCAGGTGGTATGTTCATTACAACAGGTAGCACTGACCATGTGATTAGAATATATTATTTGGGTTCTGAGACCCCTGAGAAAATTGCTGAACTAGAATCACATACGGTAAGAGCAAAGTGAGAAACTTAAATATATTGCTTTCTTTTTTAATATCTCTGGAACATTAGTTTTATTTCTTCTTTTCTAATCTGTACCTTAGTTAATATATACTGGTGCTTAAATATATATGGTAAGATATCTCAGTAGTAATGAAGATCAATGTGAAATTCTGGATTTAGTATGGCTGTAGTATTTAAAACAAGTTCTATTTGATTACATAGAAAAGGAGAAAACACGTATTACAGTAACAGTTAATGAAAATCCTCTTTGATCCTGCTGTGTTCAATTAATTATATGAGTTGTTTATTACTTCAAAATCTACATACTTTCTATTTTTTTAATAAATAAACCATATTCACTTTAATAGTATGTATTGTTGATACTCAAATATGACTGATCAGTGGTTCTTAGGCATTTACAATCTACATACTTTTTAAAAGACACATTGAAAAATGGTGGCCTAGAAGGATCCTGAAACCACCTCCTCCTATGAACACAACAAATCTACACCTATATATGGGACAATTCCCTCTGAAAAAGACCTGAAAGATAGCTAAACAGTGCTTCTACAACAAAGCATAAATAGGTCACATTGAGATGGGTAGGAGAGGTAGAGATGTGGTCCTTCAAAAAACTCCACCCCAGGAGCAGCAACCCACAGTTGGGAGTGATCTCATAATATGGAACTTGTTCTTGAGGAGCAAGGTATTCTGTGCACCCCAACCATTGGGACCTGCACTGGAGAAATGAGCCCCCAAAGCATCTGGCTATGAGAACCAGTAGGGCTTACTTCTAGGAGAACTGTAGGGAATGAAAAAATACACTCTTAAAGGGTCCTGCATGACTCACTCACCATGGAACCCAGCTCAAAAACAAGTTTGCAAGGCACCTAGACTCTGTGTGAAGGAGAGACTCATTTGCTATTCTTTCTTTCTTTCTTTTTTTTTTAAAGATTTTATTTATTTGACAGAGAGAAACACAGCGAGAGAGGGAACACAAGCAGAGGGAATGGTAGCGGGAGAAGCAGGCTTCCTACAGAGCAGAGAGCCCGATGTGGGGCTCGATCCCAGGACCCTGGGATCTGACCTGGGCCGAAGGCAGACGCTTAATGACTGAGCCACCCAGGCGCCCCACTTTTTTTTTTTTTTTTAAGATTTTATTTATTTATTAGAGAGAGAGAGATCACAAGTAGGCAGACTGGCAAGCAGAGAGAGGCGGGGAAGCAGGCTCCCTGCTGAGCAGAGAGCCCGATGCAGGGCTCAGTCCCAGGACCCTGAGATCATGACCTGAGCCGAAGGCAGAGGCTTTAACCCATTGAGCCACCCAAGCGCCCCTCATTTGCTATTCTTAAAGCATCTGCTGGAGTAGCAAGGACCTGTTGGGACTCTCCCCAGGGGCAGAAGTGGGAACCATTTTTGGATTCTCCTCCCTTGTTTGTCATGGTGTAGATGGACACTGTTGTGGAACCCCTCCTTTAAGTCTTTAAGTCAGCCAGCTTCAATGGGAGCACCCTACCCATGCATACTGCAGCTGTGGCCTATCCTGCTACAGCCAGTTGGGCTGAGTACCCCACCTCCATACCACATTCACAGCCCACCTGCCATAGCTGGGGCATGAATACCCCACACAGGACACCCCTTGACCTCCTGGCTCTAGTGGTCCTGGGTGTTGTGTTTGTGGACCCAGTGGATTTGAAGCAGTTAGAGAGACAGTTTTTGACAGGCTGCCATACCCAGGGCACTGTACAACCAGAAGACTACAACACACCCCCATTCTTGATATGAAAAATTCCTATTTTTTTTTTTGTCATGGGCCAAGTCACACATCCAGAGGCTACAGAAGGGCTCTCAGGGAACATTGGCAGGGATTCACCATATTAGAACCCTCACTTGACATCATCATGGCTCGCTGATATCTCACAGAAAGGAGGTTATACACATGTCTAAAGCTACGATTTTTGCAACTGTTGCACAAGGACACCTCTGGAACTGGTCTGGAAGTCAACAGGGTTTATTATTGTGGACACAAAGACTATATATTTGCATATCTTAAGAATATACTGCCTGATAATCTGTCTTAAAATTAGCCAGAAACTAAGCACTGTCTGAGATCCCTACCTTTGGAACAATGACAGGTCTTGGCATACCCTCAACAACTGAGACCTATCAAGAACAAATTGTGCTACTTATAGACAATCTCAGAGGTCTGAGAAACAACCAAAAGCTAGGGCATGGTTGAACTGATAAGGCTTATCTCCAATGCAAGATCACACTGTACAATTTCATTTATGTGTGGAGTCTAAAAAGTAAAACAAAGTAAAACAAACAAAAAGCAGAAGCAGACCCATAAATGCAAAGAAGAAACTTGTGATTGTCATCGGGGAGGAAAGTGAGGGAGTTGGCAAAATGGGTGAAGGGGATGAGAGATACAGGTTTCCAGTTATGGGATAAGTCATAGGGGTAAAAAGTGCTGAATAGGGAATATAGTCAATCATATTGTAATAATGTTGTATGGTGACAAACGGTAGCTACACTTGTGGTGAACATAGTATAATGTATAAACTTGTCAAATCACTATGTTGTACACCTGAAATTAATATAACGTTTTGTGTCAACCATAATTTAAATTTTTTTAAAGAGGAGAGGTAGCTGTTTTACCTAACACATAGAAGCAAACATGGAGTCAAGCAAAATGAGGAGACAGGTATATGTTCCTGATGAAAGAACAAAGGAAAACCTCAGAAAAAAAACCTTGATGAAATGGAGATAAGTAATCTACCTGATAAAGAATTCAAAGTAATGGTTATAAATATGCTTACCAAACTCAGGAGAGGAATAGATGAACACAGTGAAAACTTCAACAGAGAGATATAAACCACAAGAAAGTAACAAAGAGAAGTCACAAAGCTGAGGAATACAATAGGTGAAGTGGTAAATATACCTAGAGAGTTCAATGGCAGAATAAACAAAATAGAACAGATGAGCAACCTGGAAGACAAGAAACCACAAATAACGCGAATAGGAAAAGGGGAAAAAAGTAGAAAAATTAAGATAGTTTAAGGGACATACTGGACAACATCTAGCAGAATAACATCTGCATTATAGGGAGTCATAAATGAAGACAGAAGGAAAAAAAGTAGAAAACTTGTTTCAAGAAATAATGGCTGAAAATTTCCCTACCTTAGGGAAAGGAAACAGGTAATCAGTTCCAGGAAGCCCACAGAGTTCCAAATAAGAGAAAACAAAAGAGATCTACATCAAAGAACATTCAAATTAAAGAGAATCTTTTTTTTTTTTAAAGATTTTATTTATTTGACAGAGAGAGAGAGAGAGAGATCACAAGTAGGCAGAGAGGCAGGCAGAGAGAGGGGGAAGCAGGCTCCCTGCTGAGCAGAGAGCCTGATGCGGGGCTCGATCCCAGGACCCTGAGATCATGACCTGAGCCGAAGGCAGAGGCTTTAAGCCACTGAGCCACCCAGGTGCCCTGAGAATCTTTTTTTTAAAGATTTTATTTATTTGACAGAGAGAGAAAGAGAGAGAGAGAGAGTCAGTGGCGGAATGCAAGCAGGGAGAGCAGGAAAGGGAGAAGCAGGCTTCCCACTGAGCAAGGAGCCCGATGTGGGGCTTGATCCCAGGACTCCAGGATCATGACCTGAGCCAAAGACAGACGCTTAATGACTGGGCTACCCAGGTGCCCAAAAAATTAAAGAGAATCTTAAAAGCAGCCAGAGAAAAACAAACTTGTTGCATTAAAAGGGACCCACATAAGCCCTTCAGCTGATTTTTCAATGGAAACTTTGTAGACCAAAAGGGAGTGACATGGTATGGCATGGTATATTGAAGGTGCTGAAAGGGGAAAAAAAAAAAAAAAGAAAATGTCCAGCCAAGAATTCTACCTGGTAGTATTATTCAGAATTTAAACAGAGATAAAGAGTTTTCCAGACAAGCAAAAACTAAATGAACTTGTCACCATTGAAACAGTCTTATAAGAAATGTTAAAGAGATAAATCTCTCCTGAAAATAAAAGGAATTAACTAGTAATAAGAAATCGTATGAAAGTAAAATATCTCACTGAAAAAGACACACGTGGGGATTAAACACATATAAAGCTAATATGAAGTTTAAAACCAAAAAAATTGATAAAATTATATAATAATTGGCACAGGGAGACACAAAATGAAAAGATTTATTTTTAAATTAAGTCTTTTTTTTTTTTAGTTTTAAATTTCGTTACTTAACAGTGTTATATTAATTTCAGCTGGACAATATAGTGATTCAACAATCCCATACTCCACCTGGTGCTCATCACAAAAAGTGCACTCTTTAATCCCACTCATCTATTTAACTCATTCCCCAAAACTCCTCTGGTAACCCTCAGTTTGTTTTCTATAAGACTCTATTTCTTGATTTGTCTCTCTCTTACCCTTTGCTCCTTTCTTTTGTTTCTTAAGTTCCACAGGTGCATGAAAACATATGGTATTTGTCTTTCTCTGAATGCCATTTCACTTAGCATTATATTCTATAGCTCCATCCATGTCATTGCAAATGACAAGATTTCATTCTTTTTAAAAACTGAATAATATCCCATTGTATGTATTCTTCTTTATCCATTCATCAATTGATGGATATGTGGGTTGCTACCATATCTTGGCTATTGTAAAAAATGCTGCTTTAAAAATAAGGATTCATGTATCCCTCTGAATTAGCGTTTTTATATTCTTTGGGTAATTACCCAGTATTGCAATTGCTGGATCATAGGGTAGTTTCATTTTTAACTTTGTGAGGTACCACCATACTGTTTTCCAGAGTGGCTGTACCCAGTTTGCATTCCTACCAACAGTGCAATACTCCTTTCTTCACATCCTCACCAACACCTTTTGTTTCTTGTGTTGTTGATTTTAGCCATTCTGGCAAGTATGAGGTGATATCTCATTGTAGTTTTGATCTGAATTTCCCAGATGGTAAGTGATGATGAACATCTTTTCATGTGTCTGTGGGCCATCTGTGTGTCTTTTTTGGAAAACTGTTTATTTCTTCTGTCCATTTTTTAAGTGGACTATTTGATTTCTGGGTATTGAGTTTTATAAGTTCCTCACATATTTTGGATACTAACCTTTTATCAGATATGTCCTTTGCAAATATCTTCTCCCATTGCTTAGGTTGCCTTTTAGTTTTGTTGATTGTTTCCTTCATTGTGCAGATATTTTTTATTTTGATGTGGTCCCAGTAGTTTATTTTTGCTTTTGTTTCCCTTGCCTCAGGAGGTATATCTAGAAAGAAGTTGCTATGGCTGAGTCAAAGAGATTACTGCCTGTGTTCTTTTCTAGGATTTTGATGGTTTCCTGTCTCACATATAGGTCTTTCATCCATTTCGAATTTATTTTTGTGTGTAGTATAAGAAAGTGGTACAGTTTCTTCCTTTTGCATGTGGCTATCCAGTTTTCCCAACACCATTTGTTGAAGAGACTGTCTTTTTCCTATTAGACATTCTCTCCTGTTTTTCAAGATTAATTGACCATATATTTGTGGGTTTATTTCTGGGATTCCTATTTTTTCCATTGATCTACCTGTACATTTTTGTGCTAGTACCGTACTGTTCTGATTACTATAGCTTTGTAATATAATGTAAAGTCCCGAATTGTGATGCCTCCAACTTTGCTTTACTTTTTCAGGATTGCATTGGTTATTCATGGTATTTTGTGGTTTCCTACAAATTCTTGGATTGTTTGCTCTAACTCTGAAAAATGCTGGTGGTATTTTGATAGGGATTGCACTAAATATTTAGATTACATTGGATAGAATAGACATTTTAACAATATTTGTTCTTCTGATCCATGAGCATGAAATGTCTTCTATTTCTGTGACCCTCAGTTTTTCATCAGTGTTTTATAATTTTCAGAGTCCAGGTTTTTACTTCTTTGGTTAGGTATATTCCTATGTATCTTATTATTTCTTGTGCAATTATAAGTTAGATTGATTCCTTAATTTCTCTTTCTGCTACTTTATTATAGTAATGCAACTGATTTCTGTATATTGATTTTGTATCCTTTACTAAAAGGATACTAAATTTATTTATCAGTTCTAGCAGTGTTTCGGTGGTGTCTTTTGGGTTGTTTATATAGAGTATCATGACATCTGGAAATTGTGTAAATTTGATTTCTTCTTGCCAATTTGGATGCCTTTTATTTCTTTGTGTTGTCTGCTGTGATTAGAACTTCCTGTACTATAATAAATAACAGTGGTGAGAATAGACATCCGGAAAAGCTCTCAGTTGTTCCCCATTGAGGAGGATGTTAGCTTTGGGTTTTTTGTATGTGACCTTCATCATGTTGAGGTATGTTCCCTCTAAACCTACTTAGTTGAGGGTTTTTATCGTGAATGGATGCTGTACTTTGCCAAATGCTTTTTCTGCATCTGTTGAATGGATCACATGGTTTTTTTTTTTTCTCTTATTGATGTGATGTATCACATTGATTGATTTGCAAATATTGAATCACTTTCCAACCCAGGAATAAATTCCACTTTATCTTGTTAAATGATTTTATTAATGTATTGTTGCTAGAATTTTGCTGAATATATCTGCATTTCCATTCATCAGAGTCTGTCTTTCGATTTTAGTGGTTTCTTTTATCTGGTTTTGGTATCGGGATAATCATGGCCTCATAAAATGAATTGGGAAGTTTTCCTTTCTTTCCTATTTTTTGGAATTGTTCGAGAAGAAGAGGTATTAACTCTTCTTTAAGTATTTGGTAGAATTCACCTGTGAAGCCCTCTGATCCTAGACTTTTGTGGTTGGGAGTTTTTTAAATTACTGGCTCATTTTCTTTGCTGGTTATTGGTCTGTTCAAATTTTATGTTTCTTGGGGTACCTGTGTGGCTCAGTCATTGGGCATCTGCCGTTGGCTCAGGTCATAATCCCAGGGTCCTGGAATCCAGCCTCACATTGGGCTATCTGCTTAGTGGAGACCCTGCTTCTCTCCCTCTGCTGCTTCCTCTACTTATGCTCTCTTTCTCTCTCTTGCTGTCTCCGTCAAAAAAATAAATAAGATCTTTAAAAAAAAATTATGTTTCTGCCTATTTCAGTTTTGGTAATTAATATGTTTATAGAATTTATTGTTTTCTTACACATTCAATATGTTGGCATATTGTTTGTCATTATATTCTCTTATAATTGTTTGTATTTTTGTGGTATTGATTATTCTTTCTCATATGGTATTTTATTTTAGAGTCCTTTCTCTTTTTCTCTTGAGGAGTCTGACTAGGAGTTTATCAGTTTTATTAATATTTTTCAAGAAACCAAGTTCCTGGTTTCATTGATCTGTTCAATTATTTTTTTAGTATCATTTATTTCTGCTCTACTCTTTTTATTTTCTTCTTTTTACTGGTTTCTTTGTATAGTTTGTCCTTTTTTTAACTCCTTTTTTTTTAAAGATTTTATTTGTTTGACAGAGGGAGAGATCACAAGTAGTCAGGCAGAGAGAGAGAGAGAGAGAGGGCTGCAGGCTCCCTGCTGAGAAGAGAGCCTGATGCACGGCTTGATCCTAGGACCCTGATATCATGACTTGAGCCAAAGGCAGAGGCTTAACCCACTGAGCCATTCAGGTGCCCCCTTTTTTCTAGCTCCTTAATGTGTAATGTTAGGTTGTTTATTTGGGTTTTCTCTTGCTTCTTCAGGAAGGCCTGCATTGCCATAAAGTTTCCTTTTACAACCACCATTGCTGTTCCAAGGATTTTGCACTGTTGTATTTTCATTTTTATTTGCTTCCATGTATTTTTTAATCTCTTGTTTCCTGGTTGATCTATCATTGTCGAATAACATGTTATTTAATCTCCATTTATTGTGCTTTTTCCAGATTTTTTATTGTGGTGGACTTCTAGTTTCAGTGTTCTGGTCAGAAAAGATACATGGTATGAATTCCATATTCTTTAATTTGTTGAGGGTGTTTTGTGGGGGTAATATGTGATCTATGCTAGATAATGTTCCATGTACACTTGAAAAGCAGGTGTATTTTGCTGTTTTAGGAAGGAATGTTCTGAATATATCTATTAAATTCATGTATGCTAGTGTGTCATTCAAAGCCATTGTTTCCTTCTTTTCTGTTTAGATAATCTGTCCATTAATGTAAGTGGGGTGATAAAATCCTATACGATAATTGTATTATTGTCAATTAGTTCCTTCATATTTCTTATTGTTTTATGTATTTTTGTGCAGCTATGTTAGGTGCATGAATTTTTACAATTGTATCTTCTTGTTGGTTTTCTCCTTTATTATTATATAGTGTCCTTTTTTGTCTTTTGTTATTAATTTTTTAATGTCTATTTTTTTTTGCCCTGGATTAATGTGCTTGCTTGCTTGCTTTCTTTCTTTCTTTTTTGTTTTCTTTTATGTTATGTTAGTCACTATACAGTACATTATTAGTTTTTGATGCAATGTTCCATGATTCATTCTTTGTGTATAACACCCAGTGCTCCATGCACTATGTGCCCTCCTTATTACCAGCACCAGGCTAACCCATCCCCCTACAACCCTCCCCTCTAAAATCTTCAGTTTGTTTACCAGAGTCCATAGTCTCTCATGGTTCCTCTCCCCTCTCATTCCCCCCTCCCTTCATTTTTCTCTTTCTTCTAATGTCCTCCATGCTATTTCTTATTTTCCTCAACTAAGTGAAACCATATGATAATTGACTTTCTATGCTTGTCTTATTTCACTCAGCATAATCTCCTCCAGTCTCAGGCATGTTGATGCAAAAGCTGGATATTCATCCTTTTTGATGACTAAAGAATATTCCATTGTATATATGGACCACATCTCCTTTATCCATTTGGCTGTTGAATGGCATTTCAGCTCTTTCCACAGTATGGCTATTGTGGACATTGCTGCTATGAACATTGGGGTGCATGTGCCCTTTCTTATCACTATTTCTGTACTTTTGGGGTAAATACCCAGTAGTGCAGTTGCTGGGTTGTATGGTAACTCTATTTTTAATGTCTTGAGAAACCTCCATACTGTTTTCCAAAGTGGCTATACCAGCGTGCATTCCCACCAACAGAGTAAGAGGGTTCCCCTTTCTCCACAACCACTCCAACATTTGTTGTTTCTTGCTTTGTCAATTTTTGCCATTCTAAGTGGTGTGAGGTGGTATCTCAGTGTGGTTTTGATTTGAATTTCCATGATGGCTAATGCTGATGAACATTTTTTCATGTGTCTGTTAGCCATTTGTATGTCTTTGGAGAAGTGTCTGCTCATATCTTCTGCCCATTTTTTGACTTGATTATTTGTTTTTTGGGTGTTGAGTTTGAGAAGTTCTTTGTAGATGTTGGATATCAGCCCTTTTCTGTAGTATCATTTGCAAATATCTTCTCCCATTTTGTGGGTTGCCTCTTAGTTTTGTTAACTGTTTTCTTTATTGTGCAGAAGGCTTTTATCTTGATGAAAATCCAGAGATCATTTTTGCTTTTCTTTCCCTGTCTTGAAAGAAGCTGCTGTGGTTGATGTCAAAGAGGTTACTGCCTATGTTCTCCTCTAGGATTTTGATGGATTCCTGTCTCACATTGAGGTCTTTCATCCATTTAGAGTTTATTTTTGTGTATGGTGTAAGAGAATGGTCAAGTTTCATTTTTCTGTATATATCTATCCAATTTTCCCAGCACTATTTATTGAAGAGACTGTTTTTTTGATTGGATATTTTTTCCTGATTTGTCAAAGATTATTTGACCATAGAGTTACGGGTCCATATCTGGGCTCTCTACTCTATTCCACTGGTCTGTGTGTCTGTTTTGTCAGTACCATGCTGTCTTGGTGACCACAGCTTTGTAGTAAAGCTTGACATCAGGCAACATGATGCCCCTAGCTTTCTTTTTCTTTTTCAACATTTCCTTAGCAATTCAGGGTCTTTTTTGGTTCCATACAAATTTTAGGATTGTTTGTTCCAGCCCTTTGAAAAATGCTCGTGGAATTTTGATTGGGATGGCATTGAAAGTATAGATGGCTCTGGGCAGTATAGACATTTTAAAAATTTTTATTCTTCAGATCATGAGCATGGAATGCTTTTCCACCTTTTTGTGTCTTCAATTTCTTTCATGAGTGTTCTGTAGTTCTTCGAGTACAGATCCTTTACCTCTTTGTTTAGATTTATTCCGAGGTATCTTATGGTTGTTGCTGGTATAGTAAATGGAATCAATTCTCTAATTTCCCTCTCCATATTTTCATTGTTAGTGTATAAAAAAGCAACTGATTCCTGTGCACTGATTTTGTATCCTGCCACATTACTGAATTGCTGTATGAGTTCTAGTAGTTTGGAGGTGGAGTCTTTTGAGTTTTCCATATAAAGTATCATGTTATCTGCAAAGAGAGAGTTTGACTTCTTCTTTGCCAATTTGAATACCTTTTATTTATTTTTTTGTTGTCTGATTGCTGTCACTAGGACTTCTAGTACTATGTTGAACAAGAGTGGCTAGAGTGGGCATCCTTGTTGTGTTCCTGATCTCAAAGGGAAGGCTGTCAGCTTTTCCCCATTGAGAATGATATTCACTGTGAGCTTTTCATAGGTAGATTTTATGAAGTTGAGGAATGTTCCCTCTATCCCTATACTTTAAAGAATTTTAGTCAGGAACAAATGCTGTATTTTGTCAAATGCTTTTTCTGCATCCATTGAGAGGACCATGTGGTTCTTGTCTCTTCTCTTATTGATTTGTTCTATCACATTGGTTTGTGAATGTTGAACCACCCTTGTATCCCAGGGAGAAATCCCACCTGGTCATGGTGGATAATCTTTTTAATGTGCATTGGATCCTATTAGCTGGGATCTTGTTGACATCTTGGCATCCATATTCATCAGAGATATTGGTCTGAAATTCTCCTTTTTGGTGGGGTCTTTGACTGGTTGGGGATCAAGGTAATGCTGGCCTCATAGAAAGAGTCTGGAAGTTTTCCTTCTGTTCCTATTTTTTTAAACATCTTCAGGAGAATAGGTACAATTTCTTCCTTGAATGTTTGGTAGAATTCCCCAGGAATCCATCAGATCCTGGACTCTTGTTTTTCAGGAGGTTTTTGACTGCTGCTTCAATTTCATTCCTGGCTATTGGTCTATTCTGGTTGTCAATTTCTTCCTGTTTCCGTCTTGGAAGTTTATAGGTTTCCAGGAATGCATCCATTTCTTCTAGGTTGCTTAACTTATTGGCATATTGCTGTCGATAATAATTTCTGATGATTTTTTCTATTTCCTTGTGTTAGTCGTGATCTCTCCCCTTTCTTTCATAATTTTATTAATTCCAGTCCTTTCTTTTTTCTTTTGGATAAGGCTGGCCAGTGGTTTGTTGATCATATTAATTCTTTCAAGAACCAGCTTCTAGTTTCGTTGATGTATTCTACTGTTTTTCTGATTTCTAATTCATTGATCTCTGCTCTAATCTGAATTATTTCCCTTCTCGTGCATTTGTTAGGCTTAATTTGCATTTGATTCTCCAGTACTTTAAGGTGTAAAGATAATTTGTGTATTTGGAATTTCTCTATTTTTTTTTAGTGAGCCTTGGTTGGCTATGTACTTCCCTCTTAGGACCATCTTTGCTGTATCATAGGTTTTGGACCGAAGTGTTTTCATTCTAATTGATTGCCATGCATTGTTTAAGTTCTTGTTTGATTTCATTGTTGACCCAAACATTCTTGAGCAGGATGGTCTTTAGCTTCCAAGTGTTTGAATTTCTTGTAAACTTTTTCTTGGGACTGAGTTCCAGTTTCGAAGCACTGTGGTCCGAAAATATGCATGAAATAATCTCAATCTTTTGATATCAGTTGAGACGTATTTGTGGCCCAGTATGTGGTCTATTTTGGAGAAATTTCCATGTGCACTTGAGAAGAATGAGTATTTTGTTTTTGGTTAGAATGTTCTATATGTATCTATGAGGTCCATTGTGTCATTCAAAGCTCTTGTTTCTTTGTGGATTTTCTGCTTAGATCATGTGTCTATTGCTGAGAATGGCATGTATTATTATCAATATGTCTCTTTTTGGGGGGTTAATGGTTGACTTATGTATTTGGCTGCTCCTGTTTTGGGGGCATAGATATTTACAATTGTTAGATCTTCTTGTTGGATAGACCCTTTAAGAGTGATATAGTGTCCTTCTGTATCTCTAACTATAGTCTTTAGCTTAAAATCTGATTTGTCTGATATGAGAATTGCTACCCCAGCTTTCTTTTGAGGTCCGTTGGCATGGAAGATGGTTCTCTATCCCTTCACATTCAGTCTGGATGTACCTATATGTTCAAAATGAGTCTCTTTTAGGCAGTATATGTATGGGTCCTGTCTTTTTTCTAATATGAAACCCTGTGCCATTTTATCGGAGCATTTTGGCCCTTCATGATGAGAGTGATTATTGAAAGATATGAGTTTAATATCATCATGTTGTCTGTGAAGTCCTTGTTTCTATAGTTTTTTTTGTACTTTTCTTTCTATATCACTCTTGGGGTCTTTCTTCTTTTACAGAACCCCCATTTATATTCCTTTCAAGGCCAGCATAGTGGTCACATATGCTTTCAGTTTTTGCCAGTCTTGGACACTTCTTATATCTTTATCCATTGTAAATGACAGACTTTCCAGATAAAGTATTCATGACTGGATGTTCTTCTCATTTACTACTCTGAATATGTCTTATCAGTCCTTTCTGGCTTGCTAGGTCCCTGTGGACAGGTCTGACTTTATTCTGATGTTCCTTCCTCTGTATGTATGGAATCTTTTGCCCCTAACTGTCCTTAAATGGTTTCCTTGGTTTTACGATTCACGAGTTTCACTACTACATGCTTGGGCTTTGATCTTCTTCTCCTTGAATTTGAGAGGTGTCCTATCTGCCTCTAGGACACGAATGCTTGTTTCATTCCCCAGATTAGGGAAGTTTTCAGCTATGATTTGCTCAAATATATCTTCTAGTTGTCTCTTTTTGTCCACCCCCTCAGGTATCCCAATAATTCTGAAATTGGGATGTGTCATGGCATTTTTTTCTATAATTCTGTTTTCGTGGATTTTAAGCTATTTGTTCCAGGACTACTCTTATTCCTTCTTTTTCTATCAGTTTGTCTTCTAGATCAGTGATTATTTCTTCTGCTTTGTTTATCCTAGCTATTATAGTATCTAGATTAGATTGTATCTCATTTCTAGTGGCTTCAAGTTCTGCCAGATCAGCTCTCATTTCTGCCCTCAGAGAATCTGTGTTGCCCTTAATGGTTTTCTCTATTCTAGCTATTGTCTGCATAACTGTTACCCCGAAGTCTATTTCTGAAATCTTGCTTATGTCTGTATCTATTTTTCTGTGGCAGAGGTCACAGTCTCTGAATTTTTCCTGTGTTGGAGGTTCCTCCTCTTAGTCATTCCGTTGAGGTGTGGTTCAAGGAATGTACAGAATCCAAATTACTGACTACAACCCAAGCGAGATGCACCTGTTTTATAGGGACTTTAGGGTTGTCTGCCTCTTGTTCTTCCAGCCTGTCGTCCGGGGGTGGAGCCTGCCGTGCTATTATTCAGGCAACCCTATTTGGAGAGAGTTGCCCTATCCTCTGTGAAGGGGATGGGCTCAGTGCAAAACGGTTTTGGGGGGCTTTTGGTCTCTGGTGGCTTTCTATGGCAGCTTTCTGCATTCTCCCTGTCATGAGTCAGAGCAGAATTTGACTGAATCCAAACCTATGTCTCTGAACAGAGAGAGCAGTCTGACGCTTAATGTGCTCTCCTTGACACACTGTCCATTTCTGTCTATGCTGTTGAAAACCACAGTGTCCTTTGTATGCCCCACAGTAGCACTCCCAGCCCTCACTTCCAGGTCCAGGCACATCACTGCTCTTTATGCTTCTAAAGCCGCCAGCCACTCCCAGTTCACTTGTGTGCCCCTGCAGCTCTAGGTTTCAGTCTAGGGGGCTGCCCTAAATTCCACCCCACAACTACCAGTCTGCAAGTCTGTGCCCAGTCCCCTGCACGGGAGGCTCTTGTACTGTGGCTGCACAGGATCCTGGAGGTTCTCTCCCCCTTACATTTATCTTCCAATATCTGTCTGCAGAATCATGGCTTCCCACTTCATACCTCAAAACCAGCCGCCGGCGATACTCTGTTTGTAAAGATGCAGATATATCTTATATCTCAGGCTGATTTTGTGGATATTTAGAGTGGTCTGGTAGATATACAGCTCAATTCAGGGGACCAGTTGAAATAGGGTCCCCTACTCCTCTGCCATCTTTCCCTCCTGTTTTTTTTTTTTTTTTTTTTAAGATTTTACTTATTTATCTGACAGAAACTAAGAGATTACAAGCAGGCAGAGAGGCAGGCAGAGAGAGGGGGGAAGCAGGCTTCCTGCTGAGCAGAGAGCCCAATGCAGGGCTTGATCCCAGGACCCTGAGATCGTGAGCTGAGCTGAAGGCAGAGGCTTTAACCCACTGAGCCACCCAGGTGCCCCTCCCTCCTACTGTTTTTTAATGTCTTTTTTTTTTTCTGATATAAGCATTGCTAGTCCCACTTTCTTTTGGCTACCACTTGTATGATGTTTCTCCCTCCCCTCACTTTTTTTTTTTTTTTTTAAAGATTTTTTTTATTTATTTGACAGAGAGAAACACAGCGAGAGAGGGAACACAAGCAGAGGGAATGGTAGCGGGAGAAGCAGGCTTCCCGCGGAGCAGGGAGCCCGATGCGGGGCTCGATCCCAGGCCCCTGGGATCTGATCTGGGCCGAAGGCAGACGCTTAACGACTGAGCCACCCAGGCACCCCTCCCTCCCCTCACTTTTAATCTGCAAGTTTCTTTAGGTCTAAAATCAGTCCTCTGTAGATATCATATAGATGAGTCTTGTTTTGTACCCATTCCATCTCCCTATATATTTGATTAGAGTTTTAGGTCATTTATATTCAGTGTGTGGCTTTAGCAAAATTTTCCCTGAGCCCACAGTCACAGGGCAGCAGGCTGGGAGTGACTGAGTGTTCAGGACAACTCATGGAGGTAGCCTACTGCCAGTAGGTTAGATAGCAAGTGTCTGTGCAGTCCCACCTGCTGCAGATGACCATGTGTTTATGCTGAGGGGTTGGGGTGAAAATCATATCTGCCGGGTCCTTCATTTTTAAAGTCCCCCAACATACTCTGAGATTAGTACAATTAGATCTGTCTCCTGTTTGCTCCCCAGCATTGTGTAAACTACCGTTTTTATGTTGCCTCTCTATGCAGCCTGCTGTGTCTTTAAGGGCAGTGGCCCAGCAATTGCTCACCCTCATAGCTGGTCTAGTGCTGAGTCAGCTGAGTTTTAAAGCTTCAGGCTCCAAATCCCACTGATTAGGCAAACTTAGAGAATTCAACCCCTCTGGATTTCAAAGTCAAACATTATGGGGATTATTCTTCTCACTGCTAGTTCCTTGATGTTAAGGCCTGTTTCTCTGCCCTATCCATACACCCAGCTCCTTCCCATCTGCCAGCAGCTCTCTCTGCCTTTCTGACCTTCCTAACCTCTCAGATGCTGCTTTTTCTCTGTATATAGTTGTTGACTTTGTTCTGACAGTGTTCAGATTACTCTCCAGTTAATTGATTTAGATGTGGATGATATTAGTGGTATAGGGTGAGCTTGGGTCCTCCTCCTCTGCCATCTTCCCTGGTAGGCATCCAAAATGACCAGAGTTAAAATCAACATCAATAAAAAGTAAATAAAAAATTAAAAAAACACAAATAAGTAAAATAAAATCAACATAAAAAATAACTCATGATGGGCAATAAAGATGTATAGTTCTAGAATGCATTCATGCATCAGATGCTATCACTTTAAAATCGAGTGATATGTATAGAATACTAAATGTGAAACTCATTCAATACAAAGCAGAAATCTATAGTAGAACACAAAAGAAAGTGAGAAATGCATAACACTAAAGAAAATTACCAAACCACAAGTAAGAGTGCTAAAAACAAACAAACAAAAATAATGAAAAAAAAGAAATGAACAGAAAAGAACTAAAAGAACCAGCCAGAAAATACTCAACAATTGTCAATAAGTACATTCTTATCTATAATTACTATAAAATTAAATGGACTAAATTCTCCAATGAAAGACATAGAGTAGATGAATTGATTTAAAAAAAAAAAAGACAAAAAAAAAAAAACCCAACAACACAAGACTCATCATTACTTTGCCTGCATACTCATCTCAGATATAAGAACATGAAGAAACTGACAGTGAAGCTATAGAAAAGATGTTCAGTACGAATGGAAATGAAAAGAACACTGGTCTTTTGCATGTTGGGAGCTTTTGATTACTAATTCAGTTTCTTTGCTGGTTATTATTATCTTCAGGTTTTCTATTTATTTCTGTTTCAGTTTTTGGTAGTTTATATGTTTATAGAAATTAATCAGTTTCTTTTAGATTGTCCAATTTGTTGTCATACAGTTTTTCCTAATATTCTCCTATAATTGTTTGTATTTCTGTGGTGTTGATTGTTATATACATTTTCTCATTTGTGATTTTATTTATTTGGGTTCTTTCTCTTTTCTTTTTGATAAATCTAAATAATGATTTATCAATTTAATTTTTTTTTCAAAGAAGCAGCTACTGGTTTCTTTGATCTGTTCTATTTTATTTTTAGTTTCTATATCATTATTTTGTGCCCTGATCTATATTATTTGTTTCCTTCTGCTAGCTTTAGGCTCTGTTGTTCTTTTTATAACTCCTTTAGGTGTAAGTTTAGGTTGTTTATTTGAGATTTTTCTTGCTTCTTGAGGCCTATATTAGTGTAAACTTCCCTCTTAGGAACACTTTTACTGCATCCCCAAACTCCCAATAAACAAAAGTCCAGAGCCAGATGGCTTCAAAGGCAAATTCTAACTTACATATAAATAAGAATTAATACCTATTCTGAGTTCTTAAACTATTACAAAAAGTAGAAAAGGACAGAAAACTTCCAAATTCATTCTGTGAGGCCAGCATTAACCGAACGAAAACCAGATAAAGACTCTACTAAACAGAACTATAGGCCAATATCCCTGATAAACATGGATGCAAACATTCTTAACAAAATACTAGTAAGCCATATCCAACAGTATATTGAAAAATCATTCTCCACGATCAAAGGGAATCTATTACTGGGTTATAAGGGTGGTCCACTATCCATAAATCGATCAGTGTGATACACCATATAAGGGAAAGGATAAGAAACATGATCCTTTCAATAGATGCAGAAAAAGTGTTTGACAAAATTCAGCATTTATTCTTTTTTTTTTTTTAATTATTTATTTATTTATTTATTTATTTGACAGAGGGGAGAGAGATCACAAGTAGGCAGAGAGGCAGGCGGAGAGAGCAGGGAGAGCAGGCTCCCCGCTGAGCAGATAGCCCGATGTGGGGCTTGATCCCAGGACCCTGGGATCAGGACCTGAGCTGAAGGCAGAGGCTTTAACCCACTGAGCCACCCAGGTGCTCCTACAGCGTCCATTCTTGATAAAAACCTTCAACTGAGTGGGTTTAGAGGGAACATACTTCAATATTATAAAGGCCTATCATGAAAAACCCACAGCTAACATCATCTTTAATGAGGAACAACTGAGAGCTTTTCCTCTACACTCAGCAATAAGATAGAAATTTCCACTCTCACCACTGTTATTTAACATAGTACTGGAAGTCCTAACCACAGAAATCAGATAACAAAAAGATATAAAAGGCATCCAAATGAGCAAGGAAAAAGTCAAACTTTCACTATTTCCAGATGATGTGATATTCTATGTAAAAATCCCAGTAGACTCTACCAAAACAGTGCTGAAACTGATAAAGAAATTCAGTTAAGTTGCAAGATCCAAAATCAATGTACAGAAATCTGTTCCATTTCTATACACCAATAATGAAGCAGCAGAAAGAAAAATTACGAAATCAGTTCCATCTTCAAATGCATCAGAAATATACCTAGGAATAATCCTAACTAAATAGGTGAAAGACCTTTACTATGTAAACTATAAAACACTGACTGGATGAAAGATATGGAAGATTATACAAAGAAATGGAAAGACATCCCATGCTCATGAATTAGAAGAACAAATACTGTTAAAATGTCTATACTATCCAAAACAATGTACACATTTCATATAATACCCATCAAACTACTAATAACCTTTTTCACAGAACTACAAAAAACAGTCCTAAAATTTGTGTGGAACCACAAAGAGCCTGAATAGTGAATGCAATCTTGAAAAATAAAAGCAAAGCTGGAGCAGTTCCAGACTTCAAATTATAATACAAAGCTGTAGTCATCAAGACAGTATGGTAGTGGCACAAAAATGGACACATAGATTGATGCAACAGAATAGATAACCCAGAAATGAACCCACAGCTATATGGAGAATTAATCTTTGACAAAGTGGAAGAATATCCAATGGAAAAAAGACAGTCTCTTCAGCAAATGGTATTGGGAAAACTGGACAGCAACATACAAAAGAATGCAACTAGTCCTCTTTCTTACACACACACACATACACACACGCAAAATACAAAATGGATTAAAGACCTTAATGCAAGACCTGAAACCATAAAAATCCTAGCGTATTACATGGATATTAACCTCTTTGACTGGTTATAGCAGTTATAGTTATAGTCAAACTATAGTTATAGTCAAATTATAACTACTGGTTATAGCAACTTCTTAGTAGATATGTCTCCTGAGGCAAATGAAACCAAAGCCAAAATAATGTTTTGGGACGTTATCAATATGAAAAGCTACTGCATATAGAAGGAAACAATGAATAAAAATAAAAGGCAACCTATAGAGTGGGAGAAGATATATTCAAATGATATATCTATTAATGGTTTGGTATCCAAAATATATAAAGACATTATAAAACTCAGACCTCAGGGGCACTTGGGAAGCTCACTTGGTTATGTGTCCAACTCTTGATTTTGGCTCAGGTCATGGTTTCAGGTATTTGATCAAACCCTGCATCAGACACTGCTCAGTATGGAGTCTGCTGAGATTCTCCCTCTCTCTCTGCACCTGCCCCCACTCACTCTCACTCTCAAGAAAAAAAAAAAAGAGAGAGAGAGAGAGAATAAGAGAGACCATGAGTGGGGTTGGAGGGGCAGAGGGAGAAGGAGGCTCCCCTCTGAGCCCAGAGCCTGATGCTGGGCTTGATCCCAGGACCCAGGGATCATAACCTGAGCCCAAGGCAGATGCTTAACTGATTGAGCCATCCAGATGCCACATTAAAAAAAAAAAAAAAAGACCCACAACCCTCAGAAGACAAATCATACAATTTAAAAATGGACAGAAGACATGAATAGACATTTTTCCAAAGAACACATGCAAATGGCCAATAGACATATGAAAAGATGCTTAACATCACTGATAATCAGGGAAATACAAAATTAAACTACAATGAGATATCACCTCACAACTGACAGAATGGCTAAAATCAACAACACAAGAAACAACAGGTGTTGGTGAGGATGTGAAGAAATAGGAACATTCTTGCCTTGTTAGTGGGAATGGAAACTGGTGTAGCTACTCTGGAAAACTGTATGGAGGATCCTCAAAAAGTGAAAAATTGAACTACCCTATGATCTGGCAATTGCACTACTTGGTATTTACCCAAAGAATACAAAAATACTAATTTAAAGGGATACATATTCATAATGAAATAAAAGTTAAAAATGGCTATTTAAAGAAAAAAAGAGATACAAATAATTTTAAAAAGGATACATACATTGCAGTTTTTATAGCAGCATTGTTTATAATAGTCAAACTATGAAAACAGCCCAAATGTCCATCAACTGATGATTGGATAAATTAGATGTGTCCATTGACTGATGAATAGACAAAGATGTGTTCATGGATTGATGAATGGATAAAACACACACACACACACACACACACACACACACAGGGATATTAGCGATAAGAATTGAAATCTTGCCATTTGCAATGATGTGGATGGAACTGGATAGCATTATGCTAAGCGAAAAAAGTCAGTCAGAAAATGACAAATACCATATGACTTCACTCACATGTGGAATTTAAGAAGCAAAACAAAACAGTAAAGGGAACAAAAGAGAGAGGCAAATGTAGAAACAGACTCTTATCAGTTGAGAACAAAGTGATGGTTATCAGAGAGGTGGTGGGTATGGGATGGGTTAAGTTGTTGATGAGGATTATGGAGTGTACTTGTGATGAGCACAGGGTGTTGTATGGATGTGGAGGTCAGTATATTGCACACTTTAAACCAGTATAACCTTGAATGTTAACTGTGTTTAAACAAAAACTTGGAAAAATGAAAGCTTTCAAGGAGAAAAAAAATGAACCCTTGTGAAACTGTACATTTACCAGACAAAATAAGCTCTCAAACAAAAATGATAAAGATATAGAAGGGCACTACCAAATGATAAAGGCATCAGTGCAACATGAGGATATAGTATTTGTAAATATTTAAACACTCAATGTAGGAACACCAAAATATACAAAGCAAAAATTAACTGAGTTTAAGGGAAAATTTGAAAGCAATAAAATAATAATAGGAGACTTTAATATCCAACTGAAATCATTGGATACATTTTCCAGGCAAAAAACCAATAAGGAAAGATTGGCCTTAAAGGACATATTAGACCAGATGGACTTAATAGATACATAAAAAATGTTCCATCTAAAAGTACAGAGTACACATGAAACATTGTCTAGGATAGATCATATTTAGGCCACAAAACAAGTCTCAGAAATTTAAAAAGATTGAAAGCATATCAACCATCTTTTCTGATTTAAAAAGATTGAAAGCATATCAACCATCTTTTCTGATTACAGTGCTATAAAAATAGAAATCAATTATAGAAGGAAAACTGGTGGGAAATCACAGATATGTAGAGATTAAACAAGATGCTACTGAACACCCAATGGATTGATTCAGAGATCAAAAGAGAAAACAAAAAGCACCTGGAGACAAATAAAAATGGAAATATGACAGTCCAAAGCATGTATAATACAACAAAAGTAGTTTTAAAAGTTAAATTTAACAGCAATACAGGCATATATAAAAAACACGAGAAATCGGAAGTAAATAATCTTACACTACACATAAAGGAACTAAATAAAAGAAAAATACCAAAGTTACTAGAAGGAAGGAAATATAGATCAGAGGAGAAGTAAATGAAATAGAGACTAAATGACAGTGGAAAAGATCAATGAAAATAAGAGCTGGTTCTTTGAAATAATAAAGTTGACAGGTACGTAGCTATATTCATCAAGAAAAAAATGAGTGGACTCAAACTGATAATTAGAAACAAAAGAGAACTTTCAGTTGATACCACAAAAACACAAGGGATCATAAAAGAGTATATAAACCATTATATGATATAAGCCATTATATGCCTACAAATTGGATAACCTAGAAGAAATAGATAAATTCTTTTTTTAGTTTTTATTTTAATCCAATTAATTAACATATAATGTGTTATTGGTTTCAGAGGTACAATTCTGTGATTCTTCAGTCATATAATACACAGTGCTCATTACATCACATGCCCTCCTTAATGTCCATCACCCAGTTACCCCATCCCTCCACCCCTGTCACCTCCAGCAACCCTGTTTGTTTCCAATGATGAAGAGTCTCTTATGGTTTGTCTCCATCTCAGGTTTTATCTTATTTTTTTCTCTCTTCACCTATGATTCTTTTTTTTCCCTTAAATTCCACATATCAGTGAGATCATATGGTAATTGTCTTTCTCTGATTGACTTATTTTGCTTAGCTTAATACCCTCTGATTCCATCCATGTCCTTGCACATAGCAAGATTTCAATATATTTTTTTGATGGCTGAGCAATATTCCATTGTATACATATACCACATCTTCTCCATTCATCTGTCAATGGGCATTTGGGCTCTTTCCATAGTTTGGCTATTATGGACATTGCTGCTATAAATATTGGTGTGCAGCTGCCCCTTTGTTTCACTACATTTGTATCATTGTAAATACCCAGTGGTGCAGTTGCTGGGTCATAAAGTAGCTCTGTTTTCAACTTTTTGACGAACGTCCATACTGTAGCTGCACCAGCTTGCATTCCCACCAGCAATGTTAGGAGAGTTCCCCTTTCTCCACATCCTGGCCAACATCTGTCATTTCCTGACTTGTTAATTTTAGCCATTCTGACTTGTGTGAGCTGGTATCTCATTATGGTTTTCGTTTGTATTTCCCTGATGCCAAGTGATATGGAGCATTTTTTCATGTGTCTGTTGTCCATCTGGATGTCTTCTTTGGATTATTTGTTCTTTGGGTGTTGAGTTTGATAAGTTCTTTTTGATTTTGATACTAGCCCTTTATCCGATATGTTATTTGGAAGTATTATCTCCCATTCAGTCAGTTGTCTCTTGGTTTTTTTGACTGATTCCTTTTCTGTGCAAAAGCAATTTATCTTGATGAATTCCCAATAGTTGATTTTTGCCTTTGTTTCCCTTGCCTTTGGAGACTTGTCTAGCAAGAAGTTGCTGTGGCCAAGGTCAAAGAGGTTGCTGCTTGTGTTCTCCTCAAGGATTTTGAAGGATTCCTGTCTCACATTTAGGTCGTTCACCCATTTTGAGTCTATTTTTATGTGTGGTGTAAGGAAATGGTCCAGTTTCATTCTTCTGCATGTGGCTGTCCAATTTTCCCAACACCATTTGTTGAAGAGACTTTTTTCCATTGGATAGTTTTTTTCCTGCTTTGTTGAAGATTAGTTGACCATAGAGTTGAGGGTCCATTTTTGGGTTCTCTATTCTGTTCCATTGATCTATGTGTCTGTTTTTGTGCCAGTACCATAGTGTCTTGATGACTATAGCTTTAGAATAGAGTTTAAAGTCCGGAATTGTGATGCCACCAGTTTTGGTTTTTGTTTTCAACATTCCTTTGACTACTGGGTATCTTTTCTGGTTCCAAACAAATTTTAGGATTATTCGTTCAAGTTCTGTGAAAAAAAGTTCATAGTATTTTGGTTGGGACTGCATTGAATGTGTAGATTGTTCTAGATAGCATAGACATTTTCACAATGTTTGTTCTTCCAACCCATGAGCATAGAATATTTTTCCATTTCTTTGTGTCTTTCTCAGTTTCTTTCATGAGTGTTCTATTGTTTTCTGAGTACAGATCCTTTCCTCTTGGGTTAGGTTTATTCCTAGGTATCTTAGGGTTTTTGGTGTAATTATAAATGGGATCGACTCCTTAATTTCTCTTTCTTCTGTATCATTGTATATGGAAATGCAACTGATTTCTGTTCATTGATTTTATTTCCTGCCATGTTGCTCAATTTCTGTATGAGTTTTAGCAATTTTGGGATGGAATCTTTTGGGTTTTTCACATAGAGTATCATATCATATTGTCTGCAGAGTAAGAATTTGACTTTTTTTGGTGCCAATTTTGATGCCTTTTATTTCTTTTTGTTGTCTGATTTCTGAGGCTAGGAATTCTAGTACTATGGTGAATAGCAGCAGTGCTACTGGACATCGGTGCCATATTCCTGACCTTAAGAAAAAAGCTTCAGTTTTTCCTCATTGAGAATGCTATTCACTGTGTGCTTTTCATGGATAACTTTTATGATATTGAGGTTTGTTCACTCTTTCCCTACATTGTGAAGGGGTTTAATCAGGAAATGATACTGTACTTTGTCAAATGCTTTTTCTGCGTCTTTTGAGAGGATCACATGGTTCTTCTTCTCTCTTCTATTTATGTAGTGTATCACATTGCTTGATTTGCAAATGTTGAATCACCCTTGCAGCCCAGGAATAAATTCGACCTGGTTGTGGTGAATAATCCTTTTATTGTACTTTTGGATCCTATTGGCTAGTATGTTCGTGAGAATTTTTGCATCCATGTTCATCCAGGCTTTTCTTCTATCATTCTCCTTTTTGATGGTGTCTTTGGTTTTGGGATCAAGATAATGCTGGTCTCATAGAAAGAGTTTGCAAGTTTTCCTTCCATTTCTATTTTTTGAAACAGCTTCAGAAAAATAGATATTAATTCTTCTTTATTGGTAGAATTCTCCTGGGAAGTTGTCTGCCCTCGGGCTCTTAGTTGTTGGGAGATTTTTGATGACTGCTTCAATTTCCTTGCTGGTTATGGGTCTGTTCAAGTTTTCTATTTCTTCCTGTTTCAGTTTTGTTAATTTATATATCTCTTGGAATGCATCTGTTACTTCCAAATTGCCTAATTTTTTGGTATATACTTGCTCATGATATGTTCTTATGATTGCATGACTCCATTTTTTATTGAATCTCATTAATAGCCTTTTTGTTTCTTTGGTGTTAGTTATGATCTCCCCTCTTTCATTCATGATTTTATTAATTTGGATCCTTTTTCTTTTCATTTTGTTAAGTTTGGCCAGGGGTTTATCAATCTTATTAATTCTTTCAAAGAACCAGCTCCTAGTTTTATTGGGCTGTTCTACTGATCTTTTAGTTTCTATTTCATTGATTTCTGCTGTAATCTTTATTAATTCTCTTCTACTGGGTTTAAGCTTTATTTGCTGTTCTTTCTCCAGCTCCTTTAGGTGTAAAGGGAGGTTGTGCATTTGAGACCTTTCTTGTTTCTTGAGAAAGTCTTGTGTTGCAATATACTCCCCTCTTTGGACCGCCTTTGCTGCGTCCTATATGTTTGGAATAGTTGTGTTATCATTTTCATTTGTTTTCATGATTTTTAAAAATTTTTCTTTAACTTCCTGGTTGACCCATTCATTTTTTAGTAAGGTGCTCTTTAGCCTCCATGTATTTGAGTTCTTTCCAAATTTCCTCTTTTAATTGAGTTCTAGTTTCAAAGCATTATGTTCTGAAAATACGCAGGGAATGATCCTGGTCTTTTGGTACTGGTTGAGACCTGGTTTGTGACCCATATGTGATCTCTTCTAGAGAATGTACCATGTGCACTTGAGAATAATGAGTGTTATGCCCTTTAGGATGGAATGTTCTGAATATATCCATGAATTCCATCTGGTCCTATGTGTCAAAGAAAGCCCTTATTTCCTTGTTTATCTTCTGCTTAGACAAACTAGCCATTGCAATGACAGAGGTGTTAAAATCCTCTACTATTATTCTATTGTTATTGATGTGTTTCCTTGGTTTTGTTATTAATTGGCTGCTCCCATGTTAGGGGCATAAATATGTACAATTTTTAGATCTTCTTGTTGTGTATACCCTTTACTTATGATATAGTGTCCTTTCTTATCTCTTATTACAGTCTTGTTTTAAAATCTAGTTTGTCTGATATAAGGATGGCCACCTCAGCTTTCTTTGATGTCCATTCACTTGATAAATGGTTTTCTACCCCCTCACTTTAAATCTGGAGGTGTCTTTGGGTCTAAAATTAGTCTCTTGCAGACAGCATATTGATGAGTCTTGGTTTTGTATCCAGTCTGAATCCCTGTGTCTTTTGAATGGGACATTTAGCCCATTTACATTCAGAGTAACCAGTGAAGGATTCACTAACAATTTAGTGAAATTGTATTTTCTGTATAGTGACTATTACTGTATATTTTCTGTTTCTTTTTGATCTATGTTAGTTTTGGGGTCTCTCTTTGCTTAGAGGATCCCTTATAATATTTCCTGTAGGGCTGGGATGGTGATCACAAATTTTTAGTTTCTGTTTGTCCTGAAAGACTTTTTATCATTCCTTCTTATTTTGAGTGACATCTTAGCTGGAAAAAGTATTCTTGGCTGCATATTTTTCTCATTTAGCACCCTGAATATATCGTGCCAGTCCCTTTTGTCCTGCTCCGTTTCTGTGGACAGGTCTGCACCAGTGTAATATTTCTACCATTGTAGATTACATAGAGACCTCTTGTCCCTGGCTGCTTTTAGGATTTTCCCTTTGTCTCTGAGATTTTTAAGTTTCACTATTTTATGTTGGAGTGTTGACCTGTTTTTATTGATTTTTGAGGCAGGTTTTCTGTGTCTACTGGAGTTGGATGCTTGTTTCCTTCCCCAGATTAGGGAAGTTCTCCACTATTATTCCCTCCAGTATATCTTCTCCCCTGCACCCATTTCCTCTTCTTCTGGGATCCCAATTTTTCTAATATTTTTTCACCTTATTGTATCACTTACGTCTTGAATTCTGCTCTCCTGATCCAGTAGTTATTTATCTCTCTTTCTCAGCGTCTTTATTCTCCCCTCATTTTGTCTTCTATATCACTAATTCTCTCTTCTGCCTCATTTATCCTAGCAATTAGAGGCTCCATTTTTTTATTGCATCTCATTAATAACCTTTTTATTTTCGACTAGGTTATATTTTAGTTCTTTTATTTCTCCAGAAAGGGATTTTCTAGTGTGTTTTATGCTTTTTTTCAAGCCTAGCTATTATGTTTATAATCATTTTTCTGAACTCTAGATCCCACATCTTCTTATGTCCATCCTGACTGAGTCCATGGTAGTCAGTACTGCCTCTTGTTCTCTTTTTTGAGGTGAGTTTATCATTTTGCCATTCTATCTAGAGGAGAATAGATGAACGAAAGAAAAAAAATACTAAAATGGCAGCTACGACCCTAGAGAAATGTATACTAAACAAATCAGAAGAGATCTGAAACTAGGCATTAAAAAAAAAAAAAAAAGAAAAAGGGAAAGGGAAAAAAGAATAAAAAAGAGAATATAATCAAACAAGTGAGCAGAATAGAGCAATACACTGGTTCTTTTGTGTATTTTGGTCTGTTTTTTAGGAAACTAGATCCCAAAATTGTCAAGAAGGAAAAACATACATTTACAAAAATAAAATTAAATCCAATGAAAAGATAGAATGTAACTCTAAATATGGAAATCAAGTACAAGAATACAACAAAAAAGGAAAAGAAAACAACTGCAGAAAAAAATGGAATGGAGATAGACAGGTGAACAGAACAAGGTACACTATCTCATGAGTGTATTTTGGTCAGTTTGTTAGAAGAAATTACATTTCAAAATTGTAAGGGAAGAAAACTTTGGATATACAAAAATAAAATTAAATTAAAAGGATAGAATACACAAAACTAAAATTAAATACCTTGAAGGGATAGAATATGAATGTAAAAATGAAAAACTAAAAAGACTAACAAGGGGCGCCTAGGTGGCTCAGTCATTAGGCATCTGCCTTCGGCTCAGGTTGTGGTCCCGGGGTCCTGGGATTGAGCCCTGCATCGGGCTTCCTGCTTGGGGGAACCCTGCTTCTCCCACTACCATTCCCTCTGCTTGTGTTCCCTCTCTGGCTGTGTTTCTCTCTGTCAAATAAAAAAAAAAAAAAAAAAAAAAAACAAACAACTAACAAAACAAAAAAAGAAAACAGAAAAAGAAAGGAAAACAAAAAATGAAAAAGAGAAAATGACTGGACTGGTGACTAGAACAGAGCCATATACTAGATTTTGGATATATTTAGTCTGTTAGAAGAAATTGCTTCCCAAAATTATAAAGCAAGAAAAACTTATGTAAATACAAAAATAAGATTAAATACAATGAAGGTATATGATATAATTTTAAAAATGAAAATTAAAAAAAGATTTTAAAAAGGAGTTTATAAAATAAGAAATTTTGTTGAAAAACAAAAGAAAAACAATTAAAAAGCTGAGGGTTTTGGAGGGGCAGGAGTCGGGGGTTGGGTGAGCCTGGTGGTAGGTATTGAGGAGGGCACGTGTTGCATGGAGCACTGGCTGTGGTGCATGAACAATTAATCTCGTAACACTTTAAAAATAAAATAAAAGTATTTGGGAAAAAATTTAAAGTTGAAAAGTAAAGAATCATGGGAAAAGGGCATGAATTCTATGTGCTGTATTCCTCTAGAGCTGGAGTTTTGTATTGCAGTTCTCGTTGATTGGTAATCTTGGTTTTGGCTGGATGTTCTTCCCAATCTTCTGGGAGAGGGGCCTATTGCATTGATTTTCAAGTGTATTTGCTGCAGGCAGAATTGTACAGCCTTTGTCAGGGGGCCAGGCTAAGTAATATGCTCTGGTTCGCTCTACATGAGTGGCTTTTGTTCCCTGAAGGCTTTCCCCTCAGCCTTAGAGGATAAGAGTGAAAATGGCGGCCTCCTAATTTCTAGCCCCAGAACCCAGTGCTTGGGGCTCCACTCCTCTGTGCACCCTCAGGGAAAAGCAGTCAATCACTCCTATTTCCGAGGTCTTTGTCCACACTCCATATGTTCACCCAGCCTGTGATTGAGTGTTTCTGTCTCAAGCAGGCCACCTCTTTTAGAGTCTCCAAACCCTGCAGACTCCTGCTGGATGCTCCCATACTGCTCCTCTTGGGAGATGAAGGAGATCTCATTGGTTCTGCTGCTTGTTGGGCCCCTGCTACATTTTGCAGTTTATGGCTATCCTTAGCTGAGAACCCACTCCTGGGCTCACTCTTTGCAGCCGAGTGTTTCGCTCTGATGCCTGAGAGCTCTGCCACACTCAGGTACCCCTGGTCTTCCTGTGACCTCAATGATCCTGAGACCACACTGTCCCATCTAGGGATCCACCCTGACCTCATCCTTCACTGGAGCAGATTTCTAAAAGTTCTAATTTTGTGTTCTGCTGCTATATTACTTGTTGGTAGCTGGAAACAGAGGCTCCCTCCCCCCACGGTCTGTCTTCCCATATATCACCTCAGATTCACTTCTCCACATCTTTTACTTTGCAGAAAGTGGTTGCTTTTCTATTCATATAGTTGCAGCTATTATTTTTTTTGATTTCTGGTTGAGTTTGCAGATGTTCAGAATGATTTGGTTCATTCCTGAATTCATAGCTGAATTCCTGGGACCAGATGAGATTTTGTTCTCCTACTCCTATGCCATCTTGGACTCAGATATGGTTAAGTTCTCAAAACATACAGTTTTCTAAAACTGAATGATAAAGAAATAAAAAAATCTGTATTGATGGATTCCTAGAAAGGAGACTGAATCAGTAATCAAAACCCATCTAACATAAAAAAAAAAAAAAAGTCCAGAACCAGCTGGCTTCACTGAATAGTGCTAAACATTGAAAGATTTAATTACTGTCCCCAGACTCTTCCTAAAAATTAAGGGAATGCTTCCAAACTCATTTTACAAGGTCAGTTTCTGATAATAAGAAAACCAGACAAGGACACTAAAAATGAGGAAATTATAGGCCAATATCCCTGATGTATATAGATGCAGAAATGTTCAACAAAATATTAGTGAACTGAATTCAACAATGCATTCAAAGGATCATGTACCATGATCAGGTGGGGATTCCTACAACCAAGAATGATTCAACATTATCAAATGTTGCAAATTAATCAACATGATATGCCACATTAGCAAAATGAAGGATAAAGTCATAGCATCATCTCGATAGTTGTAGCAAAATTATTTGACAATATTCCACATTCATTTATAATAAAATCTCAAGTGTGACAGAAGAAATGTACCTGAATATAATAAAGGTCATATATGACAAATCCACAGGTAACATCATACTCATTGGTGAGAAGTTAAAAGCTTTTCTCTAAGATCAGGAAAAAGACAAGGGTGTTAATTTTTTCCACTTTATTCAAAATAGTGTTGGAACTCCTAGCCACAGTAATTAGCTATGTAAAAAAAATAATAGGCATCCAGGTTGGAAAGGAAGAAGTAAAACTATTTGCAGATAACATAATTCTATATGTAGAAAACCCTAAAGATTCCACTACAAATAATTATTAGGACTCATAAATGTATTCAGTAAAGTTGCAGGATAGAAAATCAATATACACAAGTATTTTGTGTTTCTATGCACTGAGAACAGACTATCAGAAAAAAAAATATATATACTAAGCAAACAGTCCATTTACAATTGCTTCTAAAGAATGACATACCTAGGAATAAATTTAACCAAGGAAATGTAGATCTGCACACTGAAAACTAGAACTGATGAAAGAAATTGAAGAAGACAAATAAATAAATGGAAAGATATTCCAAACTGGAAGACTGGAAGATCATGTCTGGGCTGGATGACCAAAGTAATCTAGACATTACATGCTATCCCCATCAAAATCCCAGTGGTAATTTTTAGAACTGGCACAGATATGTCTAAAATTTGTAGAAATCACAAAAGATCCCAAGTAGCCAAAACAAACTTGAGAAAGGAGAACAAAGCTGGAGGCATCAAACTTTCTGATTTTTAACTGTACTACAAAGTTCTAGTCATCAAAACAGTATGGTATTGGTTGTAAAATAGACAAATAGATCAGTGGAAGTGAATAAAGAACCCAGAAACAAACCCACACATACATGGTCAATTAATTTACAGTGAAGGAGCCAAGAATATACAATGGGAGAAATGATAGTTTCTTCAGGAAGTAGTGTTGGGAAAACTGGACAGCCATATACTAATGAATGAAACTCTGAACCACTATTTTACACCATACACCAAAATTAACTAAAAAGTAAGACCTACCTGAGTATAGGACCTAAAATCAAAATTCCTAGAAGAAAACAGGCTGTTGTCAGTTTGCAAGCTGACAACTGTTCAAAGTTTGTAAGTTTGTAAGCTCTTAAGAGCTTATTAAGTATAATCTGAAACTGGCCCCTGTACTCAGAGGACAAGGAAAGTAAGAGGTCACTCCAGGTTGGTGACTGTCTTAATAAGTAAAAGGAACTTACATATAAGGCATGTCTTGGGTGGCAGCAAGACAAATGGATCCCCATGGCCACTCACCATATCTTAAAAGGTTAGCAAGAGGCCTTAACTGGGTCCAGTCAAGTATACTGTGCATGTGTTCTCAGCACCACATCATTATCTCAAGGCTTTGCCCTTGGAGGAACCTCTGGGAGCAGGAAAGGCAAGAGGAACCCACATTCCAAGGGAAGAGGTAACAAGCCTCTGATTGCCTGGGGTCCAGCTCACAGGTCAGCTGGTGGTCACATCTTTTCAATGACCTTCCCCAACATTCCACCCCTCATGACTAGCTTTTAAAATGTCATGTTCTCCCTTGTGAAATGAGCCCTAAGTGTTCAGGAAGGGGTTTTATTAGAATGGAGTGGCTCCTTTGGTGACTGTCTGGCTGCATGGGAGTCTAATGGCACAGCAGCAATATAGGTGCATGTAAGGAAACACAGATTAAATAAGACGTTGATTACAAAATCAATGACAATTTTTTTATAAGAGCCCTTGATCTGAACCACTGATTTAATAAGTCTCCTAAACTGGAGATTGGAGTACCTAGGGCATTCACTTGTACGTCACGTGATTTAATAAAGATGACACATTAGCAGATTCATTGGGGTGAACACACAACATTGTGTTTGGTTAATGGCACAGGTACCTCCTTATGAAGCAGCAATAATGTCTAAGGCCATTTTATTTTGGAGTACAGCTTTATAAGTAATAATACAGCTAACCAGAGACATGTCTGTTTAGTAAGGAAAGATTTTATTGCTATCATTCAATGCTGAGTGAATTTATTAAGGGCTTCACGTTTGCTATTAATGTCTTCTAAATCTAAGCCAATGGAGGGGACAAAGACAGTGGCAAAATGGTCTTATCAGTGGAAAAACCAAACATTTTCCCTGAGTTTGAGGAGAGGAAGGTTAGCACCTTTAGAAACTTGACCTGGTTGTACATTATGGGTTATGGGGGATATAGAACCTTTGTTTAATGTCACATTTTATTGTTCAGTCTTGCATGTCCTGGCCTTTGAAATGTGACCTCTGATAATTATGTCTTTGATGAGGTTATTCATACATGGTACTCAGTTTCTTCATCCCCTAATGATGACAGCCTGAGTATAGGTTTTCAGGGTGGCAGGGAAAAGTGTAGGTTAGGCCAGATGCAATCCCTACGTAAACCAAGGCATATTTAGAACCCTCACTTAGAGGAGGCCAACATATTCAATTTACCAATTTCTCATAGGTTGGGAACTCCAGTGGATGGCCTGATTCTTTTGGCAGTTCCCTTTGGTGTTCTTTAGGACACACGACATGCTGTTATTACTTTAATCAAGTCAGTGTACTCTGAGGGCAGTCCAGCATCCTTGGCAATATACCATCCTACTTGGGCATTGTGGGGGCCACTCTTTATATGCACCCAATCTGCCTAATTACTGATGGGTCAGTAGCTGGGGCTCATTCCCAAGCTAGGGCACCAGCTTCCTGATCACTAGAGGAGTGTCAGTGTCTTAAGAACTGGGACACAAAAAACAATGAGAATCACTTCAGGCTCTTGCAGATGGACCCAAATGTCATATTATATATATCTTGACCTCACAGAGACTTTTTAATGATCAGCTTCCCGTTGTTCAAGCCATAAATTTAATCCCTCAAAATAGTCTAATTATCAGTACAAAGGGTTAATGGCCAGGGCTCCTGAGTGATCAGTAGCAAGACCACTATGAGCTCAGTATACTAGTTGCTGTACTGGCTGCTGTGTGAGAAGTTTTACCTGGAGGAGCACTGTGTACAGTGCTAGAAACTTGCTCTATGGGGATATATTGGGGTTTTTCCCCCTTCCAGAGCTGTAACTAAAATCCCAGGGGCATTCTCCCCTTTTGTTATCGCTGCCATAGTGTCTGACCCGTAAGTTTTGGAGTCATAAACACATCGAACTCAACTGGTAGCCCTATTTAAGAGATGCTCAGAGCTTTAATCTGTTTTGTTAATATTTTTGCCTTCTCAAAGGCAGCATGATGCTGTCCTCAGTCTCATATGTGTCCTTTACCAGGCAGCATAAGGAATAGGAGTACTGTGCCAGGTAGAGATTAAAAGTCTTCCAAAACCCCCAAATCCCTATAAAGGACTTAACCTCTTTCCCATTTTTAGAGGTTGGATAGGCTTGCAGCTTTTCAGTTATAGCTTTATGAGTCTTAGCTGACCAGGTGACACCTTAAACCTTATAGCAGTGTGTAGGCCTTGAATTTTCTTTGGGTTCATTGCCCATCTTCTTCCTCACAGATGTTCCTGAGCAAAGCCTGCAGGTGTCCTGCAGCAGAGGTAAATCTTTCCATGTTAACATTGTATTATCAATATAATGGGCCCATTTTGCTGATGTGGGGAAGGAGAACAGGGCTAGGTCCCCAGCTACCACTATATGACATATTGTGGCACTGTGCACGTAGCTTTGGGGGAGCACTTGTAAGGTTCATTATTACCTCTCCAGCATGAAAGCAATTTAATCTTAGTTACCAGAAACCTGTCAAAGTCTTTTCCATGAGTGTCTTAAAGATGAAGCACTGTTGTAGGGACACTTTTTGCAAAACATCAGAGCAAAACAGTAACTGCAAATGACAGAAGACTTAAAAATGGTCATTTGATTTGATTAGGGTTCATTATAATGCAATGGATAAGAGGACTATAGCTATATTCTTAAGTGATTCCCCCTTTTGTTCTGGCAATGTTTTGGTTATCTCCAGGGTTATTTATATTTCAAAGACATGATAAGATTTATATACTTCAGGGGACAGAGAAAGATGTGTAAGTTTTCTTCTAGGAGTTTTGAGGTAATTGCTATTTAAAATTAGGGGTCAGAAGGTATGGGGCATTTTGTCTGTTTCCTCATCAATTACCATAGCATCTTTCTCTTCATTTTCATCATTTTCTCCAAGATTCCACTTCGTAGTATCCTAGTCAGGCTTTCTCATAAGTTCTCATATCTTAATACATTGTACCCTCTTTGCTTTGTAAAACAAGACACTGAGGTCTCCAATTTATTACTTTGCTCTTCCATCTTGTCTGCCAGCCCTAGAGTTAGCAGAGTAGTGGACAGTCACATATTCTTTTCTAAACTCAGCTTTTCTAACTTTCTAACTTGAGCTTCAGCCTCTAGTTGGGCATCAGTGGCCAGCTGAACTACCCACAGTAGAAGCCCACTATGGCAACCATGTTTCCCTTCTCTATCTCAGTGTGGTATGTGCATTTCCTCCAATAAGTACATTAGATTGGCTGGCATTTTCTGGGTGTCCCCATTTTCATGTAGTAGTCCATAAACATCTTACATAGAGGCCACACTTACTTACATGGAAGTTGATGGCTAATTTGGGATTTTTCTTGTGGATGCCTCATTCCCAAGGCCCATTTCTTTGGTCTCTGGGCTGGCTCACCAATAGTGAGTTTACAGCCCTCTTGAGAGCTTCTTGGATGTAATCTGAAACTGGCCCCCATACCCAGGGGGCAAGGAAAGACCAAAGAAAGAGGTAGTCCACTTTGGGTTAGTAGATGGTAGTTTTGTTTTATTTTATCTATCTATCTATCTATCTATCTATCTATCTATCTATCTATCTATCTATTTATTTTTAAGATTTTATTTATTTGACAGAGAGAGAGAGATCACAAGTAGGCAGAGAGGGAGGGGGAAGCAGGCTCCCTGATGAGCAGAGAGCCCCATGCGGGGCTTGATCCCAGGATCCTGAGATCATGACCTGAGCTGAAGACAGAGACTTTAACCCACTGAGCCACCCAGGTGCCCCGTTGTAGATGGTAGTTTTAATAAGCAAAGGGAATTTACACATGAAGTTTGTTTTGGGTGGCAGCAAGATGAATGGATCTTTATGCCTGCCCACAAATTTCTTTTTAAGATTTTATTTATTATTTCTTTGAGAGACAGATAGAGATAGTGAGAGAGAGCATGAGCAGGGAGGAGAGGGAGAAGCAGGCACCCTGCCAAGCAGGGAGCCCAATGCGGGACTCAATTCCAGGACCCTGGGATCATGACTTGAGCAGAAGATAGCTGCTTAACTAAGCCAACCAGGCATCCCCAACCTGCCCACCAAATCTTAAAAGTTTATAAAGAAGTCTTAACTGGGTTCATTCGAGTATACTGTGCAGGTATTCTCAATACCACATCATCGTCTCAAGGCTATGTCCTTAGAGCAGCCTCTGGATGTGGGAAAGGCAAGTGGAACCCACATACCAAGGATAACGATGAGGGTAAGGAGCCTGTGATTGCCTAGGGTCCAGCTCACAGGTCACCTGGTAGTCGCATCTTTCTCATGACCCTCCCTAGCAGTGGTAAGGTCCTTGACATTGGCCTTAGTGATTTTTTTTTTTTTTAATATTGCTCTAAATGCAAGGGAGACAAAAGCAAAAATGAACAAATGGGACTACTTCTTAGTAAAAGGCTACTGCACAGTGAAGGAAAACATCAATAAAACAAAAAAGCAACCTAGTAAATGGTAAGAGATATTTGTAAATAATATATCTATTAAGAGGTTAATATCTGAAATATATAAAAGACTCATATATCTCAACAACAAAAAACAACCCAATTATAAAATGGGCAGAGGAACTAAATAGACACTTTCTTTTTCTAAAGAAGATATGCTGATGGCCAATAGGCACATGAAAATATGTTCCAGGGGTGCCTGAGTGGTTCAGTGGGTTAAGCCTCTGCCTTTGGCTCAGGTCATGATCTCAGGGTCCTGGGATTGAGCCCTGCATTGGGCTCTCTGCTCAGCGGGGAGCTTCTCCCTCTCCATCTATCTGCAACTCCCTCTGCTTGTGTTCTCTCTCTCTCTGTTAAATAAATAAATAAAATATTTTAAAAAACAACAAAACAAAACAAAAAACATGTTCCACATCTCTAATTTTCAGGGAAATGCAAATGAAAAACTACAATGTGATATTACCTCACATCTATCAGAATGGCTATTATCAAAAAGGCAGGAAATAGCAAGTGTTGGAGAAGATGTGGAGAAAAGAATACTCTTGTACATTATTGGTGGGAATGTAAATGTAAATTGGTGTAGCCACTATGGAAAGCAGTATGGGGATTTGTCAAAAAATTAAAAATAGAATTACCATAGGATCCAGATATTCCACCTCTGAGTATTTATTGATGAGTACAAAAGTACTAATTCAAGTAGATATATGCACTCCTGTGTTCATCGCGGCAGTATTTATAGTAGCCAGAATATGGAAACAAACTAGGTGTCCATCCGTGGATGAATGGATAAAGATGTGGTACACACACACACACACACACACACACACACACACACACTGGAATACTACTCAGCCACGTATAAGGAAATCTTGCCATTTGTGACAATATGGATGGACCTTGAGGGTATTATGCTAAGTGAAAAATCTGAAGGAAAAAGGCAAATAACATGATTTCACCAAATGTGGATTCTAAAATAACAAAACAAATGGACAAACCAAACCAAACAAAAACAAACTCATAGATACACAGATCCATGATTACCAGAGGGGAAAGGGTGTTGGGGGATGGGTGAGAGGGCTTATTTGTATGGTGATGGATGGTAACTAATGGTGGTGATCACTTTGTAGTATATATGAATATCAAATTATAATATTGTACAGCTGAAACTTATATAATGCTATATGCCCATTTTACCTCAAATAATAAAAGACATATTAAGTATATCTTGAGGAAAAAATAATTTAGTAATTTAGCTTGTTGATTTTAGTTTGATTATTTTCAGAATGCCATCACAGACTCCTGAAATCTAATCCTACTCAGTTATCAATAACAGCAGGGAACAGTTGTATTCCTGGGTGACAGCCATTGGTGACTGGACCTTTTCCTCAAAGCTTTTTCCACTTTCTTTTTTTAGGGAGCTTGGAGCCAGTAATGTTTTTTTCATATCCCTGTGTACCTTTCATCTCTTTCTCCTCTTCCTTTCCCTACCTTTTTCTCTAGATAATTATTCACTGTGGCATACGAGAATACTTGTTTTTCAGCTCACTATACATCTCATATACCTCATTGTCAAAGCTGTATAGGCAGCAGTTGAAAGCACTCAGCTTTGCAAGTCTTAATTAAAATTACTGTTTTTAGGGGCACCTGGGTGGCTCAGTCGTTAAGCGTCTGCCCTCGGCTCAGGTCATGATCCCAGGGTCCTGGGATCGAGCCTCACATCGGGCTCTTTGCTCGGCGGGGAGCCTGCTTCTCCAACTACTGTTCCCTCTCTAGCTTGTGTTTCTCTCTGTCAAATAAATAAAATCTTAAAAAAAAAAAAAAGATTACTGTTTTTAGTACTGTTGACCTCTCATTTGGAATAGTGTTAGTGCACATCAATAAAATACCCACAGTTTCCTTGAATCATGACAATTAGAAAAAAATACTTTGTGAGTTATAAAATCGATTATGTTCCTGAAATTTGTAGTATAAGAGACCTGTTAGAAACCTTCTTGAGCTTTTGGAAACAACCTCCTGATTTCGTCCCATCCCATAAACATAATTGAACAGTTACTTATGAACCATTACTGAACCAAGCTGAGCTCTCACCTTGCTGTTACTTATTCCTAGATACTAATAATCCTGGAATATTATTTAAATTGTGAAAGAGAAAAACTTAGGAAATATATAAAGATCTCAATCTGAGACTATCCATTGGGAGAAATCCATTTGTACTAGAGTATGCAAAGGAGGCATCTTTACAATTACCACCCAAGCAGGGTATGTATACAAGTGCAGTCAAGTTTATTGAGAGAAGAGTGAAAAGGAGGTAGTAGAAACAATGGGCAAGAATTGAGTGGGGGAAAGATGAAGAAAAATTAATTAGTAGAGTTTTGTGCATTTTTTTTGCCAGGGTGCTGCTAAGAAAAAGTCAGAAAGCCCAAATATTCCCTGTTGAAGTCAGTGGCTACTGTTAGTTATTGAAAATAAGATGTACTTTCAGAATATCTAAAACCAGTTATTGCAACTGGCAGTGAGAATTCAGAATCTGTCAAATAAATACTATAGTGAAATCATGGAGCAGTATAAATATACCTCTGAACATATGAAGACAATTTAATAACTTAAAAATGAAAAATAAATATAAAGATATTTAGCATCTGAGCTTTTTATTAAAAATTCAAATGCACTTCAGTAACTGAATGTTTTGTGAAAATATGTACAACATTTGAGGGTACATTTTAGCTTTATTATCAAGGAATAAAGGAAAGGAAAATGCATATTCTGCCTTATACTTTAATCTTCTCATCACTATAATACACATTATATTCGTAAAAGTATAGTTTAATCATTATAAAAGAAGACTCAAAGATAAGTGTCTGAAATATTGTACCTAAAGACAGATGAATCCTTCGTAGAATAAATAATCCATGTGAGAATCAGGAAATGTTTGATTTCTTTTCTGAAATTAAAAAAAAATAAGTGGGAAATTTAGTTCAACTACTATTAAATCTGTTACTTTAAGATTACACTTTAGGTTAATGTGCTCCTATTTGGGGGACATAAAAACTAATATCTATTCAAAACTATCTCTTGAGATTATGATTTAGAAACAGGTTTGCTTATTCTGGTTTTGTCTCAAATTACTGCTAGTAAGTATTCCTCCTCAGTTAATGCATTGTTTCAACCTTCATTAATTTTTTTTTTAAAGAAAACTGGAGTTTTTTTCCAAGAAAGTTATAGCATTAAAAAGTCTACTCCATGATGCTTTTGCATGTGAATTTGAAGGGAAGAATACTTTATTCGTTTTACAAATAAACTCTAACCAAAAATCTGTTGTTTTATGTCTTAGGACAAAGTTGTTGCTGTTCAGTTCTGTAACAATGGAGACAGGTAACTATGTAGTATATATCTGTGTCAACAGATGTTTGACATATTATACCCCTATCCCTTCAGAAGTAGCTCCTTCTACTGTAGTACTTTATTTCTGTTCAGTTTCTTAAGCTCAAACCCTTGTCTATTTTTGATGACATCCTTACCCCATCTCTTTTAAACTCCTATCCAAGTAGCAGTCATACTTTATCAGTTCTTCCTTTCTGAGTGATTGATTTCTTTTTTTGTTTATTTTGTTTCTTCCATTTTTATTATCACTCACCTTGGCCAAGGATTCCATTATTTGACCCATTACCTCCAGTTTTCTTCTCCTTTCAAAATATATCCTGTCCATTTCTGCCAGATCCACATTGCTCTGTTCAGAAATCTTTAGTGTTTCCTCTTTGTCTATAGAATAGAATTCAAATGTCTTAGCCTTGAATTCAGAACTTTCTATAACTTAACTTTGACCTACATTCTTTTCTCACTTACTGTTCCCTATATAAATCATTACATTTAGCCTGATTGACTTAATCATTGCTCCTGTTACATCCATATATCTGTATTTTTTCTCTCATTCATTGATTTGCTTATACTTTACCTCACACCATTCTTACCCAGAAATATCACCCTTACTCCCCCTCACTTCTTCTCTTTCCCTCCTACAGCCTTCCTCTTGCTTCTGCTCTCCTTTGCTCTGCTTTTCTTTTCCCTCGAGTCCCTTTCTCTTCTAAGTCCTGTCTTCTCATGTTCTACCTGAACCCTTTTCTGACCGCTTCAGATTTTATCCATATTGTCTTCCTCTGGAACATCTGTTTTACTTATTGTCTCTCCCACTCCTATGATACGTATTTCCTGTATCTGTAAACTCAGAAATTATATACCGGTATTTGTGCACCCTCTCAAAAGTTTGATCCCAAAAGGATGATAATCTTTTGCCCGGGTCTAAAAATTGACCTAGAATAGATTTAAAAATGTAATCACTTAACATAAATGTGTATCCATATATTTCTATAAGGACTTTATGTGGGTGACCATGTTTTATTTTAATTCAATTTATTTTTTTTAAAATTTTTGACCATATTTTATTTTTAAATATTTTTCAGACAGTGGGTGATTGCTATGATGAATTTGTTCATTTATTAAATGCAAGAGTAAATAATGATGGTCCACATAGAGTGAAGTTTATATTAGGAATGAGAAAACCTTCAGATAATTTTTTGAGGTTGATTTATTGCACTATACTAAGGTATACATTTGAAGGTTTGTACGGCTATGATTCTTTCATGCTAGAGGAATCTGAAGTTTTTTTAACTCCTTGCCTTTTCCCTAAAGGAGAAACATTATTTTATCTTCATTAGTTATGTGGACAATAAACAAGGGATGTCCAATTTTACTAATAAAGATGCAGTTTAGAATAAAAGTCACATTTTTTTTTCTTTCAGAATGACAAGATATTGAAGAATGTTAGCATCTGGTACTGCCAGGGGTTTAGGGAAAATGGCCACTCACTCTCCCACAACTTTTGAGAGACAGTGAAGTATTAAAAAAAAGACAAACTTTTGAGGGAAATAATTCATGTGCTGACCATTTGACTCAGCAAAGATATGTATAAGGTTGTACAAAGATACGGATAGAGATACTCATCACAACATTATTTATAATGCTGAAGAAATAGTATAAATATTTATGATTAGGGAGTTGATTAAATAAATTTTGATATATTCACATAGTTGAATACTTATTAAAAGTGAGAGTAGTTTTATATTTCTAAACCTACAGTTATATCTATAAAATAACCCTTAGGGGAAAACATAAAACGTTAGATGTAGTACAATTCTGTTTCCTGTAGGGAAAAATAGATAAGCGTATATGTATGTCTTTAATAGTCTGGTAGAATAAAAATGAAAGTATGAACAGTGATAGAATTATGGGTGAATGAATGTAGTTTTGTAAGTTTTATTGGGATATAATGCAAGTAACATAACTTCAGTGTTTTTTTATGTATTCACAGGGTTGTGCAACCTTTACAGTCAATTTCAGAACATTTTTATACCCCAAAAAGAATTTCTATACCCTTCAGCTTTCACTCTCCAATATCTTTGCATGCCTACCCTTAACTCTGGACAGCCTTTAACCCAATTTTTATCTTTGCCTATTTGCCTATTCTGGAGATTTTCTATAAATTGAATTTTACAATATATGGTTTTTTGTGACTTATTTCTTTCAGCTAGTGTAATGTTTTCAAGATTCAATCATGTTGCAGCATGTATCATTATTTCATTTCTTTTTATTGCTGAATAATATTTGAATGTGTGGATACCACAATTTTTTCATCCCTTTATTAGTTGATGGATATTGAATTGTTACACTTTTTGGCTTGTGATGAATAATACCATGGATATTCATGTACAAGTTTTTATGTAGACTTACTGTTTGATTTCTCTTGGATTTTTACCTGGAAGTGGAATTGTTGAGTTATATGGTGACTCTGTTTATCATTTTGAGGAACTGCCAAACTATGTTTCAAAGTGTATAATTTTCAATCCTCCCAATAGTGTATGGGGATGAACGTATTACTTTCATAATTAGAAAAAGTGATTTCTGTTTTGGAAAAGAGTAATATGGATATTTTCACTGTTTCTTTGCAGTTTAAGATTTGTTAGTGGAAGTAGAGATGGAACAGCAAGAATTTGGCAATATCAGCAACAAGAATGGAAGAGCATAGTGCTAGATATGGCTACTAAAATGACTGGGTAAGATTAGCTGTTAGATATTTCAGTGGTTCTCATATATTATGCTGTTTCGATTTACTGAGTTATATTTCATAATGAAAATATCTTTTTAGATTAGTAAATAGTTTGGAGTTCATTGGTAGACCTGAAGTATACATCTGTATTTAGTCTCTAAGTAAATTGCTCTTGTGACCCAAAGATCTTTACTCTGCTAATGCCCACAGGGTTATTTTCTGCCTTAGTTTTCTGTAGGTCATTTTTAATATCTGTCTATACTACTTTCTACTTTGAGGGTTGTCCAAATGTCATCATAAGTTTAACTATTTCTCTGTCTTCCTGGGGTTACCTTTAAAATGTTTCATATTGTTAGCATTCCTACTCAATAGTATTAAGTACATTTAATCAGCATTCTGTTGCATCCTCTTCCCTGTTGATTGGAAGATACATAATTACATCTTTAGGACATTACAGTTTCTATAGGGTAAGGCCCTGAAACCAATTATCTTCCCATTAGTAACAATATAAAACTGACATTATAGTCCTAGCCAGCTATTCTTGTCATGTTCAACTAAATTAAAAGTAGATGAATTTCTTGCTGCTCTTTTATAAGATCTATTAGTTTCAAAATGTGTTACTTAAGGGAATCAAGTGTCCATTTTATGTTTTCTTCATATTTTATGGTAGCCAACATGACCTTGTACTTTATTTTTCAAGGGATTTATAGATTTTTTTCTAGTTTCACTTCTTTATGTTCTTGTGTGACTAACGAAAAATTTTTTTGTCATTTTGTGTCTTCCATCTTCCTAACATAAGCTTGTGGGTCTTGCCCTACTTAGGTACTTTTATTATTTTATTTTGTGAGTACTTAAAAGTATAGTTTAGGATTTTTTTATCTAAAAGTTTGCAAGCTACTGGAGAGATTTTTTTTCATAATTTGCTATTTTAGATGTACCTTTGTTAGTAATTTACAATGTATGAATACTACAAATTATTTTATTTAGGAATAATGTGCCATCTGGAGAAGACAAGGTCACTAAACTTAAGGTGACTATGGTGGCCTGGGATCGCTATGACACCACAGTTATTACTGCAGTGAATAACTTCCTTTTGAAAGTATGGAATTCTATCACAGGGCAACTTCTTCATACTTTATCTGTAAGTATTTTTGGTATAATTATAACTGATCTAAAAGGGCATTATTCCAGAAGACAGGAAATTTAAATTTTTGTTTACTTTCTGTGACTTACTAACCCTCAGAGAAGTAAATATTTCACTTATCTTTATTGACATATCTGCAAAATAAGGGTGGCACATGGCGTAGCTGCTAAAAGCAGGTATGAAAACATTTCAAGATCCTTTTGAGGTCTGATAATTTTTTATTTTGTTAAATGCCATCAAGGATATGTAAGTTATTTTGTTTTTAGCATGAGTTGGGATTTTGTTATTATTGTTTTGGGGTAGAGCTAACTTTATTTTGACAAGGGCATCCATTATGTTCTACTTTCAGGGATTCATTTGTGCAAGAAGTAGATGTAAGAGGAAAAAGTAAGAGAAAAAGGTGGCTTTCCTTTTTTGAAAATGTATTTGTTGTAGTAAAAGACTATAATATTTGTGACATGAAAAGCTGATAGGATTAATAGCAGAAGTCACATAGGTGGGATTGTTTATTGGTTTATCATGTGCACTTCAGTTTAAATGCTACTTAAAAGCCTTATTTCCTATCTGCTTCAATTATCAGTTCATAAGTACTTTAAGAACAAGAGCCAAGTGATTGCCATATGGTTTACAAACTAGTAAGTGATAAGGACTAGAATCCAGTTCTCAATTCACTTTGTAGTATATACCATGGTTATCATCCTTATTTGAATCCTATGTGAGATAATCTTACTTATAACTTCTGAGGTTTCTAAAGATTTGTTTAATTTTGGGAGGATTTCCATATACCTCCCAATTCTCTTTGCTAAATAAAAATCCTAACACTGTGTTAGTGGAGTTTTAGATTTTTTTTAATCTGCTTAACCAATTCTTTATCCCCTTCTGCCTTTCCCTATTCCCCAATATAAGTTTCTATTAATATGTGTAGAAAAATCTGTATTATTTGCTTGATTCTTTATTAGTAAATGTTTGTCTATGCGCATGCTTCAATAGAAATATAATATGAGCCACATATGTAATATTAATTTTTCTAGTAGCCACAACAGAAAAAGTAAAGCACAACAGGTGAAATTAATTTTAATAATATATTTCATTTAACCCAGTATATCCAAAATAGTAGCATTTCAACATGTAACTAATATGAAAATTATTAACTATTTTCTCCTTTTAAAATAGGAAATCTTTGAAATCTAGTGTGGATTTTACACATATACAACATCTCAATTTGGACTAGCCATATTTCAAATACTTAATAGCCACATGTGACTATTAATTACAAAATTAGACAGCACTGGTCTGTGTCTCTAAAAATCACAATTTCAAAGTTCATGTCATAGCCACTGGTTTTATAGATCTGTGTAAAATTCTGTCTTTAACAAGTACCTTAATTTAGAATTTTGTTTAGTGGTACTCTTCCCGTGGGTTGATTCATGGGTCCTCTGTTTTCAGTGAATTTTACTGAAAAAATTTTAGAACAGACCATGTTTATTTTTAGTCCTTCTAACAGTAAAATCTACTTAGTTTTGATATTTATCTTTTCTGTATTAACAATTTGTTTATTGAGGTCTTAGTGTAGTGTAAAGTTCTTCCACTCAGCAAATACTTATTGAGCATCTACTGTGTGCCAGCAACTCAGTTAGATGTTAGGAATAAACAGTAAATTAGAGAGTCCCCGTCATCCTGGGATTTACAGCCTTTTAAGAAAAAAATAAAACAATAAGAAGCCACACAAAAATTAATAAAAATAAATGGTCAGAAGAAATGAAGTGCAAAATACAATGCAAGTTTCTAATAGGGTGACCAAACCTGGTCTAAACCTATTTGACCCTGGTCAAAATAGTGTCAGAGAGGCTTCCTAAGGAAGTTAAATTTGGATTGAGATTTGAAAGATAGATAGACGTCCCCTTGGTCTTAGCCTAAATGTCACCTCCTTGACAAGGCCTTCCCTGATCAAACAATCTAGAGTAGCCTTCCAGTCTTTGTTTTATTGCATCACCTTGCTTTATTTTCATCATAGCATTTATCACTATCTGATATTTTATCGTTTATTTTCTGTCTCAATATGGTAGGAGATTGATAAATATTTGATAAATTACATATGTGAGGGAGTTGGGAGGTCCTTACAGGAAGAGAGAAAAACACATCAAAGGTCTTCAGGTAGAAGGGAGCCGAAAGAAAGCCAATTTTTGGCCAGAGCAAAATATTGTATAATTCTGGCAACAGAATAGAGAGACTAGATTGAAATGAAGAGTGACTCTGATATACTGTAGGAGTCTGTGGTAGGATGGGCCATTAGGATAATTTGAATTTGTATGGCAGTGGTGAAAATAGAGGTGTGCTTAATAAATAAAAGGCAGATGATATATCTTAAGACATAATTGAATTTGGTTATGTTTTGTTCCCTATGATCCAGTAACTATGTCCTATCCTATGACATGTGACCAACAAATAAAATCCCCTATTTAGGGGCGCCTGGGTGGCTCAGTCATTAAGCGTCTGCCTTCGGCCCAGGTCAGATCCCAGAGGCCTGGGATCGAGCCTCGCATCGGGCTCTCTGCTCTGCAGGAAGCCTGCTTCTCCCGCTACCATTCCCTCTGCTTGTGTTCCCTCTCTCACTATGTTTCTCTCTGTCAAATAAATAAAATCTTTAAAAAAAAAAAAAAATCCCCTATTTAAAAACCTCTCTTTTCCAATGTACGCAGAAATAGTTGTATCATTATCATTTGAGTTTAGCAAAGTAGTTTTATTGGTTACTTGTTAGAAACCTAAGACAAGTATTTTTATATCAGGTTGATTATTTAGCATATAACAAAGAAGAAATTTTTTAGTGGTCACTGGGAAAAAAAGTTTTGGTAAATTTTCAGTTGTAAAATTACTTATTACAATGGGATTTTTACCTACACATTTTGAGCCAGACTACAGTTATTTTTTAATAAGTTATATTTTTGTAAAGGTAATATGGTAGGGTACTCTATTATTCCATTTTTTATATGATGATTTGGGATAAAATGCACCTTTTAGGGTCATAAGATATGATGATTTCTAAAAGCTCCTGTTGTGTAATATGCTGTGTTCCTAAGTGAAATACAACTTCATGATGCCATGCATGCTTTTCTAAGGCTTGGAGCCTATCGTTAATCATGTATTCTCCTTAACAATGATCTAAATTCAAGTGTTGGCAAACTATTTCAAGAGGCCAAATAATAAGTATTTTAGGCTTTGCAGGTCACATATGGTCTCTGTTGTATATTCCTTGTTTTTTGAAGCCTTTTAATGTAAAAGCCATTCTTAGCTCACGGACTCTGTGTACAAAAATGTCTGGGAACTAGATTTGGCTTGCAGGCTACAGTTGCAGACTCCTGATTTGAGGTCTCTATCTACTGATATTCATTCATAAGGGAAACATATATAGAGAGCATTGGTTTTCAAACATTTTTTAGCAGCAAACCCATTTTTCAGATAGAATATTAAATAAAACCTTCAATTATAAAGTAGATAAAAGGGCAGAGCCTTTTTACTTTTTGGTTTGAATGTACCATGGAGCCTTCCAAAATATAATTTGAATACTAGGGATAGAGAGTGCTGGGTAAAGAATGGTGAAGGTTTGTGTATTATCTCTGTGGCAGAATTGGGTATTAATGAAAGATTTTCTTCGTCCCATTTTCTGTGGGTCTTTTAAAAAGCAGAGTCATAGAACTATAAATTTGATTTCAGGAACCTGGTTAATAAGCTATAATTGTTTTGGACTACACTTTAAACCCCTTTCTAGGCCTTCTGTATTGAATACTTTTTGAAACCAGCACCTAAACATAGAAGGAACACTAACTGAACTATTTCTTGTAGTGTCCACATAGTAAATGCTGTGATGTACATAAATTCATCTGAGTGGGATTAATAACACACTCCCATGATCTTTTGGCAAAGTAAACCAAATACTTGCTGTTGCTTTTCATTTTTAATATTGATTTTATCACAGGGACATGATGATGAAGTATTTGTTTTAGAAGCACATCCATTTGATCAAAGGATCATACTTTCAGCGGGTCATGATGGGAACATTTTTATTTGGGACCTTGATCGGGGGACCAAAATTCGGAATTATTTTAACATGGTAAGAAAAATCTGTATTTGGTTCATACTGAAACAGACATCTCTTATATGACAACTTGGTAATTAAAGTATACTTTGTGCCAAGAAACCTCTCTCATCTGTGTTTAAATCCATACAGTAACTTAGAGAATGTCTCAAGACCTGAGAATAGGGCCAATTGAGAATTATACCTTTCAGAGTGACTCTGTTATCATGACATTAGCATTTTCCAAATTACCAGCTCTAAATTCTAGAAACTCAAGTTTAATAAGCTTTTGGAGCCAACAATAACCAAAAATCACAAAAAGTTTAATGTTTAAATAATAATCATAATGTATAAATCCTAACAGTGACAGTATCATATCTGCTTCTGGTAAACCCCATATGGCTTAAGTTAGTAATCAGGAAGTTGTTTGGCAAAGATGGAATTGAAGATGTAGATACTCTTAAGATATATTTCATTCAAACCATGAAAAAAATCTGGTGAGCTATCTCTTTTCCCAGTAGAACATCCTCCTATGGTAATGGGAATACTCCTATTCCCCATAAAATATCCTCCATATTTAGTGTTCCTCTCTGAAGAAGAGTTCTGAGGAAACATTTCTAAATTGTCAACCTTTGAGCTCTCTTTTATATAGGCTTTGTATAATTCTAGAGTGTTAATAATACCCTGTCTTTTGTTAGTAAAATTGATTTGTGTGTTTTAATTTTAGGAAGATTATTTTAAGGCTTAGTTGCATTACAATTTAAGGTGTGAAGATATCATCTTGACGTTGCTGAGACAGCAATTTTGTCATTTTGGTTGTGTTCAGGTCTTTTTTTATCAGTCACTCATTTAGTACTTCTTGAGATATGACTTTGCTAGTAATGTTTGATACCATCTATTGCATTTTGCTTCTTTCTAACTTCTTTCAGAGCTTTACTGTTTCAGTAGGGTTCTGGCTACAGGAGCCAGAGAGTACATTGGAATGTTGATGCATCACAGAATCCAAGATATTAGGAAGCAGAATCTATATCTATTGCCTACTTATTATTTGAAAATTACCTCTTAAAGATGACTTAGAGTGACTCCTCTAAATTTCAGATTGAAGGCCAAGGCCATGGTGCAGTGTTTGATTGTAAATTTTCGCCAGATGGAAACCATTTTGCCTGCACAGACTCTCATGGTCATTTGCTGCTTTTTGGTTTTGGATGCAGTAAATACTATGAAAAGGTTAGTCTATTTCATTTGTGTTACAGACTCTAAATTTGGATTGTATCATTCATAAATTTGATTTGAAGTTTTCCAGTTAATAAGGGTCATTGTGTGTCAATAGATATAAAATAACAAAGTCACCTTTCTTGATAAAAGTTTTCATCACTGCCAGAACATAGGCTTGGCAGTTTGAATCACTATTAAGATATAGGGTGATGTAGACATAAAAATTCATTAGGAAATCGTAATCCATCTTGTTAAAATACTTTAGAAGCTAACTTAATTGGTTCTTTGTATTTTATTAGCTGTGAATTTGAAATAGATTTTAGATTCTTAAAGTTGGAAGAGAACTCAGAATCATTGGGTTTAGCTCAATACTTACATCATCTTTGGGTATTTTTTATGTATTTGGTATTTGCCTGCTTTGCCATTTATAATATACTCCCATCTACCCTTATTTGAATAGAAATAAGTAATAAAAATAGCCATAAAGGTTTGTATGATGTTTGCAACTTAAGTAAAAATACCTCACTTTATCTACTGTGTTGTTGCTCTCCTTCATATGCTAATTGGAGAAATATATATAGGGCCAGAAAGTAATACAGATTATAGGATTTTTGTGGAGAAGAGATAAGATTACCATTTAGGTTATTCACTTCTACCTGGAGGGAACATAAAGCAATAGAGGGCTATAAGGGTATGTAAAAAGTGTCTGATTTGAAAAATGCATTCTCTCTAGGAATAAAAATTAATTCCCTATGCATGTTAAATACTTAAAACCTGTCATAAAGATTCCAGATCAGATGTTCTTCCACACGGATTATCGACCTCTTATCCGTGATGCCAACAACTATGTACTGGATGAACAAACCCAACAAGCTCCTCACCTCATGCCTCCCCCATTCTTGGTGGATGTTGATGGCAATCCTCATCCTACAAAATTCCAAAGACTAGTACCAGGACGGGAAAATTGTAAAGATGAACAACTTATACCACAGCTGGGATATGTGGCTAATGGTATGTTATCTCCAAAATTCAATTTATAACATTTTGCAAAATGTTATACTTGCTGCTGTTCTCTCTACATATCCCTTGCTAAACTCTGTAGTAAGTTATAATATATTTTACCTAATCTATTAATTTTTAGTTTCATAGTACTTACCAAAGTAGTTTTACATTTTTATGTTACTTAAACACAGATAAACGGATTAGGACAACAAGCATATACTCAAGCAGAAAATGTATTGACCTGCTTCTTTAGAACCCTTAACATTAAATGTACTAACTTTAGTGTGTCAAGCTTTTCTTATTGTTGAAGTTCCACTGCTCATATTATTGGTATTTTAATTTGACAGTCCACAATTAATGGACCAAAGATGAGGAAATTTCAAAAACCAGTAACTGGGATATGGCCATTTACCCATTCTCTTGTGTGAAATGCAAAGAATTATGTAGTGTTTAAAAAACAGTCACTCCTGGAGGATGTAAAGGAAGCAGTGATGAGCATGATGCATGATGTAAGGATACTAGAATGAGACACTGAACTATGCTATACCCTGTCAAAGCAACTCTTCTTTTTCAAATTTTCATTCCAGTATGGTTAACATATAGTGTTATATTTGTTTCAGCATATTACATACTGTATAGTGATTCAAGAATTCCGTGTATCACCCCATGCTCATCATGACAAGTACACACCTTAATCCCTATCGCCTATTTGACTCACACCCCACCCCACTCCCCTCTACTAATAATCAGTTTGTTTTCTATAGTTAAGAGACTGTTTCCTGGCTTCTCTCTCTCTCTCTTTTATTTTCCTTTGCTCATTTGTTTTGTTTCTTAAATTCCACATATGAATGAAACAATACAGTATTTGTCTTTCTCTGACTGACTTATTTCAGTTAACATTACATTCTCTAGCTCTATCTCTGTCATTACAAATGGCAAGATTTTGTTCTTTTTTATGGCTGAATAATATTCCGTTGTGCATTTGTGTGTATGTGTGTGGGTATGTATATATACTATATCTTATTTACCTATTCATCTCTTGATGAACACTTGGGATGCTTTTGTATGTTGGCTCTTATAAATAATGTTTCTATAAACTTAGGGGTACATGTGTCCTTTTAAATTGGCATTTTGTGTTTTTTGGGTGAATACCCAGTAGCGTGGTTACTGGATCTTAGGGTACCTCTATTTTTAACTTTTTAAAAAAGATTTATTTATTGGAGAGAGAGAAAGAGTGTAAGTGCAGGGAGGGGCAGAAGGAGAGAGAAAGAGAGTCTCAGGCAGACTCCCCTCTGAGTGCAGAGTCCAATAATGGACTCTTTCTCACGACCCTGGGATCATGACTTGAGTTAAAATCAAGAGTCAGACATTTAACCGATTGTGCCACCCAGATGACCCACTATTTTTAACTTTTTGAGGGAACTCCATAATGTTTCCACAGTAGCTGCACCAGTTTGCATTCCCACCAAAAGTGCAAAAGAGATCCTTTTTCTCCACATCCTTGCCAAAATTTGATGTTTCTTCTGTTTTTGATTTTAACCATTCTGAAAAGTGGTATCTCATTGTAGTTTCAATTTGCATTTCCTCGATGGCGAGGTTGACCATCTTTTTATGTGTCTGTTGGCCATTTGGATGTCTTTTTTTTTTATTTATTTATTATGTTATGTTAGACACCATATAGTACATCATTAGTTTTTGATGTAGTGTTCCATGGTTCATTATTTGTGTATAACGCCCAATGCTCATTATAACACATGCCCTCCTCAATACCATCATGGGGCTAACCCATCCTCCTGTCCCTCTCCCCTCTGAAAGCCTCAGATTGTTTCCTGGAGTCCATAGTCTCTCATGGTTTGTCTCCCCCTTTGCTTTCCCCCCTTTCAATTTTCACTTCCTTCCCCTAATGTCCTCCGTGCTATTCCTTATGTTCCACATGTGAATGAAACCATATGAAAATTGTCTTTCTCTGCTTAACTTATTTCACTTAGCATAATCCCCTCCAGTTCCATCCATAATGATACAAATGGTAGGTATTCATCCTTTCTGATGGCTGAGAAATATTCCATTGTGTGTATGGACCACATCTTCTTCTTCTTTTTTTTTTTAATTTTATTTATTTATTTAACAGAGAGAGAGAGATCACAAATAGGCAGAGGCAGGCAGAGAGAGAGAGAGGGAAGCAGGCTTCCCGCTGAGCAGAGAACCCGATTCTGGGCTCAATCCCAGACCCTGAGATGATCACCTGAGCTGAAGGCAGAGGCTTAACCCACTGAGCCACCCAAGCACCCCAGGACTACATCTTCTTTATCCTTTCACCTGTTGAAAGGCATCTCGGCTCCTTTCACAGTTTGGCTATTGTGGATATTGCTGCTATGTACATTGGGGTACATGTGTCCCTTCTTTTCACTACATCTATATCTTTTGGGTAAATAACTTAGTAGAGCCATTGCTGGGTCATAGGGTAGCTCTATTTTTAACTTTTTGACGAACTCCGTACTGTTTTCCAAAGTGGCTGTACCAACTAGCATTTTGACCAACAGTGTAAGAGGGTTCTCCTTTCTCCACATCCTCTCCAACAATTGTTGTTTCCTGCCTCATTAATTTTTGTCATTCTGACTGGACGTTCAGATGTCTTCTTTGGAGAAATGTCTGTTTATTTCTTCAGCCCGTTTTTTAATTGGATTATTTGGTTTTGAGTGCTGATTTTGCTAAGTTCTTTATATATTTTAGATATTAACCTTTTATTGGATATGTCTTTGGCAAAAATTTTCTCCCATTCAGTAGGATAACGTTTAGTTTTGTTGATTGTTTCCTTTGCTGTGCGGAAGCTTTCCATTTTGATGCAGTACTAGTAATTTAGTTTGGCTTTTATTTCCCCTGACACAGGAGACCTATCTAGAAAAATGTTTTTATGTCTGATGTCAGAGAAATTATTGCCTATACTCTCTTCTAGGATTTTTATAGTTTCAGAACTCACATTTAGGTCTTTAAAAAAAAAATTTTAAGGATGTGTTTATTTATGAGAGAGAGTGGGGAGAGGGGCAGAGGGAGGAAGAGAATTCTCAAGCAGACTTCCACTGAGCATGGAGCCCAACTCGGGGCTCAATCCTAGGACCCTGAGATCATGACCTGAGCAGAAATCAAGAGTCAGCCATTTAACAGACTGAAACACCCAGGCTCCCCAGTATAGACATTTAAAAATATTTGTTCATCCAATCCATAAGCATGGATGTCTTTCCATTTCTTGGTGTCATCTTCAATATCTGTCAGCAATGTTTTATAGTTTTCAGAGGCTAGGTTTTTCACCTCTTTGATTATAGATTTATTCCTAGGTAACACTATTTTTGGTATAATTTTAAATGTGATTGTTTTCCTAAATTCTTTTTCTGCTGCTTCATTAGAAGTGTATAGAAATACAGTAGATTTCTGCACATTGATTTTATATCCTGTGATTCCTGAATTCAAATGTCAGTTCTAATAGTTTACTGGTGGAGTTTTTAGGGTTTTCTACGTAGAATCTCCTGTCATCTGCAGATAGTGAACATTTAACTTCTTCCTTACCAATTTGCATGCCCTATATTTTTTGTGTGTGATCTAATAGCTATGGCTAGGATTCTAGTACCATCTTGAATAAAAGTGGTGATAGCAGGCATTCTTTTCTAGTTCCTTACTCTAAGGGGAAAGCTCTCAGTTTTTCCCCATTGAGGGTTATATTAGCTGGGTTTTTTTTTTGTTTTGTTTTGTTTTTTTTGTATACTGCCTTCATGATGTTCAGGTATGTCCCCTCTATCCCTTCTTTGTTGAGGATTTTTATCATGAATGAATGTTACACTGTATCAAATGCATTTTCTACATCTATTGAAAGGATCATTTGGTTCTCATCCTTTCATTTATTAATGTGGTATATCACAACGACTGATTCGTGAATACTGAACCACCCTTACAGCCAAGGAATAGATCCTACTTGATTTCTGGATTCTGTTTGTTAGTATTTTATTGAGGATTTTTGCAGTTAGTGGTGTCTATCTCGTTTTGGTATCAGGGTATTGCTGGGCTCACAGAATGATTCTGGAAATTTTCCTTCCTCTTGTATTTTATGGAATGCTTTGAGAGGAATAGATATTAACTCTTCTTTAAATGTTTGGTAGAATTTGCCTGTGAAGCCATCTCGTCCTGGACTTTTGTTCATTGGGTGTTTTTTGATTACTGATTCAACCTCCTTGCTGATAGTCTATTCACATTTTCTATTTCTTCCAGCTTCTGTTTTGGTACTTTATATGTTTCTAGGAAGTTACCATTTCTTCTACATTGTCCAATTTATTGGCTTATAGTTTTTCATAATATTCTAATTGTATTTCTGTGGTATGGTTGTTATTTCTCCTCTTTCCTTTGTAATTTTATTTATTTGTGTCCTTTTTCTTTGTTTTTTGATGAGTCTGGCTAGAGGTTTATGAATTTGTTTATCTTTCAAAGAACCAGATCCTGGTTTCATTAATCTGTTCTACTGTTTGTTTAGTTTCTATGTCATTTATTTCTGTTCTACTTTTTGTTAGTTCCTAACTTCTGCTGGTTTTAGGTATAGTTTGGTATTTTTTGTAACTCCTTTAGGTGTAAAGGTAAGTTGTTTCTTTGCTGTTTTACTTGCTTCTTGAGTAAGGCCCATTTAGGTATAAATTTCCCACTTAAAGCATTTTTGCTGCATCCCAAAGCTGTTGGGCTATTATGTTTTCATTTTCATTTATTTCCATGTACTTTTGGATATTTCTTTCATTTCATGGTTAATCCATTCATTGTTTAGTAGTATGTTATGTAACCTCCATGTATTTGTGGTATTCCAGATTTTTTCTTGTGTTGAACTTCTGCTTTCATCTTTGTCATTAAAAATATGCATGGTATGACTTAAATCTCTTTGAATTTGTTGAGACTTTTTCTGGCCTAATATGTGATCTGTTCTGGAGAATGTTCTATGTGCATCTGAAAAGAATGTGTATTCTGCTGTTTTAAGATGGGATGTTCTAAATATATCTGTTAAATTCACCCAGTGCACTGTGCCATTGTTTGCTTTTTAATTATCTGTTTATTTTTTTAAATTTTTTTAAAAGATTTTATTTTTTAAATTTTATTTTATTTTTTCAGATGTAAGTATTGTATTAAAGTCCCATACTATTTTTGTATTATTATTGATTGGTTACTTTGTGTTTCTTATGAACTGTTTTATGTATTTAGTGCTCCCATGTTGGGTGCATAAGTATTTAGAATCATTCTCTTTTTGGTAGATTGTCCCCTTTGTTATTATATGGAGTACTTCTTCATCTCTTGTTACAGTCTTTGTTTTAAAATCTATATTTTTTCATATAAGTATTTCTACTCCAGCTTTCTTTTCACATGCATTTGCATGATAAATGTTTTTTGGATTCCCTCAATTTCAATCTGCATACATCTTTAGATCTAAAATGAGTCTCCTATAGGTAGTTATACAGATGGCTCTTGGTTTTTTTTTAATGCATTCTGTCACCCTATGTCTTTTGATTGGAGCATTTAGTCCCTTTATATCAAAGTAATTATTGATAGCTATGTATTTATTGCTATTTCATTACTTGTATTGTGGTTATTTTGAAATTTTTTCTGATACTTTCTTATCTTTCTTTTAAGTTTTGCTGATTTGCTTTAGTGATATATTTGAATTTCTTTCTCTTTATTCTTTGCCTAACAGTGTTTTTTGATTTGTGGTTATCACTAGGTTTACATAGAACCACTTGTGCATATAGATGTCTATATTAACTTCATTGCATCCAGTCTGTTTTGAATCTCATTTATTGCATTCTTCATTTCTAATAGTTCTTTAATCCTTTTATCCCTGGGTTAAAGGCCTCCCCGAAGTCTTCCATGCTTTTCTCAAACCCAGTGATTATAATTATGACTGCTGCTTCAAATTCTCCATCAGGCATATTACTTATATTTGTTTCGCTTAGATCTCTGGCCATGGCCTTATCTTGTGTTTGAATTCCTCAATCTTGGCACTTTTTTCAAGTCTCTATCTACTTCTCTGTGTTAGAAATGCCTGTCATTGTTTCCTGCACCTGAGAATTATGGGTTTATGAAGAAGAAGTCAAAGTGTTCAAGGCCTGGTGCTTCAAGGAATGTCTCTGGTGTGTGCTGAGTATACTCTACTGCTGCGTTTCAGCTGCCCTGTTCTTCAGACCATTCCTCTTCAGAGGCTCTCCTTGCCTGTAGTGGGCAGTGTTTGGACCTTGGCCAGAGTGTGGTGTGTTTTAATTATGTGTGCTCTGTTCTGCTTGTAAATGAGACTTGATGGTACT
>CM053612.1:50302937-50335286 GCA_028646535.1 Procyon lotor
GGGGGGGGGGGGGGGGGAAATGGCTCCAGCCAGCTCTTTTGTCCCAGGAGAGGGGTCTCTGTGCTTGCTGCTGTCAGGGAAGCACTCTGAAAAGAGCAAATAATCTAATCTCTCCCAGTGTATCCTGGTGTTTTTCAGTTGCAGTTTTCACTGTTTGCCCCAGGGTTGTTTGCCTGCCTTATCTCCAGGAGCACCACAGTGCCTTCAGAGCTCTATCCCAGCCAGGCCCACAGATCTTTAAAACTCCTGTCTTCAAACCGTGCTGGTTGCAAAAACTCAAAAAAATCAGCCCTTCTCATTTTCCCAGCTGGTGACTGGGGAAGTACTCTCCTTGCCATTCCGCTGTGTGCTCCTCACTCTTTTACCTTTTTCTGTGACCAGGACTCCCTTCTCTCACAGCACCCATGCTGTTTCTCCCCAAAACAATGTCTCCACACTTACTGTTTTTCCTGATGTGCCTCTGCTCTCCCTCTAATTGTGGAGTTTGTTTTGTCAGTCCTCAGGTTTATTTCTTGGGTATTCAGAATGATTTGATAGTTATCTAGTTGTATTTGAGGGATGAGACAAGCTAAGGTCCTCCTACTACACCACCATCTTCTAGCTGTTTATATTAAGTTGATGGTCATTTAAGAGTCAACCCATTCTTTACTCCCCACATTTTAGGTATACGGTATCATATTTTACATTCCTTTATTTTGTGTGTTCCTTGACTGATTTCTTACAGAAATATTCATTTTCACTGCTTTTGTGTTTCCTACTTGATACTGTCACTTTTGGTCTTTCCTTCCCACTAAGAGATTCTTTTTAATAATTCTTACAGAACTGGTTTATAGGTCATTAACTCCATTAGTTTTTATTTGTCTGGGAAACTCTTTAGCTTTCCTATTTTGAAAGATAACCATGCTTGATAGAGTATACTTCTGAAGATTTTTCCCATTTAGCACTATGAGTATATCATGCCGTTCCCTTTTTATTGTAACACTTTTGCTGAAAAATCTGCTGATAGCCTTATGGGGTTTCCCTTATGTGTAACTGTCTTCTTTTGTCTTGCTGACTTAATTTTCTTTTTATTTATCACTATATTTTGCCATTTTAATTATAATATATCTTTGTGTGGATCTGCTTTTGTTGATTTTGTTGGGGGTTCTCTGTGCCTCCTGGATCTGGGTATCTGTTTCCTCCCCCAGATTAGGGAAGTTTTCAGCTATTATTTCTTCAAATATATTCTCTGTCCCCTTTTCTCTCTTTCTTTCTTCTGGGGCTCCATTATATGAATGTTATTATGTTTGATGGAGTCAATGAGCTCCCTAATGCTTTTAAAAATTCTTTTTTCTCTCTTTTGTTTAGCTTGACTACTTTCTATTACTCTGTCATCTAGGTCATTAATTTGTTCCTCTGCTTCTTCTAGATTGCTATTCATTCTGTCAACTGTATTATTCATTTTGTTTATTGAATCCTTTATCTCTGCTATATTACTCCTTATCTTTTAAGTGTCTCACTGATGTCTTCCACTCTTGTCTCAAGTCTAGTACGTATCTTTATGATGATTACTTTAAATTCTCTGTCAGACACGTTACTTAATTCTATTTTGCTTAGATCGCTCACTAAGCGATCTTAGTGGCTTTGTCCTCTTTCTTCATTTGGGAGAAATTCCTCTGTCTTCTCATTTTGTTTGCCTCTCTGTGTCTGTTTCTGTGTGTTGGGAAAGTCAGCTATGTCTCCTCCTCTTGAGGTAGACAAGGTATTGACCTTTGAAGAAGAAAGTCAGCTATGTCTCCTCCTCTTGAGGTAGACAAAAGGTATTGACCTTTTGAAGAAGAAATCCTTGTAGTACCCTACAGTGTAGTATCCCCTTTTCTCCAGGCCCTGGCACTTCAGTGAGTTTTTCTAACGTGTGGTGCATGTACTCTGCTGTTGTGTGCTGGCCACTTTATTCTTTAGGCCTATCTTCTATAGATGCTGTCTTTGCCTATTGTTAGCATTTTTGTTCCTTGGCCTGTTATGGTGAGCTTTAACTATACGTACTCTGGTCTGCTTGTAAAACGAGACAAGTTGCCACTGCCACTGGAACCCAGGTCCTGCAAAACTCTGGGTCAGGAGATGCAGTGTTGGCAGGAGTCTGGGCTGGTCTGAGGGAAAAGAACTGGTGTTTTTGGACTGAGGTAATTGTGACTTGGAAGGTCAGTTCCATCTGAGCACGATGGGGTAGAATTGGTATAAGTAATTTAGTTAGTAAGTTCTGGTGTGGCACTGTTTCCCTTAGGTGACCCTGTGTTTATGCAGATGGGTGGAGGAGGGAAATGGCGGCTGCCAGTTACTTTGTTCACAGACAGGTCTTTCCATAAATCCTGCCTCTCTGAGACATACTCTGAGATGGCCAGATAAGCTCCCTGTGGTTTGCCTCAGGCGTTCTTGAGATCAGTTTCCATGCTATATGTCTATGGACTGTTTGCCCTGACTTCTTTTGAAGAGCAGGCCCAATGCTTTGCATGCTCTCCCAGAGCCAAGCCCGTTCACCTATAAAACTCTATAGGCTTTAAGCCCCATTTTTTTCAAGAACTCAAAAAATTCACTAGTTCTGGCTTACCAATCCAGTTGCTGTGAGGATTCATCTTTCCCATGTGAACTCCCCTATGTGCTACTCTGTCTCTTCCCCTTCTCTACGACCTTGGCTCCCTCCCCACTATGGTGACCATGATCTGTTGCTATTCCAAACTGTGTCTCTGTACTTCCTACCTTCTCTGATGTGGCCTCTTCTCCACCTTCAGTTGTAGAGTTCATTCTGCTAGTCTTCAGATTGATTTCTGGAGTATTTAGGATGAAATGGTATTTATCTACTTGTATTCATGGGAGGAGGTAAGCCTAGTCTCCTACTCCACGGCCATCTTCCCCTTCATAGCAAATCTTCCTTTTTATATATTTCTCTTGCATGTTCTGCTTCCCACACCCCATCCACCACACCAGAATGCCTTCATATCTTAGTTTGTTAGTTGTAGGTTTTCTTCCAGGTATGAGGTAGGTATTGATTTGTAAATGGAAATTTATTTCCTTATTAGGATTTAAGACTCGAATAGTTTTTTATAGAGCAAAATGTAGTATATCCTTTTATGTACTCTCTCATAAAGATTTGTAGAAAAATGAAATGGTGTTACACATTTGCTAATATTAACTTTTATAATGTCATATGTGTAAACAAGGGCAAAAAGCATAAATATTAAATAGGAGATAAAACATATGAATAAAAAAGTCTCTAATTCATCACATTTCATTTCCTATTAGACCTGATGACTTGGCTACTCTTTTGGATACCTTTTAGTCCAATGAGAGGACAAGATGAAAAACTTGTTTAAGATGTATTTAAGAAAAAGAATATAGGGGTGCCTGGGTGGCTCAGTTGGTTGAGCGTCTGACTTTTGATTTTGGCTCAAGTTATGATATAAGGGACCAGGGATCCAGCCCCTTGTGGCTCCATACTCAGCATAGAGTCCGCTTGAGGATTTTCTCCCTCTCTCTCTGCCCCCTCCCTCTCCACTCAGGAATAAATAACTCTTTAAAAGAAAAAGAATATAGAAGTAAATTAAGTATTGAGATGTAATCATTGTATTTCAGTGTGTAAATAGAAATAGTTTCTGTACTGAGGTGTTTTCGAAGGAGAATTTGATGGGTCTTTTCAGTATTTGAAAGACCCATCATTTTGATTTATTTCAGAAAGGAAATTCTCATGAAAGAAAGATGCAAAACATTTTCTGTATCTGTAGTTGAACTTTAAACTTTACTCAGATCTCTACTGTGGACTTTTTGCTTGGAATATTTCATCAAGAAAGTACATTTGGAAATTCATAATTTAATAATTATTCTTTAAGACCCTCCTAATAGTGGCTAATTTGGGGACATTTGTTAAGTCATACGTATTTAAGTTTGTTAAGTCATACATAGTCATACATACATACAAACTGATATAGCAAACAATTTAAAAGTTCTTTATAAATACTGTTTAATATATGTTTTATTTTCATTTTAATCTTGTTTTTTATTATTTATCTAGAAATTTATAGGTTAAGGTTGTTTTTACTATATTTAGGGTATATTATAATGTATATAATTTTGTGGCATTATATCTTTGGTCTCATTCAGGTGATGGTGAGGTGGTAGAACAAGTAATTGGACAACAAACCAATGACCAAGATGAAAGCATTCTTGATGGGATAATCAGGGAGCTACAGAGAGAACAAGATCTTAGACTAATTAATGAAGGAGATGTTCCACATTTTCCAATTAATAGGTCATATTCTGCTAATGGTGGTAAGTATGTGTATATATGATAGATATACTTTATTCATGTTACTTACACTAAATAATTACATGTAAAGAACATTTCAGGTTTTTAAAATATTTTATTTATTTATTTGATAGAGATCACAAGCAGGCAGAGAGGCAGGCAGAGAGAGCGGGGGGAAGCAGGTTCACTGCCGAGCAGAGAGCCCGATGCAGGGCTCGACCCCAGGACCCTGAGATCATGACCTGAGCCGAAGGCAGAGGCTTTAACCCACTGAGCCACCCAGGCACCCCACATTTTAGGTTTTTAAATAAGAACATTTTTATTAATTTATAATTGTGATACCAAATACACTTAAGTGCCATAATCTCATTGTCATTTGTGGCTAAAAGATCTTAGTGTGTCTTAAGAAATATGGGTGGTATATTTTAATATACTGTTTTCTCTTAACTCAAAAATGTATTTTCAGTCTTTACTTTTGTTATAATAAATGAGGTGCTGCAGTAAGTGCATGTTTTTTATAAAAGGGGAGTCAACCTATAATGTTTTCAAAATGAAAACCACTTGAATGTAAAAATAACTAACAAAAATTTACCTGCCTTTGTTGAAAAAAAAGCAGCGTTATCCCCTTCATCTCTTGAATTTACAAACATACATTGGAAGATAAGCCCTATTCTTAGGAAATACAGATGCAACTTGTGAATTGATTTTCACAACAGTTTAAATACTGGCAGTATTCTAATTTATTGTATTTTTTCTTCACGTTACCTGAAATTTGATTATACATCTGAAATTTTTTAAGATTTTGGGGGTGCTTGGGTGGCTCGGTGGTTTAAAGCTTCTGCCTTCAGCTCAGGTCATGATCTCAGGGTCCTGGGATTGAGCCCACAAGGGCTCTCTGCTCAGCAGGGAGCCTGCTTCCTCCTCTCTCTCTGCCTGCCTCTCTGTCTACTTGTGATCTCTCTCTGCCAAATAAATAAAATCTTTTAAAAAATTAAAAAAAAAGATTTTATTTATTAATTTGAGAGAGAATGAGAGAGAGAGAAAACATGAGAAGGGGGAGGGCTAGAGGGAGAAGTAGACTCCCTTGCTGAGCAGGGAGCCTCAATCCAGGACTCGATCCTGGGTCTCTGGGATCATGACCCAAGCCAAAGGCAGATTCCGAACAGACTGAGGTGCTCAGGCACCCTCTGTATCTGAATTTTATATTAATCTTAGCTTCTGTCGGTTTTACTTTTTTTTTTTTTTTTAATGATGGAATACTTCATGAATTAGCCTGTCATCCTCACTCAGGGGCCATGCTAATCTTCTCTGTATCATTTCAATATTAGTGCTGTCAAACCATCAGTTTTATTTTTATCAAGAACTATTTGTTGTACTTTATTTTTTTTTTAATTTTATTTATTTATTTGACAGAGAGAGAGAGATCACAAGTAGGCAGAGAGGTGGGTAGAGAGAGAGGGGGAAGCAGGCTCCCTGCTGGGCAGAGAACCCAATGCAGGGCTCCATCCCAGGACCCTGAGATCATGACCTGAACTGAAGGCAGAGGCTTTAACCCACTGAGCCACCCAGGCACCCCTTGGTTGTACTTTAAAATGCAGTCTTTTTACAGGATTTTAGCAAATGTGTTTCTTTTTACATTCATGTAATTGGAGTTTATTTGAGTATCATAGCTTTTGGAGTCCAAGAATTGAATAAAGTGATTTAAATTTGAGGTGATTCACAGGGTATTATACTCATTTCCTGATTCTTAAGTATCCCATAAAATTAAAATTAAACCATTCTTTGTTTACCTAAAGTGCACCTAACTCAGATGGGCTTTCCTTAACCTGGGACAAGATAAGAAATGGGCTGATAATCCTACATAACTAGGCCCTTTTTGTTTCTAGACATAAAACTTTCTTAGAACCCCAATTTAGAGATTCATTAATGAAATCAACATTCAACTCTATCCTCAGTACTAGATTTCTGTGGATAGACTTGAAATGCCATTAGTAAAAGTGACCCCACTGACTTCTATTTCCAGTGTTTTTTTTTATTGTCTTTCCTGAGTACTTATTTTAACAGTTAAATGAATCATTCAATTTCCATTTTTATTTTATTTGCAAATACAACAAAAATAAACAGGGAATGCCTATTAAAAATAAAACAGGGAAGTGCTGAAAAAGGTTTTGTTACTTTATTTCTCCCTTCTTTCTTTGCTTATCAGTTTTGAAAATGAAATTTTGATAGTTAAAAATATTTTTTGCTTATACTTTTTCTCTTATTACTACTTTTGAAAGCCTATTGAAACTTTATTAATAGACCTTTTCATGGGTTAAATATATATTAATATAAATTATGAGCTATATAATATACTATATATAATTATATCATATTATATATTATAAATATTTATAAATTACAAATATATATTATATTTTTATTATATTTTGTTATGTTATATTTTGTTATTATATATTAAATTATTATATTATACAATTATATTATGATATGTTATATATTGTATATAAATTATATTGTATCTATATAAGTTAAAAGCTGTTTCCTGAAGTAGTACTATTAAACATTTGTGAATCTACCAAATCATATCAACTATACTTTTTGTATTTCCTCAATATTTAGTAGATGACAGATGTGAATGTACTTTGAAAAAATTTAAAAGGGTGATAGAAACTTTAAACATTTATTGAGTGCTTTGCTTTATTCAAGGTGCTACAGAAAATGTAGAACAAAAGGATAGCAATATTTAAGGATTAAAAAAAAAAAAAAAAAGGATAGCAATATTATCTAGAAGTACCATCGTAGACTTTCCTGTTCTGGAGTACTGATATCTAAAAATTTGGTGCCTTTATTTAGAGGAAGTGATACCTTTCTTTTTATTTTAGCTCTGAGAAGTCCAAATATGGACATATCTTCATCCCCAAATATTGGGCTTCGACGTAGTGGTCAAATTGAAGGTGTCCGACAAATGCATAACAATGCTCCTCGGAGCCAGATGGCCACTGAACGAGATCTCATGGCATGGAGCAGAAGAGTAGTGGTCAATGAACTAAATAGTGGAGTTAGTAGGTGAGTCAATTAGGTGACATTGATAAGAAAACTGAGAACTTTATTGTTTAGTTAGTAAATTTTAATAACTAAGGTATTTTTTAATCAAGTTGAGTTTTGTATTAGTTTTTCTACATTGTTTTAGTTAATTCATTCCATAATAACTAATGATTATCTTTGATTTGCTTGGCTTTGTGCTAAATGGTTTGGGAAATACTGAAAAATGAAAGACACAGTTTGTTTTCCATGAGTTTATAGTCTAGGTTAGAAGATAAGAATACAAATACTATTAAGTAAAAATATGAGACCATATGTTATTAAATATGTCATTGGTATATAGACCCAAAATTCAACAGTGGTTCTGAGGAAAAGGCGATCAATTTGATATTGGAATAGTTTGGGAATGCAATATAGATGTGTTGTAAACCCCAATGCTTACAGTGTATTTTGTAATGCCCTTTAAGTAGATGTCCTTTGCATGAAAGGACTTTCTTAGGATGAATTTCAAATTTAGAATATCTATTTTTATTTATAAATCCTAACATTTGTTTTAATATCAACTCTGGATAATCCACATAGGCTGGAAATAGACTTAGAAAATAAAAAGTACGTTTGACAGAGAACATACACAATCTCTTAATAATGCTATCTCCTTTACCAAGCCTTTTATCAGTTCATCCAACAAGTAGCAAACATAATTTAGTTTCACCTTTTCTTTAAGGAGACATAGCTAATTTAAGAATTCTTAGCAGTAGAGGAATTTGAAATAATTCTTTGTTCAAAATGTTAAAGTACAGTTGAAAGAAGGAAGTCAAATAGATACTTGTATACCAATGTTCATTGTTATACTATTCACAATACCAGAACAGTAGAAATAACTCCAGTGTCTGTCCTCAAATGAATGGATAAACAAAATGTGATATATACATATAATGAAATATTGCTGAGTCATAAATAAAGAAGTTCTGATACCTGCTTTCGCATGGATAAATAGTAAAAACACAGCATATGATTCCACTTATATGAAATATGTAGAGAAAGCAAATTCATAGAGATATAAAGTTGATTAGAGGTTAACAAAAACTGGTAGAAGGAGAAATAGAGAGTTACTGCTTAATGGTTACAAAGTTTGTTTGGAATGACGAAGAAGTTTTGTACATGGTGGTGATGGTGGTTACACAACATTGTAAATGTCATTAATGTACACCTAAAAATAGTTAAGTGGCAAATTTTACATTTGAAGATATTTTTGTTATCTGACCTTTAGACTCTTGGTTTGATTTTTATGATTTTCTGTCACTTTGACCTTTGTTATTAGGGTTCAGGAAGAATGTCGAACTGCAAAAGGTGACATAGAAATCAGTCTTTATACAGTCGAAAAGAAGAAAAAGCCATCTTATACTACCCAAAGGGTAAGCTTAGTTTTACAGTCCTTTGGGTTACACTATTTGTAAGTATTTGCAAATAATGGGTTTTTCAAAGGTAGCGGTTATGTATTAAGGGGCTATTTTTCTAGTTGACTACATGTATAGATCACCTGTTTTTTAAACCCAAAATTGAAATACATGGCAATTATTATTTTTTTTAAAGATTTTATTTATTTATTTGACAGAGAGAGATCACAAGCAGGCAGAAAGGCAGGCAGAGAGAGAGGGGAAAGTAGGCTCCCTGCTTGCCAGGACCCTGAGTTCATGACCTGAGCCAAAGGCAGAGGCTTTAACCCACTGAGCCACCCAGGCGCCCCAACAATTACTAATAAAGATAAAATTGGACAGTCAGGACTGTCCCCCATAATTTAGGACATGTCGTCATTGTTGGTATAAAACATTTGTATTAAAATACCATTTTCATGTGGTTAGAGTAAAACTTTAAAATTGTTGGCTGATCACTAATCACAGTATAAAATAAATGTTTAGATATCCTAGGTCAGAGGTTGACAAACTACTACTACCTATGGTCTAAATCTGGTCTACATCCTATTCCTATTAGTAAAAGTTTTACTGGAACACAGCCACACTTATTAATTAGAATATTGTCTATGGCTGCTTTCATGCTATAGAGTTGAGTAGTTATAACAGAGATCATATGACCTGTAAAGCCAAAAATATTTACACTCTGACCCTTTACAGAAAAGACCCACTCTTGGCTTACCTAATCATATAGGAGCAAAAACTGATCTATACATTGGGAAGATTCATATTCCCAGTAGAAACTGCTAAGCAGGGAGTCAGATTCCTATACTTCATTAGGTATATAGTAAACCCCTTACTAATATTCTGAGATTGAAAAAACTAGTAGCATAATGATGTATATTCTTATTCCCAGATATAACCATAACTCCTGAAAAGTGTTGTAACTTGGAGAGTCTAGAATGATTTTAATTTTATTAAAGAAATCTAGGCAATGGACACTGAATTTTAAATTTTTTTCAGTATTGATAAACACAATTTTAGGTAAGTATCACATAAATATCTTCAAATATCCTTAGGTCATTTTGATGCCCACTTCTTAATTTCTGTTCAGGTTTTGTTAGCTTATTTGATGTTCTCTGATAATGTTATTTTCTTAGAGATTTTGAATGATTCAGATCTATGATTTATACTATTTTCTCCTGCTAAGCTGATTTTTCAAATAAAAGACTTGTCTGAGACTAATAATAAACAGTGTTGTTTTATTTATATCTAAAATGAGAAATATTTACATATTGGGTTAGAAACTAGTCCTTGATACTGATTTATTTATAAGAGTTTTAAACTTGTTCACTCCTGATAACATGCTATGGTTGTAAGTTTAACATAAGGGAATATCATTAATATTTTATACTTGTAAAGGTTAGAAGAAAATAGTTTCGCTTTAATTTTAGTTGTTAAAATTAAATATTTTATTGGTTTATTAAATGTATTTTTTAAAGAACTAAAGAAGTACATATATTAAGAATTATATATACATAGGTATGATATATATATCTTGCTTATATATATCTTGTAATAAATTGTGAGTAATATAGTATATGTTAATTCTGAGTGGGCCCATTCTTGCACCCCAAACTTTCAGCACACTTTAATTTGATCACAAAATTTTTGAAATAGGAAAGTAATAAATATTAATGGAAGGTAGCTTAAATAGATACAGATATATCTTGTATTTTCTTTTTGGGGATGTATTCCTAATTATTACATCCATCCGGGGATGTATTCCTAATTATTACATCCATCCCTCCCACTCCCCCACCCAAATTATTTGCTTTATATGTCTGTTTATTCACTGAGCCTTTCAATTTTTTTTAGATTTTTATTTATTTATTTGACAGAGAAATAGAGCCAGAGAGCACAAGCAGAGGGAATAGCAGAGGAAGAGGAAGAAGCAGGCTCTGCACTGAGCAGGGAACCCAACGTGGGGCTCGATCCCAGGACCCTAAGATCATGACCGGAGCTGAAGGCAGATGCTTAAGCATCTGATCCACCCAGGCGCCCCAAGCCTTTCATTTTTAAAAACTATTTTCTTTCTATTTTACAGAATGATTATCAGCCTAGCTGTGGGCGGTCTTTACGAAGGACACAGCGCAAACGTCAACATACTTACCAAACAAGGTCCAACATAGAGCATAATTCACAAGCATCATGTCAAAATTCAGGTGTACAGGAAGACTCAGACAGCTCCTCAGAGGTTAGATATCTGCTATTATTTACTCAGTATAATTTTTTGTTTACCAGTTAGTATTATTACCTTGGGTTTGCTTTTAATAGTCATTTAATAGAAACTAATTTTAATGATTTTCTTTTAGGATTATTCATTAATAAGGCATTTAATAGGCAAATTTGAACATTATATTGAATTCCTTTAGATATCTTCCCTGATTTATACTTAAGATAATATTTTGTTTGAGTATCAAATATGCCAGTAAAAGTTTGACTTTGGGACAATGAGAAAAGAGAGAAAGGAAATCGGCCCATAAATAAAAAGTGGAATATAAACAATAATGAATAATTTACAGTCCCAGAACTGGTTTACTATATAATCAGCAGAAAGGCACATTTTACGTTATCCTTGACTTCATCAGTCATGGAGATTATGAAGTGATGGCTTTTTTCAGACCTAGATTTTTCATGGTAATAGAATAGAGTTTACCAATTTTTTTCTTCTCTTCTCCAGCCCTTTCCTTTTGTTCTCCTAACAACTTTCATTAAGTGGATGATGTGGGCTTAATTATTCATTGATAATATTTGGCACTCCTATTATTCTTCCAGCATTCACAGCTCTTTAATTCTTATCAGTGATGTCCTTCCTCTTCTCCCTCACCTATGAAAATCTTGAACTAAAACGAATAGTCAGGTATTAAGGACTATTACCTTTCTAATGTCATAATGGTGGTGTGGTTTTGTTTTAAAAAAGAATCCTAATCTTACTAAATATTTATAGTTAAAATGGTTTTTTATAAGGATTTACTTTGAAATAATCACATGGGTATGAGGCAGTTGGTGATGGTACAGATAAAACAAGATAGGCAGTGAGTTATTGTCTACACTGGAGATTGTGTACACAGGAGTAATTTATTCCCTCTACTTTGGTATGTTTGAAATTTTGTGTAATAAAAAGATTATTAATTTTATGGAGAGTAATTATATTAACTTGACAGAGGCATACAGATATTTTTTAAGCAATGGTTTTAACGTTTAAGAGGGTTATATTTGGGAACCTTAAGGAGTCTGTTCAGTCTTTGAAATAATAAAAGATGTCCCGTATAAGATAGTAGATGTTAGAAAGTTTTAAATACCTGGTAGGCTTAGTTGTGAGTTACAGATATACATAGAAAAATGATTATGGTTTTTTTAAATTTATGTATTTATTTATTTTAGAGAGAGAGTGTGTGTGTGAATGGGGAAAGGGCAAGGGGAGAGGAGAGAGAAAATCTCAAGTAGACTCACCGCTGAATGCAGAGCCCGACACATAGCTCAGTCCCACCACCATGAAATCATGACCTGAGCCAAAACCGAGCCTAAGCCAGGTGCCCCTAATAATGTACATTTTAACTGGATTGTTGTTTTGGTTGGAGGAAATACAAAAAGTGTTATAAAACAAGTAGTAGTGTGTGCTAACTGATAATATGCTAGATAATAACCATATATCTCAACTGCTGCCTCCTTGTTGCAGGAAGATGAAACAGTTGGCACAAGTGATGCTTCTGTAGAGGATCCTGTTATTGAATGGCAAAGTGAAAGTTCTTCCAGGTAGTTTTAATGCTTTTGATTTGGTCAAAATTATCTGACCATTTTAATGTGAAATTATGTTCTTGTACGAATTTGGTAAAACCAGAAACTATAAAAATAGTATTTTATAGTAGAAAGAGTACTGGGTTAGAAATCCAGAGATTTGTTTTATCCTGGTTCTGCCAGTATCTTTTTGGGCATGTCACTATGAGCTTTAGTTTCCTCATTTGTAAATAAGATGCTTTGTAAATCCAAGATTCTGCATCTAAGCAGGATATGTTTATTTAGTTGCGTTTTAAAACAGCTACATTTAACTATTTCCAGAGATTAGGGCATCTTTATTTAAAGAAGCTTTTGTGACTTGAACAGGAATTTTGAATTTTAAATTCTATTATGGGAAACTAACTATTATACTTTATCCAAGAATGATTTCGCTGAAATCACTTAATGATCAAAAGTCTATATTGATATTTTTTCTGTTCGGTTAGAACAAAATCAAGCCATGTCATTTATATTGCTGTTTTATTACAAAATGATCATCTTTCAATTAGGAGGCAAACCTATTCCTTTTCTAAACTTATATATTCATAATTTTGATATATTTATAGTGATTCATCAAGTGAATATTCTGATTGGACAGCAGATGCTGGAATAAATTTGCAACCTCCAAAAAGACAAACCAGACAGGCAACACGGAAAATATGCAGCAGCTCTGAGGACGAGAACTTGAAGTCACTAGAAGAAAGGCAAAAGAAACCTAAACAAACTAGAAAGAAGGTTTGTAAGTTTATAAGTTGTTTTTGTTGTTTTTGTTTTTGTCTTTGATACTTAAATAATAGTAACACTTACTTGACTTTTCTCTAAAAATAACATTCCATTTGAGAAACTAACATTTTAATTTTTTTTCTGATATCAAAAGTAGAGGCTAGAATACTTTATTATTACTTTAGTTATTATTAAAACATTGATAATCACTTTTTAAAATATAGTAGAGTTTTAAATAATAAGTTACTATAGTATAAAAGAGTTATTCTTGTCATGTTACTGGTCATAAATTTCTAAACATTTCTGATTTGTAAAATGGAAGGGTATAATAAATCTTGTAGGGAGTTCTTCCATTTCTTTATATGTTTTTATTTCATCCCAATGATGGAATCTCTTCCTCACTATAATTTCAGTAAAGACTTAATCCACATAGTTATTTGAATATTAACTTAAAAATTTATTATGTACATATTGTACATATGTACAATGTATCATGTATCCTATATTCTGTTGCTTTAGTAGACAGAATTATCTTCTTGATTGTCACCATTTTATTGGCAAAAAGATCATGAGTATACTCAAATTCACATGGTATTCTGGGGACTTGAAAATTTGTGGCTCTTACATAGTATATAATGTCATATTATTATCTGTCAGCCAAAATTGAGCAACATATTAAAGAATTCACTTGAGTATTTTATTGGTACAAAATTGTACATAATTGATAAATGAAAATGTTTAAAATTTGTATATTTTATGTTTTCTTATAACCTGATTTTTTAACATTCTCTGTTATTTTTCATACTACTATTCATATATTTATGGTTTATATATTTGTGAACTATATTTTAGAAAGGAGGACTGCTTTCTATGGCAGGTGAACCCAATGAAGAATGGTTTGCCCCTCAGTGGATTTTGGATACCATACCACGACGTTCCCCATTTGTCCCACAGATGGGAGATGAGGTAATTGTTACCTGTTATAATCTTTTTCTCTTGGAACCTCAAGAGCACTCACTTTAATTAGTCTTAGGGCATTAATATTCTCAATTCTATTATAGTTATATGTATACTGTCTTAACTGCTCACCTCTATTATATATTCTTGTGGACAGTGATGGAATCTTACTAATTTTTGTATCCTTCATGTTGTCAAAAACCTACCTCTATACCTCAAAGACAAAATGTAACTTGAAGATAAAGAGGAACAGTAGCTTTTTTGCCTTCCCAGGCAAAGGAGGCTGCAGCAGGCCTTCAAAAACTGCCAAGTCTACTGGAAGAAGGGGATAGGAGTCTCTAGGGAAATACAGAAGCCGTTTTTGATAGGAATTGTGTACTTTCTACCAGCGTTTTTGTCATGTCTTTAGGGTGGTAACAGGTTCCTGAAACAAAAGGTTAAGAAGGGAGGAGGGGAGGTTTGCAGAAGAGAGGTAAAAGGTTACTTTAAAATCTAGCTTCCCTGAAGCATTACTGTAGCCATTTTGATTTCTTTTTTTTTTTTTTATTATTAACATATAGTATTATTTGTTTCAGGGGTACGGGTCTGTGATTCATCAGTCTTACACAATTCACAGCACTCTCCATAGCACGTGCCCTCCCTAGTGTCCATCACCCAGCTACCCCATCCCTCCCACCCTCCTCCACTCCAGCAACCCTCAGTTTGTTTCCTGAGATTAAGAGTCTCTTATGGTTTGTCTCCCTCTCAGGTTTTGTCTTTTTTCATTTTTTCCTCTCTTCCTCTATGATCCTCTGCCTTGTTTCTCAAATTCCACATATCAGTGAGATCATACAATAATTGTCTTTCTCTGATTGACTTATTTCACTTAGCATAGCCATTTTGATTTCTGTTCAACTTTATGCTTTAATTGGTTTCACTTGTAGTATTTAGTATAGAATCTTCTCTATATATTAGATGCTCAAAGACTATTTAAATAAATTGATTGGCTTATGAACTCATGAAAATAATTGTCTTTACTTTTAGCTTAATTGCTACTTAGTAGAATTAAAGTGGTATTTTGAGTCCTAATTCGAGTCTTAGTATTCTTTTTATTAAAAAGCCCATGATCAACCTGATAGAAAGCATAATAGAGGACAGTTACCCCTTTCAGGGATAGAAGAATATTATTTTGTGAGTAAGTCCTTCCTACTGAGCCTATGATTGAAAAACAGCCATATTTATGACTGGTCAGTCAAAAATTGATTTAAATTCTATCTTGTGAGAAAATTTTCATTTTCTTATGAAAATTATGGTAATATTATAATATTTTAACTAAAATTGGCTTGTATATTCTCTGATATATTAGTCATTCATTTCTGAGTGGTTAAACGTCTGCAGTTTTTAATTTTTTTTAAAGATTATTTATTTATTTATTTGACAGAGAGAGAGATCACAAGTAGACAGAGAGGCAGGCAGAGAGAGGGGGAAGCAGGCTCCCTGCTGATCAGAGAGCCCGATGCAGGGGCTCGATCCCAGGAACCTGGGATCATGACCTGAGCCAAAGTCAGAGGCTTAACCCACTGAGCCACCCAGGTGCCCCTGCAGTTTTTAATTTAAGACTAATAATAGGAATGTAATATTGTCATCATAATAAAAGGGGCAAAACTTTGCAAATGGATCTGAAAGCCATGGGACCAAAAAGAATTTCACCAAATGTTTCCATAATTGACTGTTATAGATAATTTATACCAGATATAGTGATCAAGTAGTCTTATAAAGACTTACTTGCTGATTATCTTTTGTTTCCTTTCATAATTTTGTCTTCAAATAAGTATTGGAATTTGGATCAATGCTTGTTTGTGTGGTTATTTTAGTAGAACATGCTCTAATGAATACTGTATTAAAAAAACATAAATAACTTTTTCAGGGGCATATTCAAAATCATTATTTGTTGTACTTATTGCCTGTTCTTATGGAGGTGTAAGGGGAGTAATTTTTTTTAAGATTTTATTTTAATCCCAGTTACTTGATATATAGTTTTATATTAGTTAGTTTCAAGTATGCAATATACTGATTCAACACTTCCATACAACACCTGGTACTCATCATAAATGTGCTCCTTAATCTCTAGCACCAATTTAACCCATTCCCCTACCCACCTCCCCGCTGGTAAACATTAATTTGTTCTCCATAGTTAAGTCTCTTCCCCGATTTCCCTTGCTCTTTTTCTCCCTTTGCTACTTTGTTTTGTTTCTTAAATTCCACATATGAGTGAATTCATATGGTATTTGTATTTCTCTGACTTAATTCACTTACCATAATATTTTCTAGCTAAATCTATGTCCTTAAAAATGGCAAAATTTCATTCTTTTCAATGTCTGAGTAATATTCCATTCTGTATGGATAAAACATCTGCTTTATCCATACATAAGTCAATGGACACATGGGCTGTTTCCACCATTTGGCTATTGTGCATAATAACATAATAAACACTGGGGTTCATGTATTTCTACTTGAATTAGTATTTTTGTAATCTTTAGATAAATACCTAGCAGGGTAAATACTGGATCCTAGGGTAGTTCTATTTTTAACTTTTTGAGGAACCTCCATACTGTTTTCCACAGTGGCTGTGCCACTTTGCATTTCCACCAAAATTACAGGAGGGTTCCCTTTTCTCCACGCCCTTGCCAAGACTTGTTGTTTCTTGTGTTATTGATTGTAGCCATTCTGACTGGTGTGAGGTGGTATCTCATGGTAATTTTGATTATCATTTCCCTGATGATGAGTAATGTTGAGTATCTTTTCATGTTTGTGTTGGACATTTGGGTGTCTTCTTTGAAAAAATGTCTATTCATATCTTCTGCCCATTTTTGAATTGTATTATTTTTTGGGGGGTGTTGAGTTTTATAATTTCTTTATATGTCTTAGATATTAACCCTTTATCATATATGTCATTTGCAAATATCTTTTCCCATTCTGTAGGTTGCCTTTTAGTTTTGTTGATTGTTTCCTTTGCTGCGTAGAAACATTTTATTTTGATGGGGTACTAATAGTTTATCTTTGCTTTTGTTTTCCTTGACTCAGAAGACATATGTAGAAAGAAGTTGCAATACCAATGTCAAAGAAGTTAGTGCTTGTGTTCTCTTCTAGGATTTTTATGGTTTGAGGTCTTACATTTAGGTCTTTAATCCATTTGGATTTTTTATTTATTTTATTATTAACCATTAATTATTTTTAATTATTAAAATTATTATTTTATTAACCATTTATTATTTTTGGTTTTTGGTATACAAAAGTCGTCCAATTTCATTATTTTGTATGTTGCTGTTCAATTTTCCCAGTACCATTTGTTGGACTTTTTCCCACTGGATATTCTTTCCTCCTTTGTAAAAGATTAATTGATCATGTAGTTGTAGATGTATTTTTGGGTTTTCTATTGATCTATGTATCTGATTTTGTGCCAATACCATACGATTTTGATTACTTTAGCTTTATAATAAAAGTTCGAGTCTGAAACTGCGATGTATCCAGCTTTGCTTTTCTTTTTCAAGGTAGCTTTGGCTATATGGGGTTCTTTTGTGGTTCCAGACAATTTTTAGGATTGTTTGTTTCAGTTCTGTGAAAAATGCTGGTAGTATTTTGATATGGATTGCATGAAATGTATAGGCTATGTTGGGTAGTATAGACATTTTAGCAACATTTGCTCTTTCAATCCCTGAGCATGGAATGTCTTTCCATTTCTTTGTCTTATCTTTAATTTCTTTCATCAGCATTTTACAGTTTTTAGAATACAGGTCTTTAACCTCTTTGGTTAAATTATTCTAAGGTATCTTACTAGTTTTGCTGTAATTGTGAATGGAATTGTGTCCTTAGTTTCTCTTTCTGCTTATTCATTATTGGTGTGTAGAAATGTAACAGATTTTTGTACATTCATTTTGTACCCTCCAACTTTACTGAATTTGTGTATCAATCCTAGCACTCTTTTAGTGCAATCTTTGGGGTTTTCAAATCAACCGCAAATAGTAGAAGTTTTATTTCTTCTTGCCGATTTGGATGCTGTTTATTTCCTTTTGTTGTCTGATTGCTGAGGCTATGACTTCCAGTACCATGTTAAATAAGAGTGATGAGAGTCTTGTTCCTGACCATGAAGGAAAAACTCAATTTTTCCCCTATAAAGACAATATTAACTGTGGGTATTTTTGTAGATATCCTCCATTATGTTGAAGTATGTTTCCTCTAAACCTACTTTGTTGGAGTTTTTTATCATGAATGGACAGTGTACCTTGTTAAATGCTTTTTTTGCATCTATTGAAATGATCAGGTTTATAAAAAGTTAAGTTAGTAGAGTAGTGGGGGTACCCTATATTTGCCTCACCCCTTGAGCACAGCTCGATGAGTATTGGATCATTCCAAAAGCCCATGAAATCAATCTGAGGACTGAAATAACAAATTGCACAATTAGAGGGAGAAAAGAGACCACATTATGGAAGCACAGACAGACTTTAGTGAGCAGCACAGTGCCCACAGTGGAGGCTTGAACGGCATACACTAAACACTGCCCCCTGAGCTCTGTAGGTGCTTTTTTTCTAAGACAATCTTGCCTGAGAGCCAGAGCAACATGTACCTCCCCCAGAAAACCAGCACAAACCCCCACGCCCTCACCAAGTCTACTGACCATACAGTGTGGCAAAACTTCAGATCTAGTGGAAGCTGGATCTAGCTTCTTTTAACAAGCTGACCAGAGCAGCTGGTCTAGCAGTTTTAGCTGACCTAGCTAAAACTCTCCATGCACTGGACAAGGACCAAACACTCCACACTGCAGGCAAGAAGAAATGATGCAGAGGACTAATATGAGGGAAAGAGCAGCCAAAACGCAGCAGCGAGTACAAACAGCATACACCAGAGACATTTCCTGAAGCACCAGCCCCTGGTCAATATATGACATCTTATTCATATAGCCATTACTCTCAGGAACAGGAAACATAACAGGCTTTCCTAAGAGACAGAAGACAGAGACCTAGGGAAAATGCCACATTGGAGGAATCCATCCTCAAAGAAATAACAAGGTAATGGTCAAGGATCTAATCAAAACAGATATAATATGCCTGAACCAGAATTTGAAACAACAATCATAAGGATAGTAGTTGGGCTTGAGAAAACCATAGAAGACACTGGGGAGTCCCTTACTGCAGAGATAAAAGACTCAAAAACTAGTCAGGCTGAAATAAAAAAATGCTATAACTAAGATGTGAAACAGATTGGATGTAATGAAAAGATGGAAGAAGAGGAACGAATAAGTGATATAAAAGATAAAATTATGGAAAATAGTCAAGCTGAAAATAGCAGTGAAAGGAAAATATTGGATCATCAGTGCAGACTTAGGGAACTCAGTGACTCCATAAAGCATAGTAACATTCATATTATAGGAGTCACAGAAGAAGAGAGGGGAAAGGGGCAGAAGGCTTATTTGAGCAAATTATAGCTGAACACTTCCCTAAAATGTGAAAGGAAACAGATCTAAACAAACAAACATCCAAATCTAGGGGGCACAGAAGACTCCCATCAAAATCAACAAAAGCTGGCCAAAATTAAGACATTATAGTAAAATTTGCAAAATATAGAGATAAGGAGAACATCCTCATATCAACAAGGGAAAAGAAATCCCTAACTTACAAAGGAAGACAAATAAGGTTAGCAGCAGACTTATCAACAGAAACATGGCAGGCCAGAAGAGAATGGCATAGTGTATTCAATGTGCTGAATGGGAAAAATATGCAGCCAAGAATACTTGATCCAACAAGGCCTTCATTCAGAATGGAAAGAGAAATAAAGTTTCCCAAACAAAAACTAAAGGAGTTCATGAACACTACACTAGCCCTACAAGAAATATTAAAAGGGACTCTGAGTGGGAAAGTAAGTCCAAAGGCAGCAAAGATTAGACAGGAACAGAGAAAATCTCCAGAAACAACGAGGTAATACAGGTGACACAATGGCACTAAATTTATGTCTATCAATAATTACTCTGAGTGTAAATGGACTAAATGCTCCAATTAAAAGACATAGGGTTTAAGAATGAATCAAAAAACAAAACTCATCCATGTGTTGCCTACAGTAGGCTCACTTAAGACCTAAAGACACATAGAAACTGAAACTGAAGAGATGGAGAACCATCTATCATGCTAATGGCCATCAAAAAAAAAAAAAAAAGGAAGAAAGAAAGAAGAGCCAAAGTGAAAATACTTATATCAGACAAACTAGATTTTAAACCAAAGAATATAACAAGAAATGAGGAGGGCACTATATCATAATAAAGGGGTCTATCCAACAAAAAGACCTAATGCATGTAAATATTTATGCTCCTAACTTGAGAGCATCCAAATATATAAATGTATTAATAACAAATATAGAAAACTCAGTGATAATAATACAAGTATATTACAGGACTTTAACACTCCACTTATAACAACAGACAAATGATCTAAACAGAAAATCAACAAGGAAACAATGTCTTTGAACAACAGTCTGGATGAGATGAACATAACAGATATATTCAGAACATTTCATCCTAAAGCAGCAGAATACACATTCTTTTCCATGCACATGGAGTGTTCTCCAGAATATACACATACTGGGTTACAAATCAGGCCTCAACAAATTAAAAAAGATTGAGATGCCCTTCAACGGATGAATGGATAAAGAAGATATGGTACATATATACAATGGAATATTATGCCTCCATTAGAAAGGAGGAATATCCAACTTTTGTATCAACATGGATGGGACTGGAAAGGATTATGCAGAGTGAAATAGGTCAAGCGGAGAGAACCAATTACCTTATGGTCTCACTTACGTGCTGAGCATAAAGAAAAACATGGAGGGCATTGTGAGAAGGAAGGGAAGGGGGAATGGGGGAAACCAGAGGGGGAGATGAACCATGAGACTGTGGACTATGAGCAACAAACTGAGGGTTTTGGAGGGGAGGGGTGTGGACGTTGGCCAGCCCAGTGGTTGGTATTGAGGAGAGCACGTATTGCATGGAGCACTGGGTGTGGTGCATGAACAATAAATCTTGTAACACTGAAAAAATAAACATATTTGGGGAAAAAAAAAAAGACTGAGATCATACCATACATATTTTCTGACCACAACGCTATGAAACATGAAGTCAACCACAAGAAAAATTTGGAAAGACCACATATACATGGAGGTTAAAGAATATCTTACTACAAAATGAATGGATTAACCATGAAATTAAAGGTGAAATAAAGAAATACATAGAAACAAACGAAGATGAAAGCACGATAGTCCAAAACTTTTGGGATGCAGCAAAAGCAGTCATAAGAATGAAGTATATACAAAACTGGCCTACCTCAAGAAGCAAGGAAGTCTCAAATACACAACCTAACCTTACCTCTTAAGGAGCTAGAAAAAGAACAGCAAATAAAGCCTAAAGTCAGAAGAAGATAGGAAAAAATAAAGATTACAGCAGAAAATAAATAATATTGAAAGAAAGAAAAAACAGTAAAATAGATCAGTGAAACTAGGAGCTGCTTCTTTAAAAGAATTAATAAAATTGATAGACCCCTAGCCAGATTTATCAAAAAGAAAGGAGAAAGGACCTAAATAAATAAAATCATGAATGAAAGAGGAGAGATCACAACTAACACCACAAAAATATTTTAAAAATATGAGATTATGAAAAATTATATGCCCCAAATTGGGCAATATAGAAGAAATGGATAAATTCCTAGAAACACATAAAATACCAAAACTGAAACAGGAATAAACAAAAAACTTGAAGGGACCAAAAACCACCAAAAAATTCAATCAGTAATCACAAATCTAACAAAAATCCAGGACAAGATGGCTTCACAGGGGAATTCTACCGAACATTTAAAGAAAAGTTAATACCCCTTTTCCTCAAACTCTTGCAAAAATAGAAATGGAAGGAAAACTTCCAGACTCATTCTATGAGGCCAAGCTTACTTTGATTCCAAAATCAGACAAATACCCCACAATGGAGGTGCCTGGGTGGCCAAGTCAGTTAAGCACCAACTCTTAGTTTCAGTTGAGATCATGATCTCAGAGTTGTGGGTTTGATCCTCACTTTGGGCTTCACACTCAGTGTGGAGTCTGCTTGTCCCTCTCCCTCTTCTCCTCCCCCTGATCTCTCTCTTAGAAAAATAAAACAAAACACTAAAAAAGAATTATAAGCCTATATCCCTGATGAACATGAATGCAAAAATTCTCAAGAAGTTGCTAGCAAATTGACTCCAACAGTACATTAAAAGAATTATTCACCACAATCAAGTGAGATTTACTCCTGGACTGCAAGGGTAATTCAATATTTGTAAATCAATCAACATGATAGTACCGTATTAATAAAAGAAAAAATAAGAACCATATGATCCTCTCAATAGATGCAGAAAAAGCATATGACAAAGTACAGCATCCATTCTTGGAAAAAAACCTTCAACAAAATAGGGGTAGAGGGAATATACCTCAATATCATAAAGGCCTTATGTGAAAGACTCACTGCTAATATCATCATCAATGGGGAAAAACAGAGCTTTTCCTCAGGAAGAAGTGAGGAAGAAGACCAGGATGAATGTCCAGTCTCATCACCATTATTTGACATACCTGGAAGTCCTAGCCACAGGAAAGAGACAAAAAAACTAATAAAAAGCATCCAACTCATCGAGGAAGAATTAACTTTCACTATTCACAAATCTCATGATATTCTGTAGAAAGCCAAAGGACCCCACTAAAAATTCCTTGAACAGATACATGAATTCAATAAAGTTGAAGGGTACACAATCAATGTATAGAAATATTTTGCATTTCTATACACTATAATGAAGCAGCAGAAAGAAATCAAGGAATCCATCCCATTTACAGTTGTACCAAAAACCAAAGTTACCTGAATAAACCTAACCACAGAAGTAAAAGATCTGTACTATGAAAGCCATAGCAACTTCTTATTAGGCATGTTTCAGGAAGCAAGGGAAAGAAAAGCAAGAATGAACTATGGGACTTCATTAAGTTAAAAAGCTTCTGCACAGCAAAGGAAACAACAAAACTAAAATGCAACCCACAGAATGGAAGAAGATATTTACAAATGACATATCTGATAAAGGGTTAGTATCCATAATATATAAAGAACTAACAAAACTCAACACCCAAAAAACAAATAATCCAGTTAAGAAATGGACAGAACACATGAATAGACATTTTTCCAAACAAGGTCTTCAGAAGTCGTGTTAAAATATTCAACATCACTCATGATCAGGGAAGTGTAAATCCTAACCACAATGAGATACCACCTCACACATGTCAGAATAGCTAAAATTAACACCTCAAAAGCAACAGGTGTAGGAGAGGATATGGAGAACGGGGAAAACTCTTGCACTGTTGGTGGGAATGCAAATTGGTATAACCACTCTGGAAAACAGTATGGAGGTTTCTCAAAAAGTTGAAAATAGGGGCACCTGGGTGGCCCAGTGGGTTAAAGCCTCTGCCTTCAGCTCAGGTCATGATCCCGGGGTCCTGGGATCGAGCCCCGCATCGGGCTCTCTGCTCAGCGGGGAGCCTGCTTCCCCCTCTCCCTCTCTGCCTCTCTGCCTACTTGTGATCTCTCTTTCTGTCAGATAAATAAACAAAATCTTTAAAAAAAAAAAAAGTTGAAAATAGAACTACTCTAAGACTGAGGATTTGTACTAGGTATTTGTCTAAAAGATACAGAATTACTGATTCATAGGAACACTTATATCCCAGTGTTTATAGCAGCATTATTAACAATAGCCTAATTATGAAAAGAGATCAAATGGCCTTTCATGAATGGATAGAGAAGAAATGGCATGTGTTTACAATGTAGTATTACTCAGCCATCAAAAAGCATGATGTCTGGTCATTTGCAACAATGTAGATGGAGCTAGAGTGTATTATGCTAAGTGAAATAAGTCAGTCAGATAAATACAAATACTATATGATTTCACTCATGTAGAATTTAATAAACAAAACAGATGAACATATGAGAAGGAAGACAAAAAATGAGAGAGGAAAGCAAACTCTGAGTATTAAGTACAGAGAACAAACTAGGTTGCTAGAGGGGAGGTTGGCAGTGAATGGGCTAAATGGGTGATGAGTATTAAGGAGGGCACTTATTGTGATGAACACAGTGTGTGTTATATGTAAGTGATGAATCACTAAATGCTACTTGTCAAACCAATATTACAGTATAAGTTAACTAACTACAATTTAAATGAAACCTTGAAAAAAAATGAAATGATCATATGGATTTTATCCTTTCTCTTATTCATGTGATATATCATATTAATAAGATTGATGCAGTGAGGGGCACCTGGGTGGCTCAGTGGTTAAAACCTCTGCCTTCGGCTCGGGTCGTGATCTCAGGGTCCTGGGATCGAGCCCCGCGTCGGGCTCTCTGCTCAGCGGGGAGCCTGCTTCTTCCTCTCTCTGCCTGCCCCTCTGCCTGCTTGTGATCTCTCTCTCTGTCAAATAGATAAATAAAATCTTTAAAAAAAAAAAAAAAAAAAAAAAAAAAAAGATTGATGCAGTGATGCACAAATATTGAACCACCCTTGCAACCCAGAAATAAATCCCACTCAGTTGCCATGAATTGTTTTATTAATGTATCGTTGGACTCAGTTTGGAAGTATTTTAATGAGTATTTTTGCATCCATGTTCATCAGGGATATTGGCCTATAGTTCTCTTTTTTAGTGGTGTCTTTATCTGGTTTTGATATCATGCTAATGTAGGCCTCATAGAATGAATTTAATGTTTCCCTTCCTTTTATACTTTTTGGAGTAATTTTAGGAAGTATACGTCTTTACTCTTCCTTAAATGGTAGAATGTGCCTGTGAAGCCTTCTGGTCCCAGACTTTTGTATGTTGGGAAATTTTACATAAATGATTCAATTTCTTTGCTGGTTATTTTTTGTTAAAGTTTTCTATTTCTTCCTGTTTCAGTTTTGGTAGGTTATGTTTCTAGGAATTTATCCATTTCTCCTAGGTTGTCCAATTTATTGGCGTATAGTTTTTCATAATGTTCTCTTATAATGTTTGCATCTCTGTGATGTTGGTTGCTATTTCTCTGGTTTCATTTGTGATTTTATTTATTTGGGTCCTTTTGCTTTTGTTTTTGTTAAGTCTGGATAGAACTTTATTAATTTTGTTAATTTTTTTTTCAAAGAAACAGCTTATGGTTTTGTTCATCTCTTGTATTTTTTTTAGTTTCTATATCGTTTATTTTTCTGTAATCTTTATTATTTCCTTCCTTCTTCAGGCTTTAAGCTTCAGTTGTTGTTTTTCTTGCCCCTTTAGTTAGAAGGTTAGGTTGTTTCTTTGACATTTTTCTTGTTTCTAGAGATAGACCTCTATGGCTTATATGCTTTGCTCTTAGAACCACTTTTACTACATTCCAAATGTTTTGGACTGTTATGCTTTCATTTTCATTTGTTACCATATATTATTTAATTTTTCCTTTCATTTCCTGGTTATCCCATAACCCATTCAGGTTATCCCATCCCATTTAGTAGGATGTTTTTAACCTCCATACATTTATTGTCTCTCTAGATTTTTTCTTGTGGTTGACTTCTACTTTCAGGGTGTTGTAGTCAGAAAAGGTGCATGGTATGACTTCAGTCTTTTACTATTTTTAAGGCCTGTTTTGTGACCTTGTGTGTGATCTATTCTGGAGTATGTTCCATGTGCACTTGAAAACAATGTGTATTCTGCTGTTGTAGGATGGATTGTTCTGAATATATCTGTCAGGTCCATCTGGTCCAGTGTGTCATACAAGGCCACTCTTTCCTTATTGATTTTTTGTTTAGTTGATCTACCCTGTTCATGTAAATAGGGTATTAAAGTCCCCTACTATTACTATGTTTTTACCAATTAGTTCCTTTATGTTTGTTGTTAACTGCTTTATATATTTGAGTGTTCACATGTTGGGTCATAACTATTTACAACTTTTAAATCTTCTTGTTTGAGTCTCTATTATATTATCATGCCCTTTTCATCTCTTGTTAGTCTTTCTTTAAATGTATGTTTGTCTAATATTATTATAGCTATTGGGGCTTTCTTTTGACCTGCTATATGGTAGATGTTTCTCCTTCCCTTGCTTTCAATTTTCAAGTGTCTTTAAGTCTCAAATGCATCTTTTGTAGACAGTGCATAGATAGGACTTGTGTTTTTATCCATTCTGACACTCTATGTATTTTGATTGGAGCATTTTGTCCATTTACATTCAGAGTAATTATAGATAGATAAGTATTTATTGCCATTTTATTACTTGTTTTGTCCCTGTTTCTAGAGATTTTCTCTGATTCTTTTTAATCTTTATCACTTTTGGTCTTTCTTTCCCCCCTCAAAGGGTCCCCGTTAATATTTCTTGGCAGGGCTGGCTTTGCTAGTTTTAGATCATGAACTCCTTCAGGTTTTGTTTGTCTGGGAAACTCTTCATCTTTCCTTTTATTCTGAATGAGAGCCTTGCTGGATATGGTATTACTGACTGCTGATTTTCCCCATTTAGCATTTTGAATATATCATGCCACTCCCTTCTGGCTGGCCAAGTTTCTATTGAGAAATCTGCTGCTGCCTTATCTGTTCTCTCTTGTATGTTAAGGACTTCTATTCTCTTTCTGTTTTTCAGACTTTATCACTAAATTTTGCATGTTTAATTACAATGTCTTTTTTACATTTAAATTTAATGAATTAACATATAGTGTATTATCAGTTTCAGAGGTAGAATTTAGTGATTCATCAGTTGCATATAACACCCTGTGCTCATTACTTCCAAGTTCCCTCTTTAATGCCCATCACCCAGGTACCCTATCCCCCCATTCACCTCCCCTCTAGCAACCCTCAGTTTGTTTCCTTAAGAGTCTCTTATGGTTTGTCTCCTTCTGTTTTCATCTTATATTTTTTTTCCACCCATTCCCCTATGATCCTCTGTCTTGTTTCTTAAATTCCACATGAGTGAAATCATATGATAATTGTCTTTCTGTGATTGACTTCTTTTGCTTAGCATAATATCCTCTAGTTCTATCCACATCATTGCAAATAGTGAGATTTCAGGGTTTTTTTCTTCTTTCTCTCTTTTGTTCAGCTTCATTACTTACCATTACTTTGTCTTCTAGGTCACTAATGCATTTGTTCTTCCAAACTGCTGTCATTGAATCAAGTATGTTTCAAATATCATTTAATGCTCTCTTCATATCTGATTATTTTTTAACTCCTTCGTCTCCGTGGTAAGGACCTCCCTGATGTATTCTATCTTTTCTCAAGCCCACTGAATATCCTTATGATTATTGCTTTAAATTCTCCATCAGACATGTTACTTGTATTTGTTTTGCTTAAATCTCTAGTTGTGTCCTTCTTTTTCTTTCATTTGGGATTAATTCCTCCATCTTTGCATTTTGTCCAAGTCTCTATGTTCTTCTCTGTGTAATAAAAGCCAGTTATATTTCTTGAAAGTACTGGCCTTCTGAAGAAGAGATTATGTAGTGCCTAGGGCCTGGCTCTTCAGGAAGTGTCTCAGGTATAAGCTGTTTGCACTCTGCTATTGGATGTTGGCTGTTCTATCCTTCGGCCATTCATATGCAGAGGCTATCCTTTCCTGCTGTGGGCTCTGTTTGGTCCAGGGCCTGTGGTGAGTTTTAACTAGATGTGCTCTGATCTGCTTGTAAAATGATTCATGTCACCAGCTCCATCAGAACTGAGGCCCTGTAGAACTCTCTTGTCCAAATTTGTGGTGTGGTCAGGTGCTTCTGCTGGTTTTCCATGGGACAGTCCCACTGTGCTGGGAGTGAGGCAAACCTGACTGAAAAGGGCAGTTGCACCAGAGTACAGGGGTACGAGGCGTGCTGTACACAGGTTAAGAAGCAGTGTTAGCACTGTTTTGCTTCTTGCAGGTAGCTGTATTTATACTGAGGGGTAGGTGAGGGAAGTTGCACCAATCAGCTCCTTTGTTCTCAGAGAGGTATATGAATGCTGCCTCTCTGGGATGTACTCTGAGAAGAGCAAATAATCTCCCCACTGTGTGTCCCATATGATGTTCAGATAGCTGTGTCCATACTGTCTATATCCAGGTTGTTTACCTGTCTTCTCTCTAGGAACAGGGCAGTGCCCTCTTGTCTCTGTCCCAGTCAAGTAAGCTGTTCTTCAGAGGTCTAGGTTTTAAGCCTCTCTGGTTGCGAGAACTCCTGAAATTCCATCCCCTCTTGTTTTCCAATCCAGTGGTTTTGGGGAAGCATTCTCATTACATGTTCTGCCTTTGAGCACCTTTCTTTCTCTTCCCTCTCCATAACCACAGCTCCCTCTCTTCTCCAGCACCTGCAGTCCCATTTCTCCCCTAAACCAGGTCACCATATTTCCTACCTTCTTCAGTGAGGCCTCTTCTTTACCTTTAGTTTTGGAGTTTGTTCTGTCAGTCTTCAGAATATTTCTGGGATATTTAGGATGATTTGATAGTTATCTAGTTGTGTTTTGGGAACCATGCAAGCCTAGGGTCATCCTATTCTTCTGCCATCAATCTTAGAAGACTTTATAAAATATGGGACACTTGTATGGCTCAGTCAGTTAAGCATCTGCCTCTTGATTTTGGCCCAGGTCATGATCTCATTTATGAGATTGAACCCCGTGTTGGGCTCTGCATTCAGGGGGAGTCTGCTTTGAGATTCTCTCTCCCTCTGCCCACTCCCCCTGCTCTCTCTCTCTCTCTCTCACTCTCAAATAAATAAATCTGTACAAAAAGAACACTTTACAAAACAACACAAGGATCTGTATATTCTTTGATCTTATGAGACTCTTCTCCGTAGGAACATATTTATCTTGGTGGAATCATTAAACTTAGCATATGCTTATATGCTTCAAGACTAGTGTGTATTAGGTAATGACAGTTGTTCAGGTAATGTAGGAGGTATATAAGTGAATTAGTGAAATACATACATAATGTTTTTAAAAAACTCCTAAAACTCACACTTTTTATAAAATCAGCTCTTAATAATAGCATTACTTTTTACTTTAAATGTTAAACCCTCAGTATTTTCCCTGGACTGGCCATACCCACAGATCATTGCCTTTGAAAATGCTCATTCCCCAAAGTCTAACTTAAATGCCAACTTCTGCTGCTTGCCATTTGCCTACCACTCTTCCCTCCTGAGCTTTCATACCTAAGTTAGTTATCTCTTATGATACTTGGTATATTCTGCCTTATGTTATGCTTACATGTCTGCCCATGTCCTTGAGGGAAAGGATTTTATTTTGATATGTTAACCATGGCACCTAGTGCCTTGCACACACATGTTCAATCAATATTTGTTGAGTAGAGGAATAAATATGTAATAAATGATATCTGAATAACCTGTTTATTACTGATATTTTTACCTTTTAATTATGTTTATATATTAGTATTTAAATCTTTTTAGTGTTCTATTTGTATTTTTAAGTATTAAAATTTCTGACTTAGACACTGTTGATTGGGGGTGCACGGTGGCTCAGTTGATTAAGCATCTGCCTTTGGCTCAGGTCATGATCCCAGGGTCCTAGGACTGAGTCCGCATCAGGCTCCCTGCTCAGCGAGAAGCCTGCTTCTCCCTCTCCGACTCCCCCTGCTTGTGTTCCCTCTCTTGCTGTCTCTCTCTGTCAAATAAATAAACAAATAAATCTTTAAAAAAAGAAATAAATAAAAGACACTGTTGATTGGTAGAGTATGCTATTGTATTTTTTTAAATCTCAGTATTTTTTTAATGTTACATTTTTAAAAATTTTATTAACTCTACTACCACTTTAAAATTATTGAGAATAAGAAGTCTTTTTTAACGAATCAGACTGTGGTGGTGAATGCTCTCCTAAGGATGTGAAGTGTGTTAACTAAGCACTTGAATTCATTTTCTTCCCATACTATGCCAGTTCTGATGTTAATTCTTGTAAAATAAAATTTCTAGTCTATTTGGAAATTACTCTACTTATAGCCTGTGGTTAGAATTATATGTGTGTGTGTGTGTGTGTGTATACGCTATTAAAATGTTCATCTTTAGAATGTTAATTACAGTTTGAAATATAGTACTTTAAAATATGACCAGTGTTCTGTATAATTTGTCATTGATCCCTGTTTCTTCAGAAATTTATGAAGCAGCTAGGGGGAAAAGGATTGTGTATACAGTATCTCTTTATAGTGTACAGTACTTAGTGCAGGGCAACACAGTTATGAGTACTGAATGAACATCATTTAATGGTGACAAATACCTTTATTATACATTTTTTTAAAATTATAATTACGTTTGTTTTAAACAGAAGAAGATATTTGTAAGAGTATATATTGGGATATATAGAGTTGTTAAATAAGATGCTGCTGTTTAATACCTTATGTTTTTTGTTCTAGCTTATCTATTTCAGGCAAGGACATGAAGCTTATGTGCGGGCTGTAAGGAAGTCAAAAATATACAGCCTTAATTTACAAAAACAGCCATGGAATAAAATGGATCTCAGGGTAAATTTGACATATTCATAAGTGTGCAATTGAAATAGCTTTTTAATTAAGTTATTTGCTTGTATGTTTTTTGTGTCCTACATATTTCAGCGTTGATCATGTGTCTAAGATAAGCTTGTATACAATTCAGTGTTACAGGTCATATTTTATGTTTCCTGAAATTTGTACTCTACCTGTTGTCTTGATTATTTGACCTAATTTCCTTCAAGCTTCAAGTTATCTAGTGTATATACCTTTCTATATTTGGAGTAAAATAATAGTTCCCTGGTATAGATATTTTCCTCAGCAGCTTTGTACATTCTGGAAGCTCTGTAAACTGACTGCATGTGTGGATGGCAGACATCCTTGAGGTTCCAGTGACTTTAAGATATCAGTAAATATAAATCCCAAGAAACTCAGAATGTTTTGGTACTTTATGTATTACCTATTCTGATATATTACCTTATAGCTATATGGTATTAAGTAAAATAGATATGTTTATTTTTTAGAGGCATTGTTTTCTGACTATAAATACATATTCATTCATTCATTCATTCATTCATATATACATAGATACATACAAAGAAACAGACATAAGGATACGTACACCATCATTTCTAGTTAGGTTTATGGGTGTTTTCTTCTTTTATTTTTCCAAGTTGGAGAAAAAGAACCTAAAGAGCAATTTTACAGTGGTTTCCATGTAAATGAAGGATTGTTGTGTGAAGATGTTTAGCAGGAAGGATACATGAAAGCATGTATATTTATTGAAATAAAGATATAGACACTTGTGAAATATTATATTAAGGTTATAAGGTACCAAAATATCTTATCAAGTGAGCTTTACATAGTCATCTCCTGGTAGATGGTGATACTACCATCTATTCTGAATCAGGTGAAAGTTGAGTTTGTTTGTTTGTTTGTTTTTAATGAAGAATGAATAAATGTGATTTTTTATTTTTAAAATTCTGAACCTGTGGCTCTAGGAAATTATAGGAGGCAGCATTTATGTAGGTGCAAGAGTCCGGGTTTTGGAATGTGACCTGAATTTCAGTCCAGATCTCATATATATACGCACATCCAGGTGTATAACTTTAAGCAAGTCACTATACCACTGAGGCTCAGTTTTGTCATCTGCTAAGTATTACTAATAATCAATTACAAGGGTGGTTTGTAAAATAATATTGTGGGCATTAAAAAACTGTAAGTCCTTTCCCCAAATGTATACATACATTTCTACCTGCTTTCTTATATACTGTATTTCTGCTGGAGGAGTAATTCTTAACTAAGAATCTAACAATCAAATGTCAGTTGCCCTTGTATAAAATACTTGACACTTGAGCCCTTAAGCAGACCATTACTGATTGTGGTTTTCTTTCTTTCTCTTTTTCTTCCTTTTTCTCTGTCACTCTTGTCTGTCTCTGTCTCTCTGTACCTCTACCACTTTCTGCCCCTTTTCTCTTCCTCCCCCCCCCCACTCCTCTCTCCCTTCCTTACTTCCTCACTAGTTGTTTGATTCTTTTTTTTTTCCCCCAAATATGTTTGTTTTATTTTTTTCAGTGTTCCAGGATTAATTGTTCATGCACCACACCCAGTGCTCCATGCAATACGTGCCCTCCTCA
>CM053612.1:50335386-50360927 GCA_028646535.1 Procyon lotor
TTATGCTCAGCACGTGAGACCATAAGATAATTGGCTCTCTCCACTTGACTTATTTCACTGCGCATAATCTCTTCCAGTCCCATCCATGTTGATAACAAAAGTTGAATATTTGTCCTTTCTAATGGAGGCATAATATTCCATTGTATATATGTACCATATCTTCTTTATCCATTCATCTGTTGAAGGGCATTTTGGTTCTTTCCACGGTTTGGCGATTGTGGCCATTGCTGCTGTGAACATTGTTATTTGATTCTTAACTCCCCTGGGGAGTTCTTTCAAAATATATATGACTAAGCTTGTACCCCAGACCTACTAAATTCAATTCTATAGGAGTAGGGTTTAAGAATATGAATTTTTAAAATGTTCTCAAGGAGATTCTGTTGCTTATCCTTGGTTTAGAGCACTGCAGTATACCACAGCCTGCTATTAAGGGTCAAAAACTATGTCTTATTGCCTTTAGCACTTAGTGCAATGCTTAATATTTGGTGAATATTCAGATAATTTTTAATTGTTTGAAAAGTAGTAAAATAGCATGCAAATTTCAGGCAATTATTTATATTGAGAGTAATAATTTATTGGTATTCTCATGAATAGGAACAAGAATTTGTTAAGATTGTAGGAATCAAATATGAGGTTGGACCACCTACACTATGTTGCTTGAAGCTTGCATTTCTGGACCCCATTTCAGGCAAAATGACTGGAGAATCTTTTTCCATTAAGTGAGTAGCTATCTCTGGTTGTGTCTGTGTGTCTCTGTTTTAATACCTGTCATGTATTCTGCAGTGTACAAGGCTTAATGGGAGAGAAAATACTATAATACTGTAGGCTTTAGAGTTTTAAATACCTGATGAGCACTGGGTGTTATACACAACTAATGAATCATTAAACGCTACCTCAAAAACTAATGATGTACTATATGTTGGCTAGTTGAATTTAAATTAAAAAAAAATAAAGACCAGGGTTTAATATTTAATTTCTGGTTTGTTTCTCCACGTAATAGTGTGTGTGTGTGTGTGTGTGTGTGTGTATAGAAATAAAAAACTTGCACGTGTATGCATGCATGTGTGTGTAGCTAATATATATGTAATGTAGTGTGTGTATGTGTGTATACAGTTGACCCTTGAACAATGTAATGGGTTATGGGCACTAACTCCCACACAGTTGAAAATCTGCATATATAGCTTTTGATTCCCCAAAAACTTAACTAATAGCCTGCTGTTGAGCAGAAGCCTTACTGATAGCATAAACTTTTGGCTAATATGTATTTTGTATGTTTTATGTATTGTATTTAGTATTCTTACAATAAAGTAAGCTAGAGAAAATAAAACGTTAGGAAAATCATAAGAGATGGGACCCCTGGGTGGCTCAGGCAACTGCCTTCGGATGCTGGGATCCAGTCCCACACTGGGCTCCCTGCTTGGCAGGGAACCTGCATCTGCCTGCTCTGCCTGCTCTACCTGCCGCTCTCCCTGCTTGTGCTCTCTCTCTCTCTTTCTCTCTCTGACAAATAAAAAAAAATCTTAAAAAAAAAAAGAAAAGAAAATCATAAGGTAGAGAAAATACATTTATAGTACTATATTTATTGGAAAAAAATCTGCATATAAGTGGACCCGCACAGTTCAAACCCATATTGTTCAAGGGTCAATTGGAAATATATATATGTGTATATGTACATATATATATAATATATATATGTATATGTGTGTATGTATATGTATGTGTGTATATATATATATATGTATCCATGAGCAAGTTTCTTAACCTCTCTGAATTTGTGCCTACATCTGCAAAAGGTAAATGTTAATAACTTCTGAAGATTGTTGTGATGAATTGAAAGAAAAACCCTTACAAATGCCTAAGGGTGTGGTTGAGACATGGTAGTTGCTTTCATTTCTGTTAATAATAATAGGAATAGCTAATCAGTGCTCATTTCTTAAAGTTTGAAATCTAAGGAGATGAAAGAACATCAGTTCATACCTTTCTTAAAGAGGTCTTAATATAAAATACCTTATACTAAGCTTTAAGGATCTTAAGATGTCTTTATGTTTTGAAGTTATATAGTAGTAGGCAGGGGACTCCCAAACAAATAAAAGCAAATGGAGTTTAATTAAAGCCATTTGCAGAAGCCTTGAGGCTTGCAACAGTTTTTAAATGGCTCCACATTAAACATGTATCTCTGGATATTGAATAAGTGACATATGGTGCTCTATTTGTATATTGATTCATAGGTACTTTATTTTTTATACAGGTATCATGACATGCCAGATGTCATTGACTTCCTTGTGCTACATCAGTTTTATAATGAAGCCAAAGAAAGGAACTGGCAGATAGGTAAGTATGAAATTCTCACTTAGTAACCATTAAGTTTGAAATAGAGTAAGTAACTTTTTAACTCCAATTTAATAGACATAACCAGTTTAACATGTAGTTGGTAAAGCTGTTAGCCAAATTAGAAAGATCAAATTAAATTTTCCTTCTCAGTTATGTTTAGGTGATTTTATGCACATCCTCTGTGGCATAAAACCTCTAAACTCTCTGCAAATATCTAATCCGTTAGAATACAAATATGAATTACAAAGAAAATCATCAAATGTCACTTGCCTTAATATAAAATACTTAACATTTGGGCTCTTAAGCAGACCATTACTGATTGTGGTTTTCTTTCTTTCTCTTTTTCTCCCTCTTTGTCTGTCTGTCACTCTTGTCTTTCTCTCTTTCTCTGTTTCTCTCTGTACCTCTACCTCTTTCTACCCCTTTTCTCTTCCTCTCCCCCTCCTTCACTCCTCTCTCCCTTCCTTACCTCCTCACTAGCTATTTGATCTTGGGGAAGTTTTTAATCTCCCACTTCCATTATCTTTATAGTGGGAATCATATCAAAACACACCTATAAGGTTGCTATGAGCAATAAATGAGCTGACATATAAGAAACACTTAAAATGGTACCTGGGTACTTAAAATTTATACTATGTAAATGTTTACTATTAGTACTTTTAAATTCTCCTTTTTTATGTGGGAGAAAATTTTTGTTCACATTGGTTTGGTTTTATAATCCTTACCCCTTTAGAGGCAGAAAATTAGTATGAAGAGATTTTTAAAAGCAAAAAGGAAAAGAAACAACTGTAGTAACATGTATAGTACAAGAAAAAGTATGCCTAATGATGATCCTAAATAATTAATAGAAGATTATATTTGATAGCACTTATTTAAGAAGACATGGACATGTTTGATTTATTTCAGAAACATTACTAGTACTTAGAAATCAAAATCCTTAATGAAGGTAAAATGTAGAAATGTAGAATTTACTTATCTGGGAAACTCAGATTGAAACCTCTACTAATGCTAGATACAGTGCTACTTCTGTATCCAACACAAAGTAGCAATTTAGAATGTCAACAAAGCTATTATTCTCAAAAACATCCTTTTAAGAATTTCTAAAAACATTATAGGTGATAGATTCCGCAGTATAATAGATGACGCCTGGTGGTTTGGGACTGTGGAGAGTCAGCAGCCTTTTCAACCAGAGTATCCTGATAGTTCTTTCCAGTGTTACAGTGTTCAGTAAGTACAGTTATGGTATTTTATGCCTGATATAATACTGTAGTACTCTATGGACTTTCTGTAAACCCTATTAGGAATAACACCTTGTTAATTTGACTTATCTTTATCTGACCTATAAGGAAGTAATCATAGTACCTGTAAGAAAGGAAATAAACCTCTTGGTCCAGTATGCATGCTAAAATAAAGCAGGAACTGAAGACTTATTTCTGCCACCCTTATGCCTGTATTTTCTCTTAAATATTTATGTTTTAAACAAGAATTGCAACTATTATTTCAGGAAGAATACTGAAATTAATTCAATGTTTAAAGTAATTGTTATAGCCGGAATATAGCAATAAGTATTAGTACCCAGTCTTTTATTTAATGGTATGAATTCTAGGCAGAGATATCGTGTTTGGGCGTGCTATTTGTCTACAACATTTATTTTAGTTCTTCATTAAATCCCATCATTTTAAGATTCCTAATAATGAAGTTTCCTTCTCAAGAATGATAAAGGTTTATTCTGTAAAGATTGATTTTTAGTCTCCATATTGCTGATGAAAAAGGAATAATAAAATTTTGGAGATGCTGTAATACTTAGGCTGCTAAGATAAAGCAGATTATCCTACAGTAAGAATTGATCTATCAAATTGACTTTTTTAACCTGAAAGTCATTTTCCAAAAAGATCTTTTCATTCTGTATCCTGCCTTAATATTGAATACATGCTTGATGGAATTTTTTTAAAAAGCCAAGTAAAACTAAGTGTAAGCTTACTGCTCTTTGTATTTCCTATTGGTGGACTACTCTCTAATTTTCTCTATTTTTTTTTGTTTTCTCTATTAAAGGTTTATTATTATCTTTATGTATGTGAAATTGTACTTTAGGAAAACTGTTTTGCCCTTTTCCAAATTTTACCCCAAGAAGTCATGCAAATTATGCTAGTATATGAAAGTGTCATGTGAATTACATTAGTGTCTTATTATTTTTTAATAGCTGGGACAATAATGAGAGAGAAAAGATGAGCCCCTGGGATATGGAGCCAATTCCAGAAGGAAGTAAATATGCTTTTAAAAATGAATTATAATTCTTCTAAAAGAAAAACGTCAATAACATATTGGAAACTAATAATTTCTGATTTTTCATCTTATACATAGCTGCCTTTCCAGATGAAGTTGGTGCTGGTGTTCCTGTGTCCCAGGAGGAACTGACTGCTTTGCTATACAAACCCCAGGAAGGAGAGTGGGGGGCTCATTCCAGAGATGAGGAATGTGAACGGGTTATTCAGGGCATCAACCACCTCCTTTCCCTGGGTATGGTGGCTATGAAAGAATATTAGGAAGGAACAAGGAAAACTGGCAAAATTTTAAGTTCTACAAAAGAAAATACATTTTTTCACTGTATACTTTTAACTTAAGAGGCACTTTTAATGAAGTGATTCTAGTTTAACATTAATATTTTGAGATGTTTGGCCAATGTAATGACTGTTAAATGTATTCTATTCTCTGGGGATTTAACGATAGTAAAAAGAGACTTGTAATTATCTTTCGCTTTCTTGAGTCACTTTGCCTCTCCAGGTATTTCCTGAGCCTGACTTTGGATGAGTTTTTTGGTAGATAGATGAGTAATATACTTTACTCACATGTCCTGAGCTATATTATCTAAAATGTATCACTTGAGCTATTTGGCATTCATCTAGACAAGACATCAATTTGAAGTTAAACCCAGTTCTCCTTTAATTAGTCTCATTTTACCTGATTTGAACCACTGTGTCATGCATGATTCATAGATATTATGTCCAAATAAAGAGAATGACATTTTAATAATCATCTAATATTTGCATAATTGAATCATTATCATTTTAGTAATGTAGTATATGGCCCTCTCTTATTTTTATATGAGTTTTTGTTCATAAATATGAAATATTAATGTCTTTTATAACTACCTTTTTTTATTTTGGTAATATAGATTTTGCCAGCCCTTTTGCTGTTCCAGTGGATCTTAGTGCCTATCCCTTGTATTGTACTGTAGTTGCTTATCCGACTGACCTCAACACCATTAGGCGGAGACTTGAAAATCGCTTTTACAGGTTTGTTTAGTTTTATTATTTACTATAAAGTTCATAGCTTTACATCTTTTGTTTTCTATTTTGCATAATGATACAGTGAGATCTATATTTTTGTAGTGTAAAATAATCATTCAATATACCCACGCCAAAATTTCTTCTAAAAATTCGGAACACTAATTTCCCTTTACTCAATAGATTCTCAGTCTTTCAGGGTAAGAAGGAGTACAGAATAAAGGACAGGAAAGAAAGTTTGAGTAGCACAAATCACATGTGAAACGAAAACTACAGTTAACTTTAGTTTAATTAGAGGCAGATTAAATAGTTGTGGATTCATCATAATTAAGGTGCTACAGAAATTTGGAGCATGATTAAATCCCCTGTTGAGGAATTAGGCAGCAGCTAGATTTAATTACCAGCCCCAAAATGTGTTTATCTTAAAGAGCCAAGTTATTTTTTTCTTGGTTTCAGTTGGGAGTGGGGTAATTTTGAGAGAGTGGTAGAGGGCAGCTTTTGGTACCTCTCTCACCCCAAAGTCTACTATGTCCTAACCATAGTTATTCATCCCAACATGAATTGGTTATAAATATAACCAGTTGGATGTATTTTATAACATTACCTATAATTTCATTTAATAATACATATAAAAGTAGCTAGATAAAAATCTATCTTTTTCTAAAACCTGTTTTTTTTTTTTTCCTTGGTGTTTTCATTTCTTCCCTCAAAAGCTAAACATTCTTTTGACTCTATCAAAACACTGTTTCTTTGTGTTTATACTTACATGGTTAAATCACTATTTATCCATGATGTCCCAGGTCATTTCTTTTTAATATGAAGTCCAGTGGTTCTTAATGCTTACCTGTGCTCAAATACTGTAACTATATACCTTTATTAGTGAATATCCTTTATACACATATATTAGTCACATGCAGATAGTAGAACACCTTTGACATACCGTGATTGAGTGCCTAGTTGTTCTATGCTGTATATTCTTAGAATAGACTCTAATATCAACCAAGAGTAACAGAGTATGTTTTTCTTTCATAGGAGAATATCAGCATTAATGTGGGAGGTGCGCTACATTGAGCATAATGCCAGGACTTTCAATGAGCCAGACAGTCCTATAGTTAAAGCAGCCAAAATTGTAACTGATGTCTTACTTCGATTTATTGGGTAAGAAGCAGCTTTATCTTCCAAGAGCTGATCTCTGATTTTAAAAATTATATATATTGAAATGTATTTTGACTTTCTTGTTTCTTAGGGATCAGAGCTGTACTGATATCCTGGATACTTACAATAAAATTAAAGCAGAAGAACTAAACAGTACTGATGCAGAGGAGGTGAGAGAGCATGGTTAATAGGCATGAATTCCTTTTCTGTTTTTTGAAGTACAGTAAGTATTGTGTATGTTATAACTGGATATAAGCATTGAAGCTGATTTCTAAAAGCTGGCTGAGCACCTGTATCTTTTTATATTAAACTCTTTAACCTGTATTTAGATGGTATATATTAGAAATGTAGTGGTGCTACAATTTTTAGTTAGAGAAAGTTGGACAGTTATCCTGTCTGACTCACTGGGTTTCAGTGATGAGAAATCCACAATTCATTTTCCAGCCTTAAAAATAAGACAAAGCACTAAATATTTAAAAGGAAGGGTGAGTTGGGGGAAATCGGAGGGGGGGATAAAACATGAGAGACTGTGGACTCTGAGAAACAAACTGAGGGTTTTGGAGGGGATGGGGTGGGGGGTTGTGTGAGCCTGGTGGTGGGTATTGAGGAGGACACGTATCACATGGAGCACTGGGTGTGGTGCATGAACAATGAATCTTGGAACACTGAAAGAATAAAATTAAATTAAAAAAAAAAAAGAATGGTTAGTTTTTAGAAATTTTAATAGGGATTTATTTTCTATGCAATATGTGAAACATATTAAAGTATTTTAAAGTTTCAGGTTTCAAAGTACATTTTTAGTAGTTTCCTGGAATTGCTATTTAATTTATTTATTTATGGAAATTTGCAAACATAAGCCAGTTTTTCTTAATGAAATCAAATTAATATTATCAGCAGACCTTCACATATCTGGTTTCCCCACCTAGCTGTATTCCCAGTTTATGTAAAACCATTTTTGATTGAAAGCTATGATAGAGAGAAGGAAAAACCAAGAAGAAGATGAAACAATAATGGAATGTGCTAGTTCAAAAATCTTCAGTGGAAAACAATTTGCCCCAAGGATGAGTGACTCAGATATGCTAGATTCTATTGAAATAGCTATTGTATAGATATATTTACATGTTTATGTTGTCTGTACTATTACTATCTAGAACAGTAAGTCCCCAGTGTTTTTTTTCCTCTATGGATTTTTCGAAGTATACTTGATGTAACATATTAGTTTCAGAGTATAACAAATGATTCTATATTTGTATATATTAGGAAAGAATCACCAAAATAAGACTAGTCACCATACATACTTGTAGTTTTTCTCATGTGATATAACTTTTAAAATTTACTTTCTTAGCCACTTTCATATATTCAAGACAGTATTATTAAACTCTAACCACTATATTGTACATTATATCCCCAAGATTCATTTATTTATAACTGAAGCTTGTACCTTTTGACCAACTACATGTATTTTGACCCCCAGTCTCACTCTAGTCCTCCCCATCTCTGGCAACTATAATCTGTTGTGTATCTATAAATTATTTTTTTTAGATTCCACATATATATGAGATTATAGATGCTTTTCTCTGACTTATTTCACTAAGCATAATGTTCTCAAGGTCCATCTATTTTTGTCCCAAATAGAAAGTTCCTTTTTTATGGCTGAATAATATTCTATTAAGTATATATTACCATTTTTTCTTTATCCATTTACCCATTAATGCACAATTAAACATTGTTTCTATATGTTGGCTATTGTAAATAATGAATAGGAGAACGAATGAATAGGAGAATGAATAGGCAATGAATAGGAAAATACATATATCTTTTAGAGTTAGTGTTTTCATTTTTTTTGGAAAACCCAAGAGTGGAACTCCTAGATCATAAGGTAGTTTTTTTTTTTTTTAATTTTTTGAGGAACGTCCATACTGTTTTCCATAGGTTATACCAATTTACATTTCCACCAATAGTGCACAAGTGTTCCCTTTCTCCAAATCCTAACCAACACTTATTATTTCTTGTTTTTTTGATAACAGCCACTCTCGCAAGTGTGAGGTGATATCTCATTGTGGTTTTGATTTGCATATCCCTGATGGTTATTGATGTTGAACACCTTTTCATGTACTGGTCAATCATCTATATCTTTTTTTTTTTTTAAAGATTCCATCTATAAGTGATACCATGTAGTATTTTTTTTTTTCTGGCTTATTTTGCTTAGCTTAATGCCCTCGGGGTCTACCCACATTGTCACAAATGGCAGGTTTACGTTTTTTTCTCAAGACAATAATATTCTCTTGTGTATATATATATCACATCTTCTTTATCCATCCATTTGTTGAGGACACTTAGGTTGTGTCCATATCTTGGCTATTGTGAATAATGTTTCAGTGAATATGTAAGTGCAGCTTTCTCTCTTTGATACTGTTTTCATTGGTTTTGGATAAATACCCAGAAGCAGGATTACAGGATTGTATGATAGTTCTATCTTTACTTTTTTGAGGAACCTCCATACTGTTTTGTATAGTGGCTATAACAATTTACATTCCTATCAACAGTGCTCAAGGGTTCCTTTTTCTCCATATCTTTATGAATACTTATCTTTTTTTTTTTTTTAAAGATTTTTTTATTTATTTGACAGAGAGAAATACAGCGAGAGAGGGAACACAAGCAGAGGGAATGGTAGTGGGAGAAGCAGGCTTCCCGCAGAGCAGAGAGCCCGATGCGGGGCTCGATCCCAGGACTCTAGGATCATGACCTGAGCTGAAGGCAGACGCCTAACGACTGAGCCACCCAGGCGCCCCCCTTTTTTTTTTTTAAAGATTTTATTTATTTGACAGAGAGAGATCACAAGTAAGCAGAGAGGCAGGCAGAGAGAAAGAGAGGGAAGCAGGCTTCCTGCTGAGCAGAGAGCCTGATGTGGGGCTCGATCCCAGGACCCTGAGATCATGACCTGAGCAGAAGGCAGAGGTTTTTAACCCACTGAGCCACCCAGGCGCCCTCTATGAATACTTATCTTTTGTCTTCTTGATGATAGCCATTTTAATAGATGTGAGGTGATATCTCATTGTGGTTTTGATTTGCATTTCTTTGATGGTTAGTGATATTGAATACATTTTCATATATTTGTTGACCATTTGGATGTCTTCTTTGTAAAAGAACAATTCCAGTGCACATACAACAAAATAATTTTTTTTTAAGATTATTTATTTATTTGAGAAAGAGAGAGAGCGTGCAAGCAAGAGAGCACAAGCAGGGGGAGCAGCAGGGGGAACAGCAGAAGCAGACTTCCCACTGAACAGGAGCCTGATGTGGGGCTCGATTTCAGGACCCTAGATCATGACCTGAGCTGAAGGCAACCACTTAACTGACTGAGCCACCCAGGTGCCCCCAATGCCCATTTTTAAATTGGATCTTATTTTTATTTTGAATTATATGAGATTTTTATATATTTTGGCTATTAACCCCTTATCAGATTCAAGATTTGTAAATACTTTTCTCCCATTTTGTAAGTTGCCTTTTCATTTGTTGATGGTTTCCTTTGCTGTGCAGAAGCTTTGTAGTTTGAAATATGTTTACTTCTGCTTTTGTTGTTTTTTGTTGCCTTTGGATTTTGTCAAATCCAAAAAAAATTCATTGCCAAGACCAATATAAATGTACTCACCCCATGTGTTTTTTTTCCCCCAAGGGGTTTTATAGTTTCATGTCTTACACCCAAGTCCTTAACCCATTTTGAGTTGAGTTTAATGTATAGTATAAGATATGGGTCAAGTTTCATTCTTTTGCATGTGAATATCTAGTTCTCTCAGCACCACATATTGAAGAGACTATCCTTTCCCAGTTGTATATTCTTGGCTCGTTTGTTGTAAATTTAATTGACCATACATATGTGGGTTTATTTCTGGGCTCTGAATAGTTCCATTGATCTATATATCTTTTTTTATGCCAATGCCATACTGTTTTTGTTATTATAGCTTTGTAATACACCTTGAAATCAGGAAATGGGAGGCCTCCAGCTTTGTTTTTCTTTCTGAAGATTGTGTTGTCTATTAGGAACCTTTTTTGTGGTTCCACACAAATCTTAGGATTGTTTTTTGCTATATATGTGAAAAATGAAATTGGAATTTTGATAGAGATTGCATTAATCTATAGATGGCTTTGAGCCATAAGCACATTTTAGTAATATTAATTTCTTCCAATACATTACTACAGAGTATATTTATTTGTGTCTTCAGTTTCTTTCATCAATGTCTTATGGATTTTAGTGTGCAGATCATTCATCTCCTTGGTTGAATTTATACCTCGGTATTTTACCTCTTTTGATGCAATTATAAATGAGGTTGTTTTCTTAATTTGGCTTTCTGGTGGTCTTCAGTATATAGAAATGCAACTTATTTTTGTATATTGATTTAGCATCCTGCAACTGTACTGAATTCATTTATCAGTTCTAACAGTTTTTTTGGTGGAGTCTTTAGGGTTTTATATATGTAATATCATATCATCTGCTAATAGACATTGTTTTACTTCTTTTATGATTTGGATGTATTTTTTTCTTGCCTCATTGCCGTGCAAGGACTTCCAATACTATCTCAATAGAAATGGCTACAGTGGGTATTCTTGTTTTGTTCCTGATCTGAGAAGAAAAGCTTCTAGTTTTTCACCATCCATTATGATGTTAATTATGGGATTGTCATATATGGCCTTTATTAAACTGAGCTTTGTTCCCTCTGCCCCTAGCTTATTGAGAATTTTTATGATGAATGGGTGTTGCTGTCCTCAGAGTAGCATTCTTTGGATTAAAATAGAAAATTAAAATAAAATGTAATTTAACTTCTTTTTTTTCCCCCAAATACTTTTATTTTATTTTTTTCAATGTTACAAGATTAATTGTTCATGCACCAGACCCAGTGCTCCATGCAATACGTGCCCTCCTTAATACCCACCACCAGGCTCACCCAACCCCCCACCCCTTCCCCTCCAAAACCCTCAGTTTGTTGCTCAGAGTCCACAGTCTCTCATGGTTCGTCTCCCCCTCCGATTTCCACCCATTCACCCTTCCTTTCCTTCTCGCAACGCCCTCCCTGTTTTTCCTTATGCTCCACACGTGAGACCCTAAGATAATTGACTCTCTCCAGTTGACTTATTTCACATCGCATAATCTCTTCCAGTCCCTTCCATGTTGATACAAAAGTTGGTTATCCATCCTTTCTGATGGAGGCATAATATTCCATTGTATATATGTACCATATCTTCTTTATCCATTCATCTGTTGAAGGGCATCTTGGCTCTTTCCACAGTTTGGCGATTGTGGCCATTGCTGCTATGAACATTGGGATACATGTGGCCCCTCTTTGTACTGCATCTGCTTCTTTGGAATAAATACCCAGGAGTGCAAATGCAGGGTCATGGGGTAGCTCTATTTTTAATTTCTTGAGGACTCTCCACACTGTTTTCCAAAGTGGCTGCACCAACTTGCAATCCCACCAGCAGTGTAAGAGGGTTCCCCTTTCTCCACATCCTCTCCAACATTTTTGTTTACTGTCTTGTTGATTTTGTTAGAAAGTAGTACCAGGAGCTCATGAGCTACTTTTATTTTCTCCTGAGCATTACCTATGTTTTACTACCACCAGGTGAATAATGGTGTGTGGGCCTTGCCTCTTTGTATTAAAAAAACTATTGCTCAGAGGGATACTTAACTGAACCTTAATTTTAATATACATTCATAGTTCCCTATAGAAGAAAATAGATGTATTTCTTGAAATAGTAAAAGATTAATCATGAGTAATTCATGATTATAATATATTGAAGTAGCATGTCATATAGAATAAGTTTTTTTTTAATATAGACATTAGGTACAACTTTAGATACTAGTCACTGTGCTTTTTTTCTTCATTTCCTATTCTGACTTAAAGAGAGACCTTGCTTCATCTTCCTCTCCTAATATATTTTTCAGTTTGTATCTAGCATATAGGCAAAGTTTGGAGTAATTTTCCCTTCAAACTTTGTTCTGCTTGCTGCCTGCTCCAATGAGGGAGTTAACTGTAATTGTATTTGCCATTTCTTTGTAAACGTTCATCAAATTTGTAAGACTTTAAATTAAACTTAACATCTTTTCTCACTCTTCCCTTTTAATTTTAGGATACAGAATTGGTTGATTTAGATTCAGATGGTCCTGGTACTTCATCTGGGAGAAGAGTGAGTGAATAAAATAACCTGCTGAGAAGAAAAAATTTCAGGCTTCCTATGTCAGGGATCCCTAAGACCAATTCCACCTGTTTGGAGAATTGCTATAAAGACTCTTAGAACTCAGTACATATATTTGTGATTCATTGCTAAGGTTTATCACAGCGACATGTAATAAAGGATGTATAGCTGGATCACAGGGCAATAAACACAGGCAGAGTCTGGAGGAATCCATGTGTAGGCTTCTTTTGCTTTCTCCCTTCTTTGAGGGGCCATACAGAGCACACTCTTAACCCTACAATGAAAATGTAGCAATATATATGTAATTAGAGACTCATACCCCAAGGATTGTATTGGGAACTGGTTATATAGAAACCATCTGACTAGCACATGCCAAGATTCCAGACTCCCAAAAAGCAAGAAAGCATAGAAAAGTACAAGAAAGCAGGTGTTAAGTACAAATTACCTTGTTAGTACAAATACTGTAGGCACAGTAAACCACTTTTAGTATTTAGGAAATGGTCCATGTGCCAAGTATCCAGAATGCCTACCAAAGGCCACCCTTACAAGCAAGCCCTGGTAAAAATAGCAGCCTCAGATCTGTCATGTTAACTCTGTTCTGTATACTTCCCCTCCATGGTAATTAGACAAATACTTGTTTTATATAAGGAAATTTTTCTTTGAAATACTGAAAGAAATATAAAAAGGCATCAAATGGTAAAGGGTAGAATGTACCATGACAACAATATATCTCTCTCTCTATATATATATAGATATATATATCTATACACACACACACACACACACTCACACACACACACACCAGAGAATATAGATATATATATTCAAAAGATATATATATATATATACAAACAACAAAGGGTATATATATACACACACAATAAATATATAATATATAACTATGTATTATATATGTTTGAGTTTTGAGAAAATTATGATGCCATTGTTAAGTATACTTAACTACCAACAAATATTAAGACATTAAGATTATTAAAGGAAAAAAACCTGTTCCTCTGTGTTTTATTTGTGGTTCAGATTTTCTTAAAGTAAAAATTCAGAATACTAGAATTCTTGCTATTTCCATGAATATTGTCTAGTTTTTATTATACATAATTTTGTCAGGGAGAATGATGTCTAAACTAAGAAACTTTTAAATAGCAGCTCCTCTGTGTTATGTAGATTTATTAACATGGGAAAATAGGAGAAAATCAATGAATAGTTAAGGAAAGAGCTTTTATATAGAATTCTATTAAAATCTACAGGTCAAATGCCGAGGCAGAAGACAGTCTTTAAAGTGTAATCCCGATGCTTGGAGAAAACAATGCAAAGAACTGTTGAGCCTCATTTATGAACGAGAAGACTCAGAGCCATTTCGACAGCCAGCCGATCATCTTTCTTATCCAGTAAACATACACTTATTTAAATAATTGCCAATATGTAATTTCTCACAAATGTATATGCTAAAATCTAGTTTCAAGCTACTTTTCCCCTTTTTTCCTTTCTTCCTTCTTCCCTTCCTCCTTTTCTCCATCCCTTCCTCCCTCCCTACTTCCTTCCTCTACCTTCCTTTTTTGTGTCTTTTAATTGTGAAAGTGGGTAGTGTGATTTATCATGATGAAAGTCCAGTCATGTACTTTGTGTATAAATTGTATAGCTGTGAACCAAATTTGAATTTAAATATCTTTGCAATTCCTTCCTGCTTTCATTTTGGATATTTGTTTAATATATTTTACTAATTTCTGATATATTTCTACTCACTGGAGACCCCTCATATGTCAGCCCTGTTTAATTTATATTAAATGTCTTATCCAATATGATCACTTAGAGTAATCAATGTTTGCCATATTACTTTTCATCAAAGATAAAAACATGAGAACTTAGATTATAGGATTCTTTTTTTAGGAGTGTATCTATCTGTTGAGTAACTGTTTAGTGTAAATAACAAATCTATCTTAACTTTTTCAGAGACAGGTTATAGCAGTATTTCAGAAATGGATCAGACCATTCTCTGAAATTAGTGAACATAAATATTTTCTGCATACACAGGTTTTAGTTGGGAAAAAATACTCAAATAAAAAACAATTATGTTCAACAAAGCTCATTTTGTTTATAGGGAGTTTGAGTAGAATAAATTAGTCTTGTGTTTCTCATAGTAGAGGACAATGGTGAATGTAGAATTCCTTCATCTTAAAGTAGTCAGTAAAAACCTAATTCATATTTATAACTTCAAGCTTTAAATCATTATTGCTTTGCCAACTTGATATTTTGTTGTAGTAGTCTGGAAATACAATATATCCTTTTTACCCTGATAGGGCCATCAAGAGCAAGAGGGAGAATCCTCAGAGTCAGTTGTTCCAGAAAGACAAGATCCATCTCTTTCTGAGGTAGACCTAGTAGTCTCTTAAAAGACATGCAATGGTTGTTTTTGTATTGTTCTACTTTTTAAAATTTCCATATTGTAAATGAAACTTAAAATTTGTAAAGCTTTTCCAACTCTTTGCACTCTTTTTATCTTTGGTTTTTATGGTAGTTTATGTTTTTGTTTTGTTTCTGTTTTTTCAAGATTTTATTTTTTTTTAAGACTTACTTATTTTGTTTAGAGCGAGAGAGACCATGAGCAGGGGGGAGGGGCAGAAGGAGAGGGAGAGAAGCAGACTCCGCACTGAGTGGGGAACCTGACACAGGACTTGATCTCAAGACCCTGAGATCATGACCTGAGCCAAAGCCAAGAATCAAACGCTTAACTGACTGAGCCACCCAGGTGCCCCTGTGTTTTTGTTTTTTAAATCATTACGTATTTCCAAGTGTATTCTTTGTGGCATCTGCATACATGTCTATTTGTTTCTATAGATCTAAAGTTACTGTAGTGGAGTAGAAAACATTAATTGCACAATATGTCTGTATTGCAGCTGATTGTATCTGCTGGGACTTCATTCAGTAACCTTATGGGATCTTTTGAGTTTTGGTCACAGTATACGAGTTCCAACATATTTCCTCTATGAAAATCTTTGTTTCATCAGCTCTGTATGTTAGAATATACTTTATCATGATCTCTTACACTTGGAAAACTATTTTCACTTTTTTATAATTTATAATATACTTTTCTCTATATAATTTTATGAAATTATATAAATATAATTTCCTCTGCTCATTCTTCTGGCTCTTTGGCTTCTTCTTTGAAAAAGATGTGGTGATTGTTACTTAATGATTTTAAATGGGATGATGGATCTAATACTGACTATAATTTTCACTCCAAAATGTTTATTTATTGATGGTTATGATACATATAAGTATAAATTTTAGATTTCATTCTATATGATAAACCTAGTTATATTTTAACTAGACTTGATGGATTTAGGTTAAAATAGAATCTTCTCCCTTCCCTAATCAAAATCAAACTCATTCATAATATTTGTGACTACAGACCTCCAATGAAGCGCAAGTGTCATAGTCACTAAAAAGCAAAAATATGGAAGCTAAGCACAGACAAGGCCAGTTTGACTTTGACCTTCAACTAATGACATTTTAGGTATAATGCGCTCCTAGCTGGGAACATCTTGGAAATACATAGTTAACTTGTGACATGGAACTATTTAGTTATATGTGAATAAACCCATCTTCTACCTTCACTGAGCACTTTGCCAGGGAATTGGGGGCTGATTCAGACTTTAAGCAAAAAATGTAATTTTGTATTCTGTAGGGATAAAGCCAGTGGCTGTGCATTTTCTATTCTGTCTTTTGAGAGAATCATATGGTTATTGATTTCATGGTAAAGGCTAAGACTCTCCCAAAAACCCCTGCTATTTTCCTGAGCTACCAAAGGAACTCTGTTTAAATGAATGGCTTTGATTGGGGTAGATAGTTCGCAGATTGAAAAGCAATGTGTTTATTTCATGGTGGATTGGTGATGCAAATCTCAGTACCATTATATTACATACTATTGTTACCCAGCCTGTGTATTTAATAGCACATTCTTCTTTGTAGGATTATCCAGATATTATAGATACACCTATGGACTTCAGCACTGTGAAAGAAACTTTGGAAGCAGGAAATTATGGTAGTCCTCTGGAATTTTATAAGGACGTTCGCCAAATATTCAGCAACTCCAAAGCTTATACCTCTAATAAAAAGTCAAGGGTATGAAAAAAAATATTAGGTGGATTAATTACTTAAGTATTTACATATATATGTATATCAGGTAGTTTTCTTTCATCAGTTTTAAAACTTCTAAAGAAGTATATATTACAATTCTGACATGGTTACTGAAGTTTGATATTTTCCCTGTGTTTTATCAGAACTTAAATATCTTAAGAACAAAAAAATAGTGATAATAATTTTTTTTTTTGTAATCACTGGTGTCTGATTAACTTTTAAATCAGTTGTGCACTAAATACATACCTGCCCACTTCCAACTCATATAAAATTAATTTTCACTAATTTCTACAGGCATAATTTTTTCACTTTTGGTTTACTTCCTACATATATACTTATATATGTTCATATACTACTTTATTTGAAACTATAAGTTTCATATTTTGAAGCCTTTTTTCAGCTTATATATTATGAACATTTTCTCATGTCATTATGACTCTATGAGAACAGTTCTAACGTCTCCATAGTATTCTGTATGGTTGTTTTATGTTATTTAACCAGTGCTCTGGTGCTTGAGATTTAGGTGGTTTCTAGTTTTTTAACTTTACATGAATAATGCTATAGCTTTCATCTTTAACATCCTCGAATATAATTGTTTTGTGTGTACAATTCTCTGATATTTATTTAGAATAAATTTCTAGAAGCAAAAGTATTAGTGAAAGGATAAATATATTTTTAATATTTTTGGTACATAATGCAAATTGTTGTTTTAGAATGTTGTTCCAGTTAAAATATTCACTGGCAAATGAAGAATCTTTTTCCTACCCTTCCCAACATTGGATATGATCTTTTAAAATATCTTTGTTACTTTCTAGGTGAAAATGATATCTTATTTTAATTCTTTAGGAAGAGTTTTTCAAGTGTATGAAACTGCACATATATTTTGTCTGAAAGGGTAATGCTGATACTAGTCTGGGTATATTTATACTTTTTATTTTCATAGAATTAAAGTACTTGATTTCTGCCTTTTCAGATCTATAGCATGACACTGCGATTATCTGCCTTATTTGAAAGTCATATTAAAAATATCATCTCTGAATATAAGTCAGGAATGCAGAGTCAGAAGAGGAGAAGGCCACGGTACAGAAAACGTCTAAGAAGTAGCAGCAGTTCATTATCTAGTAGCAGAGCTCCTAGGTATGTTACGCTGATGTAGAATTTTATGTGTTAAGGCATTTTGTAATTATTACCTCATTTCTTAAGGTTTATTGAATAGTTGGAGAAGATCCAAAGACCAAAAAGATTTTTTAAGAACTCTTATTCTTGTGTGAAGATAGAGTTGGTAACCCAAAGCTTTGTTTATGTGGATTTTATTATGCCAAAAACTATTTTTTTTTTATTTTGATGATTACCAATTTGAAGCATTTCACTTAAATTGTAAGGCATTTCTTTGGTCAGCTTAAGCATTTGTATCATACTGTCTATAAAAGTATGTTGCTAATAGAAAAAAAATGTTCATTGTTACTTATTTTAAATTGTAGTCCCAAAGGGAAGCAGAAACAAATGAAGTTGCAGCCTAAAAATGACCAGAATACCTCAGTGTCTTATGCCAGGACTAGCTCTCCTTTCTCGTCTCCCGGTAAATGTCTTTTGTTTTTTGGTGTTCTGTATTTCAGTTTAATATGATATTAAGCATGTAGGAGAGGCAGCATGATTTATAGTACAAAAAGCAATGGATTTGGATGTAAAAAAGTTGTGTTTTATTCCCAGTTCTTCTAACTTGTGATTTATTTTTTTTAAAGATTTTGTTTATTGATTTGACAAAGAGAGAGATCACAAGTAGGCAGAGAGGCAGGCAGAGAGAAAGGGGGAAGCAGCCTCCCCGCTGAGCAGAGAGCCCAACGCGGGGCTTGATCCCAGGACCCTGAGATCATGACCTGAGCTAAAGGCAGAGGCTTTAACCCACTGAGCCACCCAGGCACCCCTCATTTTCATTTTTAAAATGAAAGTGTTAAAACTAGATGAATTTTAAAGTCTCTTAGTTTTAAAATTCTGTTAACTATAATTTTTAACTCTATAATATCTCAGAGCACTCATTCACAACATATTTGCAAACATAAAAATTAATGATTCACTATCTGGGGAGGTTTCCTTGGACAAGTTGTTGTGACATTCTGTGCTTAAAAACTTAATGATGTGATCAAACATTTTTTCTCAATATATTCATATTTCCCTCTTCAAACAATATGTATTTTTGATGTTGGAGTAAAGTAACTGAATGAAATATAATTTTAAAAACAGCCTGTTTAATTTTCCTGAAAACATGATAATTATGTTAATATTACAATCTTTTTAAATGTAAGTTTCAGATGCTGCTGAAGGCCTTTCTTTATATTTACTGGATGATGAACTGGATGGGCCATTTTCTTCACCGAGCTTCAGTGGTTATAGCAGAAGTGGGAATAGCCATGACCCAGGGAAAGCCAAATCATTTCGGAATAGAGTTTTACCAGTTAAACAAGGTAGAAAATAAATATGGACAGAGCATTTATTCTTTGTTCTCTTATGGTGGCAGATGAATCATTTAAAAGCTGACATATTTAGGTAGTAAAAATTAGCATGCCCTTATAGTTAATGACAATTTTAATGTTGTCAAATAAATTTGAATAAGATAGGGTTTCATATCTACAATCAGGAACAGGCCATTAGCACATTCCAATAGCTATTTCAAAACGTGTTTTAGTCTTTTAAAATAAAATATGAAATGATTAGGGAGGAAAAACTAAATGAAGAGTTATTTCAAACCAAACCCTTTTTTGAAATTGAGATAGCCCTTAAAAATATAAAACCTATCTAAAGATGATTTTTGAATTTTTTCCTTTGTTATTAACATAATTAATATATGAAATATATTTTTATTTTTTATAAATTTTAATGAAAGATTAAGTAGCATATCCATTGTTGTTGAACTATCAAATGACTTAAAAATGGACTTTTCTAAAGATATAATTTATATATATATATAATTTGTATGTTATATGAAAAATATTGAAATATTTGATTACTTTAAAATACTTAGTGCCTTTCTTTTTCCCAATTTGTATCTTTATTCTCTTCTCTGCTTGTGCTGCATATTGCCTACTCGTGCCATTTTCTTCTCTTTTTTCCCTCCCCTTCACTGTCAAGCTATTAGAAAGAATAGCTTAAATTTCTTGCTTCTATTTTCTTTCCATCTAAAAATTCCTTTATCCTTTATTGTCTAGCTTTTGACCCCACCACTCTCCAAAAGCTGTTCTCCCAAGAATCACCTGTTCTCTTTAGTAACCAACCAATGTTCTTTTCTTCGTCTCTATCTCCTTGATTTTCTCTATCTTTACATACTATTAAATACCCCATCTAGGAACTCTCCTGCCAGGCTTCTTTCCTGATTAGCCTACATCTCTGTTTTTCTTATATTTCTGTATTTTCTGTTTCTTTTCTTTGGCTGTAGTTACCTCCTATTTGCAGAGTTTTCCACAGGTTTCTTGATTTGTTTGGTTTGGGATTTTTTTTTTTTTCTTTTGGTCTTCTACAAATAATCTAATAATTATATCAATCATCTTTATGCTGATGATTCTCCAAATTCACATATCTAGCTCTAACATTTCTTTATTCTACCAGTCTCATTTCATGTGCTTCCTAAGATAATTTCCTTGGGTGTTTATCATCCATCTTTCTGTGGAAAATTTACTTTTATTCTGCACTCACTATTTTAGTTAATGTTACCACTGTCTCCCTAGTCACCCAACTTAAAATCTTGTAGTGTTCTTAGACACTTCTTTTACCCCTCACATCTAGTCAGTTGCTAAGTTTTGTGAATTCTAAAACTCTTTAATACCACTTGTCTACAGTTTCTATTGCGATCACCTTAGTCTCTATACTACTATATTAGTCAGATAGGGCTGTTACAATATGATACCACAGACTGGGTGGCTTAAAAGCAGCTATTTGTTTTTAGCAACTTTATGGAGATATCACTGACATATAAAATACTGTATTTATTTAAAGTGTACAACTTGATGTCTTGATACATGTATACATTGTGAAATGGTCACCACAATCAAATTAATTATAACATATCCATCACCTCTGCGAAGTTACCCTGTGTGTGTTAAAAGTTAAGATCTCTCCTTTTAGCAAATTTCAAGTATACAATACAATATTGTTAACTATAATCACCATGCTGGAGTTAGATGGATTTTGTTCTATCAAACATTCATGCATAAAACAGACATCCTTATTTTTGGGTCCATGCTCTGTAAGCAACCTGCTCTTACAATCTGATTCCCAATTGTTGGTCACAGGACATGAATGTTTTTCTTTATTTTATTTTTTATTTTTTAAGTAATCCCAACATGGGACTTCAACTCACTACCCTAAGATCAAGGGCCTGCGGCTTAATTTGACTCAACACGGGAAACCTCACCCGGCCCGGACACGGACAGGATTGACAGATTGATACTCATTCTAAATAACTGAATCTTTATTCCCTTTGACCAGTGTCTCCCTAATTCGTCTTCCTCCGGCCCCTAACAACCACCATCCTACTCTCTGTTTTTATGAATATGACTGTTTTAGATTATATATGTAAGTAACATGCAGTATTTCTCTTGCCCTGTCTTCCTCATTTTGCTTAGCATATCTTCCCATCTCCAAACATGTTATTGCAAATTGCAAAATCTCCTTCTTTTTAAAGGCTGAGTAATATTTTATTGTGGGGTGAGAGTGTGTGTATTACACTTTTTTACATTCATCTGTAGAAAGACATATAGATTATTTCCATGTCTTGGCTATTGTGAATAATGCTACAGTGAACATGAGATTACAGATATCTCTTGAAGACCCTGACTTCAGTTCCTTTGGATATATCCAGAAGTAGGCTTATTATATCAAATGATAGTTGTATTTTTAATTTTTTGAAGAACCCCCATAAGTATGTCCATAATGGCTATACTAATTTTCCCTTTTCTCTACATCCTTGCCAACAATTGTATCTCTTATCTTTTTTTTTCCAAAGAAAGAATTTGGCCAATAAGATTTATTTCTATAAAACGAGGCGAGTGTACAAAAAGATCAGTACAGGACTGTGTACATCAGACATTTCCCATGCTCTGCATTTCCTCCCTCAGTGGCACTGTGCATGAGACCTGGGAAGGATGAAGGATGCTGGTGCAGGGTGTGGATGGAAGATGGAAAAAACAGGACATAGACATATGGTGTCATACCCACAGCCACACTGGGTGCTGTCCTTCCTTAATAATTGTTACTTTAAATCCAGTTAGTTAACATACACTGTTATATTAGTTTCAAGTATACAGTATGTGATTTAGAGGTTACATACATCACCTGGTACTTATCACAAGTGAACTTCTTAATCCCAGTCACCTATTTAACCCATCCCCCCACCCACCTTCCCTCTGGTAACCATCAGTTTGTTCTCTATAATTAAGAGTCTATTTCTTGATTTGTCTTTCTTTTCTTCTTTTTGCTCATTTGTTTTGTTTCTTAAATTCAACATATACATGAGGTCATGTGGTATTTGTCTTTCTCTGACATATTTCACTTACATGTTACTTTCTAGCTCCATCCATGTCATTGCAAATGGCAAGATTTCATTCTTTTTTATGGCTGAATAATGTTCCACTGTGTGTGTGTGTGTGTGTGTACGTGTACATGTACCACATCTTCTTTACCAATTCATTATTCAGTGGATATTTGGGCTCCTTCTATATCTTGGCTATTATTGATAATGCTGCTGTAAACATAGGGGTGCATGTATGCCTCTGTATTAATGTTTTTTTCATTCTTTGGGTAAATACCCAGTAGTGTGATTGCTAGGTCATTCGGTAGTTCTATTTGTAATTTTTTGAGGACCATAATGTTTTGTACAGTGACTATACCAGATTCCATTCCCATCAGCAGTGCAGGAGGGTTCCATTCTCTCGACAACTTTGCCAACACCTGTGTTTTTTGTGTTGGTAATTTTAGACATTCTGACAGGTGTGATGTGGTATCTCATTATAGTTTTGATTTGCATTTCCTTCATAGTAAGTGATGATGAACATCTTTTCATGTGTCTGTTGGCCATCTGGATGTCTTGATATCTTCCTTGAAGAAATGTCTGTTCATATCGTCTGCCCATTTTTAATTAGATTATTTGTTTGGGGATGTTGAATTTTATAAGTTCTTTATATATTTTGGATACTAACCCTTTATCGGATATATCACTTGAAAATACCTTCTCCCATTCAAGAGGTTGCCATGTAGTTTTGTTGGTTATTTCCTTCACTGTGCAGAAGCTTTTTATTTTGATGTAGTCCCAATAATTTGTTTTTGTTTTTGTTTCCCTTGACTCAGGAGACATATGTAGTAAGAAGTTGCGACAAGCAATGTCAAAAAGATTACTGCCTGTATTCTCTTCTAGGACTTTCATGGTTTCAGGTCTCATGTTTAGGTCTTTAATCCATTTTGAATTTATTTCTATTTATGTTTTAAGAAAGTGATCCACTTTTACTCTTTTGCATGTTGCTATCCAAGTTTTCCTAACACCAGTTGTTGAAGAAACTGTCCTTTTCCCATTGGATATTTCTTTCTACTTTGTTAAAAATTAATTGCCCATATAGATATAGGATTATTTATGGGTTTTCTTTTCTGTTCCACTGTTCTATTTGTCTGTTTTTTCCCCAAATATGTTTATTTTATTTTTTCAGTGTTACAAGATTTATTGTTCATGCACCACACCCAGTGCTCCATGCAATACGTGCCCTCCTCAGTACCCACCACCAGGCTCGCCCAACCCCCCACCCCTACCCCTCCTAAACCCTCAGTTTGTTGCTCAGAGTCCACAGTCTCTCATGGTTCATCTCCCCCTTTGACCCTTTGATTTCCCCACATTCACCTTACCCTTCCTTCTCACAGTGCCCTCCATGTTTTTCTATTTGTCTATTTTTGTGCCAGTACCATACTATTTTGATTACTAGAGCTTTGTAATGTAACTTGAAATCTCTAATTGTGATGGCTCCAGCTTTGCTTTTCTTTATCAAGATTGCTTTGGCTATTTGGGATCTTTGGGTTCCAAAGAAATTTTAGGATTGTTTGTTCTAGTTCTGTTAAGAAAAAAAAAAAGGCTGTTGGTATTTTGATTGGGATTGCAGTAAATCTGTAGATTGCTTTGGGTACTACAGATATTTTGACAATATTTTCTTGCAATCCATGAGCATGGAAGGTCTTTCCATTTCTTTGTGTCATCTTCACTTACTTTCATCAGTGTTTTGTAGTTTTCAGAGTTCAGGTCTTTCACCTCTTTGGTTAGGTTTATTCCTAAGTATCTTACTATTTTTGGTATAATTGTAAGTGGGATTGTTTTCTTAATTTTTCTTTCTGCTGCTTCATTATTGATGTATAGAAATGAAGCAGATTTCTCTACGTTGATGTTTTTATCTTGCGACTTTACTAAATTTATCAGTTCTAGCAGTGTTGTGTCTATGTGTATGTGTGTAGAGTCTTTCAGGTTTTCTCTATACAGTATCATGTCATCAGCAAACAGTGAAAGTTTTATTTCTTCCTTCCTTATTTGGATGAATTTTATTTCATTTTATTATCTGATTACTTTGCCTGGGACTTCCAGTACTATGTTGAATAAAAGTGGTGAGAGTGGACAATCCTTGCCTTGTTCCTGACCTTAGGGAAAAAGCTCTCAGTTTTGCCATATTAAGGATGATGTTAGCTGTGGGTTTTTCATATATGGCTATGAACATTGGGGTACATGTGGCCCTTCTTTGTAATGCATCTGCTTCTTTGGGGTAAATACCCAGTAATGTGATGGCCGGGTCATAGAGTAGCTCTACTTTTAATTTCTTGAGGAATATCCACACTGTTTTCCAAAGTGAATGCACCAGATTGCAATCCCACCAACAGTGTAATAGGGTTCCCTTTTCTCCACACCCTCTCCAACATTTGTTGTTTACTGTCCTGTTGATATTGGCCATTCTAACTGGTGTAATGTGGTATTTCAGTATGGTTCTGATTTGAATCTCACTGATGGCTAAAAATGATGAACATTTTTTCATGTGTCTGTTAGCCATTTGTATGTCTTCTTTGGAGAAGTGTCTGTTCCTGTCTTCTGCCCATTTTTTGATGGAATTACCTGTTTTGTGAGTGTTGAGTTTGAGGAGTTCTTTATAGATCTTAGATATCAGACCTTTGTCTGTAGTGTCATTTTCGAATATCTTCTCCCATTCTGTGGGTTGCCTGTTTGTTTTGTTGACTGTTTCCTTCACTGTGCAGAAGCTTTTTATCTTGATGAAGTCCCAAAAGTTCAATTTCACTTTTGTTTCCTTTGTCTTTGGAGACATGTCCTGAAAGAAGTTGCTGTGGCTGATGTCAAAGAGGTTACTGCCTATGTTCTCCTCTAGGATTTTGATAGATTCCTGCCTCACATTGAGATCT
>CM053612.1:50361427-50382259 GCA_028646535.1 Procyon lotor
TGTCTTTTTCTACCCCCCTCTACTGGATTCCAGTAATTCTGACATAACGTTTCATGGTGTCACTTATTTCCCTAAGTCTCTTCTCATGACTCCTGAGCAGTTTGCTCCAGCTGTCTTCCTGACCTTTCTCCTCTACCATTTTACCCTCTAGATCACTAATTCTATCCTCTGTCTTTGTAACTCTAGCTGTTAAACTACTTAGATTGGATTGGATCTCACTGATAGCACTTCTTACATCGGCTATACTGGTTTTCATTTCTGCCCTTAGAGATTCTATATTGTCATTGATTCTAAGCATTAACTGGATAATTGTCAGCCTGAATTCCCTTTCTGACATACTGTTAATGTCCATGTCGAATAGTTCTGGGGGAGAGGGCACAGTCTCTGGGTTCTTTCTCTGTTGGGTGTTCCTCCTCCTAGTCATTTTGATGGGAGGTGGAGGAGAGGATGTATAGTTGGATATTTCGCCCACGATCTAGGCAGGGTCCACTCTGCAAGGTTTAGGAGCAATTGGGATTCACCACCAAAAAGAAATATAAGGATTAAAAAGATAGAGAGAAACAGAAAAAGAGGGGATTTCAGCCAGAATGAGGCCCAACAATAAGATTTATAAAGTATGTAGACCAACACGAACAAACATATAGACCGACAAGAGTAGATGACAAGAAATAAAAGAACCTAGTCAGAATGAACCCCAGGAATGAGATTTTCTATAATATCAGAACAAAAGCAAATAGGTAGAAAGTCTGACAGAAGGGTAAGGTGGGAGGTTGTTTATAGCTCCTCGTGTGCAAGAGAGGATATTTCAGGTCTTCCTGAGTTTATCATTGTATTAAGCCTCTAGATATAATGTTATGTAGTTTAAAAAAATAAAAACAAAAACAAAATCAAACCAAGAAATGTGAAAACAATTGAATAAAAATTTTAAAAAATTTGTATCTATGAAATATACAGGTTTTAGGGTATTATCAAGCACTTAATATATTGATTTCCCCTAATGTTGGGGATTTAAAAGACTTATGGTGACTCTGTGGTTATAGTTTTTTGTTTTTGTTTTTGTTTTTGTTTTTGTTTTTGACTTGTCTTCTGGGGGAGGAGCCTGGCCAGCTGTTTTCCAGTCAATCTTGCTTGCCTTGAGTCACCCAGCCCAGTCAAGGGGCAGAGTTCAGTGGAACCCGGTTTCTCAGTCTTTAGCTCTCTGAAGGCTTTTGGTCTTTTGTACCTTTTTCTCCTTTTCAGAGAGTCTGAGCGAGGGATCTTCCTGTCAGTACACAGACCTCCCTGTCACAGAGAAGCCATAGTCTGCTCCCCTCTGGATGGACCAGAAGGAATACTCCCCTCCACAAATCTCCCAGCACAGCTGCCTTTTCCCAGGCGGCGGGCACTCAGCAGTTTGGTGGCTCTGCATGACTATGCTCTCAGCAGTTTGGAGGCTCGGTGTGACTACTCGAGTTCCCGTGCACTAGGGGCTCCAGGGTTTGGCAGGGTGTGGCCAGATTCTTGCCAACATTACCACACCAGCTGAGCAGTTCTTGCCTTCTGTGGTGCACCTTCTAAAGAGCCCTGTACACACAAAAAAGCTGTGGGCTCCAGGACCACAGCAGACTCTCTAAGATGCTTTCAGGAGTGCGCGCACCCCACCCACAAAATGGTGCGGGGAGTGGGACCCCACCCCCGACTGGTCTCTCTTTGGGGCGAGTGGCGTCCTTCCTGGAAGCGTGGGCCTGGCCCGTGCTTACGACCACCCTCTTCCACTCGCTGCTACTCAGAACCTTATGCTCTTTTTAAGTGTTTTTAACCGGGCTCTAAGTTATTGCTGCTCCGCAACCATCGGGCGCTTTCCTTTGGGGTATTACTGTCCTTGCACTGCTTCTGGTGGCTCCCTCCCCCTTTTGTTTATCCTCCGACCCTTTGGAGTGTTCCGGTTTGCTTTACCTCTCCTACCTCTCCGCTGCTGTCTTCTGCTCTCGTAGAGATCCAGAAGTGAAAAAGTCTTGCTCCTCCCGCTGATTTCATGGGTGTTCAGCGTGGTCTGGCAGATATCTAGCTCACTTTTGGGGACAGGTTGCAAAAGGGTGTCCTACCTCTCCGCCATCTTGCCCCCCTCCCTGATGTATAGTTTTTAGATGGCAGGTCTTTCAACTCTTTGGTTATGTTTATACCTAAGTATCATAGTTTTGGTGCAATTATAAAAGGGATCATTTTCTTAATTTTTTCTTTCTGCTGCTTCATTATTGCTGTAGAGAAATGCAACAGATTTCTGTACATTGATTTTGTGTTCTGCAATCTTGCTGAATTTGTTCATCAGTTCTAGCAGTTTTTTGGTGGAATCTTTGGGGTTTACTATATATAATATCATGTCATCTGCAAATAGTGAAAGTTGTACTTCTCCCCTGCTGATTTGTATGCTTTTTATTTCTTGTTTTCTGATTGCTAGGGCTAGAATTTCCAATATTATATTAAATAACCATAGTGAGAGTGGATATCTCTGTCTTGTTCCTGATCTTAGAGGAAAGGCTCTCAGCTTTTCCCTCAGTGAGAATATTAGCTGTGGGTTTTTCATATATCACCTTTATTATGTTGAGGTATATTCCCTCTGAACCTACTTTGCTGAGCATTTTTATCATGATATTATACTTGGTTAAATACTATTTCTGAATATACTATGATGATCATATGGTTCTTACCCTTTCCTTTATTAATGTTGTATATCATGCTGATTGATTTGCAAATATTAACCCACTCTTGCAACCCAGAAATAAATCCCATTGATTGTGGTGAATGATTCTTTTAGTTTACTGTTGTATTCAGTTTGCTACTATTTTATTGAGAATTTTTGCATCCATATTCATCAGCAGTACTGGCCTACAGTTCTCTTTTTTAGTAGAGGCATCCGGGTAATGCTGGTATCATAAAATGAATTTGAGTTTTCTTTCCTTTCTTATTTTTGAAATAGATTGAGAATAGGTATTAACTCTTCTGTTAATATTTTTTAGAATTCACCTCTGAAACCATCTGGTCCTGGCTTTTATTTGTTCAGAGATTTTTGATTACTGATGCAGTTTCTTTGCAGGTTGTTGTTTTGCTGAGGTTTTCTATTTCTTATTGTTTTAGTTTTGGTAGTTTATATGTTTCTAGGAATTCATCTGTTTCTTTCAGGTTGTCCAATTTGTTGAACTATAGTTTTTCATTATATTTTCTTAACAGTTGTTTGTATTTTTGTGGTGTTGGTTGTTATTTCTCCTTTCTCATTTGTGACTTTATTTATTTGAGTCATTTCTCTTCTTTTTGATTAAGTCTGCCTAGAGGTTTCTCAATTTCTTAATTATATCAGAGATCTAGCTTCTGGTCTCACTGATCTGTTATATTATTTTCTTTGTTCTATATGGTTTATTTCTGCTCTAAACTTTACTATTTTCTTTCTTTTTCTGCCTTTAAGCTTCATTTGTTGTTTTTCTCACTCCTTTAGGTGTAAGATTAAGTTGTTTCTTTGAGATTTTTCTTGCTTTGGGGTAGGCGCATCCTGCTATATTCTTCCCTCTGAGGACTGCTTCTGCTATATCCCAGATGTTTTGTACTGTAGTTTTGTGTTTTCATGTTCATTTGTTTTTATATATTTTGTTTAGTATTCTAATTGAACCATTTATTATTTGGTAGCATATTGTTTAACTTTCATGTATTTGTGGTCATTCCAATTTTTTTTTGTGCTCGACTTCAAGTTTCATAGCATTATATTCAGAAAAGATGCATAGTATTATCTCAGTATTACTGTATTTGTTGAGGCCTGATTTATGACATAGGGCATGATCTATTCTGGAGAATGTCCCATGTACACTTGAAAAGATTGTATATTCTGCTGTTTTAGGATGGAATGTTCTTATTTATTTATTTTTATTTATTGGGAATGTTTTGAATATATTTGTTACCTCCATCTGAATCAGTGTGGCACTCAAAGCTATTGTTTTCTTGTTGATTTTCTATTTATGTTATCTATCAATATAAATGGAGTGTTTATGTTCCCTACTATTATCATGTTATTATTAATTTCCTTATGTTTGTTATTCATTGTTATATTGAACATATATCACATGGGTGATATATATATCACATGGGTGATCACATGTTAGGTCTATAAATATTTGCAATTGTTACATCTTCTTGTTGTATTGTCTGCTTTATTATGATATAATAACCTTCTTCATTTCTTGTTACAGTCTTTATTTTAAAGTCTGGTTTATCTGATATAAGTATTGCAACTCCAGCTTATTGTTGACATGCATTTGTGTGATAAATGTTTCGCCATCCACTCACTTTCAATCTGCAGGTGTTTTTATGTCTAAAATCATTCTCTTATAGGCAGCATATAGATGGCTCTTGTCTGTTTGGTTTTTGGTTTTGTTTTGTTTTTTGTTTTTTGTGGGGTTTTTTTGCCTCCTGACAGCCTATGTCTTTTGATTGGAGTATTTAGTCCATTTACATTCAGAGTAATTACTGATATATATGTATTTAGTGCCATTTTATTAATTGTTTTGTCAATGTATCTAGATTTTCTGTTCCTTTCTAGTTTTTGTCAATTTGGTCCTTCCTTTCCATGCCAAGATTCCTCTTTAATATTTCTTTCAGGGCTGGTTTCACGGTCACATATTCCTTTAGTTTTTGTTTATCTGGGAATCTCATTATGTCTCCTCTATTCTGATTAACAGCCTTACTGGATAGTCTTCATTGCTGCAGATTTTTCCCATTCAGCAAGTTGAATATATCATGTCACTTCCTGTTGGCTTGCCAAGTTCCTATTGAAAAATCTCCATCCAAGGGTGCCTGGGTGGCTCAGTCGTTAGGCGTCTGCCTTCGGCCCAGGTCATGATCCCAGGATCCTGGGATCCAGCCCTGCATCGGGCTCTCTGCTCAGCAGGAAGCCTGCTTCTCCCGCTACCATTCCCTCTGCTTGTGTTCCCTCTCTCGCTGTGTTTCTCTCTGTCAAATAAATAAAATCTTTAAGAAAAAAAAATCTCCATCCAGCCTTATGGGTCTTTCCTTTTAAGTTAAGGATTTCTTTTGTCTTGCTGCTTTTAAGATTTTTTTTCTTTATTACTAGATTTTGCCAATTTAATTACAGTATGTCTGGGTTTTGGCCTGATTTGTGTTGATGGGAGTTCTCTTTTCCTCCTGGGCCTGAATGTCTGTTTCCTTTCCTAGAGTAGGGAAGTTTTCTGCTATTACTTCTTGAAATAAATTTTCTGCCTCCTTTTCTCTCTTCTTCTTCTGGGACTCATATAATAAGAATGATTTTACATTTGATGGAATCACTAAGTCCCCTAAGTTTATTCTCATATTACATAATTATCTTTGTATGTTGTTCAGCTTCATTATTTTCCATTATTTTGTTTTCTCTATCACTAAATCATTTCTCAGCTTCTTCCTCCTTGCTTATCATTGCATCAAGCTTGTTTGAATCTCATTTATAGCATTCTTCATTTCTGTTTTTTAACTCTTTTATCTCTGTGGTAAGTGTCTCCTTGATGTCTCCCATTCTTTTCTGAAACCTAGTGAGTATCCATATGATTGTTGCTTTAAATTCTGGACCAGGCATATTACTTATACCTTCAATTAGATTACTGGCTGTGATCTTTTCTTCTTGTTTCATTTGGAATGAATTCCTCCATCTTGGCATTTTGTCTAGGTCTCTGCCTTCCTCTGCATTTTAGGAAAACTAGTTAGGTTTCCTGCTCCTGAAATTAATGGCTTTGTGAAGAAGCAGTCATGTAGTTTCTAGTACCTGTCACCTCTGAGATTTCTCTCTGGTATGTGCTGTGTATGCTCCACCCTTCAGGCCAGCCACCTGCAGAGGCTCTCCTTGCTTGCAGTGTACAGTATTTGTTCCTTGGCCAAAATGTGATGAGTTTTAACTAGTATGTTCTGGTCTGCTTTTCAAATGAGACCTGATACTATACACTCCAACTGAAGCCCTGTAAAACTCTTGTAAGAATATGTGGTTTGGGCAGGGGTTTTTGCTGATCTTCTGAGGGAGAAGCCCACCATGCTGGTACTGTGGCAAACTTGACTGAGAAGTGCATCTCATCAGAAAGCTGGAGTGTGGGACTTGGTATAACCATGTTAGGCAGCCAGTTTATGTGCTGTAGTGCTTCCTGCAGCTGGCTCTGTGTTTATGCTGAGGGGCAGGGGAGGAAAAATGGTACCAGTCAGCTCTTTTTCCCTGAGAGCAGTCTCCATGAATGCTTCCTCTTAGGGAAGAACTCTGAGAAGAGCAAATAATCTCCCACCTGTGTGCCCCAAGCACACAGAAAACTAACTAGTTTTCTAGCTAACTAGCTAACTAGTTCCTCCTGGGCCTGAATGTCTGTTTCCTTTCCTAGAGTAGGGAAGTTTTCTGCTATTACTTCTTGAAATAAATTTTCTGCCTCCTTTTCTCTCTTCTTCTTCTGGGACTCATATAATAATGATTTTACATTTGATGGAATCACTAAGTCCCCTAAGTTTATTCTCATATTACATAATTCTATTTCCTCCCCTGCCCCTCAGCATCAACACAAATCAGGCCAAAACCCAGACATACTGTAATTAAATTGGCAAAATCTAGTAATAAAGAAAAAAATCTTAAAAGCAGCAAGACAAAAGAAATCCTTAACTTACAAGGAAAGACCCATAAGGCTGGATGGAGATTTTTCTTTTTTCTTAAAGATTTTATTTATTTGACAGAGAGAAACACAGCGAGAGAGGGAACACAAGCAGAGGGAATGGTAGCGGGAGAAGCAGGCTTCCTGCCGAGCAGAGAGCCCGATGCAGGGCTGGATCCCAGGACCCTGGGATCATGACCTGGGCCGAAGGCAGACGCCTAACAACTGAGCCACCCAGGCACCCCTGGATGGAGATTTTTCAATAGGAACTTGGCAAGCCAACAGGAAGTGACATGATATATTCAACTTGCTGAATGGGAACTAGAACTAGTTTTCTAGCTAACTAGAAAAGTTAGCTGTTTTCAAACTCCAGGTTTTTTTGCCTACATTCTCTCTAGGAGCAGCACAGTGCCCTCCAGGCTCTATCCCAGATAATCCTGGGTGACCATTAAAACTGCAATCGGCTTTAGAGACATGGTGTGGTAGGGGCTTGTGCTGATCTCCTGGGGGATGGGCACACCATGCTCGGACTGAGGCAAACTTGGGAAGGGCAATTCCACTAGAGTACAGGAATGTGAGGCTTGGTGTAAGCAAGTTAATTAGCCATTGTCAGGGCTGCTCTGCTTCCCAATGATAGCTCTGTGTTTCTGCTGAGGGTTACTGGAGGGAAATGGCTCTGGCCAGCTCCTTTGTTTCTGGAGAGGCATCTCTATGAAAGCTGCCTCTCAGGGAAGCCCTTCAAGGAGAGTAAATAATCTCCCTCCCGTGTGTCCCAGATATTCTTCAAATTCTCGTTTCCATGTTCTGTTCCCAGGTTCTTTGCCTTCTCTCTCTAAGAGCAGAGTAGTGCCCACAGGGCTTTGTCCGGGCTAAGCCTAGTATACTAACCTTTAAAATTGTGAGCTTTAAGCCTCACAGTTTTGTTTGGTTTTAAGATTTTATTTGTTTATTTGACAGAGAGAGAGATCACAAGTAGGCAGAGAGAGAGGGGAAGCAGGCTCCCTGCTGAGCAGAGAGCCCAATGCAGGGCTCGATCCCAGGACCCTGAGACTATGACCCAAGCCAAAGATAGAGGCTTTAACCCACTGAGCCACCCAGGTACCCCAGCCTCACTGATTTTAAGAACTCATGGAAATCTGTCCCTATCATGTTCTAGCCAGTGGCTTTGGGTAAATATCCTCCTTGTGCACTCCCATGTGTGCTCTACTCTTTTGCACCTTTTTCTCTGACCACAGCTCCCTTCCCTCTGCAGTGCCCATGATCCATTTCTCTCCTAAGCCACATTTGAATACTTCCTACCAAATTGAATATGGCCTCTTCTCTCCCTTTAGTTGTGGAGTTTGTTCTGTCAGTCTTCATATTGATTTCTGCAGTATTTAGGATGATTTGATTGTTATCTAGTTGTGTTTGTGAGACAAGATGAGCCTAGGGTCCTCCTACTCCACCACCATCTTCTACAGAAAACCAAAATATGTATTTTTTTGAGAGGGGAACACAATCCAGTCTATAACACTTAGACTACTAAACTAATCTTATTACTATGGTTCACATACAACCCTAATCTTTGCTCCTTCCAAGCTTTTTTGTCCACTCTCCTGTTTTCATCCTACCTCACTAGCTGTTCCTTCCCATTTATCTTTGCCAGTTGTTCTTTATCTTTATATGTTGGAATATGCCAAGTCTCAGTCATCGTCACATTCTCTTTCTTTGTTTGCTCTCTTAATAAGTGCCCTCAGTTCTCTTGACACTAAATGTTATTTCTTACTGAAATTTTCCAAAATTATATCTCCATCTCTAAATGTGTCTCCCCTGATCACTAGAGAGATATATCTACCTGCTTTTTTTCTTTTCTTTTTTATATTGTCTTTACTTGAAACTCTAGTAGTGTTTAAAACTAGAATCTTGATTTTTTTTTTCTACCAGACTGCCTAAACCTCTTCCTCTTCCAGTGTTCTCCAACTTAGCAAAATATCTTTACCATTCAAGCAGTTTCTCAAGCCATAAAACCCTGGAGTTGACCTTCATTCTGTGCTTACCACTTGACATCCAATCCATCGGTAATTCCTGTTAGTTCAAACTTTAAAAATAAAAGGTTGGTTCTGATGGCTCCTCTAGAAGGAAGCATTCCAAATCTAATCACTTCTCATCACCTCTATTGGTACGTCCCTTATCATGTCTTACCTAGATAGTTGCAGTGGTCTCCCAACTGGTGTCTGCTTCTAATCACTTCCATAATTTCTTCTATGTAGAAGAACCATAGTGCTCTTTTAAAAATATAAATCATATCTTGTCATTTTCTTGTTCTAAAGCCCTTCACCCCTGGCAGTTACCTCCTTCCACTGTTATTTCTTCCACTCCAGTTATATTGAGTTTCTGTTTCCTCCAATGGAATGTTCTTTTCCAAGATCTCATTTCATTCAGTTCTTTTCTCAGATACTACCTCTACATGAAAGTCTTTCTTATCTAAAATATCTACCATGTATACACATTGGATTTTTATTACTCTTTTCTTTTTTCTTTATATCATGTGTCATTACTTAAAATTATATTTTTTATTTATTTCATTGTCTATCAGGCTTTCCCACTGAAATGTAAATTCAAAGAGCAAGGACTTTGTCTCATTATTGCCATATTTCAAACTTCCAGCAATATAGTAGGTAATCAGGAAATATTTATTTATTGAATGAACGAAATTATTCTGATACATGTTCTTACATAATTCTTTATGGAGTTCAAGCCCTTGCAATTTCTGCCCAGCTTCCTCACCACCTGTCATCTCCATACTCTCCTCCCTGTGCCCCCCAAAACACAATCAGACAAAACTCAGAACATTAGTGTCCTCAATTTCTAACAGATTTAAATTTATATTCCAATATTCTCCATTATTTTACCCCATCTATCTTTGGGTGCTAAGTATTTTTTGATAGAATTTTTATTTTACTTTTGAACTTAAATATCTATCTTCAATGTCAAAGCTTAACTTTAAAAAATTATTCATCTTGATTTAGATCACTCCCTTGATGGACCCCTTACAAATGGTGATGGCAGAGAGCCTCGGACAGGAATCAAAAGAAAACTACTTAGTGCATCAGAAGAAGATGAAAGCATGAGAAGAGAAGAAAAGGAGAAAAAAGAAACAAAGGAGAAATCACATTTGTCCTCCTCAGAGAGTGGAGAGTTAGGATCCAGTTTAAGTTCTGAAAGTACTTGTGGTTCTGATTCTGATTCTGAATCAACTTCCAGAACAGATCAAGATTACGTAGATGGAGACCATGACTATAGCAAATTCATACAAACCAGGCCTAAAAGAAAACTCAGAAAGCAATATGCCAATGGAAAAAGAAACTGGAAGACAAGAGGCACAGGAGGAAGGGGCAGATGGGGCAGATGGGGTAGATGGAGTAGAGGTGGCCGAGGAAGAGGAGGCAGGGGACGAGGAGGTCGAGGAAGAGGTGCAGGTGCCACTAGAGGGAGAGGGAGAGGGAGAGGAGGAAGAGGTGCTTCTAGAGGAGCCACCAGAGCCAAACGTGCACGTATGGCAGATGATGAATTTGATACCATGTTTTCAGGACGTTTCAGTAGACTGCCTCGAATTAAAACAAGAAACCAAGGCAGGAGGACTGTTTTATATAATGATGATTCTGATAATGACAATTTTGTGTCCACTGAAGATCCTCTGAATCTTGGTACATCCAGATCAGGCAGAGTGCGTAAAATGACAGAAAAAGCCAGGGTTAGCCATCTCATGGGATGGAATTATTAACAGTTAATAAATTTAGAGTAATTTAAAAAATTCAATGGCCTTCTACTGCAGGGAATTTACTAGGAAATCTACAAAGCAAGTTGTGTGGGGACTTCTGCTTCCTTTCACATTGGTGCTTTTCCATTATGCCAGTATACATTTGTTTCAAGACTTTTGATCTCCACACTTCATTTGTTCAAACAAGCCTTACTCATTAGGCCTTAAATTAAAAAAAATTCTGCCCACATATAGACACACACACAACACATCACAAACACACTACAGATTTACTACATTAAAGGAGCATTCAGCTTCTTAAGAGTAGCACGACATTTTTATCTCAATTGAATATCCCTCTTTTGCTTTTGTATCACAGAAGTATAGCACCTTCTTACAGAGTTTTATATAGTTTGTTTTTGCCATTTTGATTCTTGTACCCAGTAATAATAACTTTTGCACAATACACCAATCCTATAGGCAGCTATTAAATGTTTACAGTTTCTATATTGTAAGAACGATCTGGATTATTTTACTCTTCCCAGGCCAAACTTTCATGAATTGTACTGAACTGAAGTATATATTTATACTACAGTTTTTTGGGGGTGGGGGGATCTTGATATGCTTTTCATTGATTTGCTTAATTCATGTTAAAGGTGAGAAAGGGTTGGTGCCTTGTAAATATGTAGCAAATCTTTGTGGTGTGTCCTGATGTTTGCATTAACTTTATTAAAAAAGAATATTTGAGGTATCAATCTAGACAAGGTGCCAAATGCAAAAGTTTCTTGCATCCATTTTCTTTTTCCTATTATGTTTTATTGCATTAATAGAACTTGTGTAGTTTAAAGAATAACTTAAACATTTGAAAAAATCCTCATCCACAAAGAATAACTTCTTTGAATAGTAGCTCAGCTACCTCTATTAACTACAACTACTGGAAATGTTAAGGAAAATAGATGCTGTTATTCATTACTGACTAAAAAAAAATAGAACAAGCTTGGTAGGAATGAATACTCATGTTATAATCTGAGAGGTTGTTAATAATTGTATTGGCTCTCAAATTAATAGTTGTAATTAACAAACTTTCATAAGTGTAGTATGCTGTACCTTAGGCTTTTCTTAGTACATACTTGTGTAAGTAGACTTGGTCTACTGCTTATGTATCTCTGCTACCACTTGCTACTTACAGCTGTGAGTGATTGGTTTTCATTTGAATTTTAAAACGTAACAAAGCAGCTAGTTTGAATTGGAATGTTTTGGCTAGCAAATATTTTGAGGCAACTTTAATAGGTTTTGCTCATACCATTCCAAAGGGTTCTTCTATTATAATCTTTTAGAAAAGAACCTCATTACACTGCATACTGATATTCAAGTCATTATTTTATATATTAAAAAAATCTTTAAAACACTTATGATCTTGTTTACAGCAGTAGAGTGCACATGATTCCGTAAATAAGCTTGAGTTCCAAGATGAATTTTAGTCCTCAAATTTGAGAAACTTCAAATTCACTAATTTGTTTTGGTGAGTGGGAAAATATTAATCTCTGTTACTTTAACAGCAGATTTGTTGCACTTAGATCAGACTTTGGAGATAAAAAACTTCTTAATCTATGCCTAGTAATCCCAGGATACTTCTTAAGCTAATGTGTTTGTTTCATGTTTCCAATCATTTTATGCATCTGAAAATCCTTAAGTGCAAAGGAAGGAGTACACACATAACTTTGCTCTTTTGTTTGGGTCAGGTAGGGGTTGTTCCTGTACTAACAACTTTAAGCAATTTTCACTTGCAGTAGAAATGATGTTCAGGCTTTAAGAAAGTGTTGTGAATTGTTAAGGGCACTAACTTCTGTTACTGAATAGTAGATCAAGCTTTTTGTTGTTGTTGTTGTTGTTGTGTTGTTGTTGTTGTTGTTGTTGTTGTTGTTGTTTTTCACTAAACCAAAACTACTGCTGGTTAAACTCAGCTGACACTTTTAACCGTATTATAGATTCAAAAACATTCACATTTGAAACTCTGCATTTGATTTTTGCTAAAATATACTATTTTAATTATTCATCTCATGGGCATTTGGACTAAATTTGTGCCTGTGTTTTCCTAGATTCAATAACACTTTGACTTACCCTAATCAAAGTAACATAGTTACTTAAATTCATGGATATACTCAAACGTGTATTACGTGTATCATTTTAGTGTGAAATTTTATGTTGACATTCTTCTATGAAGAGCTGACCCCTTCAAATGTAGAAGAATTTCTATTTGTGTGATTTTAGCTATCTCAAGCTTTATTTATAATTTATTTTGAAAAATGAAAATGCCACATTTATTTCCCATATGTCAAGATTTTCTAGGTTTAGATAATTAGGATAAGGCTAAAGACATTTTTAAGCACATTTTATATGTAGTGAAATACTGTGAAAATACTAGTGAACAGCATTTTGCTATAATGTTGATTTCAGTTATTAGGATTTAAAAGTCACCAGGGTATGTTAGATGAGCATATTTACCATTTATTACAAAACAAACAGATTATTTTCTGTTTGCATGCAAATTATTTTAATACGTGTGAAAATAAAAGTTTGGAAGATAGTATTTTTACTTTTATATCTGAACACTTTCCCCCCAATTTATACTTTGCTTGTTTGTAATGCCGCCTCCTGTGAATGTGTTGTAATTTGTATCACATTGAATATTGTACACTTTAATTTTTTAGAGTACCTTTAAACCTAAATAATATCAGGTTCAGGCATAGCAAAGCAAGTAGGAAATGAGGTGAAAATTTTGAAGAAAAGTCTAAATCTTAAATGAATTGCTAAGAAATAAACTTATATTTAGGTCCATGAGTACATACACATGTATAAACCTAATCCTATGCTGGATATTAATAGGCACTGAACTATAATATTTTTCATAAATGCTAATAATCTTTTAATTCCCAGCTTTAAGATTTTAGCATGTGTATCTGTTTATGAAAACAGAATTGTGTCTTCTATGTCTTGCTGTGTGTAACTCTTCTAGCAATAGGACGCTTTCCAAAACATTCACTAGCCTATCAGCCTAATGACTAAATTTGTGTGTGTGTGTGTGTGTGTGTGTGTGTGTGTGTAGATTTTTTTCCCAACTTGACACACTTTGTCTTGGACATTAAAAAAAGAATATTTTGTATGGAAGACAGCTGTATTCACAGTCTACCAATCTTTGCCTCTGTTTAAAGCACTTAGCCTGTATATAGACGGCTTCATCTTCCATTTCATTATGCCTTCTAGATAAACTAGGTTTTTACATATACATGTTTCCCTCTGTTGTTGTTTTTTTTTTTTTTTTACTTATTCTTCTTTCACTTGTTTTGTTTTCTGTTTCCCTTCCCAGAGATCAGGCTTGTGCTAGAATTCTTCATACAGCACTTTGTTTCACCCAGAGGCTAAGAAATTGAGTAAAATTCATAAATCTCATAATTCTCAACTGTGTACTCAGATATTTAACTCAGCCTTGTGATACTTTGAAGTAAATTTGAGTGATTTGTTATTTTGTTGTTTTTGTTGTAATCCTATAGGTTGTCACCAGACAATAACAGAGTGATTGAAAAGAAAAATGTGAATGCCACTTCTTAGTTTTTGATAAAAACTTTTTGAGCAGTTTTCAAATTTGTATGTTTGTGGTAGTGATAAACACCTTTATTACTTGCTTATATATCTCTGGAATTATTTTATGCACATTTACCAACTGGTACTTATCTTTAAAGTTAGAATTTTCACATCCACAAAAAGGAAACTTACATCCTGTATAATTTTCAGTTTACTTTGATATCCAACCTTTTAAACAATTACTAACATATTGAGTTTCAAAATGAATATAGTTCAGTTCTGGGGGAGGGAATAGAACTTTTGACATTTAAAATTCACTGTTTTAAATGTTAACCCCATCCCCAATATTTTTGTGGTACCATGAGGCTTTATGAAAGTTTTATTGAAAATAGAGTATGATCAGTTTTAAGAGTTGTTTTAAAAATTAGTGTGAAAATATTTTCATGCTTTTTTTATTTTTATCTCTGAGTAAAGTTTCTTTACTAAGTTTTAATTACAAAGTTTACCAAGTTTTGTTTAAATTCTAATATAAAGTTAATTTTTTTCATGGTGCTGTATTTTGTGAAATATGAATTGCCCTCAAGTTTCTAGAATTTATTTCTTATATAGCCTTGATTATTTTCTTTTCAATCATTCCTGCTTACTTTTATCCTCAGTTTTCTTACTGCAATGAAGACTGCACCTAATTAAACATACTTCAACAAGACTGGCAATTTATGATTCGCTGATGGGAGAAGTACAGTAGAAAGGCCCTGCAGTTTAGAGTTAAGGTGTGTTTATTTATATGTATGCCCATTTGTTATTCTTATACCTATCTTAATTAAATTTATAATATGAGACTTTGACATAAAAGCATGATAAGTATTTTCTAAAAAATAAAATTATTGATACATATAATCACCATTGGTAATTGACTTTTAAAATCACATACAAAAAGATTTAGAAACCCAGTTGGGAAATGTGTTTTTACATATGTCACCAGATACACATTAGGCAGTACTAGAAATGTTAATTCTTTAAACAATACTGTGGTGATGGCAATCAGTAATTTATTTCTTTGTCCTGTAACTTACCATCTTTGTCTTTTGTAATCCCTTACAAAGTATTAACAAAACTGTACCTTATGTTTGTTCTTAGTATCCATAAAATTTTAAGATGGAAAGTCCTTGAGTTAATAGTTGATGTGATGTTGTATATGGACAAAATGTCCGTTAAACTAAAATTCAGTAAAGAAAGGTAAACTAACTGGCTTGGTTTATAAAAGATGTTTTGTTTGGCAGTTACCAGTCATTATAAGCAATTATCTTCAAAGACAAAAACTGGATTAATTTGTTGCCATTCTTTATGGGATGTTTACAATAAAATTCCAAGTTGTTTGGAATCACTTGCACTCTTGCTGCTTTATGCTTTAACTTAGGTACTGGAGATAAACAAGAAGAAAGAAAAGAAATAAGGGTTTTCCATTCCATTATTCAGCTTCAGAGATTTTAATATGTAACTCTTGGTTCTTTCCTTTTTGTTTCTTTGTCATATAATATCTTATTACTATTTGTTATTTGAAAAACTAGGGTGCTTACAAAAAAAAAAATTAAGGCTTTTTTTTTTTTTTTTTTTTTTTTTTGCCTTAGTCATTGCAGGTGTTCTTTGGGTCACTTTTAGGTACTAAATGTTTTAACATTTTAAATGTGGGCTGCTTGGTGCATTAAAAAACAGCCTAAATGTTAGTCAACACTTTGTTTTGAAATGAATAGATCTCTAATGTCTTTATGGCTTGTAAATTTTAACAACTGAGTACTGAATCCGTAGCATCTTTATTTATAGTAATATTGCCCACAGAGGCTTAACTATGTTAAAAATGTATACAAAGGAAGGAGAGAAGTAAACTGAAAGGTAATTTTTGATCTAGGAATTGAAAGCCCTAACAGGAACTTTTATTCAACTTACGCACTGGCAATTTTCTTCCCAGTGGCAAGAACTTCACTTGGTTCAAGGTAAGTAAGCTGACCGAAGACTGGACTGTATGTTTTATACATATATTGTCTGTTTTATGTATTCAGAATCAAGAAATAAGGTACTTAGAAAAAAATACCATCCTCGACTTCTTACATGGCTATGAAAGGAGCCCAAATTTTCACATTTGTAGAGTGAAGCGAAGATATATTGTTTGATATTTGTGTTTAGTTGCTTGACTGGTTAAAAATAGCGCTATTAAAGATAGAAAAGTATGCATTAAAAATCCATTATTAGCAGACCTTGATGATTGGTTAAAGATGGTGTATTACAGATACAAAAGTGTACATTAAAAATTGTTAGTGGCTTTGTTGTTTTCTGAATTCACCTGCTAGGTTTCTTAAAGAATTTTTACAACAAAATATTATAGCAATATTCAGAAGAAGATCCATCTTTTCCTAGTTGACATAGTCAAGAACAAAGTACTCTCTAACCTCTTTTTCTGCTATATGTCCCTAACAATTTAAAGCCACTTCCCAAAAATACACAAAATAATTGAAGTCCATGTATATTGAGCCTGTGAGTTAGTTTTCTTAGGATACTTAAGCCCATACACTTACATTTGCTATCTTGGGTCTTTTATATTACTATTTAAAAGATATTTTATGCTACATATTGCCAGAAAACCAAATATATCATTAAATAAAATAAACCTTTTATGGTACAAATGTTTTCCCAAAGTTTTGAGGATTTTTTTTTTCTTTTTCCTTCCTTTCTTTGTAACTTTAGAATATTTTCCTTCACCAGCTGGGCAATTACTTTAATAACATATTACCTTTCATCTGGAGATTATAAACATATGATAATTTTAACTAAGTTATTAATTATTAACAAATTAAGGTTTAATTTTATATTAGAGAATTTTAAAAAAATTTTCAAAAGCTAATATTTTTTCATTAATGCATAAATTTTGAATTGTCAGCTTTCCTGCTCAGTATCTTTATGATTCTTTTCAGATAATACATTTTGTAGTAAATATATGAAGAAATCAAAACATTTCAGATGGCTCGATTTAGGTTACTAATTACTTGGTGAAATTTATTTTTAGGGTTGTTTTTGTGGTTTATTTTTATTATGATACAACCCTAAATAGAATTTATATAGCAACATGTTAATTTATATTTGGAATTTTGTGTAATCAAGTAATTTAAGGCAGTAAAACCTTTTTTCACTATTTTTTAATTTAAATTCAATTAATATATAGTCTACTATTAATTTCAGAAGTAGAGTTTAGAGATTCATCACTCTTATATAACACCCAGTGCTTATTACATGATATACCCTTCTGAATGTCCATCACACAATTATCCTATGCCCCAACCACCTCGCTTCCAGCAACCCTGTTTGTTTCCTATGATTGAGAGTCTCTTATGGTTTGTCTCCCTCTCTGGTTTCATCTTCTTTTGTTTTTCCCTGTCTTCCGCTATGAGCCTCCATTTTGTTTCTTATATTCCACATATGAGTGAAATCATATGAAAATTGTCTTCCTCTGATTTATATCACTTAGCATAATACCCTCTAGTTCCATCCACATCATTTCAAATGGCAAGATTTCATTATTTTTGATGATTGAGTAATATTCCATTGTATATGTATACCAATCTTCTTTATCCATTCATCTGTTCATGGTTATCTGGGCTTTTTCCATAGTTTGGCCATTTGTGGACATTGCTGCTATAAACATTGGAGTGAAGGTGCCCCTTTGTATCACTACATTTGTATCTTTGGAGTAAATAACTAGTACTGCAATTCCTGGGTCATAGGGCAGCTCTGTTTTCAACTTTTTTGAGGAACCTCCACACTATATTCCAGAGTGGTTGTACCAGCTCCCATTCCCACCAACAGTGGAAGAGGGTTCCCCTTTCTCCACATCCTGGCCAACATCTGTCATTTCCTGACTTGTCAATTTTATCCATTCTGACCGGTGTGAGGTGGTATCTCATTGTGATACTGATTTGTATTTCCCTGATGCCAAGTGATGTGAAGCATTTTTTCATGTGTCTGTTGTCCATTTGTATGTCTTCTTTGGAGAAATCTCTGTTCATGTCTTCTGCCCATTTCTTGATAGGATTATTTGTTCTTTGAGTATTAAGTTTGATACGTTCTTTATAAATTATGGATACTAGCCCTCTATGTGATGAGAGATTTGCAGATATATTCTGCCATTCTATAGGTTTTCTTGTATTTTTGTTGACTATTTCCATTGCTGTGCAAAAGCTTTTGTCTTGATGACGTCCCAATAGTTCAGTTTTGCTTTTGCTTCCCTTGCCTTTGGAGATTTGTCTATCAACAGGTTGCTGTGGTCAAAGAGGTTCTTGCCTGTGTTCTCTAGAATTTTGATGGATTCCTGTCGCACATGTAGGTAGTTCAGCTATTTTGAGTCTATTTTTGTGTGTGATGTAAGGAAATGGTCCAGTTTCGGGGCGCCTGGGTGGCTCAGTCGTTAAGCGTCTGCCTTCGGCCCAGGTCAGATCCCAGCGTCCTGGGATCGAGCCCCGCATCGGGCTCCCTGCTCCGTGGGAAGCCTGCCTCTCCCGCTACCATTCCCTCTGCTTGTGTCCCCTCTCTCGCTGTGTTTCTCGCTGTCAAATAAATAAAATCTTTAAAAAAAAAAAAAAAAGAAATGGTCCAGTTTCATTCTTTGGCATGTGGCTGTCCAATTTTCCCAACACCATTTGTTGAGGAGACTGTCTTTTTTCCATTGGATATTCTTTCCTGCTTTGTTAAAGTGTAGATGACCATAGAGTTGAGAGTTCATCTCTGAGTTCTCTGTTCTGTTCCATTGATCTATGTGTCTGTTTTTATGCCAGTACCATGCTGTCTTGATGATTACAGCCTTGTAATAGAGCTTGACGTCTGGAATTGTGATGCCACCCGCTTTGGTTTTCATTTTCATTTTCCTCAAAAAAAATATTGAGTTCCTTTGGCTGTTCAGGGTCTTTCCTGGTTCCATACAAGTTTTAGGATTGTTCCAGCTCTGTGAAAAAAGTTGATGGTATTTTGATATATTTCATTGAAGGTGTAGATTGCTTTAAGTAAGATGGATATTTTCACAGTATTTGTTTTTCCAATCCATAAGCATGGAAAGTTTTTCCATTTCTTTATGTCTTCCTCAATTTCTTTCATGAGTGTTCTATACTTTTAAGACAACAGGTCCTTTGCCTCTTGGGTTAGGTTTATTCCTAGGTATCTTATGGTTTTTGGTGCAAATGTAAATGGGATTAACTCCTTAATGTGTCTTTCTTCTGTCTCATTGTCAGTGTATGGAAATGGAACCAATTTCTGTGCATTGATTTTATATCCTGCCACGTTGCTGAATTCCTATATGAGTTCTAGCATATTTGGGGTGACGTCTTTTGGGGTTTCCACATAACATATCACATCATCTGCAAATAGAGTTTGACTTTTTCTTTGCCAATTTGATACCTCTTACTTCTTTTTCTTGTCTGCTGAGTCAAGGACTTCTAGCACTATGTTGAACAGCAATGGTGATAGTACTTAATATCACTATTATCTTAACTTATGATAACTTAATGTCAAACAAATCCCTGCTGTCTTCCTTACCTTAGAGGAAAAGCTCTCAGTTTTCCCCCATTGAGAGTGACATTCGCTGTGTGCTTTTCAAGGATAGCTTTTATGATATTGAGGTATGTTCACTCTATCCCTACACTGTAAAGAGTTTTACTCAAGAAGGCATCCTGTACTTTGTCAGTTGCTTTTTCTGGATCTATTGAGAGGATCATATGGATCTTGTCCTTTATTTTATTAATGTGATGTATCACAGTAATTGATCTGTGGTTGTTGAACCACCTTTCATTCCAGGAATAAGTCTCACCTGGTCGTGGTGAATAATCATTTTAATGCACTGTTGGATCCTATTGGCTAGTATCTTGGTGAGAATTTTTGCATCCATATTCATCAGGGATGCTGGTTTGTAATGCCACATATTGCTGGAGACGTTGGTTTTGGGATCAAGGTAATGCTGTCTTAATAGAGTTTGAAAGTTTTCCTTCCATTTCTATTTTTTTTTTTTTATGTACTGGATTTTTATATGCTTCAAATTCAGAAAACACAAACGTGATGATTCCAACTCTTGTAATAATGCTATTGAGTGGTAAAAATATTCACGTAAAACAATTTTAATAATATATAATAAGAGTAAAAGAAGCATGTAAAAAAAAAATTCCACAATAGAACAGGAGAGTAAAATAGTAATCTGTCTGAAGAGTTAGGAGAAAATTCGCAGAGAGTACTCTTAACAGTGATTCTTTTTTTTTTTTTTTATTAACATATAATGTATTATTTGCCCCAGGGTACATGTCTATGAATCATCAGGCTTACACATTTCACAGCACTTAACATAGCACATACCCTCCCCAATGTCCACAACCCAGCCACCCTATCTCTACCCCCCACCCCGCCTCCCAGCCACCCTTAGTTGGTTTCATGAGTCTAGGAGTCTCTTATGATTTGTCTCCCTCCCCATCCCCTCCTGTTTCATTTCTCTCCCCCACCCCCACTCCACAAACCCCCTCCTTGCCTCTCAAATTCTTCATATCAGAGAGATCATGTGATACTTTTCTTTCTCTGACTGACTTATTTCACTTAGCATAATACCCTCCAGTTCCATCCACCTCATTGCAAATGGCCAGATTTCATCTCTCTTGATGGCTGCATAGTATTCCGTCATATATACCACATCTTCTTTATCCATTCGTCTGTTGATGGACATCTAGGGTCTTTCCATAGTTTGGCTATTGTGGACAGTGCTGCTATAAACACTCGGGTGCACTTGCCCCTTCGGATTATGACATTTGTATCTTTAGGGTAAATACCCAGGATTGCGATTGCTGGGTCATAGGGTAG
>CM053612.1:50389453-50400403 GCA_028646535.1 Procyon lotor
AATAGAGCTACCCTATGACCCAGTAATTGCACTCCTGGGTATTTCCCAGAAAGATACAGATGCAGTGAAAAGAAGGGCCATATGTACCTCAGTGTTCATAGCAGCAATGGGTACAATTGCCAAACTGTGGAAAGAGTCAAGATGCCCTTCGACCGACGAAGGGATAAAGTTGTGGTCCATATACACAATGGAATATTACTCAGTTATCAGAAACGATGAATACCCATCTTTTGCAACAACATGAATGAGACTGGAGATTATTCTGAGTGAAGTAAGTCAAGCAGAGAAAGTGAATTATTTTTATATATTTTTTTCTTTACAATTTTGGGATGTAGTTTCTTCTAACACACAAACCAAAATATATCCAAAATCTAGTGTATTTCTCTTTTCTGTTCACCTGTCTGATTATATTCTCTCTTTCTCATTTTTTTTTTGTTTTTAAAAATTTTTTTAAAGATTTTATTTACTTATTTGACAGAGAGATTACAAGTAGGCAGAGAGGCAGGCAGAGAGAGAGGGGGGAGTAGGCTCCCTGCTGAGCAGAGAGCCCAATGCGGGGCTCAATCCCAGGACCCTAAGATCATGACCCCAGCTGAAGACAGAGACTTTAACCCACTGAGCCACCCAGGCACCCCCTCTCTCTTTTTTTCAAGTTTTCTTTTTTGTTTCAGATCTCTTCTAATTTGTTTAATGTGTATTTCTCTGGAGTTGTTGGTATTTTTAGTAATTTTTTTCTCTTGCCCATCTGTTTTCTGGATAGAATGACAACACAGAAAAACTCCTCAAAAAAGAGAACAAGAGGTAGTACTGACAGCCAGAGACCTAATCAGTATGGATATAAATATTATGTCAGTGCTAGAATTCAGAATAACAATTATAAAGATACTAGCTGGACTTGAAAAAAGCATAGAATACACAAGAGAATCTTTTTCTGGAGAAATAAAAGAACTAAAATCTAATTGGATTAAAAAAAGTCTATTAAGGAGATACAATAAAAAATGGAGGCTCTAAATATTTGGATAAATGAGGCGGGAAAGAGAATTAGTTATATAGAAGACAGAATGATAGAATAAAGATGTTGATAAAAAGAGATAATTACTAGATCATGAGGGAAGAATTCAAGAGAGAAGTGATACCACAAAGAGAAACAACATAATAATTTGGATCCCAGAAGAAGAGGAAATGGTGGTGAGGGGGGCAGAAGGTATATTGGAGTACATTATAGTGGAGAACTTCCTTAATCTGGGGAAGGAAACAGGCATTCAAGTCCAGGAGGCACAGAGAACTTCCCTCAAAATCAATTAAAATAGGTCAACACCTCAACATATAATAGTGAACCTTGCAAATTTCAGAGACAAAGAGAAAATCCTGAAAGCAGCTCAGGGGTAAGAAGTCCATAAACTACAATGGTAGGAACAAGACATTTGCCCTTCACATTTTCATAATCACATCACGAAGTAGTCCTTTCAATTTTACATGTTCCTTTTTATTATAATTGTGGTTAATAGTTCTCATGAGAATAGTATTAAAGAAAAATTGTAGTCAAGTTTGTAGTAGATACATGTTTGCTTTATAATTGCCTCAAAGATATGGAGCACTGTGTATGGTATATGAAAAATAAATCTTGGAACACTGAAAAAATAAAATTAATTAATTTAAAAAATAATAACAAGGGAAAGAGAAACCTGTATATAAAATTAAATATACATGGAATTTTGGGACCATTTAGCAAAGGGAATTACTTGAGCACAGTAACATTTACACTCTTGTATAATAAATTATCTTCAAAATTAAAAAAATATATGGTGAATACAGTGACAAGTTTTCAACACTGTAAAAATACTAATCTTTTATCATGTTCCTTATATTTATTCAAGCAGAAATTATCAGAGAACAATCTGCAATAATGAGTCACATATGGGGATCTCCTTCGCTGATACATATGAGGATCTCATACCAGGATCTGCTTTATTGAAGAAGGTATTTACCAGCAGGAATTTGTAGCCTGTATTGTTATCAGTGATAATAAATGGCTAAAGACAGATCAGTCTATCTCTTCCCAGACTTATCTGTTCATTCATTCAACATTTATTGAGTACTTTCTCTGTGCCAAGCACCGTAATTTTATAAAGAGTTTTACAGTTTACAAAGTCCATCTCTCAAACATTCTCATACCAGAATGCAACTATCAGTAAATTCCATTTTTCAGATGAGAAAAAATGTGTTTCAGTGAAATCAAGTAATTTGCCAAAGCTCACATGATTAGTATATAGAAAAGCTTTGATTCAGTCAGAATATCAACTTCCTGGTTTCTAGTCTTAGCCTTTATATCTTATTAATGGGATAATGTCTGGTTCCTTTTCCCTCCTTTCCATTCTCCATGAAATAGACTCTGAAATCATGCATGTGTATCCTGAGGATCACATTTTCTTTTGTTTCCAGATCATTTAATAGAAGACATTAAGGTGTGGATGTTTAGATCTCTTAGAACTTTGAGGAGGTGGTGTAGTTAGGGGCTAAAATCTTTAAATATATTAGGTTCGGAAGTAGAAAAAATAATGGAGCTCTTAAAAGTCCATATATTGGGGCACCTGGGTGGCTCAGTCAGTTAAGCACCGGCCTTAGGCTCAGGTCATGAACAGGGTCCTGGGATCAAGCCCTGCATTAGGCTCCTTGCTCAGCTGGGAGCCTGCTTCTTTCTCTCCCTCTGCTGTTCCCCCTGCTTATGTGTTCTCTATGTGTCAAATAAATAAATAAAATCTTTAAAAATAAAAGTCCACATATTTATGCAAACTTACACAAGAGTGAATGTCCAAGAAAAATGTAGATAATTTACTCCTATCTTAATGTGAGGATTAATTCTGCTAATAATGTACACTAGTCTGCTTTACAGTATATGATACAAAATTTGTCTGTTATTGCTACCTTCCACATTCTATGCTTTTTGCCAGTTGCAAAACTGAGAATTTGTTTTCCTTTCCACATTTAGATGGGTTTCAGGGACACTTTTCAAAGAATGCAGCAAGGTTCCTGACTTAATCCAGGAATTTTAGTTTAGGTTTTTTGTTTTGTTTTGTTTTGTTTTTTAACATTCTTTGAACTACCTCTGAGTTTTACTCATTATTTAACTTGTCGCTCTTCTTTTGCACCCTCATTTTATAAATTTGCCCAAATCCAGAATATCCGGGGAAAATAAGACCGTTTCAAAAGAAAATATTTACTATCTTTCACATACCCTTCCTTTAATATCATTTCCCCCCCCAAATATGTTTATTTTATTTTTTCAGTGTTACAAGATTAATTGTTCATGCACCATACCCAGTGCTCCATGCAATATGTGCCCTCCTCAATACCCACCACCAGGTTCGCCCAACCCCCCACCCCCACCCCTCCAAAACCCTGTTTGTTGCTCAGAGTCCACAGTCTCTCATGGTTCATCTCCCCCTCTAATTTCCCCCCATTCCCCCTTCCCTTCCTTCTCACAATGCTCTTCATGTTCTTCTTTATGCTCAGCACGTGAGACCATAAGATAATTGGCTCTCTCCGCTTGACTTATGCGGAGTGAAATATCATTTTTTTATAAATATTTTATTTGTCAGAGAGAGAGTGCAAAAGCAGGGGAGCAGCAGGCAGAGGGAAAAGCAGGCTGCCCACTGAGCAAGGAGCCCAATGCAGGACTCCATTCCAGGACTCCAGAATCATGACCTGAGCTGAAGGCAGATACTTAACCAACTGAGCCACCAAGTCATCCCAATATCATTTTAATGATAGGGATTTTTTTTTCCCAATTAAGACTCTGGGCAGGGTTGGTAGTTGGTGGGGTTTGACTAGCCCTGTAAATACAGTAATACTGAATTTGAACCTCTGCTAATTTGAGTGTTATAACAGCTCTCTGTAGAATATATGTGGTTATCTGGGACAAAAAGTTTCAATTAATTTAACTTAGGATCCAGGTGTTTATTTGGTAGATTTCCTTTCCTGGGTTTTTGCAGTGTGTTTTGAAAAGCAATTAGCCTGGAGGCGGGTATTAAGGAGGGCATGTATTGCATGGAGCACTGGGTGTGATGCATAAACAATGAATCTTGAACACTGAAAAAATAAAATTAAATTAAAAAAAAAAAAAGCAATTAGGACTGCCAAAGTTGTATTGGGTTTATGGGATTTATATTGGTCTCATTCATATTTCACAATGGCACCTTTTGTAACCACTTTCTACTCATTCTGATTATTATCTAAGGAACAGAAATGCTGGTGTCTAACGGACTATTGAGTTTTTCTATCAGCAAAGATTGCTGTAAAAATTAAACTGAAAGGGAATAGAAAATAGAGTACATTAACTTTCTCTAGGCTTACTGCCTAATTTCTAGTAACTCAGTTCTACTTTATTTTGGGTTTCAAAATAGAGTTTATTTTTCTAGCTAAATAGAACAAATCAGATTTGGCTAACTGAGTATATCTAAGTTAATCTTTGCTTACATTAGAAAAATATAATCGAGAATTCTGAGTTGGAGTCTTGTGCTGTGGTTAAACACCGTTTTGTGACCTGGCCTCTGCTTGACAATGTGTATTTAGGTAGAAGTAGCCTGATATGGAATCAGGTATTGTGGTTATGGCAGAGGGTAAGGGGAAATGGAAAGCTAAGGGGAAACTTTCAGTTCTAAGGTCTATCTTAACCAGAGGAGAGAAAGTAGTGGGGTTTGGAGGGTAATGCGGAATGAAATCCTCTAATATTCATGTTTTGGGTGTCAAGCACAGCAGGCTCAGAAAATGGTTAGGGAAAGCCCCACTTTTGTGTTTTTTGAGGCGAGAGAGGTTGCAAAACAGTCATTGGTAGTAATGGTTGGATTTTAATGTCAGAATTGCTATACTAGTACTAATAGTTATATTTCTTGAGATCTCAATCCTATTAGGAAGGTATTAGCTTCATTTTGCAGAAGGAATTTTTTGCTTCATTTTGCAGCTTCATTTTGCAGAGGAAACTGAGGTATGGAAAAGCAAAGAACCTTGCCCAAGATCACACTAATGATAAATGACATGATTTATATTCCAATCTTTTTACAAAGGCTGTGTGCTTAACTATTATCACACATCCCACTTCCCTTTGGGCTAGTTTTAGTTCTACCTCTGTCAGAGACTTGAGTGTCTTTGGCCACAACTTTTTTTTATGTGTTTGTTTGAGTTTTTAGCTACGTGGGCTGAAGATAATTACTAAATGATTTTGAAGGTCCTTTTGATTTTAAATTTCTTGCTTATCCTTTCTTTATGCATCTTCCTATTCTCTGAAACATACTTCCATTGGAGACTCAATTTTCTTAGAAATCCTATTTTCTCCATTTTTTTGTCTTAACTTCAAATATTGTAAATTTTGAAAAGTATTACCCACATGAATAAATTAGAAATCTTGATGATCCCAATATCCTACCAATTAAATTATTCATTTGAAGACAAATATCCCATCTGAACTGCTTTAGGATGTTTTAATTTTCACAAAGGAAGGCTTACAAAATGCAATTTAGGAAGTGTAAAAAAGTAAATAGAAAAGGTTGACTTCTAGCAACGACAATGTGAAGAACTCCACTGACTTCTCAGTGGAACTCGTGAAAATTATTAAAAAAAAAAAAAAAACCCTCTGGAAACAGTCCTAAGTGTAAATAGCAAATAGAAAAAAAAATCTATTTAGGAAAATCTGAAAATTCTGTTAAGAAAGATGAGAATCTATGGTATTTGAGCCAAAATCAAGACTGCTCTCTTCCTATGCCATCCCAGGACAGCAAGGCAGAGACTGTAGACTGCTATAGCCAAGAACATAGCCTTCCTCTCCCCACAGCTCCAAGGCTGAGGGCTTTCTTCCAGATGGAAGCAGGAAATTAGCATTTCTCAACCTTCCCCCAGCTATGCCTTACTGACGCTAAGTTCAAGTGAGTGAAGTTAATGGGTAGAGGCTCCCTTCTTCTGCCCAGCCCTGTCTTGTGTGATGGAAACTCTATTCTGCTATTATGGGCTAAGAAGACTGAGGCGCTGGTCATCTTTGCCACAGTTTATGATGTAGTGGTTTCATACCAGGAGAAAACCTCAGGCTGCTGCCTATGGCCCCCCAGAGTGCTCAACTCCTAGAGTGGGGGTGTCACTGAGAGAGAAGCCTGCCATTGTCCCCACCACTGGCTTGAGCCCTAACTCAGATTTTGCCTGGTGGACTAAGCAGGGCATAAAAAAGGTGTATAATATCTTCCTGAAAGAATTGGATTTATTTGCCTAAGTGCTTTCAAAAGTAGTTGACAGTGTGGTGAAAGACAAGTAAAAGGAGATTCAAGAAGTTGACTAAACCTTAGAGAGGCTAGTTTGCAGGAGAGAACCAGGGAATAAGACACTTGGGAGGAGGGGTGCCTGGGTGGCTCAGTTGGTTAAGTGTCTGCCTTCGGTCCTGGGATCAAGCCCCGCATTGGGCTCTCTGCTCAGGGGAAAGCCTGCTTCTCTCTCTCCCTCTGTCTGCCACTCCTCCTCCTTGTGCTCTCTCTCTCTGTCAAATAAAAAAATAAATCTAAAAAAAAAAAAAAGTCGGGAGGAGCCCTCCTAAGGTCAGAACAAATATCAAATACTGTCCTCAAAATCTTAGTTTGTAAAGCAGTTTATACCACAAGGACTTGTTGAAAACAGGTGAGTAATCAGCCTGCAACTAGGGGAGTTTAACAGCTTCATGCAGTCAGGGAAAGAAAGACATCCTTTCACAAACCACTGTCATCCTAAGGTGATCGTGGGCATACCAGAAACTGAAGCTCCCTGAGGAACAACATCAGATTATTGACACTGTGTGAGGAAAAATAGACCTCACCAAAATAATCTAGCCAGTTACTAAAGAAAGAGACATGCAAATAACAAGTCCTGAGTAGGTAAGATCAGTACCCACAGTCACTGCAATACATTATTTGAAACATTCAGTTTCCAACAAAATAATTACAAGACATAGAAAATTAAAACTAAAATGGCAAAAGTAAATCTAACCATATAAATAACATTAAACATGAATGGATTAAACAATATAGTCAAAAGGTAGATATGCTGGACTCACTAAAAAAAACTATACATCATTTACAGGAGACATTTTAGAGTTAAAAATCCACATAGGCAGAAAATAAAAGGATGACAAAATGTGAAGAGGATATAGTAAATAGAAGCAAAAATAGGCCTTAAGGGCTCCATGCTGGGTGTAGAGCCTACTTAAAAAAAAAAAAAAAAAAAAAGTAGACTTTAAGACAAAAACTTATTAGAGATAAAGAGATTAATTTTATAATAATAAAAGGACCAATCCCCCAGGGGTATAAACAATTATAAACATATGAATTTAATAATATCCCCAAATACATGCAGCAAAAAGTAACAGAATGGAGGAATACATAAACAGTTAAATAATAGTTTGATGACTTAATACCCCACTTCCAATATTAGGTAGAATAACTAGGAAGGAAATCAAAGTTATAAAAGGCTTGAACAACACCATAATCCAGCTAAACCTAAAAGACATATATATAGAACATTTCATCCAATAACAGTAAAATACTCATTCTTAAGTGCACATGGAATATTCTTCAGAATATACTATATGCAAAGCCATAAAACAAGTTTTGATAGATTTAAATGGATTAAAATCATGCATGGTATGTTCTCCCACTGTGGTAGAATGAAATTGAAAATCGACAATAGGAAGTAATTGGAAAGTTTACAATTATGCTGAAGTTAAATAATATTCTTAAGTAACCAATTGATCAAGATAAATTATAAAGGAAATTAGAAAGTACATTGAGATGAATAAAAATGAAACACACCAAAACTTGAAATCAGCAAAAGTAGTGCTTAAAGGAAAATTTATAGTTGTAAATGCCTATACAAAAAAGGAAGGAAGCTCTCAAATCAATAACCTAACCTTCTACCTTAGAAAATAAAAAAAAAGAACAGAATAAACCCGAAGCAAGCAGAAGGAAGGAAATAATAAATATTAGAGTGGAAATAAAATAAATGAAGAATAGAAAAAATGAGAGATAAATGAACAAAATACTATATGAAAAGATCAACAAAATTGTAAAACCTCTAGCTATACTAAGCTATACTAAGAAAAAAAATGAAGATGGACTCAAATTACTAAAATCAGGAATGTAAAATAAGACATCACTACCTACCTTACAGAAATCAAGAATTTTTAGAGAATACTTTGAACAGTGGTATATTAGTCTGTTAAGGTTGTCATAAAAAAATACCACAGATTGAGTGGCTTAAAAAACAAATTTACTATTTCACAGGTCTAGAGACTGAAAGTCCAAGATCAATGAGCTGGCAGTGTTGGTTTCATTTGAGGCTTCTCTCTTTTATAAAGCAGCTTCCTCAGTGTTTCCTCGCTTCTGCAAGCATGCATCCCTGATGTTTCTTTCTTTTAAGAGGACACCAGTCATATTGGATTAGGTTCCCACCCTTATGACCTAATTTAACCTTAATTACATGCTTAAAGATTATTTCCAAGTACAGTCATATTAGGGGCTGGAGCCTCAACATAGTCCATAGCAGACTGCATACCAACAAATTAGATAGCATACTTGAGGTGGACAAATTCCTGGAACGATACAAACTCCCAAAACTGACTAATAAATAGAGAATCTGGATAGACCTATCACAAGTGTTTTGGACTGCATGTTTGTGCCTTCCTAAAATTCACATATTGAAACCACAATCCCAAAGGGAGGGTATTAGGAGGTGATACCTTTGGAAGATAAGTAGCTTTGGATGAGTTCATGAGGATGGAGCCCAAGATGGGGTTAGTGTCTTTATAAAAAAGAAAGAGACTGGAGCTTACACTGTATGCCATGTGAGAATAAAAGGAGAACATGGCTGCCTACAAGCCAGAAAAGGGGCCCTCACCAGATATTGAATCACTAGTATATGGATTTTGGACTTCCTAGCCTTCAGAACTGTGAGAAATAGATGTTTGCTCTTTAAGCTGCCCAGTCTATGCTATTTTTGTTAGAGCAGCCTGAACTGATGAAAAAAGTGTTGAATTCATAATTTTAAAACATCCCTCAAAGTAAACCCCAGTCCTAGATGGTTTCACTGGTGAATTCTACCAAATATGCAAGGAAAAATTAACAGTGATTTTTAAAAAATTATTACAGAAAATAGAAAAGAAAGGAACACTTTCCAGATCATTTTATGAGGCCAGTATTATACAGATACCAAAATGTGACAAAGATGTCACAAAGAAAACTATAGATCAATATTACTTATAATATAGGTACAAAAATGTAAAAAAAAAAAAAAACTAGCAAATCCAGTAACATACAAAAAGGTATATACCAGTCTTGAGGGCAAGATGGCGGAGGTGTAGGAGGCAGAGAGAGCATCAGACCCCAGAAGTTCAGCTAGAGGCACCAAACCATTCTAAAAGCCAGCAAACATAACAGGAGAGAGAAAAGAGTAAGAACAGCAATTCTAGGAACAGAAAATTGACCACTTTCCGAAAGGCAGGACTTCTGGAAAAAGTAAATCCAAAGCAACGGGCAGAGAGACCCCCGGGGGGAGGGGACGGCTCCCAGCAACCGCAGAGCTGCCACAGAGCACAAAATCGGAACTTTTAGTCTGCTCCGCAGAGGGACATCAGTCTGGAAGCTAAGCGGGATTCAGCTCTTGTGGGAACAGTGTGACTCCAGGACCCATGGGGTCACAGAGGGACCAGGGGAGGCCAAGTGCGGCAGAGCTCCCAGGTATTGGGGTGGAGAAGCCTACGGCAGAGAAGGAGCAGCACAGTGCCAGGTCCGCTTAGGCTTACCATGGACTATATGAACTGAGACAGGGCCGGGCTGCTGAACTTCAAGCGGGGACCCCATGGGAGGCAGCTCTGGAGACATCCCCTCCTTCCTCCACTGGGAGGGTCGGTGCAGGAGCGTGCAGCAGGAATCTGCTGGGTTTGGGGACTGAAGATGGGGGCACATGCGCCAGAGATAGAGGCGCTCTGCCATGGGCTAGCTGAGCACAGAGCACGGGCCACGGACAGGGGAGATGAGAGTGATTGACCACTTTCCTCAGAGGGTGTGTGGAGGAGCACGGCACCCAGCACTTGGCTCCTCTGAGGCAGAGACTAGGAGGCTGCCATTTTCATTCTCGGCCTCCAAGGCAGTACAGAAAGCCCTCAGGGAACAAAGACTCCCAAGAGGGAACATGAGCAAAGTGCTTGGCCCATTCCCTGGCAAGGGCGGTGCAATTCCGCCTCAGGCAAAGATATTTGAGAATCAAGCAATGAGCCCCTCGCCCAGAAGATTAGCGAGAATATCCAGCCAAGACCTACTTAATGAATCAGTGAAAACTGCAAAACTGCAGAGTATCTTTCTTTCTCACTCATCTGCTCTTACCTTGATAAAATGACGAGGTGGAAAAACCCATGACAAAAAAAAGAAGAGAAAGTACCAATGGCTAGAGACCTAGTCAATATGGACATTAGAAATATGTCAGAAATAGAGTTCAAAATGACAGTTATCAAGATGCTAGCTGGGCTTGAAAAAAGCATAGAAGATATTAGAGAATCCCTTTCGGGAGAAATAAAATCCCTTTCTGGAGAAATAAAAGAAATAAAATCTAACCAAGTTGAAATTAAAACAGCTATTAACGAGGTACAATTAAAAATGGAGGCTCTCACTGCTAGAATATATGAGGCTGAAGAAAGAATCAGTGATATAGAAGACCAAATGACGGAGAATAAAGAAGCTGAGAGAGAAGAAAGAGAGAAAAACAACTACTGGACCACGAGGGGAGAATTCGAGAGATAAGTGATACTATAAAACGCAATAATATTAGAATAATTGGGATCCCAGAAGAAGAAAGAGAGACAGGGGTGGAAGATATATTGGAGAAAATTATAGTAGAGAATTTCCCTAATCTGGCAAAGGGAACAAGCATCAAAATCCAGGAGGCACA
>CM053612.1:50400903-50429840 GCA_028646535.1 Procyon lotor
CACTACTGGTTATTTACCCTAAAGATACAAATGTCGTGATCCGAAGGGGCTCGTGCACCCGAGAGTTTATAGCAGCAGTGTCCACAATAGCCAAACTATGGAAAGACCCTAGATGTCCATCAACAGATGAATGGATTAAGAAGACGTGGTATATATATACAATGCAATACTATGCAGCCATCGAGAGAAATGAAATCTGGCCTTTTGCAAGGACATGGATGGAACTGGAGGGTATTATGCTAAGCGAAATAAGTCAGTCAGAGAAAGCAATTATCACATGACCTCTCTGATATGAAGAATTTGAGAGGCAAGGCGGGGGTTTTTGGGGGGTGGGGGAGAGAAATGAAACAGGAAGAGATGGGATGGAGACAAACCATAAGAGACTCCTAGACTCGGGAAACGAACTAAGGGTGGCTGGGGGGCAGGGGGGTAGGGATAGGGTGGCTGGGTTGTCAGCATTGGGGAGGGTATGTGCTATGTTAAGTACTGTGAATTGTGTAAGCCTGACGATTCGCAGAAATGTACCCTCGGGCAAATAATGCATTATATGTTCATAAAAAATAATAATAATTAAGAAAAGATATATGCCCTAAAATCAAATGGAATTTATCTCAGGAAAGCAGTTTGGTTTAAAATCTGAAAAATAATCAATGTAATATACCATACTAATAGAATAAAATGAAAACCACATGATCTTGTCATTAAAATTAGAAAAATCATTTGACTAATTCAATACCCATTCTTGATAAAAATATGCAGCAAACTAGGAATAGACAACTTTCTTAACCTGATAAAGAGTATCTATGAAAAAAACCACAAGTAATAGACTTAATGAAGAAATACTGAATACTTTCTTTATTAAGTATTAATACTTAGTACTGAATATTTAATCTTTAAGACAGGATTTCTGCTCTCTTACGTTCAACATTTTCCTAGAGGTCCTAACATTAACATTTAATCAAGGCAAATAAATAAAAGGCATCTAGTATGGAAAGGAAGAAGTAATATTATCTCTTGTTTGCAGATTACGTAGTTACATATTGAAAATCTTGAAGAATAAATGTAAAAAGTATTACAACACAGGAAGGCATACAGCAACTTTGCATAATGCTTGATAAATATGAAAAATCAGTAATATTTCTATACATTATCAATGAAGAATCAAAAAATAAAGTCAAGGAAACAATTCCATTTATAATAGCATCCAGAAGAATGAAATATGTAAGCATAAGTTTAACAAAGGAAGTACAGAACCTATACACTGAAAACTACAAAATGTTGAATAAAATTAAAGAAGTCCTGGGGCGCCCGGGTGGCTCAGTCGTTGGGCGTCTGCCTTCGGCTGGGGTCATGATCCCAGGGTCCTGGGATCGAGCCCCGCATCGGGCTCCCTGCTCGGCAGGAAGCCTGCTTCTCCCGCTACCATTCCCTCTGCTTGTGTTCCCTCTCTCGCTGTGTTTCTCGCTGTCAAATAAATAAAATCTTAAAAAAAAAAAAAAAAAAAAGAAGTCCTAAATAACTGGAATGGTAACCCCTGTTCATGGTTAGAAAAACAATATTAAAATAGCAATACACCCAAACTGATGCACATTTTCAACCAATTTCTAACAAAATCCCAACTGGGTTTTTTGCAGAAACTTTAAAAATTCATTTGGAAATGCAGGAGACCAAGACTAGCCGAAATAACCCTGAAAAGAGCAAAGTTGGAGGACTCACACTCCTCAATTTCAAGCCTTACTAAAAGCTACTACAAGTAACACTATATGGTACTGAGATAATGATAGACATGTAAATCAATGGAATAGAATTGAGAGTCCAGAAATAAACCATACGTCTACCATCAATTGATTTCTGACAATGGTGCTAAGACATTTCAATGGGGGAAAGAACAGTTCTTTCAACAAATAGTGCTGGGACAATGGGATAGTGACATGCAAAAGAATAAATTTAGACCACTATATCAAACAACATAGAAAAATTAACTCAAGAGGAGAGGGGCCAGATGGCAGAGAAGTAGGAGATCCTGTTGCAACCTGTCCCCAAAAGTGAGCTGGATATCTACCAGAACACATTGAATACCCATGAAATCGGCCTGAGGGGCAAGATTTTTCACTTCTGGATCTCTACAGGAGCAGAAGACAGCAGTGGAGAGGTAAAGCAAAGTGGGAACACTTGAAAAGGTATTGGAGGATAAACAAAAGGGGGAGGGAGCCACCAGAAGCAATCCAAGGACATTAATACCCCAAAGGAAAGTGCCCGGTGGTTGGGGAGCAGCAATAACTTAGAGCCAGGTTAAAAACACTTAAAAAGAGCAAAAGTTTCTGAGGAGCAACTAGTGGAAGGGGGTGGTCGCGGGCATGGGCCTGGGCCCATGCTCCCAGGAAGGACACCACTGCCTCAAAGAGAGACTCGTGGGGGTGTCCAGTCCATGGTTCCTGAACCTGCATCTTTCTGCTCCTTGCACCATTTTGTGGGTGGGGCTCGTGCATGCTTCTGCAAGCACCTTAGAGAATCTGGTGTGGTCTAGAAGCCTGCAGCTTTTCGCTGCTTGCCCCACTCTCTGGACTGAGTGCAACCCTGACTGAAAAGACATACCTGGTGTGCTGCAGTGTCTGGGTGCTCCCAGCCAGCCCTGGAGAGAACAAGGGCAGCGGCCTAATCTCAGGCAGGAATCTGACCACACACTGCAGGGGCCTGGAGCCAAGAGAGCAGGGGAGCTCTCACGGAGTCGCCTAACTGTGGCGGGGTAGTGCACACCACCTGTGACAGGCTGCGCTGTGAGCTGAACTTTGCAGAGGGGAGTGTGTGTTCTGGACCACCCAGAGGGGAGCAGACTGAGGCTTCTCTGTCACTCGGAGGTCTGGGTAAGTACAGGCAGATTCCTTGCTTGGAATCTTTGAAAAGGTGAAAAAGCTACAAAAGGCCAACCTTCAGAGATGAAAGACTGAGAAATCAGTTTCCACAGAGCTCAGCCCCTTGACTGGGGGGCAGGGTGATTCAACCCAAGCAAGATTGACTAGAAAACAATGCGGCAGGTCCTTTCCCAGAAGACAAGTCAAAAAAACAAAAGGACTATAACCACAGGGTCCCCATAACATTTTAAATCCCCAACATCAGGGGAAATCAATATATTAAGCACCTGATAATACCCCCAAACCTGTATATTTCATAGATACAAGGTTTTTTTTCTTTCTTATTCTCTATTTTTTTTTTATTTTATTCACTCATTTTCACATTTCTTGGGGGGTTTTTTTTATTATTTTTTTTAAACTACTTAACATTACAACTAGAGGCTTAATACAACGATAAACCCAGGAAGACTGAAATAACCTTCGTTGCCCACAAGGAGTTATAACCACCCTCCCATCTTATCCTTCTGTCAGTGTTTCTACGTATTTGCTTTTGTTCTGGTATAATATAAATCTTATTCCTGGAGTTCATTCTGACTAGGTTCTTTTATTTCTTGTCATTTACTTTTGTTGGTCTATATATTGTTTAGTGTTGGTTTACATACCTTATAAATCTTATTTTTTGGGCCCATTCTAGCTGGGATTTCTTCTTTTTCTCTTTCTCTCTATCTTTTTTTAATCCTATTCTTTCTTTTTGGTGGTGAGTCCCAATTGCTCGAAACCTTCCAGAGTGCACCCTGCCTGGATCGTGGGCGATATATCCAGCTATACATCCTCTCATCCACTTCTCATCAAAATGACGAGGAGGAGGAAAACTCACAGAGGAAAAACCCAGAGACTGCACCCTCTCCCTCAGAACTATTAGGTATGGACATAAACAGTATGTCAGAAGGGGAATTCAGGCTGACAATTATCCAGGCAATGGCTAGGATTGAGAAAAACATTAATGACAACATAGAATCTCTAAGGGCAGAAATGAGAACCAGTATAGCTGATGGAAGAAATGCTATCAGTGAGATCCAATCCAATCTAAATAGTCTAACAGCTAGAGTTATGAAGACAGAGGATAGAATGAGTGATCTAGAGGATAAAATGGTTGAGAAGAAAGGTCAGTAGGAGAGCTGGAGCAAACTGCTCAGGAATCATGAGAAGAGACTTAGGGAAATAAATGATGCCATGAAACATTCCAACGTCAGAGTTATTGGAATCCCAGAGGCGGTAGAGAAAGACAGAAGACTAAAAGATATAGCTGACCAAATTCTGAATGAAAATTTCCCCAATCTGAGGAATGGAACAAGTGCTCATGTCCTAGGGACAGAAAGGACACCCGCCAAGATCAATGAGTCTAGAAAATCAGCGAGACACATCACTGTGAAATTTGCAAATTATAATTTTAGACAGGAGGTCCTGAGGGCAGCTAAGGGGAAGAGATTCCTTAGATATGATGGAAGACCCATTAGAATAACATCAGACCTGTCCACAGAAACTTGGCAAGCCAGAAAGGGCTGGCATGACATATTCAGGGCACTAAATGAAAAGAACATGCAGCCAAGAATACTTTATCCAGCAAGGCTGACATTTAAAATGGATGGAGAAATAAAGAGCTTCCAAGACCAGCAAGGATTAAAAGAGTATGTGATCACCAAGCCGGCACTCCAGGGAATATTAAAGGGGGTTTTATAAAAGTAAAAGAACTCATGAGTGACTTAGAACAGAAATTTACAAATTTACAATCTATAGAAACAAGGACTACACAGGCAACATGATGTCAATAAACACTTCTCTTTCAATAATCACTCTCAGCGTGAATGGCCTAACAGCTCCCATAAAACAGCACAGGGTTGCAGAATGGATAAAGCAACAGGACCCAACCATATGCTGTCTACAAGAAACACATTTGGAGCGAAAAGGTACATCCAAACTGAAAGTGAAAGGATGGAGAACCATCTTTCATGCCAATGGTCCTCAAAAGAAAGCTAGGTTGTGATTCTAATATCACAGAAACAAACAGTCAACAAAACAAACAGGCAACCCACAGAATGGGAGAAGATATTCACAAATGACACTACAGACAAATGTCTGATATCTAGATCTATAAGGAGCTCCTCGAACTCAACACTCACAAAACAAATAACACATCAAAAAATGGGCAGAAAACATGAAAAGACACTTCTCCACAGAAGACATACAAATGGCTAACAGACACATGAAAAATGTTCATCATCTATAGCCATCAGGGAGATTCAAATCAAAACCACACTGAGATACCACCTTACACAAGTTAGAATGGCCAAAATCAACAAGACAGTAAACATCAAATGTTGGAGAGGGTGTGGAGAAAGGGGAACCCTCTTACACTGTTGGTGGGATTGCAAACCGGTGCAGCCACTTTGGAAAACAGTGTGGAAACTTGGTCTTTAATTTCCTCAAGAAATTAAAAATAGAGCTACCCTATGACCCTGCAATTGCACTACTGGGTATTTACCCCAAAGAAGCAGATGGAGTACAAAGAAAGGCCACATGTACCCCAATGTCTGTAGCAGCAATGGCACAATCACCAAACTGTGGAAAGAACCAAAATGCCCTTCAACAGATGAATGGATAAAGAAGATATGGTATATATATACAATGGAATATTATGCCTCCATCAGAAAGGATGAATACCCAACTTTTCTGTCAACATGGAAGAAATTATGCTGAGTGAGATAAGTCAAGCGGAGAGGGTCAATTATCTTACAGTCTCACTTATGTGTGGAGCATAAGGAAAAACATGAGGGCATTGTGAGAAGGAAAGGAAAGGTAAATGGGGGGAAACCAGAGGGGGCGATGAACCATGAGAAACTGTGGACTCTGAGCAACAACCTGAGGGTTTTGGAGGGGAGGGGGTGGGGGGTTGAGTGAGCCTGGTAGTGGGTATTGAGGAGGGCACATATTGCATGGAGCACTGGGTGTGGTGCATGAACAATTAATCTTGCAACACTGAAAAAATAAAATAAACATATTTGGGGAAAAAAAAGAAAAATTAACTCAAAATGGATCAAAGACTTGGAAGTAAAAGCTAAAATAATAAAACTCTCTGAAGAAAAATATATGTAAATATTTGTTACCTTAGATTAAGCAATAAGTTCTTAGATATGGCACCTAAAGCAACCAAAGAAAAAATAAATAAATTGGACTTCATCAAAATTAACCACTTCTGTGCTTCAAAGAACATTATTAAGAAAGTGAAATGTAACCCACAGAACAGGAGAAGATAGTTGTAAATCATATATATTATAGGGCTTAATATCTAGAATATGTATAAAGACTATGGACTCTGAGCAACAAACTGAGGATTTTGGAGGGGAAGGGGTGGGGGGTTGGGCCAGCCTGGTGGTACGTATTGAGGAAGGCACATATTGCATGGAGCACTGGGTGTGGTGCATGAACAATTAATCTTGTAACACTGAAAAAATAAAATAAATATATTTAGAAAAAAAAAAACTATTACATCTCAACAACTAAAAGAAAAGGAGCCCAATTTAAAAATGGACAAAAAATTTGAATATTTCTCCAAAGAACATAAACAAATGGCCTGTAAGCACATGAAAAGTTGCTCAATATGACACTTATTATGGAAATTAAATTCAAAACCACAATGAGATGCTACTTTCCATCTAGCAGAATGGCTATAATAATAAAAGACAATGATAAACATTGGTGAGGATGTGATGTAATCAGAATGCTTACACATTACTGTTGAGACTGTGCAATTGTGCAGCGGCTTTGGAAAAAATATACTTTTTTATTTTTAATTTTTTCCCCAAATATGTTTATTTTTTCAGTGTTACAAGATTAATTGTTCATGCACCACACCCAGTGCTCCATGCAATACGTGCCCTCCTCAATACCCACCACATACTTTTAAACAAAAAGGTTTACACAGAAGTTCACAGCAGTATTATTCATAAGAGTCCAAAAGTGATAGCCCAAATGACTATCAACTACTTAAGAGATAAACAAAATGCTGTATACTAATGCAATGGAATATCATTGAGCCATAAAGAAGAGTGAATTGAAGTACTGATAATACATGCGAAAGCATGAAATTAAAAATATTATGCTAAGTGAAAGAAGCCAGTCACAAAGACCATATATTATATAATTACATTCATATAAAATATCCAGAAAAGGCAAATCTATAAAAACAGAGAATAGATTAGGATTACTTAGGGTTTGGGAGGAGAGTATTGGGTATGCTAATTTTATTTTTGGCATCATAAAATGTCCTATAATTAGATTAAGGTAATGACCACACAATTCTGTACATATACTATCATCATTTAATTATATATTTAAAATAGTGAGCTTTATGATATGTAAATTATATCTCAAAAAAGCTGCAAAACTGTGGTTCCTTGAATTGGGACAAGTCACTAACATCAGATTTTCTTTAAAAATCAAGTTTTTCTTGGTGGAGTCTTATGGGTTTTCTATATAGAGTATTATGACATCTGCAAATAGTGAAAGTTTTATTCCTTCCTTACTGATTTGGATATCTTTATTTTCTTTTTGTTGTCTGATTACTATAGCTAGGACGTCCAGTACTATGTTAAATAACAGTAGTGAGAGTGGATATCTCTGTCTCATTCCTGACCATAGAGGATAATCTCTCAGTCTTTCCCCATTGAGGATGATATTAGCTGTGGGTTTTTCATACATGGCCTTTATTATGTTGAGGTATATTCCCTCTAACCTCACTTTGTTGAGGATTTTTATCATGAATGAATGCTGTACATTGTCAAATGCTTTTTCTGCATCTGTTGACAGGATTATATGTTTATTATCTTTTCTTTTATTAATATGGTGTACCACATTGATTTGTGAATATTGAACTATGCTTGCAACTACAAAATAAATCTCACTTGATGCTGATGAATGATTCTTTTAAAGTACTGTTGGATCTTTGCTAGTATTTGGTTGAGAATTTTTGTGTCCATATTCAACAGGGATAGTGGCCTATAGTTCTCTTTTTTTAGTGACATCTTTATCTGTCTTTGGTATCAGGGTAATGCTGGCCTCATAGAATGAATTTAGAAGTTTCCTTCCAATCATTACCTTAATCTAATTATAGAACATTTTATGATGCCAAAAATAAAATTAGCATACCCAACACTCTCCTCCCAAACCCTAGGTAATCCCAATCTATTCTCTATCTTTATAGATTTGCCTTTTCTGGATATTTTATATGAATGTAATTATATAATATATTGTCTTTGTGATTGGATTCTTTCACCTTTCCTATTTTTTGTAATAGTTTGAAAATAGCTCTTAACTCAAAAACTCTACCAAAATATTGCTAGAACTAATAAATTCAGTAAGGTTGCAGGATACAAACTCAATGTACAGAAATCTGTTGCCTTTCTATGCACAAATAATGAAGCAGCAGAAAGAGGAAAGAATCAGTCCCATTTACCATTGCACCAAAAACAATAAGATACCTAGGAATAAACCTAATCAGAGAGGTGAAAGACCTGTACTCTGAAAACTATAAAACACTGATGAAAGAAATTGAGGACACATAGAAATGGAAAGACACTCCATGTGCATGGGTGAGAAGAACAAATATTGTTAAAATGTCTATACTATCCAAAGCAATCTACATATTTAGTGCATCCCTATAAAAATACCAATTGCCTTTTCCACAAAGCTAGAATGAAAATCCTAAAATTTGTATGGAACCAAAAAGACCCTGAACAGTGAACACAATCTCAAAAAAGAAAAGCAAAACTGGAAGCATCACAGTTCTGGCCTTGAAGCTATATTACAAAGCTGTAGTCATCAAGAAAATATGGTTGCACAAAAATAGACACACAGATATATGTAACAGAATAGATAATCCAGAAATGAATCCACAGATGTATGGTAAATTAATCTTTGACAAAACAAGGAAGAATATCCAATGAAAAAAAGTCTCTTCAACAAATGGTGTTTGGGAAAACTGGACAAAACATGCCAAAGAATGAAACTGAGCAACTGTCTTACACCAAAAGAAAAAGAATAAATACAAAATATATTAAAGACCTAAATGCAGGACATGAAACCATAAAAATCCTAGAGTATTACACAGGCATTAACTCATTTGACATTGGTTGTAGCAACTTCTTATTAGGTATGTCTCCTGAGGCAAATGAATCTAGAATGAAACTGGATCACTTTCTTTCATCATAGAAAAAAATAATTAAAATGGATGAAAGACCTAGATGAGAGACAGGAAACCATTACCATCCTAGAGGAGAACACAGGCAGTAGCTTCTTTAACATCAGCCATAGCAACTTCTTTCTAGATATTATCTCCTGAGGGAAGGGAATCAAAAGCAAAAATAAACTATTGGAACTTCATCAAAATAAAAAGCTTCTGCACAGTGAAGGAAACAATCAAAAAAACCGAAAGGCAGCCTATGTAATGGAAGAAGATATTTGCAAATGACATATCTGACAAATGGTTAGTGTCTGAAATACATAAAGAACTTATAAAACTCAACACCCAGGTGCACCTGGGTAGCTCAGTTAGTTGGGCATCTGTCTTTGGTTCAGGTCATGATCCTGGGTCCTGGGATCAAGACCTACCTCAGGCTGCCTGCTCAGCTGGAAGCCTGCTTCTCCCTCTGCTCCTCCCCCCACTTGTGGGATCTTTCTTTCATAAATAAGTAAGTAAAATCTTAAAAAAAACCTCAACGCCCAAAAAATGAATAATCCAATTTAAAAATGGACAGAAGACATGAATAAACATTTTTCTAAAGAAGACATACAGATGGCCAACAGACACATAAAAAGATGCTCATCATCACTCATCATCAGGCAAACACAAATAAAAACTAAAATGAGATACCACTTCACACTTGTCAGAATGGCTAAAATCAATAGGTGTCAAGTGAAACTCTTTAGAAAGTGTAGGAATCCTTTTACACTGTTGGTGGGTATTCAAACTGTGCAGCTACTGTGGAAAACAGTATGGAAGTTCCTCAAAAAGTTAAAAATAGAATTACCCTATGATCCAGCAATTGCGCTGCTAGGTGTTTACCTAAAGAATATAAAATTACTAATATGAAGGGACATATGCATACCAATATTTATAGCAGCATTATCTACAATAACCAAATTATGGAAACAGCCCAAATGTCCATTGACTGAGGAATGGATATAGAAGATGTGATATATATATATATATATATATCATATATATGTGATATATATTATATCCATTATATATATATATATATATATATATAATGGAATATTACTCAGCCATAAAAAGAATGAAATATTGCCATTTGCAACAATGTGGATGAGCTAAAGAGTATTATGATAAGCAAAATAAGTCAGTCAGAGTCAGACAAATATCTAGTGATTTCACTCATATGTGAAATTTAACAAACGAAACAAATGACCATAGGAGGAAAAAAGAGAAAGGCATACCAAGAAACGGATATCCAATTATAGAGAACAAAGTAATAGTTACCAAAGGTGAGGCCAGTGGGGGGATGGGTTAAATAGGTGATGGGGATTAAGGAGTGCGCTTGTTGTGATGAGCACTATGTGTTGTATGTTAAGAGTTGAGTCACTAAATTGTACACCTGAAACTAATAGAGAGAAACTTTTCTGAAACTAATTGACAGAGAGAGCAACAAAGATAGCAACAGAAATAGCGAGAGAGAGACAGCACGAGCTGGGAGGAAAGGGAGAAGTAGGCTCCCACTGAGCAGAGAGCCTGATGTGGGACTTGATTCCAAGTCCCATGGTGGGCACATCCCCTCAGAGCTGTCCTGACTGGATCCCATTAACACCACAGAGAGCAAGCACAGCCCACAACAGGCAGACAATGTGTGTGACTACACTGAAAGGAAAAGCGACTCAGACACAACAGCAGGGTGTAAACAACACACTAAGAATACTCTCATGAAGTGTCAGGTTCTGGTAAACAGGGGACACTGCACTCCAGGGTCCTCCAGGATTTCTCTTAAAGGCCTTTACCTTCAAGACCAGGAGATGTAGCTCACAATTCTAACACAGAGAAGCAGGAACAGAAATGTAGACAAAGTGAGAAGGTAGAGGAATTTATCCCAAATGAAAGAATAGGGGGTACCTGGGTGGCTCAGTGGGTTAAAGCCTCTGCCTTCAGCTCAGGTCATGATCTCAGGGTCCTGAGATCGAGCCCTGCATCGGGCTCTCTGCTCAGCAGGGAGCCTGCTTCCCCCTCTCTCTCTGCCTGCCTCTCTGCCTACTTGTGATCTCTCTCTGTCAAATAAATAAATAAAATCTTTAAAAAAAAAAAAAGAAAGAATAGGACAAGGCCACAGCTAGAAACCTAAGCCAAACAGATATAAATAATATGCCTGATAGAGAATGTAAAGCAATGATCATAAGGATACTCATTGGACTTGAGAAAAAAGTGAAAGACATGAATGAGAACCTTAACACAGAGATAAGGAAGAACATAGTAGAGAGAAAGGACACAATAAATGAAATGAGAAACATTCCTGAGGGAATGAAGAGAATAATGGAAGAAGAAGAGGAACAAATTAGTAACCTAGAAGATAGAGAATTGTAAAGTATTAAAACAGAAACAAAGGTAGAAAAAATAATTATGTGAAATGAGAATAGACTTAAGGAACTCACTGACTCCATCAAATGTATTAGTATTTTAAATTATATAATATTTATTTATATTTATGTAATTTATATATTTATATATATTTTATATAATATTTATATAACATATAAATTAGTATTATAAACATCTCAGAAGAAGAAAGAAAAGGGAGTAGAAAATGTATTTGAAGAAATAATAGGAGAAAACTTCTCTAATCTAGAAACAGATATCCAGATATCTAGATTCAAGAGGCACCAAGAACCCCCAACAAAATCAACAAAAGCAGATCCACACCATGATATTGTAATTAAATTTGTAAAATAAATGATAAAGATAAAATTTTAAAAGCATCAAGACAAAAGAAGTCATTAAATTATAAGTGAAAACACATAAGGCTAGCAGGAGATTCTCAACGGAAACTACAAGCCAGAGTTGTTTGCATGGCTCAGTCTGTTAAGCATCTGCCTTTGGCCCCAGTCATGATCCCAGAGTCCTGGAATCAAGGCCCACATCAGTCTCCTTGCTCAGTGGGGAGCCTGCTTCTTCCTCTACCTACCAGTCCCCCTGCTTGTGCTCTCTTTCTGACAAACAAATAAATAAAATCTTTAAAAAAAAGAAAGAAAGAAAGAAACTGCAAGCCAGAAGGAAGTGGCATGATATATTCAAAATACTAAATATCAAAAATCTGCAGCCAAGAATCCTCTATTCAGCAAGGCTATCATTCAGAATAGAAGGATAGATTAAGGGGGACTCTCTGAGTGGATAGGACAGAAGAGTGACAGAAGATATAGGTAACAAAAAAGCAGTAAAAATTAATATTTCTGTAAAAATTCAGTTAAGAGGGGCGCCCGGGTGGCTCAGTGGGTTAAAGCCTCTGCCTTCTGCTCAGGTCATGATCTCAGAGTCCTTAGATCGAGCTCCGCATCAGGCTGTCTGCTTAGCAGGGAACCTGCTTCCCCTTCTCTCTCTGCCTGCCTCTCTGCCTACTTGTGGTCTCTTGCTCTCTTTGTCAAATAAATAAATAAAATCTTTAAAAATTCAGTCAAGGAACTCGCCAAAATGACATAAAATATAATATATACCTAAAACATGGGAAGAAAATATAAAAAATATAAAAGAATAGGTGCTAACATAAGGAACATCAACTTAATATAGACTGCTATATGTAGAAGTTGTTATAATCAAACCTAGTGGTAACCATATATCAAAAACCGATAATAAATATGAAAAGAATATAGAGAAAGAAATCCAAGTATATCCCTAAAGAAAATAGCCAAAATATGAAAGAGAGAAATATGAGAAAAGATCAGAGAAGGGCATCTGGGTGGCTCAGTCAATTAAGCTTCCCACTCCTGGTTTTAGCTTAGGTCATGATCTTGGGATTGTGGAATTGAGCCCCATGTTGGGCTCTGAGCTCAGTGTAGATTCTCTCCCTCTCCCTTCGCCCCTCCTGCTCATGCTCTCTCTCTTTCTCTCTAAAGTAAGTAAATCTTGAAAATAATCAGAGAAAATCTTCAGAAACAACCACAAAACAAGTAATAAAATGACAATAAATGCATATATAGAGAAAATTAGTTAATGCATATATATAGATAATTAGTTAGAAAGTAAATGAAAGTAAACACTTCAATCAAAGGACATAGGGTGACAGAATGGATTTAAAAACAAAAGTACCAGGGCGCCTGGGTGGCTCAGTGGGTTAGGGCCTCTGCCTTCGGCTCAGGTCATGATCTCAGAGTCCAGGGATTGAGCCCCGCATTGGGCTCTCTGCTCAGCAGGGAGCCTGCTTCCCCCCTCTCTCTGCCTACCTCTCATGCCTGCTTGTGATCTCTCTCTATCTGTTAAATAAATAAATAAAATCTTAAAAAAATAAAAATAAAAACAAAAGTACCAAATACATGCTGCCTACAAGAGACCCATTTTGGGCCTAAATACACCTGTAGATGGACAGAGGACAGAGGCTTGCCAGTCATCTATCATGCAAATGGATGTCAATTTGGAGGATGTCAATAGAGACTAGAAATTTTTAAATCAGACAAAATAGACTTTAAAACAAAGACTATAACAAGACTTAAAGAAGGGTGCTATAATCATAAAAGGGACTATCCAACAAGATACACCAATTGTAAATATTTATGCATTCAACATAGCAGCACCCAAATACACAAAACTATTAATAGCAAACATAAAGGAACTAATCAATAACAATACAACAACAATTAGGGAATTTAACACCCCACTTACATCAATGGACAGATCATCTAAGCAGAAAATCAATAAGGAAACAATGGCTTTCAATGACACACTAGACCAGATGGACTTCATGGATATATTTGGAACATTTCATCCTAAAGTAGCAGAATACACATTGTTTTCAAGTGAACATGGGACATTCTTCAGAAGAGATCACATACTGTGTCACAAATCAGCCCTCAACAAGTACAAAAAGATTGAAATCATACCAAATATCTTTTCCAACCACAGCACTGAGACATGAAGTCAACCACAAGAAATAAATTGGAAAGACCACTGATACATGGAGGTTAAACAGTATGCTATTTAACAATGAATGGGTCAACCAGAAAATCAAATAAATTAAAACATACATGGACACAAATGAAAATGAACATGTAATGACTCAAAACCTTTGGGATGCAGCAAATGTGGTCATAAGAGGCAGGTATACAGCACTATAGGCCTACTTCAAGAAACAAGAAAAATCTCAAATAACCTAGCCTTAAACCTAAAGGAGTGAGACAAAGAACAACAAACAAAACATACAGCCAGCAGAAGTATGGAAATAATAAAGATTAGATAAAAAGTAAATGATATAGAAGCAAACAAACAAAAGAATACTGTTTTACTGAAACAGATCAATGAAGCCAAGAGTTGGTTCTTTGAAAAATTAATAAAGTTGATAAAACCCCTAGACCTATCAAAACCCCCCAGACCTATCAAAAAGAAAAGAGAAAGGACCCAAATAAATAAAATCACAAATGAGAGAGGAGAAATAACAATCAACACCACAGAAACACAATTATAAGAGAATACTATGAAAAAGTATATGCCAACAAATTGGACAACCTGGAAGAAAATGGATACATTACTAGAAACATATAAACTACCAAAACTGAAACAGTAAAAAATACAAAACTTGAACAGACCAAAAAGCAGGAAAAAACAAAAACAAACAAAAAAACCTGAGTCAGTAATCAAAAATCTCCCAACAAATAAATCTCCAAGGCCAGGTGGTTTCACAGATGAATTCTACCAAAAATTTGAAGAAGAGTTAATACCTATTCATCTCAAACTATTCCATGCAAATGTAAGGAAAAATTCCAAATTTATTCCATGAGTCCAGAAATACTCTGATTCCAAAGACCTCAGTAAAAAAGAGAATTATAAGCCAATATTCCTGATGAACATGGATGTGAAAAGTCTCAATAAAATACTAGCAAATCAAATCTAATTGTACATTAAAAGAATTGTTCAATATTATCAAGTGAGATTCATTCCTTGGCTGCAAGGGTGGTACAATATTCACAGATCAATCACAGTGATAACACCACATTAGTAAAAGAAAGGATAAGAATCATATGATCCTTATCTTATGATCCTTTCAATAGATGTAGAAGATGCATTTGACCAAGTACACCATCCATTCATGATAAAAACACTCAACAAAGTAGGGTTAGAAGGAACATACCTCGGGGCACCTGGGTGGCTCAGTTGGTTAAGGCAGCTGCCTTCAGCTCATGTCATGACTCCAGGGTCCTGGGATAGAGCCTTGCATTGGGCTCCCTGCTTGGCGGAGAGCCTGCTTCTCCCTCTCCCTCCACCTGCCACTCTGCCTACTTGTTCTCTCTCTCTCTGTCAAGCAATTAAATAAAATCTTAAAAAAAAAATAAAGGAAGGAACATAACCCATCATCATAAAGGTCATATACAATAAAACCTACAGCTAACATCATCCTCAATGGGGAAAAACAGAGCTTTTCCTCTATGGTCAGGAACAAGAGAGATGTCCACTCTCACTACTGTTATTTAACATAGTACTGGAAGTCCTAGCCATAGCAAACAAAATAAAAAGAAATAAAAGGCATCCAAATCAGCAAGGAAGAAGTGAAATTTTCATTATATGCAGATGACATGATACTCTATATAAAAAAACCCAAAAGGCACTACCAAAAATTTGCTAGAAATGGTGCACGAATTCAGTTAAGTCACAGGATACAAAATCAATGTACAGAAATCTCTTGCATTCCTATGCACAAATAATGAAGCCACGAAATGAGAAATCAAAGGAATCAATCCTATTTACAATTGTACCAAAACTATAAGATACCTAGGAATAAACCTAACCAGAGAGGTGAAAGACCTGTGCTCTGAAAACTATAAAACACTGATGAAAGAAATTGAAGATGACACAAAGAAATGGAAAAACATTCTATTCTCATGCAATGGAAAACAAATTATTGTTAAAATGTCTATATTACCCAAAGTAATCTGCAGACTTAATGAAATCCCTATTAAAATACCAAGATTATTTTTCACAGAACTAGAACAAACAATCTTAAAATTTGTATAGAAGCACAAAAGACCCCGAATAGACAAAGCAATGTTGAAAAAGAAAAGCAAAGTTGGAGACAGCGCAATTCTGGATTTCAAGTTATATTACAAAGCTGTAGTCATCAGGACAAGATGGTACTAGCACAAAAACAGACAGATCAACAGAACACAATACAAAACCCAGAAACGAACCTACAACTATATGATCTATTAACATTTGACAAAGGAGGAAATAATATCCTTTGTACAGAAGACAGTCCGCTGGGAAAACTAGACAACAACATGCAAAAGAAAAACTGGACTACTTTCCTACAGCATGCACAAAAATAAATTAAAAATGTATTAAAGACCTAAGTGTGAGAGATGAAACCATACTAATCCTAGGAGAATATGGCAGTAACGTCTTTGACATTGGCCATAGGAATTTCTTACTATATATGTCTCCAAAGCAAGGGAAACAAAAGCAAAACTATTGGGACTTCATCAGAATAAAAAGCTTTTGGACAGCTAAGGAAACAATCAACAAAACTAAAAGGGAACCTATGGAATGGGAGGAGATATTTGCAAATGACATATCTGATAAAGGGTTAGTATCCAAAATATATAAAGAACTTATATAACTCAACAGCCAAAAAATGAATAATCAAATTAAATAAAGGGTAGAAGACATGAACAGACGTTTCTCAAAAGAAGACACACAGATGGCCAGCAGACACATGAAAAGATGCTCATCTCTTATCATCAGGGGAATATAATTCAAAACTAAAATGAGGTATCATCTCACACCTGTCAGAATGGATAAAATCAACAGCACAAGTAACAACGTGTGTTGATGAGTATGTGTAGAAAAAGGAACACTTGTGCACCATTGGTTGGAATGGGAACTGGTGCAGCCACTGTTGAAAACATCATTGAGATTCCTCAAACCATTAAGGATAGAACTACTCTGTGATACAGGATTTCACTATAGGGTATTTACTGGAAGAATATAAGGACAATAATTCAAAGGAATACATACACCCCTATCTTTATAGCAGCATTATCTACAGTAGCCAAATTACTGAAACAACCCAAATATTGATCAACTGATGAATGAATAAAGAAGTGGTAATATTCCACACAATGGAATATTACTAAAAAAATGAAATATGGCTATATAATGAATACTTTCTGGAAATAGTGGTGGATACAATGTGGATACATTTTGCAACTGCACTTAATGACAATAAATTTTTCACTTAACATGGCAAATTTTATGTTGTTTATGTTTTACCACAAAGGTTTAAAAGCCCTCTGATATCTTGCCTGACAATTTATTTGTTTTAAGTATTTGGATTTAACTTTTTTCATTATAAGCAACTCCATAGCCTGAGAATCCATTTTGGGCCTTGGAATCAGGAAGACTTTGCTCTGCTACTTACTAGATATGTGATCCTTGGCTCATGACTGAACCTCTCCGAGCTTCAGTATTCTCATCTGTAAAGTGGATATTCAACTCTTACTTTTAAGGAGTAGAATCTTTGCTATGGACAAAAATCTAACACAGAAAAAATATATTGTATAGAACACAAATAAATAAAACAAATAGAAACAACAAAGCAGTGATTTATATAAAGGAGTTAACTACATTTTGCAGGGGCGGGAGGAGGAAGTTCTATTACCCCCTACCCCATCTCAAAGTCACTTACCTGGAACCCTAAAACAGAATAACATAGTTTGAAAACCACTTGGATAGCTGTGTTGTAATTGCCTTGCCACCTCTGACATTCTATGATTATTTGTCTTAGAGAATTTGTACTCTCTGGATCATTAAAATGCTATTAGGAGCAACCTTGATGACAAGTGTGTGAAACACTTCGTAAATCACAAAGACCATTACAAATGGGAGCTACAGTTTTATGATTATGTCCTACTTGATTCCATATGTAGTGAAATGAAAAAACAACACTGGACAGGGAAGATGGAATATCTAGATCCTTCCTACAGTGGCATTGAGGAATATAAACTATTATCAGTGAATGCTGAAAAGCAAAAATATACAGTACAGATGGAACACTAGATAGCAGCAGTAACAAGATTGAAATGCAAAAAACAGAAGGGTAAATCCCTCTTCTAACACATTCCTTTCCTCATGATATAAATTCTCACCTTGCTTTTGTAATAAAATTCATTATTAGAAGATTTGTTAGCTCAGTTTTTAGATCTAAAAATGTTCACACTCATACATGCATTTAGGTTGGAAGTAGAATTGATAGTTGGCCAGAGGTCTCTGAAATGCTTCCAAATTCCTTTTTCTTCCCCTTTCTCAGTATAATTTGTGATAGTATGTGACAAATAAAGTTAAGTCTGCAGGTTAGCCTTGTTCCGCTTTCTTCCTGCAAACATTTGTTAAATGCCTAGTATGTTTAGGTGCTGTGATAAATAAGACATCCTCAAGGAGCTCACTCTGTGATGAAAAAGACAGAATATGGGGCACCTGACTGGCTCAGTTGGTTAAGTGACTGATTTTGGTTCAGGTTATGATCCTGGAGTCCCAGGATCGAGTCCCACATCGGGCTCCCTGCTCAGGAGGGAGTCTGTTTCTCCCTCTGACCCTCTCCCCTCTTGTCCTCTCTCTCATTCTCTCTCTCTCAAAAAATAAATGAAATCTTTTTTAAAAAGAACGTATATACAGAACAATAGTATATACACTACATAGAGTAAATACAGAATGTTATAGGAGCACCTTACTGAAGCAATGGGAGTCATCAAGTAAAGGAACTATATATGGAGAGGTAGAATGAGGACAAAGACACCTCTGTTAAGAGAGCATGTTTTACAAAATGCAAATAATTCAATATTCCTCAAGAATTGTGGCAGCCAGGGAAAGATAATGTAATGTGACAGAAAGATGAGACTAGACAATAGGCAGAGGCCATACATTGAAGGACTGGGGAAGATTTTAAACTTGATCTAACCAATGGCTAGTCACTGCTTAATCAAAATAATGACATGGTAAGTCTTGATAAAGATTATTCATTACAGTAAGGAAGCAAGGATTCAAGAGGACAAGCAGAGAAATTAGTTAGGAGGTATAATCATATTCCAAGCGAGAGATGAAAGTGACTTGTTTGTATAAAAACAGTGTCATTGAAGCTAGAGAAAAAATAGATTCTGAGATATACGAAGAGTCAAACCTCATGACTTATGGAATGTGGAAACTTTGAGAGAGACAGGCATTGTGAATGATGGCCTCGTTTTTGACTTGTGAAGCTTGGATAGAGAATACAAGAGAAAAAAAGTATCTGGGAACATAAAAGCAGGATAATAAGTTCAGTTTTTAATGTTAAATATAAGGTAACTACACAATTGAGAGATACACAAAAGTAGAGCAGGTAGTTGACTAAATAGGTTTTGTCTGTGATGGAGATGCAGTGTTGGGGGTCATCAATATATAGGTGATAGCTGAAATAACAAGAATGGATTAGAATTGATCATAGAAAACTGTGTGGGTTTAAAAAGGAAAAGATTAAGGTTAAACCCCCAAGGAACATCAACAGTTAAGGAATGGTGATATAAAAACTTAAAAGGAAACTGAGATCTTGTAACAAAGAAAAAATAAAATAAACGTATTTGGAGGAAAAAAGGAAACAGAAAAGCAAGGGTGGGTAGAAGGTAAAGTGCTGACATGGACAGAAACATGTTAGATTTGTCTCTATGAAGCTTTTAAATAATGTTGGTGGTGGCAATTTCAGATAAAAGGTAAATGTCAAGAGCCAGATTCCAGTGAGTTAAAGAAAGAATGGAAAGAGAATTTCCAGTAGTATAGTGGACTATATGGTGGACTGTATAGTGGACTGTATGCAGTCCACTACATACATTGAGAGGATTTCTCACAATGCATCCACTAGATCCTGATAGAGCAACTATTTAATGTACTCCAGGACTTAGAGAATAAGAGATAAATTTGAGGCACACTCCCTGCTAGCTAGAATGAAGTTAACCTGAAACTGAGCAGATAGCAATAGGCAAGCAGGAAAATGGCTTAGATATGAGGGCAGATGTCATTAATCATCATTAAAATGGATCAGAAGACTCACTTTGGGCCAGCATCAAGCAGGGGAGCTGGATTTGAGGCTGTGGGCATTAAGCCAAAACGCCTACCCAAAAAGGAGCTAAAGTTGTTCCAGGTAAGTAGTATATCCTGGCACACACAAAGACAAAAGCAAATATTCTGAGGGAAAGTACCTTTAATTTAAACTCCTTGGAGATCCACAGATGAAGACCAGTAAAATATGAGCATACAACAGAAGGTCACAAACATACAAGAATAAAACCATTATGAGTGAGTATCAACAGAAAAAAAACTAAACAGCAGATTCAAACTTCCAAAGCCTTCCTTCAGTTACTAGAATAGTCAGATATAGATTATAAAATGCCTATATATGAACTGTTTGATGAAAAGCAGGACAAAATCCAAAATGAGTAAGCAACAAAATTATATACATTTTTAAATTATAGAAATATATTTATATATCTCTATATTTATATATTATAATATATATTATATAATATATATGTCTAATATAAATATATGTTATATTTGCATATATATATAAGCTGATAACAAATGTTGAGATAGATACATACGTACATATATACATAAATTCTTATACATACATACATAATACATAGATACTTTGAAAAACAAATGTAACTTATAACATTGAAAAAATAATTGTTAAAGAAAACAATGTATGTGCTGAACAAGAGATAATATTGAGTTAAAATATTAGCAAACTAGAAGATCAATCTAACGAAATTATACATAATGCAACAAAGAAAGAAAAGTAAAAATGTGAAGGGGGAGTTTATAGTTATTATGAATTAGAGGCTTTAGTATATATCTCAGAAGAGAAAGAAAATAGAAGGTAAGACTTGAAAAGATAATGAATAAGAATTTTCCAAACCTCATGAGAGAAATGTATCTACAGATATTAGAAGGAAAAAATACACAAAGCAAGATAAATAAAAAGAAATGCTCTTCCAGTTCGATATGATGAGGGGATTCCGAACTCACCTCCTCCCATGAACACACCAAATCTACAGATAGAATGAGGCCTCCTCTGAAAAACACCTTAAAAAGTGGCTGAGTGATCCCCACATATTGGGCAAATGAGCAAAGACCCACAATAAAGCACTTAGGAGACACTGGGACACAATTTTGTCATAAACCATCACCCCAGCATGGTGATCCACAATCAGAACAAACTCAAAAACCTAGAGTTTCTCTCCAAGGAGTAAAGAGTTTGAATCATACATTGGACACCCACAGCTTTAAGACCTGCACCTGAGAGATTAGTACCCAAAACACCTAGCTTTAAAAACAAGTGGGGCTCGGATGCCTGAGTGGCTCAGTTGGTTGGGCCACTGTCTTCAGCTCAGGTCATGATCCCAGGGTCCGGTGTTGGGCTCCCAGCTCCACGGGGAGTCTGCTTCTCCCTCTGACCTTCTTCCCTCTCATGCTCTCTCTCATTCTCTCTCTCTCTCAAATAAATAAATAAAAATCTTGAAACAAAACAAGTGGGGCTCATATGTATGATATCCGCAAGACTATAGTAATCTGAAAAATGGCTATTAAAAGGCTTGCACTCTCATACTCACCCATCCCAGGACCCGGTTAGCAGTAGCTGATCAAGGGACTCCCAGACTTTTTGTGGGAGAGTCTCATTTGTTTACTTTTGAGCATGACTCTAAAGGGTATGCATTTGACACCACTTTAAGGACCTGCCAGTATTCTCTCTAGGACGATGACTGCTGGGTGGTATATTTGCACTCTCCCTTTTCTTCCTCTAGCTGGAAAGCATCATCTGTCTTTAAAAAAAAAATCGATTCTTTTATTTCTTTATTTCTTCCCTAGTGGACACCATCTCTATACTCTTCCCCCTCCTTGCTCCAGCCAGTGGAAGCCATCTTTGTGCTCCCTCTCTGTCATGCTCCCAAGATCCAGTAACTCCAAGAGAGGAGGGGTTTTTTTTTAAATAATTGAAGTGTATACATTGTTATAATTGTCTCAAGTGTACAATATAATGATTCAATAATTCTACACATTACACAGTGCTTATCCCAAGTGAAATCTTAATCCCTTTATTAATTTCACCCATCCTCCCACCCATCTTCCCTATGGAAACCATCAGTTTGTTCTCTATATGTAAGAGTCTGGTTTTGTTAGTTTGTCCCTTCTTCCCTTATTTATTTGTTTGTTTGGTTCTTAAGTTCCACATAGAAGTAAAATAATATAATATTTGTCTTTCTCAATCTCACTTAATTCATTTACATACAATCTATGTCCATCCATGTATTGGTAAATGGCAAGATCTCATTCTTTTTTATGGCTGGGTAATATTCCACTGTGTGTGTGTGTATGTGTGTGTGTGTATACCATTTTTATCTATACATGGATACCTGAGTTTCTTTCATATCTTGGCTATTATAAATAATGATGCAGTAAACATAGGGGTACATATATCTTTTCATTTTTTTAAAATTTAGATTTATTTAGCCAACATATAGTACATTATTAATTTAAGATGTAGTGTTCGGTAATTCATCAGTTGCATATAAGACCCAGTGCTCATCGCATCGCTTATCCTTCTTCTTTTTTTTTTTTTAATTTTATTTATTTATTTTTTTCAGTGTTACAAGATTCATTGTTTTGCACTACACCCAGTGCTCCATGCAGTACGTGCCCTCCTCAATACCCACCACCAGGCTCGCCCAACCCCCACCCCCCCCTCCAAAACCCTCAGTTTGTTGCTCATAGTCCACAGTCTCTCATGGTTCATCTCCCCCTCTGGTTTCCCCCCGTTCACCCTTCCCTTCCTTCTTAATGCCCATCACCCAGTTACCCCATACTTCATCCACCTCCCCTCTGGAAACCCTCTGTTTCCTACATATATCTTTTCAAAAATTTTTAAATACCCAGTAGTGGAATTACTGGATCATATGATAGTTATATTTTTTTAAAAGATTTTGTTTATTTATTTGACAGAGAGAGAGAGAGAGAGATCACACACAAGTAGGCAGAGAGGCAGGCGGGGGGTGAGGGGGAAGCAGGCTCCCTGCTGAGCAGAGAGCCCGATGTGGGGCTCGATCCCAGGACCCTGAGATCATAACCTGAGCTGAAGGCAGAGGCTTTAACCCCCTGAATCACCCAGGCGCCCCAATAGTTATATTTTTAATATTTTGCTGAAACTCTATGCTCTTATCCTCAGTGGCTCCATCAGTTTGCATTCCCACCAACAGTGTGCCAGGGTTCCTGTTTCTCCACATACTTGCTAACACTTATTATTGCTTGTCTTTCTGATCCTAAACATTCTGAAAGGTATGAGGTGATATATCATTGTGGTTTTGATTTATATTTCCCTGATGATTAGTGATGTTGAGCATCTTCATATGTCTGTTGACCATTTGCATGTCTTTTTTGAAAAAATATCTATTTAGGTTTTTGGCCCATTTTTTTAAATCAGATGATTTACTTTTTGCTGTTAAGTTGTATACATTCTATATACCTTTTTTATATTAACTCCTTGTTGGATATATCATTTTGCAAATATCTTCTCTTATTTACTAGGTTGCCATTCCATTTTGTTGCTTGTTTCCTTCACTATGCAAAAGAATTTTATAGTCTTTGTTCTGCTTTCCCTTGACCAAGGAAATATATCTAGAAAAATATTTCTATGGGGTGCCTGGGTGGCTCAGCGGGTTAAAGCCTCTGCCTTCAGCTCAGGGAGCCTGCTTCCCCCCCTCTCTCTGCTTGCTTTTCTGACTACTTGTGATCTCTCTCTCTGTGTCAAATAAATAAAAATCATGAAAAAATATTTCTAAGGTTTATGTCAAATAGATTACTGCTGCATTTAGGTCTTTAATCCATTTTGAGGTTTTGTGTATAGTATAAGAAAGTGGTCTGGTTTCATTCATTTGCATATATCTGTCCAGTTTTCCCAGCTCCATTCGTTGAAGAGACTTTTTTCCACTGTATATTCTTGCCTCCTTTGTCATAGATTGATTGACCATAGAAGTGTGAGTTTATTTCTGGGCCCCCTATGTTGTTCTATTCATCTATGTATTACTTTTGTTCCAGTACCATACTATTTTGATGACTACCGCTTTGTAGTATATCTTGAAATCTGGGATTGTGATACCTACAGATTTGTTCTTCTTTCTTAGGATTGCTTTGGCTATTTGGGATCTTTTGTGGTTCCATACAAATTTTACCATTATTTGTTCTAATTTAGGAAAAATGCAGTTGCTATTTTCTTAAGGATTGCATTAAATGTGCACATTGCTTTAAGTAGTATGGACATTTTACCACTATTGGTTCTCTCAATTCATGAGCATGGGATATCTTTCTATTTATTTGTGTCATCTCCAATTTCTTTTATCAGTGTTTTATAGTTTTCAGAGTACAGATTTTTCACCACCTTTGTTAAATTTATTCCTAGGTATTTTATTAGTTTTGGTGCAACTTTAACTGAGGTTGCTTTCTTAATTTTCTTTTTGCTACTTCTTTTTAAGTGTATAGAAATGCAACCAATTTCTGCATATTAATTTTATATCCTATGACTTTACTGAATTCATTTATGAGTTCTAGTAGTTTCTCAGTGGAATATTTGGAATTTAAAAAAGATTTTATTTATTTATTTGACAGAAAGAGACAGCAAGAGAGGGCACAGAAGCAGGGGCCTCTCCCTGAGCAGGGAGCTCGAGGGGGCTCAATCCCAGGAGCCTGGGATCATGACCTGAACCAAAGGCAGACACTTAACTACTGAGCCACCCAGGCGCTCCTGGATTTTTTTTTTTTTTAATATCTGTAGTATTATGAAAAAAAAATCTGTAGTATTATGTCTTCTGCTAATAGTGACAGTTTTACTTCTTCCTTATCAACTCAAATGCCTCTTATTTCCTTTTCCTTTCTGATTGTTACAGCTAGGACTTCCAGTACTATGTTGAATAAAAGTGGTGAGAGTGGACATCCTTGTTTTGTTCCTGATTTAGAGAAAAAGCTCTGTCTTTCACTGTTGAGTATGTTAGCTCTGCTTCATTTTCTTTTGTTTTAATATGGCCTTTATTATATTGAGGTATGTTCCCTCTAGCCTAATTTGTTGAGAGATTTTATCATTAATGCTGGTTGTACTTTGTCAAAGATTTTCTGCATTTATTGAGAAAGTCATATTGTTTTTATCCTTTTCCTCATAGATGTGATGTATCATGTTGAATGATTTGTAATTATTGAACTACCCTTGCATTCCTGGAATCAATCCAACTTGAATGTAGTGAATGATTTTTTTTTAATGTCGAATAGTTTTGCTAGTATTTTGTTGAGGATTTTGATCTATGTTCACTAGAAATATTGACTTGTACTTCTCTTTTTTTTTTTTTTTGAAGTGTTTTTGTCTGGTTTTGGTATTAGGGTAATGCTGGCCTCATAGAATGAATTTGAAAGATTTTCTTCCTCTTCTATTTTTTGGAATTATTTGAGGAGGATTTGTATTAACTTTTCTTCAAGTGTTTGTAGAATTCACCTGTGAAGCCATCTAATTTTGAACTGTTGCTTGTTGGGAGTTTTTTGATTGCTGATTCATTTCATTGCGAGTAATTGGTCTATTCAAATTTTCTATTTATTCCTGCTTCAGCTTTAGAAGGTTATGTTTCTAGGGATTTATCCATTTCTTCCAAGTTGTCCAATTTGTTGGCATATACTTTTTCATAATATTCTCTTCTAAGCTTTTGTATTTCTGTGGCATCTGTTTTTATTCTCCTCCTTCACTTCTGATTTTATTTGAGCTTTCTTCCTTCCTTCATCTCTTCCTGCCTTCCTTCCTTCCTTCCTTCCTGGCTAAAGGTTTACCAATTTTGTTAATCTTTTTTTTTTGTTAATCTTTTAAAATAAAACAGCTCCTGATTTTATTCATTTTTGCTCTGATCTTTATTTTTTCCTTCCTTCTGCTGACTTTGGCCTTTGTTCTTCTTTTTCTAGCTCCTTTACATGCAATGTTAGATTGTTTGAGATTTTTCTTGTTTCTTGAGGTAGGACTGTATTGCTATAAACTTTCCTCTTAGAATAGCTTTTGCTGGATTCCAAAGATTTTGGAATATTTTTGCTGTTGTTGTTTTTCATTTTAATTTGTCTACACATATTTTTAAATTTCTTCTTTGATTTCTTGGTTGGCCCATTCATTGTTTAGTAGTAGCATGCTGCTTGACCTCCATGTATTTGTGTTCTTTCTTGATTCTTTTTTCTTGTGATTGACTTCTAGTTTTATACTGTGGTTGGAAAAGAGGCATAATAAGATTGAGCTCCCAATCTAACTGGCTTTCCTTTAATGGGCAGGTCGACTTGAGTTGGCAGATTGTTACATCCAGAGCCCAGTTGTACTGGTATGTTTGCCCAAAGCTCTACTGACCTGGCATTTTGTCTAGAACCTGACTGAGATGGTGGGTTGTTCTGCCTGAAGCCCAATTGAGCTGGCAGAAAGATCTTCTCAGAGCCAAGCCCTTAACCTTTCAGACCACAGTTCTCAGGTAGAAAGTCCCAGTAAGCTTTCACAGCAATTAGTGGTAGGACACACATGGTATGATAGCCAGGATGCAGTACTGCCAATATATTAAGTTAAATGTTTGTCTTTTTTTTTTTTAAAGATTATATTTATTTATTTGACAGAGAGGAGAGAGATCACAAGTAGGAAGAGAGGAAGGCAAAGAGAGAGGAGGAAGCAGGCTCCCCACTGAGCAGAGAGACCGACACAGGGTTCAATCCCAGGACCCTGAGATCATGACCTGAGCTGAAGGCAGAGGCTTTAACCCACTGAGCCACCCAGGCACCCCAAATGTTTGTCTTGTTTTGTTTAAATAAAGGCTATTGGTAGTGGGGATCTCAGATGAGTGTGGGTCAATTATTTAAAGGCTATTAGAGGACTCAACACCTCAAGAAGACTCTGATAATAGGATAAGTTGGTCACAGAACAGATTAAGTTGATACTAGGTCACCCACCAACCTTAAGAAGACTTCTGTGCAATGAGGTACACTGTAAAACATGCACAATTCCCAGCCTTTCCACACATCCCTTTTAGGTATTAGTTTGACTCCCAGAAGCCCAAAGTTGTAACTAATAAAATATTTAAAGTCTCAAGCTGACTACCTTCTGGCACACATGCTTATATTATGTCTAAGAACAATAGTCCTGGGATATCTGGATAATTTTTTTAAGTAACTTAAAATTGCAGTGGTCATTATGAAGAATTCTCCAATTAGACAATATTTTTCTCTTAAGAAATGTACTTGAAAGTAAGAATTCCCAAATTAACTAAACAGAATGGGATGCCTATTTTAATAGGCATGCAGAAGCTTCCAAAAAACTTCAAGTTTCCAAAATATTCTCAGTGAGAGATTTGTTACGAAGCTAATTAAAAATACAAGAGGTGCCTAAGACAGAAGACTGAAAGAGTGATGCAACGTTTACTACTCCCTTTATCTTTCTTTATCTGAGTATTCACAGTATACTGATTTTATGTCTAAATTGCTTTTCCACAGTGAAAAGACAGTTAAATAAAACTGCCTGATGTTACAGATGATCTCCTCAGGTATCTTCCACTCCTAGGTTAAAAACTATGGGTCACAGTAAAAGAATATTCTCAGATTTAGGGGGAATCATCAGATTTTTTTTTTAAATAGATTACCTCCTGAACCCAGTAGAGAGATGGAAACAAAAATTCATGTTATCACTTCTTTTCCAAATCCAGGCCCATTGGTTATTAATCTTTTTTCTCCTGGAAATAACTATATTTTGTTCTTGTGTATTTTATTTTAAATCCAAAGAACATGGCTTGGCTTTCTGCCTGCCTATGACGTGCATATTGTCGGTTCTTTTTTTGCTATCTTTGGGAGTGTTTCTAAATCTTGTAAAAATAGCATCTTTTACACCCATTTTGATGATGCCTCTTGTGTACATGAAGCTGTTTAATACTGCCAGAAATCTTTACTGTTTGTCTTGGCTAAACACTAGCAAAATATTTTTAAAAGATTCAATGCCTCTGCAATTGGAAACTTGACGATATGGCAAATTAAAAGCTGATATTCAAGTCTTGATAAAATTTGTTTGGGTCTTTTCCCCTAAACTATATATACCTAGAGGAAAGAAAACTTTCTCATAGGTGGATAGATGTGTCATTTTTTTTATATTATCTAGGCAGCAACCCAATTCTTTGAGAAATTAAAAAAAATTGTCCTTTTTTTTGGGTGCACGGTGCATGAACAATTAATCTTGTAACAATGAAAAAATAAAATAAACATTTTTTAAAATAAATCTAGTCTTTAAAGGACCAGAAGTGTGGTTCCAAAAACAATTCAAAAGCCAGTCCTTTTTGCCAATTCCAAAACTACTCTTATTTATCTCAAAAGGCTTATAAGAATGCAAATCAAAACTACAATGAGATATCACCTCATTTTTTCTGATTTTACCATAGAAATTTTCTGTGGCTATGGATGTATTGAGCCAAATTTTTATTATGTTTTCAAATTCTTACATGTTTAAAGAATGATTACTTATTAATCTTATTTGCTTGTAGTAACTAATATTTTCATGGTTCTTTAGATGTGGATTTTTGTTAATTTGAATGGAGTGAATCTCTATATGCTTAGGCTGATTTTCATGATGTAACTGTTATTGTCATTACTATTGCTACTTGGTGTATTTCATTTCAGAGAATTTTCCTATGTGTTTATATTATTGTGATAAAAATTCACATCATATTTAAAAAAATTATGGCCTTAAGAGAACAAAAGTCCCT
>CM053612.1:50429940-50491656 GCA_028646535.1 Procyon lotor
CCCCCGCCCCGCCAACAACTCCGCCACCATGGAGGATATGAACGAGTACAGCAACATAGAGGAATTCGCAGAGGGATCCAAGATCAACGCAAGCAAGAATCAGCAGGATGACGGTAAAATGTTTATTGGAGGCTTGAGCTGGGATATATAGCCGCCAATTAGTTTTCTTTGTTTTTACTTTGTCTTTTGCTATCTGTGTTATGACTCGATGTGGATTTGTGTTTATACAAATTTTATTTTGTATGATTTCATGTTAAACCTCAAATAAATGCTTCCTTATGTGAAAAAAAAAAAATAAAACCTGACTTGTCAAGGACAAAAAAATTCTTAAGTGTGTTCTCCATAAATACTAAGAGAAAGCTTTAGCCATCTAGACCAATGACCTTAACTAATTCCATCTACCAGAAAAAACTAAAACAAAATCAGATACAGCTTTTATAACTAGTAAATTTTGCTATTTCATGGCAGTAATATTAAAATGGAAGCTATAAGGTCTGCATGTATCTATATGTTGACATGTGTTTATATATGTGTTGTAAATGTGTTTCTACCTCTGGATGATATTGCTAAAATTGATTTTTAAAATAGCTTTATTTATTTGGTTTGAAGGAAAGTGCTTGTAAATATTGAGTATTCTAAAACTCAAAGAGAGAAAAACCAACCCAGATGCTTTTCAAGTTTACATGGTCTAAAAAAATATTGATACAAAAGCTACTTTGAGATTGATAGTTTAGTTAAAATAGACATATCTTTTGGAGTTACCAACACCAAATATAATACAAATAACCAACTTTTCTTCTGCCTGGTTTTATTAAATTGTTGTATCCTTTGCAATTTGTCAGAAAACATGACAAAATGGTAGTTGATTTTGTCTGTTTCATGAAGTTTTCATAGATAGTTATTAAGAGCAAGTAGGTTGAATAGATAAAAACATTTGTAGGTAAACTTTTAAATAGCTTTCGAAATTTTTAGTAATCTAAAACTTTGAAGATTTTGGGGGGATTAAATGATAAATTAGGTTAAATTTATTGTATATTTAAGTATTTTCCTAATAAGATAGAATACTGAAATTTTGATTACTAAACATAAGTTTATCTACTTTTGTCCTACAAACTAAAGATAAATGTGGATCTGTTAGTAAACAACATGTTTTATGCTTTATTGAAAGAATATAGTATGAAAATAAACATTTCTAAAAATTTTTAAATATATTCACAAATTTGCAATTTAAAATGCTGATATCAGAGATCATTCGAAACTGTTTTCTAATTCGTTTTTACTAGAACTTAATGTTTCTAAGCATGAAGAATTCTAAAATGTAATTAAGACTACTGGAAATAAAGAAAATAACTCTATGAAAGGAAAGTATGATTGGTGTTCTTGGCAAGAAAGTTGTGAGGAATGGGAATCCATTTTTGTTCAGGAAAAATAAAATAACTTTATCCTAAAATGACTTGTTTATAGAGAAGGAAAACAAAACAAAATCTAAATGAAAAAGAAAGTTGTGGAAAGTTTGTGAAAAAGGAATCTTTGAAAAAGATTTTTTCAATGGTTAGAACTGACTACAATTGAATTAAATGTTTTAATATGTGTATATGGACTAATCAGATTAATTTATTCAATATAAAGTAATAGAGTAACTGAATAGATAAAAGAAAATAAAAAAAAAAACCCAAACTGTACAATGCCTACAAGAGACTCATTTCAGATGAAAGGACACATACTTAGAGTGAAGTTGTAGAAAAGGATATCCCATGCAAATAGACAAAAGAAATCAGAGATAACTATACTCATATCAGCAAAAATAGACTTTAAAACAAAGACTGCAATAAATGACAGAGAAGGTCATTACATAATTATAAAGGGCTAAGTCCATAAAGTGGATATAGCATTTGTAAAAATTTATACACTCAATATAGAAGCACCAATATATAAAAGAAATATTAATAAGCCTAAAGGGAAAAATAAACAACAATGCAAAAATAGTAGGTTTTAATATCTCACACCAATGGATAGATCATCCAGAAAGAGAATAGTGGAGATCAGCCTTAAACTGTACATTAGACCAGACAGACTTAGATATATACAAAACACTCCATTCAAAAGCAGTAGAATACACATTCTTCTCAAGTTCCCATGGCACATTCTCCAGGATAAATCATATATTTGAACACAAAACAAGCTTTAATAATTTTTAAAAAGATTGAAATTATATTAAGCATTTTCCCCAGCCATAATGGCATTAAACTACAGATCAGTTACCAAAAACAAACAAACAACAAACAAACAAACCTGGAATGGATAAAGAAGATGTGGTACATACATACAATGGAATATTACTCAGCCATCGGAAAGGATGAATACCCACCATTTGCATAGACATGGACAGAACTGGAGGAGATTATGCTAAGTGAAATAAGTAAAGCAGAGAAAGACAATTATTATATATTTTCATTCATATGTGGGACATAAGGATTAGAGCAGAGGACCACAGGGGAAGGGAGGGAAAACTGAATGGGAAGAAATCAGAGAGGGAGACAAACCACAAGAGACTCTAGACTCTAGGAAACAAACTGAGGGTTACAGAAGGGAGGGTTGGGGGTGACCAGGTGATGGGTATTAAGGACAGCACATGTTGTAATGAGCACTGGGTGTTATGTGCAACTAATGAATAGTTGACCACTACAACAAGAACTTATGAAGTACTATATGTTGGCTAACTGAACATAATAAAAAATAAACAAACAAAACACCTGGAAAATTATCCAATACATGGAGATTAAACAACATGCTACTGAGTAACTGATGGTTCAAAGAAGAAATCAAAAGAGAAATAAAAAATACCTGACAAAATAAAATGGAAATACAACATAGCAAAACTTATAAGATGCAGTAGTAGCAGTTCTCAGAAGTTCTGAGGGAAATTCATAGCAATAAATGCCTACATGAAGAAAAAAGTCTAAACAATTTTACTCCAACTAGAACTAGAAGAACAAATGAACTCCAAAGTTAATGGAAGAAAGAAAAAGAGAGAAGAAAGAAGAAAGAAAAAGATCACAGTGGAAATAAATTAGAGACTAAAAAGACTAAAAATAATCAATAAAACCAAGAGCTGATTCTTCGAAATATAATCAAAATTGAGAAATCTTTAGCGAGACTCACCAAGAAAAAAAGAGTTGACTCAAAATCAGAAATTAAAGAGGGAATGTTACAACTGATACCTTAGAATATAAAGAATCATAAAAGAATACTGTGAACAATTACATGCCAACAAATTGGACAAACTAGAAGAAATGGATAAGTTCCTAGAAACATACAATCTACCAAGAGTGAACCATGAAGAGACAGAAAATCTGGGGCGCCTGGGTGACACAGTCTGTTGAGCATCCAACTCTTGTTTTGGCTCATGTCATGATCTCAGGGTTGTGACATTGAGCCCCATATTGGGCTCCACAATCAGCATGGGGTTTGCTTGAGATTCTCTCTCCCTGTGACACTCCCATTTGTGCTTTCTTTCTTTCTTCCTCTCTCAGATAAATAACTTTTTTAAAAAAAGAAATAGAAAATTTGAAAGCATCTTCTATAAGCTCAGGGTCAAGATAAGGATGCTTGTTTTTATCAACCCTATTCTACATTGTACTGGAGGTCCTTGCACAGTAGAGCAAGAAAAAGAAATAAAAGGTAAAGGATTGAAAAGAAAAAATAAAGAAAATATGAATAAATCAATTACTAGTAAGGAGATTGAATCAGTAATAAAAAACATCCTAACAAACAAAAGTCCATTATCATTCAACATTCAACATTTAAACAAGAATTAATCTAATTCTTCTCAATTCTTCCAACAAATAAAAGAGTAGGAAATACTTTCAAATTCGCTTCATGAGAGCAATGTTAGCCTAACACCAAAATCAGGTAATGGTGCCACACACACACACACACACACACACACACACACACACCAAAAACAAAACAAAACAAAACAAAACAACTATAAGCCAGTATCCCTGATGAAAATAGATGCAGAAATCCTCAGCAAAATGTTAACAAACTGAATTCAACAATACATTAAAAAGCCCATACATCATGATCAAATGTGATCTATTCCAGGGATGCAAAGATGATTCAACATCTACAAATCAATGTGATAATGAAGAATAAAAATCATAATATCATCTCAATAGATACAGTAAAAGCATTTGACAAAATTCAACAGCTATTTGATAAAAACTGAGCAACTGGGTATGGAGGAAATGTAACTCAACACAATAAAAGCTATATATGACAAGCCCACAGCTAATATACTGAATGGTGAAAAGCTGAAAGATTTTCCTCTAAGATCAGGAACAGGGAAAGGAAACTTTTACTACTTTTATTCAATATAGTATTAGGGGTCTTAGCTAGAGCAATTAGGCAAGAAAAATAAATAAAATGTACTGGAATTGGAAAGGAAAATGTAAAGCTGTCACTATTTATATATATTATATATAGAAAACCCTAAAGATGCCACCACAAAAACCCTATTAGAACTAATAAACAATTCAGTACAGTTGCAGGATACAAAATTAATATATACAAAAATATGTTTCATTTATATACACTAATAAACTATCAGAAAAAGAAATTTTTAAAAATTCCATTTATAATTGCATCAAAAAGAAAAACAATACTAATGAATAAGTTTAACCAGGAAAGTAAATGATCTTTAAACTGTAATCTATAAGACACTGGTGAAACAAGTTGGAAAAGACACAAATAAGTGGAAAGATACTTCATGCTAATGGATTGGAAAAATGAATATTGTTAAAATTTCCATACTATGCAAAGCAATCTACAGATTTAATGCAAGATCTATCAAAATCCCAATGGTATTTTTCAGAGATTGAACAAACAATTCTACAATTTGTATGGCACCACAAATAACCATGAAAAACCAAAGTAATCTTGAGAAAAAAGAACAAAGCTGAAGATACCATATTTCCTGATTATTCAAACTATATTACAAGCTAGAGTAATTAAAATAATATGGTATTGGCATAAAAACGGACACTTAGATCAGTGGAACAGAATTAAGAGTCCTGAAATAAACTCACACGTATATGGTCAATTAATTTACAAAAAAAAAAAAAAAAAAGGACCTGAGAAATCAGTGGGGAAAGGATAGTCCCCTCAATAAACACTGTTGGGAAAATGAGGCAGCCATGTGCAAAAATAACAAAGTGGTCTCATTAGACCACTATTTTACATCATACACAAAATTCACTCAAAATTAATTAAGTCTTGAATGTAAGGCCTAAAACCTTAAGACTCCTAGAAGAAAACACAGCTGCTAAGTGTCTTGTCATTGTTCTTAGTAATGATTATTTAGATTTGACACCAAAAGTAAAGGCACCAAAAGTAAAAATAAACTAGTAGGATTACATAAAACTAAAAAGCTTCTGCACAGGAAAGGAAATCAGCAACAATGTAAAAAGGCAGCTGTAGAAATGGGAAAAGTGTTTGAGTCATCTGTCTGATAGAGAGTTAATGTTCAAAATATGCAAAGAAGTCATAAAACTCAATAGCAAAAACCAACCTGGTTAAAACATAGGCAAAGGATATGAATGTATATTGTTCTAAAGAAGACATAAAGATGGTATATAGAAAGATGCTCAACATTACTAATTATCAGGTAACTGCAAATCAAAACCACAATGGGATATCACCTCACACCTGTTAGAATGGCTATATCAAAAAGACAAAATTACTGGTGTTGGCAAGGATGTGGAGAAAAGGAAACCCTTGTGCACTGTTAGTGAAAATGTAAATTGGTGCAACCATTATGGAAAACTAAAATGCAATTACTTTATGATCCAGCAGTTCCATTTTCAGGTATCTATCCAAGGAAAACAAACAAACAAACAAGCTAGTTTACAAAGATATATACACCATCATGTTTACTGCAGCATTTTTTACAATAGCCATGATATACAAACAGCCGAGTGTCTGCTGATGTGTATACACACACACACACACACACACACACACACAATGACATAGATGGAGCTAGAGAGTATTATGCTATTATGCTAGGTGAAATAAGTCAGAGAAAGACACATGCCATATGATTTCACTCATATGTGGAATTTAAGAAACAAAGAAATGAGCATAGCAAGGGAAAAAGGGAGGAAAACCAAGATAGACTCTCTCTCTTTCTTTTTTTTTAGATTTTATTTATTTGAGAGAGAGAGACTGCACAAGCTGGAGGGAAAGGGAGAGAGAATCTGAACCAGACTCTGCACTGAGTGCAGAGCCTGATGGGGAGCTTGATCCCAGGACTGCAAGATCATGACCTCAAACAAAACCAGGAGTTGGGCACTTATCCAACTGAACCACTCAGATGCCCCCAAGAAACAGACTCTTAACTGTAGAGAACAAATTGATGGTTACTAGAGGGGAGGTTGGTGTGGGGATGGTTTAAATAGGTGATGGAGATTAAGGAGGGCACTTGTGATGAGCACCAGGTGTTGTATGATAGTTTTGAATCAATAAATTCTACACCTGAAACTAATATTACACCCTTAACTAACTGGATTTAAAAAAAAAAAATCTTATTTATGTATTTGAAAGAGAGAGAGTGAGCATGAGCAAGGGGGAGGGGCAAATGGAGAGGGACATGCAAACTCACTGCTGAGCAGGGAGCCCAAGGCAGGCTCGATCCCTGGACCCCTGGGATCATGACCTTAGCTGAAGGCAGATGCTCAACTGATTGAACCACCCAAGCACCCCTAACTAACTGGAAGTCAAATAAAAACTTGGGAGAAAAGATAAATAGATAATAGAGAGAGATGATAGGTAGATAGATGGATGACACTGATGATAGATAGATGATAGATATCTACATATACAGTGTAATATTATTCTCTCATAAAAAAGAATGAAATCTTGCCATTTGTGACACAGATGGACCTCCTTGAGGGTATTATGCTAAGTGAAATAGATAAAGAAAGAAAAGTACTGTGTGATATCACTTATATGTGGAATTTAAGGGGGAAAAAAATCTGAGCTCATAAATTCAGAGAAAAAATCATGATTACCAGAGATGAGGGGTGGATGATGTATGAAATGGGTAAAGGGGGTCAAAATTTACAAATTTCCAGTTATAAAATAAGTCATTAAGATATAATATACAAACTCAAAGTTTTTGGAGGGGGGTTGGGCGAGCCTGGTGGTGGGTGTTGAGGAGGGCACGTATTGCACTGGGTGTGGTGCATGAACACTTAATCTTGTAACACTGAAAAAATAAACATATTTGGGGGAAAAAGATATAATACACAGCCAAGTGACTATAGTTAATATTACTGTATTGCATATTTCAACGTTAATAAGAGCTGATAACTTAGAAGCTCTCATCACAAGAAAATATATTTTGTAACTATGCATGGTGAAGCATGTTAACTAGACTTATTATGGTGTTTATTTTGTAATACATACAAATACTGAATTATGTTTTACACTGGAAACTAATATAATATGTCAAGAAAATGCATATCCACATATCTAGTGACATTCTCAAAACAAGAGTAAATTTCTAAAAGATGTCAGAGAGGAAAGATAGATCATGTACAATCTAAAGCAAGTAAACTAACAACCAACATCTTAGAGTAACAAGGAAGACAGAAGATAAATTATATATTCAAAGTGCTGGGAAGATAATTTTTAACATGGGATTATGTATTATTATAAATATTGTGTAAATATTTTTGTATAAAATTATCCTCTAAGGACTAGTGTAAAATAAAAACCTCTGGTTAATATATCCTAATGGACCTTTACTAAAGAAACATTTAAAAAATATAACCCAGGTAGGAAAAAAAAGTAATACCAGAAGATGGGTCAGTAATGCTAGAAAGAATAAGAATCAAAGAATCTGGCAAATATGTGGTAAATCTAAGTGAGCATTTTTTTTTAATTAATAACAATGTCTATGGGATTTTAAATGACAGAAAATCAATAATTTACAAGTTGTGCAATTGAAGTAAAGGTGTTTTAAGTCAAAGTATTTAAGATTTTTTGAAAAGCAGGTTAAGATATTATTTTTAGGTATTTTAACTTATGTACACATAGTAAAAATTAAAGGGTATTTAATAAAAACAGAGTTTATAAATTTTAAAGCAAGTGACAGAAAATTAAGTCATTAGACTCCTGAAACTTGGAATGCTGAACATTTGTGAACTCTTCCAGGTCAGTGTAGCTTTCACTAAGACGTTCTAGTTTACAAATAGTAAAGTGTCATTGGACCTTTTTTGATTCTTTGATAGATATAATAGACTTAACTAATCTACTAGTTCTGTGGACCTAAAAGAAAAAAAAAAACTAACTTCAGTTCTAAGGGTGATGTTGCTTTGGAATGTCTAGATAACCACCAACACCCTGATGTTGGTTTTATATAACCTCTTAGACCTGGGTGAATAAGAATAGTGTCTTGCAGAATTAAGCTGCATGTGGAACAAGACTGCAGAGTTCTACAGACTGCCTTCATATTAATGTACAAATGCTCTAAAAGTGAGAGTGATATGCTTGCACTCTAGTATCCTGAGATTCACCTCTGTTTGCTCTGCAGTCCTATTTAGATCAATGATTCTTAAATCTGACGGCATGCATGTTGAATCACCTGGAGAGTGTTAAAACTTATAAGTGGCTAAGCCCTTCTCCAGACTAGTTAAATTAGGATTTAGTGATTAATCAGTAATAGGTTGCTATCCCCAGTCCCAGCCTTTGAAATATTTTGAAATTGACTATATCCCCTTCCATGCTTTTTGTCAAGATCCAAGTCTCCATTATCCACCCAGGCCGTCCTTGCTTCCAAAGCTTCTCTCTGAACCCGTCACTCTCCCCTCAAAGCCTATCCATTTGTTGTCACATTCTCTCAATTCCAACAAATAACTGATTAATCTTAAGTACTGAGTCATGACAAGAGTGTTAGTGGTTGAAAATAGCTTAGTCTGTTCCCTAGAGAGAGGGGAAAAAAAGGGAGTTATAGTTTAACAGGAGAATTCCAATAATGGAGAATATAAACTCAAAGGAATGAATATGGAAGAGGTTACTGCCTACGTTCTCCTCTAGGATTTTGATGGATTCCTGCCTCACATTGAGGTCTTTCATCCATTTAGAGTTTGTCTTTGTGTACAGTGTAAGAGAATAGTCGAGTTTCATTCTTCTCCATATAGCTCTCCAATTTTCCCAGCACCATTTATTGAAGAGACTGTCTTTTCTCCATTGGATATTTTTTCCTGATTTGTCCAAGATTAGTTGACCATAGAGTTGAGGCTCCATATCTGGGCTCTCTATTCTGTTCCATTGATCTATATGTCTGTTTTTGTGTCAGTACCATGCTGTCTTGGTGATCACAGCTTTGTAATATAGCTTGAAACCAGGCAATGTGATGCCCCCAGCTTTGTTTTTCTTTTTCTTTTCTTTTTTTTTTTTTTTTGTTGTTTTTCTTTTTCAACATTTCCTTGGCAATTTGGGACATTAGGAGAAGGAAGGGAAAAATGAAAGGGGGCAAAATCAGAAGAGGAAGGGAACTATGAGAGACTATAGATTACAGAAAACAAAGTGAGGGTTTCAGAGTAGAGGCGGGGGAGGGAGATGGTTTAGCCTGGTGATGGGTATTAAGGAGGGCATGTATACTCAGAGCACTGGGTGTTATATGCAAACAATGAATCATGGAACACTACATCAAAAAACTGATGATGTACTGTATGGTGACTAATATAACATAATAAAATAAAAAATAAAATAAAAGCTAAATAGACCAACAGGGGAAAAAAAGAATGAGTATGGAAAGAAGTAACTCCAAGCATTTTGTCAGAGGGTACAAATGAGATATTTGGTACAAAATTCATATGAGAGCTTCAAACTTATCTGAAGTTAGTTACAGTTTCTGTGTATATATAATTTGACCTGTGAATATAGTCTTCTTCACATGGGAGTAGAAATTGCATTTATTCCAGAGAATAGAATGGGCTAGACAAAGAAGATGAGAGGAAAGTAAAAGATAATAAAATGTTGCTGATGGTTCCCACAATAGCAAAGATGTTCGTGCTCTATGCTGCTGAATCCATATGCATTCTTATGGGTAGAGAAATAATTTTAATTTCTTTCTTGTTCTCTGAGAACAACTGAATGGAAAATGAGAAGAAATATATTGTTTTTGGGCGGAAGGGAAAATATTTTAACAATTTGTTTCTATGGAAGCTTCTCTCTCTCTCTTTTTAAAGATTTTATTTATTTGACAGAGAGAGAGAGAGAGAGAGACACAGTGAGAGAGGGAACACAAGCAGAGGGAGTGGGAGAGGGAGAAGCAGGCTTCCTGCCAAGCAGGGAGCCCAACGCGGGGCTTGATCCCAAGACCCCGGGTTCATGACCCCAGCTGAAGGCAGGTGCACAATGGCTGAGCCACCCAAGCACCCCAAGCTTCTCTTCTTTTTAACTAGATGCCAAAGACAAATATTTACATCTTCCCATAATTAATAAAAATGTACTAAAATTCTTTCAATTTATATAGGAAATATAAGATGGGTATTAGGCAAATTTAGGACATTGTGAATGTTTTTTATTCAGTTGTGTTCTTCGCCTAAGCTATATTTATCTTGAAACTTAAATATCTTGCATAGTAGTCAAGGGGCATCGTTTTGTCTCCTTAATCTTTACTTAGTGTTCATGGTTTTACATTGCTTGCCTGACACAAAACTTGATTTGTGAACTTATAACTTTCAAAATTTTCTCATAGATTTTTCTTCTAATTACCACTTAGTTTTATTGGATGTTTTCTTTAAAACTCAAAATTTTTCATTTAGATTTTAAATTAAAATTTTATTTTTAATTTAATTAATTTAAATTTAAATTTAAAACTCATGAGAATTTTAAAATTAAATTAAATTTTTAAAATTTAAAAATGTGAATTACCACTAACTGCTTTTTAAGTTTTTATTTAAATTCTAGTTAACATACAGTGTAATATTAATTTTAGGTGTATAAGTTAGTGATTCAACACTTACATACAGTACTCGGTATTCATCACAGGTGCCCTCCCTAATCCCCATCATCAACTTAACCCAAACCCTCATCGATGTCCTTTCTGATAACCAACAGTTTGTTCTCTAGAGTTGAGTCTTTTTCTTGTTTTGCCTCATTCTCTTTTTTCCCCCTATGCTCGTTTGTTTTGTGTCTTAAATTCCACATACGAGTGAAATCATATGGTATTTTTCTTTCTCTGACTGACTTATTTTGCTTAGCATACAGTACCTACAGTTAGTGGTACTTCATCACTAACTTTAAATTATCACAGTAACAAGGAACAAAGCAAATATGGCTATATGTAAGCCATAGTTAATCCGGAACTTTTCCACAATTGAGCTTTTGTTCCAGTATGGCTACAATAAGCAAGTACCTTGCTTGGTGTTTTACCTACTCTCTCTAACCTTCCTAGATTTCTTGGAGGCTTTACAAGAGGCTGCCCAAACTTAGGTCACAAAAAGGAAAAGAAAGCATGGAAGGTTAGAGTCTTTCTGAGGCTAACTTCAGGGTGAAGTCATGGTTGAAACATTTATGCTAAAGTGTGGACCTAAAAGAAAAAGTAAAAGGTAAACCTATTCCCAAATAACATAAGTGATCATTGTCATGTACCATTTGAAAAATATGTCCTGTCACTAACAGACTAAAAGAGCTTTTGAACATATTGGTTTATCTAGTCATGGCCAGTGCCAGCTTGGAGGTTAAGCAGAGGCTGATTGTGAATATAGCATGCCTTTCATTTTGCGCTCATTAACACAAAAGGAACTCTAAAATTGTCTTTGTGTCATTAAAACTTTTGTAAGCCCCCTATTGTGGGTCCAAGAACAAATTCAACCCAGAGCATTGACTACACTGGTTCATTTGTCTGAAGGATCTGATTGGTACTTATTCAACTCTCACCCCAAATGGGAGATTAATGGCTTGATATGGATAAAATGAGGACAGTTATCCTTTGGGATTAACCTTTTGGGGTCAGAGTCAGTCTTATTTGTAATTTATTTTTATTTAATTACACTGTAAGCATAGAGGGAGGTAGGAGTTTGGAGGATTTTTCTTCATTTATAGAAAAAAATGAATGTGCATGATTTTATCAAAATAAAAATTTTTAAAGATTTTATTTTTAAGTAATTTATACACCCAACATGGTTTGAACTCATAACTCTGAGATCAAGAGTCACACTCCACTTACTGAGCAAGCTAAGCACCACAACAATTTTACAGAGAAAAAGAACATGTGACCTATTGATATGAAGAATTATTTAGAGTATCTCTGTCTATAATGTGCTGTTGTGTTTGTTTTTTTTTTTAATTTTGTGGCAGTATTTCTTGTTGCTGATGCAGGAACTGTGAGCACAAATTAGTCACAACTTGAACATCTGTGTATATGAGTAATAAAAGAAAATATAAAAATAAATTGTGCCAAAAATTGTTCCAGAAAAAGAAGAAAATTATATCTGTGTGAAAGTATGAAAATAAGTATAAGATATCAGAAATTGAGAAGGAAAGATAGGTTGAAGAATAAAAAAGGAAAATATAAGCAGTGTATACATGATTCCATTCCAGTGGTACTGCAGAATATAAAATGATAATAGCTAATATTTGTTGACATTTTTCAATGTCCTTGGTATAGTTCCAAGTAATTTAAATACACTTACATAATCCTTATAGAGGTCGGTATGGTTATTATCTCCATTTTATGGATGAGGAATAAGGAAAATGAGACACAGGGCTAAGTAACTTTGTGAAGGTCATACCACCAGAACATTGAAATGTTTAGATTTCAAACAAACAAATCAAAAACCAAAAACCAAAAACATAGATTCTAAATTAGGCAGTTGACTCCAGAACCCATGTTCTCAATTACAGCAATGTGATGTGAGAATTCAGAGTCTCACTTTTCCTATTAAGAGCCTCTTTTGACACTAGAGGAGGATGCAAGATGGCAGAGGAGTAGGAGGCTGAAATATCATCATGTTTCAGGAGTTCAGCTAGATAGTTATCAAACCATTCTGAACACCTTCAAACTCAACAGGAGATAGAAGAGAAGAGCAACAATTCTAGGAACAGAAAATCGACCACTTTCTGGAAGGTAGGATGTGCAGAGAAGTGAACCTGAAGTGATAGGAAGATAGACCTTAGGGGGTGGGGCCAGCTCCTGGCAAGCAGTAGAGCAGTAGAGCACAAAATCAGAACTTTTAGAAGTCTGCTTCACTGAGAGATGTTGCTCCAGAAGCTAAAGAGTGGGTGCCCTTGTGGGGATAGTGTGGTCTCAGGACCTGCAGGGTCACGGAAGGGCCAGGGGTGTCTGAGTGTGGCAGAGCTCCCAGATATTAGAGCAGGGAAGCCAGCTACAGAGATGGAACTGAGGAGTGTGCTCTCAGCTCGGGGTTACCTTAAACTGTGATTCAAGCCACAGTCAGGCCACTGCTCTTTGAGCAGGAACCCCACAAATGGCAGATCTGGAGATACCACCTCCTTCCTCCTTCAGGAAGAGTGGTGCAGGAGTGCACTGCAAGAATTTGCTAGATTTGGAGACTCCAAATGGAGCCATGTACCAGAGATAAAAATGCTCAGTCACAAGCCAGAGTGCAGCCAGAGACCAGGGAGACAGGAGGGATTGACAGCTTTTCTATGAAGGCTCACAGAAGATGGGGGCCCTGAGCTCTTGGCTCCTATGGGCCAGAGATTTGGAGGCTGCCATCCTTATTCTTGTCCTCCGAAGCTGTATGGAAAGTGTTCAGGGAACAAAAGCTCCTGAGAGCGAACCCAAGTAGATTATGTAGCCTGGCCCCTGGCAAGGGCGATGCAATTCTACCTCTAGCAAAGACATTTGAGAATCACTGCAAGAGACCCCTCCCCCAGAAGATCAGCAAGAACATCCAGCCAAGATCAAGTTCACCAATCAATGAGAACTGCAGAACTCCAGAGGTAGGGGAAAGCAACACAGAATTCAGGGCTTTTTTCCCATGATCCTTTGGTCATTCAAAGTTAAATTTTTTAAATTTTATTTTTCTCTTATTTTAACTTTTCCTCTTTCATATTTTAACATTTTTAACTATTTTATCTTATCAATACCTTTTAAAAAATCTTTTTAAATTTTTATTGTTATAGTCATATTTTATCCCTTCATTATATTTAACCTTACTTTTTAAAAATTTTTCCCAAATACATTTATTTTATTTTTTCAGTGTTACAAGATTCATTATTCTGTACCACATCCAGTACTCCATGCAACATACGCCCTCAATACCCACCATTTTTTGTATACATATAGGGTTTTTCTTCTTTAAAATTTGGGAATACAATTTCTTGTAATAGATCAAAATATACTCAAATTCTAGTGCATGACTTTGTGCTAGTTTCCAGTTTGGTTACATTCTCTTCTCTCTCTTTTTTTTTTCCAACCAAATTCTTAACAATTCCTTTTTTAGAATCTTTTTTTATCTTTACAGTCATATTTCATCTCTTCATCATGTCTATCCTTATTTTTGTATATACATAAGTTTTACTTTCTTTAAAATTTTGGGAGGTAGCTTCTTCTAAGAGATTAGAATACACTCAGAATCAAGTGGGTGACTCTATTCTATTCACCAGTCAAATATATATATTTTTATTTTTTATTTTTAAATTTTTTTCCCCTTTCTTCTCCCCCACTTTCAGGTCTCTTCTGATTTGGTTAGTGTACATTTTTCTGGGGTCTTTGCCACCCTTTCAGTATTTTGTTCTCTCTTTCATCTATTCTTATCTGGATAAAATGACAAGGTGGAAAAACTCACCACATAAAAAAGAACAAGAAGTGGCACCAATGGCTAGGGACCTAATCCATCTGGACATTAGTAATATGTCAGAACTAGAGTTCGGAATGATGATTATCAAGGTGCTAGCTGGGCTCAAAAAAAGCATGGAAGATATTATAGAATCCCTTTCTGGAAAAATAAGATCCCTTTCTAGAGAAATAAAAGAACTAAAATGTAACCATGTTGAAATAAAAAAAGTTATTAATGAGGTGCAATCAAAGATGGAGGCTCTTACTGCTAGGATAAATGAGGCAGTGGAGAGAATTACTGATATAGAAGACCAAATGATGGAGAATAAAGAAGTTGAGCAAAAGAGAGTCAAATGACTACTGGACCACGAGGGGAAAATTCGAGAGATAAGTGATACCATAAGAAACCAAAAGAACAGTAGAACAAATCAACAAAACCAGGAGCTGGTTCTTTGAAAGAATTAACAAGATTGATAAACACCTGGCCAGACTTCTCAAAAAGAAAAGAGAAAGGACCCAAATTAATAAAATCATGAATGAAAAAGGAGAGATCACAACCAACACCAAAGAAATACAAACATTATAAGAACATATCATGAGCAACTATATGCCAGGAAATTTGACAATCTGGAAGAAATGGATGCATTCCTAGAGACACACAAACTACCAAAACTGAACTAAGAAGAAATAAAAAAATCTTGTACAGACCCATAACCAGTAAGGAGATCGAAGCAGTCATCAAAAATCTCCCAACAAACAAGAGCCCAGTGCTGAATGGCTTCCCAGGGGAATTCTGCCAAACATTTAAAGAAGAATTAATACCTATTCTCCTGGAACTGTTCCAAGCAATAGAAATGGAAGGAAAACTTTCAAGCTCATTTTATGAGGCTAGCATTACATTGATCCCAAAACCAAATACCCATTCAAAAAGGAGAATTACAGACCAATATCCCTGATGAAAATGGATGTAAAAATTCTCACCAAAGTAGTAGTCAGTATGATCCAACAGTACATTAAAACGATCATTCACCACGACAAATTGGGATTATTCCTGGGCTGCAAGGTTGGTTCAACATCCATAAATCAATCAATGTGATACAATACGTTAATAAAGGAATGAACAATAGCCATATGATCCTCTCAATTGATGTTGAAAAAGCATTTGACAAAGTACAGCATGCTTTCTTGATCAAAACTGTTCAAACTGTAGGGATAGAGGATACATACCTCAATATCAAAGCCACCTATGAAAAACCCACAGCAAATATCATTCTCAATGGGGAAAAACTGAGATCTTTTCCCCTGAGATCAGGAACATGACAAGGATTCCCACTATCTCTACTGCTATTCAACATAGTACTAGAAGTCCTATGGACAACAAAAAAAAAAAATAAAAGACATCCAAATTGGCAAAGAAGAAGTCAAACACTCACTCTTTGCAGATGATATAATATTTTATGTGGAAAACCCAAAAGACTCCACTCCAAAACTGCTAGAACTCATCCAGGAATTCAGTAATGTGTCAGGATATAAAATCAATGCACAGACATCAGTTGCATTCTATATACCAACAGCAAGAGAGAAGAAAGAGAAATTAAGGAGTAGATCCCATTTATAATTGCACCCAGAACCATAAGATACCTAGGAATAAACCTAACCAAAGAGTTAAAGAATCTGTACTCAGAAAGCTGTAAAGTACTCAAGAAAGAAATTGAGAAAGACACAAAGCAATGGAGAAACATTCTATGTTCATGGATTGGAAGAACAAATATTGTGAACATGTCTATGCTACCTAAAGCAATTTACACATTTAACACAATCCCTATCAAAGCACCAATTTTTTAAAAAAAAATGGAACAAATAATCCTAAAATTTATATGGAACCAGAAAAGACCCTGAATAGCTAGAGAAATGTTGAAAAATAAAGCCAAAGTTGCTGGCATCACAATTCCAGACTTTAAGCTCTATTTCAAAGCTGTAATCATCAAGACAGTATTGTATTGGCTCAAAAACAGACATATAGATCAATGTAACAGAATAGAGAGCCTAGAAATAGACTCTCAACTAAATGGTCAACTAATCTTTGACAAATCAGGAAAGAATGTTCAATGGAAAAAAAGACAGTCTTTTCAGCAAATAGTGTTGGGACAATTGGACAACCACACACAGAAGAATGAAACTGGACGATTTCCTTACACCACACACAAAAATGGACTCAAAATGGATGAAAGACCTCAATGTGAGACAGGAAACCATCAAAGTCCTTGAGGAGAACACAGGCAGCAACCTCTTCAACCTCAGGCAGAGCAACTTCTTCCTAGAAACATCACCAAAGGCAAGGGAAGCAAGGGCAAAAATGAACTCTTGGGACTTCATCAAGATCAAAACGTTTTGCAGAGCAAAGGAAACAGTCCACAAAACCAAAGGACAATTGACAGAATGGGAGAGGATATTTGCAAATGACATATAAGATAAAGGGCTAGAATCCAAAATCGATAAAGAACTTCTCAAACCCAACACCCAAAGAACAAATAAATGCATTCAAGAAATGAGCAGAAGACATGAACAGGCATTTCTGCAAAGAAGACATCCAGATGACCAACAGACACATGAAAAATTGCTCCACATCACTCAGCATCAGAGAAATACAAATCAAAACCACAATGAGATACCACCTCACACCAGTCAGAATGGCTTAAATTAACAAGTCAAGAAACAACAGATGTTGGGAAGGATGTGGAGAAAGGGGAACCCTCCTACATTGTTGGTGGGGATACAAGCTGGTGCAGCCACTCTGGAAAACAGTATGGAGGTTCCTCAAAAAGTTGAAAATAGAGCTACCTTATGACCCAGCAATCACACTTCTGGGTATTTACCCTAAAGATATAAATGTAGTGATCCAAAGGGGCATGTGCACCTGAATGTTTATAGCTGCAATGTCCACAAAAGCCAAACTATCGAAAGAACCTAAATGTCCATCAACAGATGAATGGGTAAAGAAGAGGTGGTATATATACAATGGAATACTATGCAGCCATCAAAAGAAATGAAATCTTGCCATTTGCAATGACATGGATTCAACTAGAGGGTATTATGTTTAGTGAAATAAGTCAATCAGAGAAAGACAATTATCACATGATCTCTCTGATATGAGGAGTTTTAAAGGCCAGGCACGGGGTTGTGGGTGGTAGGGAAGGAAAAAATGAAACAAAAATGGGATCTGGAGGGTGACAAACCATAAGAGACTCTCAGTCTCACGAAACAAACTTAGGGTTGCTGGGGGTGGAGGGGTAGGAGTGGGGTGGCTGGGTGATGGACATTGAGGAAGGTATGTGCTATGGTGAGTGCTGTGGAATGTGTAAGCTTGATGATTCACAGACCTGTCCCTAGGGCAAATAATAGATTATATGTTAATAAAAATAAGTTATTGGGGCGCCTGGGTGGCTCAGTGGATTAAAGCCTCTGCCTTCGGCTCAGGTCATGATCTCAGGGTCCTGGGATTGAGCCCCGAATCAGGTTTTCTGCTCAGCGGGGAGCCTGCTTTCTCCTCTCTCTCTGCCTACTTGTGATCTCTCTCTCTCTGTCAAATAAATAAATGATTAAAAAAAACCCAAATAAATAAAAATAAGTTATTTACACACACACAAAAGCCTCTTTTAACATCTTCTTCAGCCATGCTTACGACACTGGGGGAAAAAAAACAATGGATTTCTTCGGGTAAATACATTCAAAAAATTCTGAACCAACTATTATTTGGTTCAATAATGGACAGGTGATTTTACTCATACCCTTGCATGAAACCAGAACTCTAGAATGCAAAATGAAAAAGTGCAATGGTTATTTTTAACGTTACATATCCAGATTAGAGCTCCTGATTTTACTCATTGTCATGGTCACATCTTGGACTTCATCACCACATGGATAATTAAATAAACATGATAGCATTCGAGGCATTTAGGACTTGAAAAGCCAATATCTTACATGGGGCAAACCAGATCTGATTTTTTTTTCCTTTTGGACTATTTGCTTTTACCTGGTATGGTGCATGGAAGCTGAACCTAAATTGGTAGCATAAAGTTTTCTATAGTCCCATAAGGGAGACTATGGAAAGACAAAAATCAGAGTTAAATATTTTAGAAGAATGAACTGCAGAGAAGTTAGTGTGCTGCCAGTGGGATGGGAATGGAAATTGACATATGCCCAAGAAATCAAGTGTAAAACATATGCTAAGAAATTAAGCATAACTTTCAAACTATTGACAAAACAAAAGAAATAAAAATTAAAAGTCAGGGCTTTCTAAGTTGAGGGGCCCTCAGATTGTAGTTAAAATTCTTGAAGAGATCCACCATATGAGTAAGGGCAAAACAGAAACAGACCAGCATTCAAAATACCTGATAACAAATCTAGAACTATTTCAATCTCTTATTGAATCAAGGTGTTTTGTCCCTACCATGAGCACAGTCCAGGAAAAACTTAAATCTTATGTATAATAGGATAATATCCAGATCCCCAACAGGTTTTTATACACAATGCCTAACCTGTAAACCCAAATCATCCATCTTTCAAGAATTTAGGACCAAATGAAAGAAAACCAAGAGATAAACACCCACCATAGAAACACATAAATAAGTGATCTAAATATCAGAGATACCAGACACTTCAAAATAACTTTGATTATGCCTAATCCATGATCTTTATTCAATTTCTATGTACATAACCAAGAGATATGTGTATATATCTAATAAAAGGCATATACATAATGTTCATAGCAGGTTTATTCATCATAACCCAAACTAGAAGAAATGAACCTTAACAGATTAACATTACCAGTTAACATTAATAGCACTTTATATATTTAACATATGAATATTATAGTTCAATTAAGAAGTAAAGCAAATAAAATAATTAAAATTAAATATAATATTTTATTAATATGTTAAAGAAAATTGAGGAAAATGTGGAAAATCTCAATAGAAAATTGGAATCTATACCAAATAATATAATGAATATTATAGAACCAAACAATAAAATATTTGAAATCAATATCTTAATATGCAGTTTTAACAACACATTAGAAACAATAAAAAATATCAGTGGATTGGAAAATAGGTCATATGAATGGATGGCATAAGGGAAAAAAGGATGAAAATAAGAAAAAGAGCATAAGACAAGCTCTTTTAAGCATATGACATATGGTACATATGAAAAAGTTCTAGCACATGTAATTGGAATCCTTTAAAGAAAGAGAAAAAAACAGGGAACAAGAATAAATAAAAACAGCAAGCAAGTTCAATTCAAAGAATGCCACACTAGACACATTAAAGTAAAAATGATCAAAAATAAAGGGAAAGGGGGGGAGCTACGATGGCACCATAGTAGGAGGCCTCTAGGCGTGCCTCATCCCTCAAACACAGCTAGATAACTATCAAATAATTCTGAATAAGTACATGAACAATGAATCTTGGAACACTAAAAAAAATAAAATAATAAGAAAAAATTGAGCTGAGGACTGACAGAACAAACTGTTCAACTAGAGGGTAAAAAGAAGGTAGGAAGGAAAGAATTGTAGAGATGTGGTTTGGGGGAGAAATAGATCACAGGTGCTGTGGAGGGAAAGGAGCCCTCATCATGGAGAGACGTGAGAGAGTGTGGAGTGCACAGGGATACACACAAGGAGAATATTTCCCCAAAGCCACTGGTGAGGAAAATGAGAGAGGTTCAATTTCCTGAGTTTTTGCAACCAGTGGGACTCAAAGACCGGACTTTTAGAGGTTTAAGCTTGGCTGGGATAAACATTTGAGGCTGCTGTTCTACAAGAAATCTTGGGGCAGTCTATGTGATCTGGTGATCTCCTAAAGGGCATGGGGAGAGAAGTTTTGTACAATTTGGAGCACATCTGTGAAAGGTGGCATTGCCTCTCTAGGGACAAAAGAACTGGCAGCTGCCACTATGCTCCCCCACCCCTCAGCAGAGGTGCACAGATGCCTGCTAAGGGTGTCTAATCCAGACACTGGTTGTTTAGCCTGCTTTTTCCAAATCCCATGCTCTCGTGCTCTGGCATGACTGCCCTTCTGGGTCAAACCTGCCTCAGTCCCAGCTCAGTGACACCTTTTCCCAGAGGACCAGGGTAAGTCCCAACCACACCAAATTGCTGAAGTTTGGAATATTTTTTTAAAAATATTTATTTATTTGAGAGAGAGAGAGAGAGAGAGCACAATAGAGAAAGCACAAAGAGGAGGAAGGACAGAGGGAGAAGCAGACTCCCCACTGAGCAGGGACCCTGAGGCAGGGCTCCATTCCAGGACCTTGGGATCACGACCTGAGCCAAAAGCAGAAACTTAACTGACTGAGTCACCCAGGCACCCCTGAAATTTGGAATTTTAAAAGTCATAGAAGCCTGACTAGGGTACAATTCAAGGTGTGCTGCACTGCTCCAGGTTGTCAAGTGACCCAGAGGCAGTGAGAAATCAGCAATCTGAAAAATGCCTGTAACGCACAAGGGGAAATTATTTGTTCCTCTGAAAGTGCTTCCCTGAGAACAGCAGGCACAGACTCCATTCTTTGGGGACAAAGAAGCAGACTGGCACCATACCCCTCCTCACTCCTCAGCATAAACCCAATTCATTAAACAGAACAGCACCAAAACGGCTACCAAATTGCTTATAAGTCCCACCTCCCTACTTTCTATTGGTACAGCTATTCATGGGCAAGTGTGCCTTAAAACCAGCACAAGGGGCCCTGGCTCAGAAGACCAGAACAAACCCGTACATGTACCATGTCTACTGATCATAAAGTTCTGGCTGGGAGAGATGGCAGAGGAGTAGGGGACCTTATTTCAACTGGTCCTCTGAATTGAGATGGTTATCTGCCAAACCACTCTGAACACCCATGAAATCAGCCTGAGATGTAAGAAGATATATCAGGACCAATACCAACAGAATATCATGGACAGCTGGTTTTGAGGCATGAAGTGGGAAGCCACGATTCTGTGGACAGTTATTGGAAGATAAATGGAAGTCAGGGGAAGCCAGCATAAGCACTGGCGCTGGGAAGGTGAAATAACACAGGAGGGCAAAAGCGTCCTGAGCTGGGGCCCAGGCACAGATTTGCAGACCGGTAGCCATGGGGAAAGGACTTTAGGGAAGCACTCCAGGCTGAAACCTGGAGCTACAGGGGTGCACATGTCAACTGAGGGTGGCTGGTGGTTTTAGAAGCACAAAGGACAGAGATATGCGTGGACCTGGAAGTGAGGGCTGGGAGTGCTGCTGTGTGCAGCTTAGATTCCATGAAAACAGAATTAGAGAAATACATGACACTATGAAATGTTCCAGTGTCAGAATTATTGGGATCCCTGAGGAGGGGTGGAGAGAGAGAGGACTAGAAGATATAGTTGAGTAAATCCTAGCTGAGAATTTCCCTAATCTGGGGGAATGAAACAAGCGTTCATGTCCCAGAGGCAAAGAGGACACCCTCAAGATCAACAAGGGTAGAGTGATGCCCCAGCATGTGATGGTGAAACTCATGAATCTTAAATCCAGAGAAAATATCTTAAGGGCAGCTAGGGGGAAGAGATTCCTTAGGTCCAGAGAGAGGACCATTAGGATAACGTCAGACCTGTCCACAGAAACCTGGCAAGCCAGAAAATACTGGCAAGACATATTCAGGGCACTAAATGAGAAGAACATGTGGCCAAGAATACTTTATGTGGCAATGTTGTCATTTAGAATGGATGACGAGATAAAGAGCTTCCAAGACTAGCAAAGATGGCCCTGCAGCAAACATTAAATAAAAGAAGAAAGACCCCAAGAGTAATATAGAACAGAAACAATCTATAGAAATAAGAACCTCACAGGCAACATGAAGACAATAAAAACATATCTTTCAATAATCACTCTCAACACAAAACAGCCTAAATGCCCCCATAAAATGGCACAGGGTTGCAGACTGTATAAAAAGACAGGACACATACTGTCTACAGGAGACTCATTTTGAACCTAAAGATACATCCAGACTGAAAGTGAAGGGATGTAGAACCATCTTTCATGCGAATAGACCTCAAAAGAAAGCTGGGGTAGTGATTCTCATATCAGACAAATTAGATTTTAAGCGAAAGACTGTAGTCAGAGATACAGAAGGACACTACATCATTCTTTTTTTTTTTTTAATTTTATTTATTTATTTTTTTCAGTGTTACAAGATTCATTGTTTTGCACTACACCCAGTGCTCCATGAAGTACGTGCCCTCCTCAATACCCACCACCAGGCTCGCCCAACCCCCACCCCCCTCCCCTCCAAAACCCTCAGTTTGTTGCTCATAGTCCACAGTCTCTCATGGTTCATCACTACCTCATTCTTAAAGGGTCTATACAACAAGAAGATCTAACAGTTGTAAATATCTATGCCCCCAACATGGGAGAAGCCAACTGTTAATCAAAATGAAGAGACATATTGATTAGAATACATTAATTGTAGGGGATCTTAACACGCCACTCTCAGCAATAGACAGATCACGTAAGCAGAAAACCCACAAAGAAACAAGAGCGTTGAATGACACACTGGACCTCATAGATATATACAAAACATTCCACCCTAAAACAACAGAATACTCATTCTTCTCAAGTGCACATGGAACTTTCTCCAGAATAGACCACATACTGGGTCACAAATCAGGGCTCAATGGATACCAAAAGATTGAGATTATTCCAGGCATATTCTCAGACCACAAAGCTTTGAAACTGGAACTCAACCACAGGAAAAAGTTTGGAAGGAATTCAAACACTTGGAAGCTAAAGACCATCCTGCTCAAGAATGTTTGGCTCAACGAGGAAATCGAAGAAGAACTTAAACAATTCATGGAAACCAATGAGAATGAAAACACATCGATCCAAAACCTATGATACAGTAAAGGCAGTCCTAAGGGGGAAATACATAACCATCCAAGCCTCACTCAAAAAAATTGAAAAATCCCGAATACACCAGCTCTCTTTACACCTTAAAGAACTGGAAAATCAACAACAAATTAAACAAACCCCACACACAAGAAGGGAAATAATCAAGATTAGAGCAGAGATCAGCGAGTATATGGAATATAACCCACATTGAGAACATATTTTCAAAAATATAAAAACTGTTGAAAATAAAGAACTCGTAAAACTTAGCAATGTGAAAATTAGCAATCTGATGATAAAACAAAGGAACATCTTAACAGATACCTCACTGTATATCAACAAGATACACAGATGACACATAAGTATATGTAAAGAATATTCAACATCATATATCATTAGGAAATTGCAAATTAAAACAACAATGAGATACCATGGTACATCAGCTAGAATCACAAAATTCTGAAATCCTGACAACCACAAGTGCTGGCTATAATGTGGAACAATAGGAGCTCATAGGCTTTGCTAGTGAGAATGCAAAATGGTACAGCTACTTGGGAAAACAGATTGGCAGTTTCTTAAAACAAAACAAAACAAAATGTACACCTAGTCTTACCAAACAATCCAGAAAACGCACTCTTTAGTATTTACTTAAATACTTTGAAAATATATATCCACACAAAAACCTGCACATAGATTTTTACAGCAGCTTTATTCATAACTGTCAAAACTTGGAAGCAACCAATACATCAGGTAAATGGATACACTGTGGTACATACAGACAGTAGAATATTATTCAGTGCAAAAAAGAAATGAGCTATCAAGCCATGAAAATACATTGAGGAATTTTAAATATGTATTACTAAGTAAAAGAAGCCAATTTGAAAAGACTACATACTGTAAGATCCTTACTATATGAGATTTTCCAAAAAGAAAACAACAACAATGATAAGTAAAAAGATCAGTGGTTCCCAGTGGTTAGGGGGAAGAATAAACAGGCGAGGTACAAAGGATTTTTAGGGTACCAAAATTATTTTGCATACTATAATGGTGGGGACATGTAATTTAAAATTTGTCCAAATGCATAGAATGTACATAATCAAGGTTGAAATCTAATATAAGTTATGAATTTGGGTGATAATGATGTGGGATTGTAGATTCATTGATTTTAACAAATATATCATTCTGGTGTAGAATGTTAATAGTGGGAGAGGCTGGGCAAGTATAGGGGCTGGGGGTATATGGGAGCTCTCTACACTTACGACTCAATTTTTCGGTGAACCTAAAAATTCTCTAAATTATTTAAAAAAATTTAGAGCGCCTGGTGGTGGGTATTGAGGAGGGCACGTATTGTATGGAGCACTGGGTGGGGTGCATGAACAGTTAATCTTGTAACACTAAAAAAATAAAATAAACATTTGGGAAAAATATATGCAGAAAAATAAAACAAATGGAACATAAAAAAATTCAAAATAAAAAAATAAAAAAACCCAGAAATCTTCTGTTCTTACTAAGATTCAACTATTTTTCTCCCATATTGCTGCAAACCCCTTGATAATTTTGAACACTGAAAAAGTTAATTCGGAAAATTTTTGCATTTTTTTCATTGCTTTTATCAAAAACTGAGATTTTGTAAGTTCTTATCCCATCACTTTTACTGACTTCACCCTGGGCATTTCACATGATATAAGAATCATGAACAATGAATCTTGTAACACTGAAAAAATAAAATAAACATATTTGGGGGAAAAAAAAGAAAAGTTAAAAGAACTTGTTTGGCAGAAGATGATACCATGGGCCATTAATATTTTGATGGAGGGATGTATTAAGTACTGCCTATAATGGTGGAATCATATAAGGATGCACACTTAAATGAGCATGATGAAATGGTGTTAGTATAGGGGCTAGGATGCAGTCAAAGGCTTAAGGGTCCAAGTCTTTGGAAGGGAGTGACAAAGCCATAATTAACAATTTCCCTGAGGGCGTCCCTAATGGGGATTCTCAAAGTTATTTCATTTGAGCATTTGGATTAAGTCAATACTCCAGAGTTAGCGGTCTTTGAATGAGGTTTGAAAGAAGATACCTAGACATGATTAGACAAAGGTTATTCAGGTGAGTTTTGGTTCTCTTTTAGAATCCACAAAGGCATCAAAAACCTAGAAGAATATAATTACCTTCCCAGAGAACTACTTTCAGAGTATTTTTAAAAAAATAATTTTGCTTATTAGTTGGTAATGCCTGTCAGTTCAGCTGTTGTTTTAGCCCATCTCTTGTGTATAAAAAAAAATGATCAATTTCAACTATTTTAACTATAACCAAGACTATCATATATATCTTCCTTTGAAACTGGAGAGGTTATTTTCCTCCATGGAGAGATGATTTTCCTCCATGACTTGTCTGTTAGGTACCTACTACATTTGTGTATTCTTGTATGTGTGGATATGGGGGGAGAACGCTTCCAAATAAAAGCTGAAAAAATGTGGGGATCATTTCACAGGTAGATGTATATTATAAAGGAGACCCGATTTGTTGTTTAATTATGCTACTCAAATTACATTTTTGATGTTTTAATTCTTTCCATGACAACTAATGGTAAATTTTAGAAATGGAAATTCTGTAATAACATGAGATATGAGAGATTAATATGGAAGCAGCTGGGAAGGACAACATGTAATGTGTGCAGTGATGGGAAATAGAACACTATTCATCATCTTTCTATGTTTTAATAATTTTATTTTTATGTAAAAATATTGTTGAAATTTTAATAAAAAAATGAACCTTTGAATAAATCATGCAGGTAGGTAGTTTTAAGTATTCCTACTAGGGACCAGACCAAATCTGAGCAGAAATGAAAGCACACAGAGAAGTAATGTCTCTCCACTTTAACACTGGAAATAATGTGGGTAGAGGGCAAGTACGTCAATCACCACATCTAATCAGAAATTTCATAATATGCAAGTACCTTAATGGCATCATTGTCAGGGATCCCAAAGTAAATGAATCTCATTCCTACTAATGTTCAATAATGAAATGTTACAGTACTTGATAAAATATACTATATGAGTATAAAGGTGCCTTTAAAAAATATCCATCATTTAACTGGCTTGTTATGAGCAAAACAAATATTTTTGGCTTGCATTTATTATTTACCATCATTTAAAGTTGGCTCTTTTTATATAAGTGGACAGTATCTATAATTTCTGGTCAAGTTGGAAGTACCACACAAAGCACAACTTATCCTTGTGTATTAAAGGATTAAAAAACTGTCTTGTAGGAGTGCGTGGGCTACTCAGTTGAGCATCCAACTCTTGATTTCAGCTCAGGTCATGATCTCAGGGTCATGAGATCAAACCTCATATCAGGCTCCATGCTGGATGTGGAGCCTGCTTAAGATTCTCTCCCTTTCTCTCTCTCTCTGCACCACCCTCAATAAAAACAAAAACAAAAAAAAAAATCTCTTGATTGTGTCAGTGGGTCATTTTGGCTTTTTTATAAATCTATTTTGCTTTAAGCTTTAGTAACCTGATAATTTCCATAATGTAGATTTATGTAGAGAAAATATGCCATCTTTAGCATAACTGTATTTACTGATGTATTGCTCTATATTTCATGTAAAATAATCAATTATTCAGCTTAGAGTTGCTAGGCTATTGCTAAAACTGTAGAATCCTCAAACAAACCATATCAAGTGGTGTTTTATCTCTCTAATCTCTTCTTTAATAGTTCTTAATTATTTCAATTAACACTGTGTCCTAATCCTTTTTCCACTCCATAGAGTGGACATTGCTTGAATGTGTGGTCGGCATACTTTAGTAGATACACTGGTTCTGCTAAATATATGATAATGTGTGTGTGTGTGTGTGTGTGTGTGTGTGCGTGCACATGTGTGCATGTGTGCATGCACACACATGTACATGTTGGGAGGGATTCAATATAATGTCATACTATTTTGATTAATTTCCTAAATGATACTGTCATTTTATTTATTTCACCACGAATTATGTTCTTATCCAATGTATTATAGGTACTGCTTATTTGAGAGGGAGGAAAACAAAAGTAAATTTTACCAATGTAAATCAAATGAAGTTTGGGAAATGAATGAATGTCATCTTTTGGTTAATATAAATGGCCAAAGTCAGTTATATAGAGCCATAGTACACTGTAGATCAGTACCTTCCCATTACCAATTGGGATTCTGTACAAATTCCAGGGTAAAGTTCCTTTCTAAGTGTGCTTTTTTTTTTTTAAACACACTGCCAACAATTTGGTGGTATTTGAAATAATAGGCATTTACACATTTTACAGTTGGCACATCACTGCATATTTCACAGTGATTTTATTTCAAAAACTCATTTACTCTAATAAAAAGGATCTATACAATGCTTTTTCCACAGACTTCACAAAAGCATGAGACAAAGCAAATGAAACAGTTATAAGAGCTAGTAGATGAATGACAAAAGTATGCTTACATGGTATAATCTATTAAATAATAGTTTCCACAAGAAAAACCCTGTACTGCTCACGTAACGTTAATTTTTTGCTAACAGTAAAATACATTTTCCAACATAGTACATACATTTTCCAAAACTTTATGAGCAATAACATGGTAAAAAAAAGACTAATCTGATTTAACATACAGTCAACATTAAAGCAAAGATAATGTGTTTCACTCAACTCTGGACATTTCATTTATCTCCTCTATACTCCATTAATACTCTTGGAATTTTCATTTATAGAGACACAGTAAGTTCTTAAGAACACTTCAAAATTTTTGTAATAATAGATCACAATTGATGATGTGAACTATAAGGCTAAAAAGGCACCTAAAACATTTATAAAGCTGTATTCATATTCACTGCTTTCCTAAAATGCTGAACTGTTTGTTTAATGATAAAATGTAGGTCTTGAAGTAGTGTAGAAAATCATACCAGCAATTTTACTGGGTACTGGGCAAGTATATTAGATGTTTCAACTTCATTTCCCACTAAGTGACTATAATTCCTTTTATCAGTATTTTCTTTAATGGCAAACAATTGGATTTGAATTAACTGAAATTTGAACGTGTTGTGATGAGCACTGGGTGTTAGACATAACTAATGAATCGTTGAACACTACATCAAAAACTAATGATATATGTTGGCTAACTGAACATAATAAAAAAATAAAAGTGACAAAAATGAAACATATATTTGAGATAAATTCTTAAGGATTTCATTTTTTCTATAAGCTTTGAAGTTAGATCTTCTAACTTTAAATTTATTCTTTATTGGGTGAACTGTTTTACATCTAGTGAAATGGTATTATAGAGATTTTCTCATATCCAATAATTATTTTTGGTCTGGTCTATATTGGGAAAATGCAGTTATTCAATGACTTGGACTGTAAATGATTTAGAATCACTTTTCCTTATTCATTACTTAGTGACATGTTTCTAGCCTGAATTATCTGCATAATTGCTTTGTTCTGCATGTTGAAACATTCATTTAGCATCCAGAATTTTAAGGAAAGAACTTTAGATTTCCTCATGCTTTTCAAACTAGAGAAAATTTACTATCACTGATTTTACTCAATCTAAACAAGAAGTATGTGAGATAAAACAGTTAGCCACAAGCTATCAAAGAAAACTTTACTTTTCAGCTAAATCTAGTAGCAGTATATGGATATAAAGTAGATATGTTTTTCAGAGATATACAGGATTTTAAAATGGCAGAATATTTTTATTTAAAGAGCAAGAAAGTTTGCTATTTCACCTACATTTTAACATTAGTCATTTATAAATTGAAAACTTAAAGAACTTAAAGACAAATTGGAACAGATAGCCATAAGATAATATCATCCAATTACAATGAATTGAGATTTGGAAAATTAAGATAATCCAATAGGTTGTTTCCAGTATTTACTGGAAGACACTTAAGCTTTATGAGTAAAAAAAATACTAAAAATTTTCAATAATATAGAATTATAATTAATGAAGGTGAATCATTTATGAAGTTTTATATTTTAATATATTAATTCTATAGGAATTTAAAAATTTCATAAGTGTGTATACTCTGACATATAATTTTATGTATTAAATCTAAGTCAATGGGGGGCTTTTGTCTTTATTTTTTTATTTTTATTTTTTTAAGATTATTTATTTATTTGACAGAAAGAGATCACAAGTAGGCAGAGAGGCAGTCAGAGAAAGAGGGGGAAGCAGGCTCCCTGCTGAGCAGAGAGCCCAATGCGGGGCTCGATCCCAGGACCCTGAGATCATGACCTGAGCCAGAGGCAGAGGCTTTAACCCACTGAGCTACCCAGGCACCCCGGGTTTTTGTCTTTTTATTTATTTATTTTATGGCTTGTCTTTTTAAGGTAAAGTTAAATTAGTTTGGCTTACAATTTTCATATACACTAATTGAAATTGAAATTCAACTTATCTAACTTTAAATAAGTTCCAAGAATTATACAAGAGCACACAGCAATGTTTAAAATGACTTTGACTATAAGTCAGTCAGAGAAAGACAAGTATCACATGATCTCTCTGATATGAAGAACTTGATAGGCAAGGCAGGAGTTTGGGGGGTGGGGGAGAGAAATGAAACACGAAGGGATGGGGAGGGAGACAAACCATAAGAGACTCCTAGACTCAAGAAATGAACTAAGGGTGGCCGGGGGGGGTGGGGTAGGGATAGGGTGGCTGGGTTGCGGACAATGGGGAGGGTATGTGCTATTAAGTGCTGTGAAATGTGTAAGCCCGAAGATTCACAGACATGTACCCTGGGGCAAATAATACATTATATGTTAATAAAAAAAAAAATGACTTTGACTATTTCTTATAAGAGAAAAATTAGTTTATAACTTAGACCAGTATGAACTCCAGATGATACAGTAAGTCATGGAAGTGATTTCTTCACAATTAATTGCCTAGAATTCTTAAGGACTGAAAAACGAATGTTCAAGAACCACAGCCTTTTAATTCAAGTATTGTGTTTCCTAACTAACAGAAATCTTGAAAAATTGGAGATCTTAGAGTTGGATTCTCCGCAATGCACACACAAAAGCTTTATTCTCTAGAATGGGACCATCTATGATCACAATCCTGAGTCAATAATTTTGACATTTCCAGACTCTTTTCTCACTTGGAGCAGTTGGAGCCATGTCATTTTGTCTTTGGTAATATAAACAGTAATAAATCACCTTTGGACTTCATTTTTCTGCATCTTATCACTGTGAGCATAAAGAAATGTCATTTTAGTAAATGAGAAAAAAATGGAAGAAAAACATAAGGAATTAAAAACTTTCTCTTCAGGAAAAAATAGATTATGTGCCCTCTTTTTGTAAATTGTCAGGATTTCAATTTGTATATCCCTTGTACAGAGGTAGTATCTCTGACTTAAATAGACACTGAATTTAATATAAATTTACTTATAAAATACTAAGTATAGTCCTCTACATTTCTAAAGCACATAACCTCCCTGGCATGGTTTCCATTTCAGGACATTAGGTATCTAAAAAAAGATGATGGACCATATCAAAAACGATAGATATCCAACTTTTGTATCAACATGGACAGGACTGGAAGAGATTATGCTGACTGAAATAAGTCAAGGAGAGAAAGTCAATTATCATATGGTTTCATCTATGTGTAGAGCCTAGGAAAAACATGGAGGACATTAGGAGAAGGAAAGGAAAAGGGAATTGGGGGAAATTGGAGGGGGAGACAAAGCATGAGAGACTGTGGACTCTGAGAAACAAACTGAGGGTTTTGGAAGGGAGGGGGGTAGAGGGTTTGGTGAGCCTGGTGGTGGGTATTAAGAAGGGCACGTATTGCATGGAGCACTGGGTGTGGTGCATAATCAATGAATCTTGGAACAATGAAAAAAAAAAAAGATGATAACTTTCACTTTAAAGATGTACTTAGGTACTTTTAAAATAAGTAGATTTTTTTTTTTAACCTTAAAAGCTCTTTTCATTTATATTTTTTACCTGCTGACACTATCTGAGAGCATTTCACCTGATAATAAATCTGGAAGAGTAACAGTCAGACAAGAGTTATTTGAAATTCATTGCTTGAGCAACCATTGCTTTTTGAAGACATTCAATGCTAAGTGTTCCAAAGCTACCCTACAAAAGTCCCCCAAACCATAAAGAAAATAATTCATGTAGAATCTTTTTGTTCAAGGAGGCCACATGTATGGCTTAACGAAAGTTGTTTCCAAACCTCTTTAGCCAAATATCCACTAATAAATGTTTGGGTTGAAAATTTTATTGGAGGAGGTGAACATTTGTAAAAACATTTAAAACAGACATTTTAAATATAAATAATGATAAAATACCAATTTTTATTAAAAACATTTTCTAAGTGCCTACCAAAAATATACTGGAAATCCTTTTTTAATTTATTTTACAAGTTAAAGATATTACAATATCTTTATTATTTTTCCATTTGGGATTGAAGCCATATTTTATATAGAAAAGTTTTTATGTTGTCTTTCTGTAATAAAAATGGAATTTCTGAATATGTTCAAACTCATATCACTCTCTACTGTCATTTTCATGGAGGCCAATCTCCCCCACTGATTATCTCCAGGGCTGGACCAATTCTAGCTCTAAAACAAGAATTCAATCTTAGGATTCTGGGTTCTCTAGTTGAGCCAAAAGACCAAGTGTGACTTGGTCAAATTTTATTTACAATGTAAATTACTCACTAGAATTTTGGAGAACAGTTCAAATTCTACCACCAGTCTAGAATGTATAACAAGTACATTTTTATGAATCATCATGAAACCACTTGAATTGGATTTAACAGAGTTATTCAATCCACCACTTTTAATTTGGAATCATAATAGAAGATTTTGCAAAGAAGGCCCTCTCAAGGCACTTCTCTCTGAGGACTATTATGCATTTACAGGGGTTAATTTCTTGGCCCTGAAGCACTGACAGATATAGCTATATGGTGCTCTTTTTCTATAGGGAGTATGTTTTCCCGAGGGATCAAAAAAGCACATATACAAAAAAACTTTATCAATGAATTATACTGCTGTTTCAAAGACTACATCTAAACAAAAGGGTTTCTATTGTTTCAAACACTAATGCAATTCATGTAGCACTACCTTTGACACAATTTTGTGAAAAAATAACTTCACATTCCCCCATATTAAAGAAAAACAGAACAGAAAGTACAATGTGTTGAGCTTAAAGAATACCTGTTACAAGTTAAATTTGTTTACAGAAACCACATACTCTAAATGGTATGTTTTCACTCAAACAGACGGAAAACTACTTCCTTAAGGAAAAACCTAAGAGCAATACACTGACATATGAACAAATTAGCTCTTTCCAATTATACATGCTGAAAAGGTGTTCATAAAAGGAAGGAGTGGATCAGCAATACAATTTCCAATACTTATTACATAAGTTTTACATTGTAACACATAGAATATAACCACAAAAAGAACAGAAGAAGTGAAAACAAAACATCATTAAACATATTTTCTTTTACAGTGGCAAAGCAAATGAATCCTAAAGCACTTTAAAATAGTGGGTTTTAAAAAAAAAAAAATAGTGGGTTTTAGGCCTTTTCAAGGTCTTCATAAGAATTATCAAACTTCAAACTGTAGTCCCACAAACTTCCCAATCTTTATATTTGGGTCGATATACTTTTTTAAAAATAATCCTCTATAAATGGAATTGTCATCTTCATAGATCAATATAATTTTGAAAAACATTACAAACTTTAAAACTTCAAATTTTTTCTGTTATAAATTTTAACTCCCTATATTTTCAAAGTTGGATGAATCCTTACAGATAGTAGATCCACTGAATGAAAAAAGTTATATCTCAGGCATTTTTCATACTGATATCTGTATCAATGCCTAAAACTAAAATATGGCTAATTTAAAAAATTTAAAACTTTAATTCTAAAAACTTTTAAAATTTTAAAAGCTTTTAATCTGCATGCATTTTAATAGAACATTTCTGAGATGATATTAAAAAATGGAATTTGGGCCTAGGATGTTTCCCAATATTTTGGAGATTTTCACAACTGTTCTAGCTCTGATATTTTGTCTTTAATTTAGCTCCACTCTCTCTCATTTAAAACAACTAGTTAGGGGCAACTGGGTTGCTCAGTTGGTTAAGCATCTGCCTTTGGCTCAGGTCATGATCCTAGATTCGTGGATGAGCCCCGCATGGGGTTCCCTGCTCAGTGGGGAGTTTGCTGCTTCTTCTCCCTCTGCCCCTTTCCCTGCTCCTGTGCCTCTCTCTCACACTTGCTCACTCTCTCTCAAATACATAAATAAAATATTTTAAAAAGTTAAACAACTAAACTTTGTCTTCAACTTTCTTTGACAAATGACATCAGTCACTATCAGAAGAATAGCCAAAAGTTACAAATACTCTAGAACTTTGAGAATAATAAGACATTTGTGAAATGCAAGAATATTTTGGTTTAAAAAATATATATCTATAACTGACACCAACAGTGTCCTACTGATATGAATGTTAGAACTATATAAAAATATTTTTTTTTTGGTTTTGATTAGGTTTCTGAGAAGAAAATAAAATAAAATAAAATTCCCAAACTAAGACACAGTCTTGAATTTGTATAAAATAAAATAGGACTCTTGTAATGAGATGACATATGCTATAGAGTTGAATTTAACTAATTTAACTAACATCTATGAACACATTTAGGCTAAGTAGCTAGCACCACTTTCTACAGAAAAACTTTTCCACTTATTATCCCTAATGAACAGAACGAGATACTATAGTATACTATAAGTATATTTAAGTATAGTAAACTTAAGACTATAGTCTTAAGACAACTAGTCTAATCCTGGAGAGATACTCAATGCTAAAGATAAATATTTTTTCCATTTGGTTCGGAGCAAAGGACAGCCTAGCTTGGTGATGGTATCTACAGAAAGAAAACCATAAGAGATAAAGCTTTCCCTTTAGTGATACCATTTCCATTCAAAAGGTTTAAATTCTCTCTTGAAAAAAATCTTATACGTCAATTCTGAGTTTTTCTACTACAATGAAAACACATACTTGAAATTTTAGGAGGAAGCTGGTAGCTTTCAGGCCTTTCTTCCAGCAGGACTTAAAGTTTTATGAGAACACCATAGAGAATTTGCTTAGGTGTTCAAATTCTCAATCGGACCAAAGGAACCTAAGGGAGCACATGAGGGAGTAGCTTCAGAATTCTGCTATTCAGCATAAAATGCTATGGAAATACTGAACCTTTACCCATTACTCATAATTCTCATAATTGCTATAGTCCTTTTATTCTTAAATATTTTTCTTATATTATCTTTTGGAATTGTTTTTGGTACTGTTAATATAGCATATTCTCCTTCAGTTTTATATGCAAGCGTTTCCACTAACTGAAAACTAAAGATTTTACTTTACTGCAGAAAGATCATTTTTTAGCCAATACATTCATTATGCTAATAGATTATTGAATTTTCTCTTTAATATAGTATTTATAAATTCTTTATTTGTCCCAAGCAAGGTGAATCCATATGTTTAAAAGCCTCAGAGTTGTATGCTTGATAAATATGTGCATGTGTATATACACATAAATATATTTTAAATATATTCTTTAAAAATATACTGATGGCCAGTGGTGTGGTGGTATAAAACATCTTGGAAATATTATTTGAAAATGCTATATTTTATGTACTTCTTGTGTCCAGTACTGTAATACAAAGAGATTAAGCACAGTTTATAAGTGACAGATTCTCAGAATATGCCTTTTGGATCATGCTGTGATGAAAAAAGTCATGATGGTCAATGAAAACTGAGATGGAAACAAAAAATCAGAAGCGAGTTAAAATGATGACGTTTTCTGATGGTCTTATCTATATCCATTCAGGACAGCTCCCCTTCTGTCATCTCAGTTAATATTGGTCATGAATTATTTTCTTCATTATGGGAAGAAAATATTGTTTTAATTCCACTAGTAGATTTGCTAGCAGCATATTTGATGTAGTGTGCAAATATTCTGATACCTGATGAACATACGCAATTGTTGGATAAATTATAGTATTATGCAAAAACTCACATGAGGAAGCACTTGAGTGGCATGTTATAAATTGATGTTTGGTAAGAGCAAAATGAAAAAGAAATGCTTCATTTAGCAATTATGAAAATATTTTCACTTACTAACACTGAATGTCTCCAGATATACTAAGATGTTAGACAAATAGGTCAGAAAAAAATGGTAAATACCATGCCTGGCTAAAATTAAAAAAAAAAAAAAAAAACAACTACCTGTTTTGTGTGTGTGTGTGTGTGTGTGTGTGTGTTTTGCTATTTGCCATTTAGAGTCTCTAACAGATGGTAGAAAGTTTTCACATTTAGAGTTGGTCATTTCCATTCTTTTCAACTTATTTAGGGGGAAAATGAAGAAACCTATAAATCTGATTGCAGTATTGGTTTTACAGCTGGTTGGTATTATTCTTCAGATCAAAAAATTAACTAACTTATTTGATAGTTGACAAATTACTAATGTCCAGTGTTCTTCAGAAGCAGTTTTTTCAGTGTTCCTTCAAACCATAGTAAGATTTTGTGTCTAACCCAATTTAATTGAAAAACAAAATAAGTGCTTGTAAAGTCCAGAGTTTTAATCTCTTCTGAATCTGTTGTCTTTGAAATTAGGTATTTTGTTAAGTACTGAAAATTCATTGATGGTAATATTCACTAGAAAAAAATGAAGTGAATGAAACAAAGGGATTGATTGAATACAAAAGTGGTGGCACTTGTCTTTACTGTACCTTTGGATCTTAATACATGAGTCTGCTCTTTTATATTTTAATCAAAGATGCAGGCATCTGTAATGTATTTGTTAGAGCAAATTTGAAAGTCTTACTTAAGACTTATTAAGATTTGAAAATCATTTTAAGTGGTCCACAACATTTGAAAGGTATTATAACTAATCAATAACACTTGAAAATCATTTAAAGTGGCCATTTCATAGATGATATTATATTTACTATAATAGTTTAAGCTATAATTGATGGAAAATAGTTGGTAACTGCAAAAAATAAAAAATAGATCTTAAATTTTATGGATTTTAGAAACTTGCTTTATGAGGTGTTTAATTAAAGCAAAGTTTCTGTTGTATGTATCTGTTTGTTTTTAAACCATACCATTTGGCACATGAAAGTGCAATGGGTGGTATGGCTGAAAGAAAATAGGTGGTGGTCCAGCTGTTACATAATAAGTAGGGTACCCTCCCTCAGCAGCAAAGTATGGAGCAGGTTGATAAAAGCAAGTTACATTATCTGTATTGGGTAGTATATTCTGTTCTCCAAGTACTTTTAAAGCCATAAGGGTGATCATATTGAGCGTCTGCCTTCTTTCATATCCCATAAGGCAAACAGTGCTTTCATTCACAACTCCACGCAAGGTCATAAGGTAGTCATATTTGCTCTTTTCTTCACCTATGAAATGGTTACGGAGGTACGATTCAATCTTCTTTTGCTGTTCTGCTACATCAGGAAAATCAATGAAGAATCTAGAACACATATAACGTTCCAGTGTCTTGATTTCTGCTTCGCATGCTGGCTTAAAGTCACGAACCAGCAAGTTGCTGTACTTCAGAAGGCCACCACCTCTAATCTCTTCAGGTTTTCTAGTAGATATAAGCTTGTATTGCAAATGTGTCATTGCTTCTTGGAAGTCTCCATACATGCTTTCAGCTACCACAACAGGATAGGACTCTTTGATTAGTTTAGCATTTTTGTCACTGTAGAATTCTAACATGGGATCCAAAACAATTTGAAAGGAATCAACACTAAATTCAAATTGTCGTCTGAGTGAATTCACAAACTTTAGCTCTACATTCTTTCCAGTGTTGTTTGAAAGAGAAATGAGACTCCAACGATCATGCTTATTACAAACTTTGACCATCTTTTGCACATAAGCCTCTTTCATGGTCTTTAGGGTGATCTTTTCCTTTTTTACACCTTTTGGTAAAAAGTCAAGTAGACAGCCAAGAACTATATCCTTAACAACTTGAAATTCCTGATCACTTGGTAGTTCAACACCAAAAATAACATCTAGATCCTTATAGCTGATTCCACTGTGGCTTGCAAGTACATAACTTGCTGTGGAACCATTCAATCGGGCATCTTTAACAATAATTCCTTGCTCTATCAATTGCTTTTTCACAACTTGAATGATATCTTTTGGTTTTACCTCCAGTGTGGGGAAATTCCCCCTTCCGTGAATTGGAATTACTTCATCTAACACCTGATCTAGTGTTCTAACTTGATCCCAGATGAGATTGCTGAATCTGATTTCAGACATTGTGAAGTCAGTAGATCAACTAGAAAGCAAGCAAAGTATTGAGAGGAAATGTTAGCATTGCAAAATCAGTGTTATTTCTAAAACACATGAAAAAGTTAAAAACAGATTTATCCTCAATATAAACAAAACTAAAGTTAGAGAGAAAATTGTCACTCTATCTAATCGTGTTTAAATTTATTTTTTTGAGCTTTTATTTAAATTCCAGTTAACATACATCATAATATTAGTTTCAGGGGTACAATATAGTGATTCAACACTTTCATACAACAACCAGTGCTCATCATAGCAAGTGCAATCCTTAATCCCTATCACCTATTTTACCCATCCCCCCACCCACCTTCTCTCTGGTAACAATCACTTTGTTCTCTATAGTTAAGTAAGCGAAATAAAAGTCACTATGATTAAGTCAGAATTATCAGATCCATTGGTGAATGCAAACATACATTCTCAGGGCTGTAATTATTTTTTATGTAAAATGGCGATCTCAATCTTTCTTTATGGAAATACTATAGTGGTTATATTTGGTATAATTTTTGTCATAAAATTACCATAGTACATCATTGACATTGTCATGAATTTAAAGTGAGATCAAAGAGCAAGTCTATGTGTGTTAGACCCAGCTGACTGAAGACAAAATGTTTAGAAGCCATATATAGCATTTTTAACTTTCTGTGCTTAAGTCAACACTTAGAGATGATAAAATGTAACTGATATGCTATACCCATTAGGGTATGAATTCCTTGAATTTGAGGATAAGGATGGTACCTAATTCATCATCTCTTCTATGTGCCCAGTAACCTTTTAAGAAATGTTGGTTGAAGGAAATAATAATTGGGGGAAAAACCATGAGAGACTCCTAACTATAGGACACAAAATGAGGTTAGCTGTAGGGGAGGTTGGTGGGGAGATAAGGTAATTGGGTGATGGGCATTAAGTTGGGCAAGTGATGTGATGAGCACTGGGTGTTATACGAAACTGATAAATTATTGAACACTACATCTGAAACTAGTGATGTACTATAAGTTGGCTAATTGAATTTTTTTAAAAAGAAAGAAATGCTGGCTGAAGGAAATAATAATTGGCATGTATTGCATGGAGCACTGGGTGTTATACACAAACAATGAATCATAGAACACTACATCAAAAAACTAATGATGTACTGTATGGTGACTAACATAACATAATAAAAAATAAAATAAATAAAAAATAAAATATAGAAAGATGTAAAAAAAAGTGAAAAATATATGAGACTATTCCACTTGTCTCCAAAATGAGAGCAAGGATATACAAAACAATAATAAAATTCCTGAGTTTTAAAAAATGTTTTCCGCAAATGTGCAATATGATATGCTCAGAAAATTTTACAGCTTGGGGTGTTAAGAAATTAAAGTTATAAATACTATAAATGCAATTGTTAAATATAATTCTATTATTATGTAATTAGGTACAATTACAATTACCAAACAGATCTTCAAATACCCTATTAAGGTGTCTAAGCAAATAAAGCTAGGAAAATAAATAGATAGTTATGGATATAGCTTTGGGTTTAGGTTTTCTTCCTTGAATTCCAGAAAATAAGAAAATGTATGAAGTTTAAGGCAGATTTGCATAGGCAGTATTCATATTTTGCCTATGTAAGGAGCTATTGGAATAGAAACTCCATATTTAGAATTTAGTGCTGTATTATTTCCCTAGCGGAACTATAGCAAATATCATCAACTTATTTGACATTTATAGAATCAACTTTTTTCTTTTCTCAATTTGTTTGCTTTTTTGTTTATTTAATTTCAGTATAACTAACGTACAGTGTTATATTACTTTCAGGTGTACAATATAATGATCAACCATTCTGTACATTACTCAGTGCTCATCGTAAGTGTATTCTAAATCCCCTTCAACTATTTCATCCATCCCCCCACCCACTTCCCCTCAGGTAATGACAGGTTTGTTCTCTGTAAAGAGTTTGTTTTTTTTGTTTGTCTCTTTTTTTCTTTGTTCATTTGTTTCTTAAATTTCACTCATGAGTGAAATCATATGGGCATTTGTCTTTCTTGGACTGACTTATTTTGAATTGACTTTGACAGACCAAGCATTTTGCAAAAGGCCAATTAAGCAATGGCAAATCTATGTCAGTGGGAAGATAAGACTAAACATATTCTGTTTCTATATATGAAATCTCCATATATGTGAAGAAAAGAGTACTTATTTTTATTATGGGATAAAATGGCCTACATAAGGTATTCTTTGTTTCATTTTGAGCCACATTAATTACTAATGTTCAGAGAGTTTTATTAGCAATGTCAATATCCAAATCAATCCTTAAAGATGAATAGGCTGAATTGACCTCACACTAGGCTGTTGGATTTTGGTTATTCATCCATCAAGTGAAATGGTCTGTATATTGACTTTAGGACGCAGGAGAAAATAAAATGTCACATGAAGAATAGAATATGCAGTAAGAACTGGCAGGCCTTACTTACTTTCCTAAGTTCTCTTCCTGGAAATGTCACTAAATTGTTTTAAGCTAACAAAATTTGTTATCCTCAGATTCTCAATCTAAAAAAATAATTCAAAACATTGGCTGGTTTCATGTAAAGGCCTAAGCAAGATCAATCATTTATCTAGTATTTTAGAAATATCACATGTAAACTATATAACTTTAATTGATACAGAAAACATCCCCAAATTCCTTTTTAATATGTAAATTTCTTACGCAAGTAGCAATTTTTCCTTTCCTTATGGCAAAATTTTAAAATTCAATGCTCCAACCCCAGGCCTACAATCTGCCTGTAAACCTATACCTCTAATTATCAATGATCTGAAAATAAAGATCGTTTACATTGGTATACTGACATTAAAAAAAAAATGTGGCAATATTAATAAATATTTTATTTATTTATTTGACAGAGAGAGAGAGAGAGAGATCACAAGTAGGCAGAGAGGCAGGCAGAGAGAAAGGGGGAAGCAGGTTCCCTGCTGAGCAGAGAGCCCTTGCGGGCTCAATCCCAGGATCCTGAGATCATGACCTGAGCCGAAGGCAGAGGCTTAACCCACTGAGCCACCCAGGTACCCCAACAGAAGGATATTTATGTACAATATGTGTAGATAATGTACAAGGATACTAATGTACAAATAAAACCCTCCAAAGACATAAATAAGTTAACTAATTGTCAAAATGTAGGAGTCTTTAGTCAAGAAGTGTCCTTTAAATCAAGAAACAGGAAGTCTTACTTTATATCTTAAATCTGCTCATAGATATAAGAAGAGGAAGGGAAGGGTCAGAATTTTGTTTCCCAGACAAAATCATACCATGATCTTGCAAAGACAAGAAAGAGGTTGTCAGAAAGAAAGAAAGAAAGAAAGAGAGAGAGAGAGAGAGAGAGAGAGAGAGAGAGAGAGAGAGAGAAAAGGAAAAGGAAAAGGAAAAGGAAAAGGAAAAGGAAGGACAGGAAAGGAAAGGACAGGACAGGACAGGACAGGACAGGACAGGACAGGAAAGGAAAGGAAAGGAAAGGAAAGGAAAGGAAAGGAAAGGAAAGGAAAGGAAATGAAGGTTGTCTAAATGTTAACTTTACACTAGAGAAGTGGTTTAGGGAAATTGATCATCATTGAACAACTATTTAGTTGCTGTTTGATCACCTATGTTAATGACACCCCAAATTTCTGTTTTTCAGAATTATCTAGAAAGCTTAAAAAAATACACATATAGAATATTTTAGGACTGGTATTTCTTGTTAAAAAAGTTACAGTGACACCAACTTGCTAAAATGTGGTAAAACTCTGTCTTTGGTTGAGCAATATATTACCTAAATATCAAAATCATAGTTTTAAGAGCCAGTTATTTTTTTCACCTTTCTGCATCCACAGCTACATAAACTTATTTTTTAAATTGACACTATTTGGGGGGCACCTGGCTGGCTTAGTCAGCAGAGCATCTCTGCTGTCAGGGTCATGAGTTCAAACCCTATATTGGGCTTTAAGCCTACTTAAAAAAATAAATTAAAAGAATAAACCAAGCCTATTTTTCTACTGAATTAACATTATTACCAACTGAGGAATTTCAAGCTACCATCTCATCAACCATCTCTAAAGCTATATGTAAATGAAATGCAAATTAGAATTTTTAAAAATAGCCTTAGAAAAAATCACGGTTAGGAAAGTAAATTTATTTTTTTTAATCTTTTTTTTTAAAGATTTTATTTATTTTTTTGACAGAGAGAGAGCAAGCTTAAGTGGGGGAGCAGCAGGCAGAGGGAGAGGGGGAAGCCGGCTCCCTGCTATCAGGGAGCCCAATGTGGGGCTTGATCCCAGGACTATGGGATCATGACCTGAGCTAAAGGCAGACACTTAATGACAAACCACCCAGTGCCCTGAAAATAAATTTGTGATATGCATAAACACATACAGACATATAGACATACATGTGCATATAAAATATTATGAAATACATGTCACAATGGAATAAATATAAATGATTTATATTGATCTGGAATTTATATACACCTCTATCAATGCTCACCTCTATTTACATGGATAATTAAGATCTCAGAGCAATGTTATGCTTCTCTGGCACATCTACTATTTTCGCATAATGTACAATATCAATATAATGTTGTAATTACAGATTTAACGTATGACATTAAAATAACAAGACATCATCATGTGCGGGTTATGGCTCAGCAGTTAACTGTCATACTTCATATAGCAGAGTTAAATACTTATATATCAATAACAAAAACATTACACAACTTGGAAAATTTAATTTGAATTGCTGAACCAAAGAGCATGGCTAAATACAAACTTTGGATGACTATCATATAAAAGGTGGGAAAACACCAACAAAACCTTTCACACTGTTTACATTTGTCTTGGGTAGAGTTTAGTTCTTAGTTACTCAAAGTGTGTTTATTGAACATGAATTATAAAGGTATACTTTCACAGACTAAAAGCTCAAATTCAAGGAAGAAATCCTTCAATATTGTGTCACAGAAACTCAAATAGAAGTACAAAATCTGAAATTCTTAATTATTCTTATCCAAAAGTGGAAATCAACAGTAGTTCACTATTTTCCCCCAAATATGTTTATTTTATTTTTTCAGTGTTCCAGGATTAATTGTTCATGCACCACACCCAGTGCTCCATGCAATACATGCCCTCCTCAATACCCACTACCAGGATCGCCCAACCCCCAACCCCCTCCCATCCAAAACCCTCAGTTTGTTGTTCAGAGTCCAGTCTCTCATGGTTCATCTCCCCCTCTGATTTCCCCCCACTCCCCCTTCCCTTCCTTCTCACAGTAGTTCACTATTTTGAAGAGCATATAAATCTTGTTCTGACTCTCTGACTTCTTCCAATTTATTCATTGTTAAAGCTTTCACTTTCTCCATCTAGCTTAACCAATACTAGTGTGCCCATAATGTATCCAACTATAGTAAACACAGAAAATAGTTTCCATTATTCAACTGGTTAAATTCACTGGAATGCAAGGCAAGATGAGTGAGTTGGCAAGACTTCACAAAGAACTGCAAATAGACATTTGAATAGTAAAGTATAATTGTTCTCCTTATCACCACCCTATACACCCTATAGTCCTTCTGACTATAGGAAATAAAGGAAAGCTTAGTCACTATTTTCATATTTGTATTAATACTAGAATAATATTTTCAACAAGAATGAAAAAAGGTTTAAGACTTACGTTGGGAGGATTACTTTGAGAATGTAATACAGTTGAATTAATCTGATGATTCAGTGGATCCTTTAAAAAAGATAGTAATTTTCATTTTATCACTGAATAAAATAATGAATCAATCAGGAAAACTGCAGGAAGAAAAAAAATTAAACAATGGAGTTCTTTTATAAATGTTATATGCCAGGTAATGTGATCACTGGTCAGTGGTCCTACAAATTACATACAGACATATATAAACAGAGAGATATAAGAGACATAAAGACTGAAAAGAAATGATTTTAGCATACATCAGAATTACATAGAGGGCCTGTAAGCACACAAATTCCTGGGTCCTGCCTTCAGAGTTTCTAATCCAGGTCAGAGGTAGGGCCTGAATATTAGCATTTCTACCAGTTTTGCAGGTGATGTTTGATAATGCTGCTCAGGGAACTACAGTTTAAGAATCATTAATCTAAAGAAAACTGAGAAAGAAGAGTAAAGGAACAGTAGATCCAATAGTAGTACCTAGTCCCTCATAATTTGGCTATTTCTATTTAATTTAAAGCATTACTTTGAATAATCTAGATAATTCCAATCAAAGTAAATGTTCTTTTTATAGGCTTTTTTATTTTTTTTTTTTACATTTTAACAGTTCAATATTGTTTTCTCAACTAAATATTTAAACTAATAGAAAGTATTTATAAGCTTTGTATTAAGATTATAAAAACAAGTGTAATAGTACTATCATAAATGATGATATATCATTATATAAATGATTATATATACCTACATACAGATTTTGATTACAATGTATTTTATTTGTTCAATGAACTAATACACACACACACATATAATCTGTCTATTGGAAAGAGGTATGGGATATTTTAGCTGGTATACTGCTTTTGTTTCTAAGAGGGAATACTAATGTCTGTGAGAAATAGTAAGAAATGACAGTGCAGTAATTTACTTAAGCTATGGTTTATTCACAACCAATTATTATCTCTTTAAAAATACAAATACCCATTTCAGAAAAAAAGATAGCATTTTAACATATCAAGAAGAAAATATTATGGTTGCTAAATAATATTACTTTGACATTTCCATGCTATATTCAATAACACAATAAAATCCCCCGAATGACATTAATAATATACTGCACAAATAGAAAATAAAAAGAAAACAAAAGTGTTAATCATCTCTTAGAAAAGGCTTGCACTGTTTTCACCCTGTCAAATGTAAAGAGTGAGGTAATACATTAACCTAAGAGAAAACTCCAATTGATATTTGCCTCATTCAAATCTCAAAGAACAGTAAGAAAATATTGACTGGGATACCTATGGACCCATAAGTCAGGCCAGGATCAGAAAAAAAAAACCTCACCTCATCATGGTCACTGTTTTGTATCTGGCTCAGGGATAAAAAATGTAACAGATGTATTGTTTTATCATTTTACATTTCAAAAATAAAGTTGTAATGTCAATCAAATAGTTGGTTAATCAAACAATATTTATTAAATTTAATATTTGCTATGGAGTATAACAGTACCTGCAAAATAAAATAAAAGTATTTTATTTATATAGTATTTATATATAAAATATTTATATATTTATATATATAAGTATTTTATTTATATTTATTTTTAATTATACATAATATATTTTATTATTTTATTTATATATTTTTATTTATATATTAAAGTATTTTATTTATTTTATTTTTAAATAATAAAATACTTTTATTTCATTTTATTTTAATAAATATTTTATTGCAATAAATGCAGAATATTGCAAATATTTTATTGCTATTAAATATTTAAATATTTTTATATTTAAAAAATATATATAAAATATATTTTTTATATATATAAATATATATAAAAATTTTATATATATAAAATATATATAAAATATATTTTATATATATAAAAAATATTTAAATATTTAATATTTATTTAAAAATATTTATTTTATTATTATTTATTATTTATTTATTTATTATTTATTATTTGTATTTTATTATTATTTTATATATTATTTATTATATTTATTAATAAAATAAATATTTTATTGCAATAGAAGTATTGCAATAGTTATGAAGGAATAAAGAAAATAAAATTTTTAACCAAATTATCTTAATAGGTTCATTTTCTTTATATTCTCAATACTGGAGAATATTTTTTTCTTGCTTCTTTATTGTACTAACCCAAAGCACAGGGATACCATCAGAGATAACAAAGCAGTGAAAGGCAAAGCAAGTGGAATTTTAAAAATGTATATCAACAGGACAGGAAACAACAAGTGTTGGAGAGGATGTGGAGAAAGGGGAACACTCTTATATTGTTGGTGGGAATGCAAGTTGGTGCAGTCACTTTGGAAAACAGTGTGGAGATTCCTCAAAAAATTAAAAATAGAGCTACCCTATGACCCTACAATTGCACCATGGGATAATTACACCAAGGATACAGATGTAGTGAAAAAAAGGGTCATATGTACCCCAATGTTCATAGCAGCAATGTCCACAATTGCCAAATTCTGGAAAGAGCCGAGATGCCCTTCAACAGACAAATGGATAAAGAAGATGTGCTCCAATCAAAAACCTCCAAAAAAACAAGAGTCCAGGACATGATAGATTTCCTGGGGAATTCTACTAAATATTCAAAGAAGAAATAATATCTGTTCTCCTGAAACTGTTTTAAAAAATAGAAACAGAAGGACAACTTCCAGACTCTTTCTGTGAAGCCAGCATTACCCTGATCTCCAAACCAGGCAAAGACCTCATCCAAAAGGAGAATTTCAGACTAATATCCCTGATGAATATGGATGCCAAGATTCTCAACAAGATCCTAGCTAATAGAATCCAACAGCACATTAAAAAGATTATTCATCATGACCAGGTGGGATTTATCCCTGGGATGCAAGGGTGGTTCAACATTCGCAAATCAATCCATGTGATAGAACAAATCAATAAGAGAAGAGACAAGAACCACATAGTCCTCTCAACTGATGCAGAAAAAAGCATCTGACAAAATTCAGCATCTGTTACTGATTAAAAATCTTCAAAGTATAGGGATAGAAGGAACATTCCTCAACATCATAAAGTCTGTCTATGAAAAGCCCACAGCAAATATCATTCTCAATGGGGAAAAGCTGACAGCCTTCCCTTTGAGATCAGGAACACGACAAGGATGCCCAATCTCTCCACTCTTCTTCAACATAGTGCTAGAAGTCCTAGCGACAGCAATCAGATAACAAAAAGAAATAAAATAAAATAAAAATTCAAATTGACAATGAAGAAGTCAAATTCTTTCTCTTTGCAGATGACATGTTACTCTATATGGAAAACCCAAAAGACTCCACCCCAAACTTCTAGAACTCCTAGAGCAATTCAGTAATGTGGCAGGATACAAAATCAGTGCACAGAAATCAGTTGCTTTCTTATACACTAACAATGAAAATACGGAAAGGGAAATTAGAGAATCGATTCCATTTACTGTAGCACCAAGAACCATAAGATAGCTGAGAATAAACCTAACCAAAGAGGTAAAGGATCTGTCCTCGAGGAACTACAGAATGCTCAGGAAAGAAATTGAAGAAGATACAAAAAGGTGGAAAAGCATTCCATGCTCATGGATCAGAAGAATAAACATTGTTAAAATGTCTATACTGCCCAGAGCAATCTATACTTTCAATGCCATCCCAATCAAAATTCCACTGGTTTCCTTCAAAGGGCTGGAACAAACAATCCTAAAATTTGTATGGAACCAGAAAAGATCCCGAACTGCTAAGGAAATGTTGAAAAAGAAAAACAAACCTAGGGGCATTACATTGTCTGATTTCAAGCTTTACTACAAAGCGGTGATCACCAAGACAGCATGGTACTGGCACAAAAACAGACACATAGACCAGTGGAACAGAGTAGAGAGCCCAGATATGGACCTGCAACTCTACGGTCAAATAATCTTTGACAAAACAGGAAAAAATATCCAATGGAAAAAAGTCTCTTCAATAAATGGTGCTGGGAAAATTGGACAGCTATATGGAGGAGAATGAAACTTGACCATTCTCTTACACCATACACGAAGATAAACTTGAAATGGATAAAAGACTTCAACGTGAGGCAGGAGTCTATCAAAACCCTAGAGAAGAATATAGGCAGTAACCTCTTCGATATCAGCCACAGCAACTTCTTGCAGGACATGTTTCCAAAGGCAAACAAAACAAAAGTGAAAATGAACTTTTGGTACTTCATCAAGATAAAAAGCTTCTGCATAGCAAAGGAAACAATCAATAAAACAAACAGGCAACCCACGGAATGGGAGAAGATATTTGCAAATGACACTATAGACAAAGGTCTGATATCTAAGATCTATAAAGAACTCCTCAAACTCAACACACACAAAACATATAATCATATAAAAAAATGGGCAGAAGACATGAACAGACACTTCTCCAAAGAAAACATACAAATGGTTAACAAATGAAAAAATGTTCATCATCTTTAGCCATCAGGGAGATTCAAATCAAAACCACACTGAGATACCCCCTTACACCAGTTAGAATGTCCAAAATCAACAAGACAGTAAGCAACAAATGTTAGAGAGGGTGTGGAGAAAGGGGAATCCTCTTCCACTGTTGGTGGGATTGCAAGTTGGTGCAGCCACTTTGGAAAACAGTGTGGAGATTCCTCAAGAAATTAAAAATAGAGCTATCCTATGACCCTGCAATTGCACTACTGGGTATTTACCCCAAAGAAGCAGATGCAGTACAAAGAAAGGCCACATGTATCCCAATGATCGTAGCCGCAATGGCCACACTCACCAAACTGTGGAAGAACCAAAATGCCCTTCAACAGAGGAATGGATAAAGAAGATATGGTATATCTATATACATGTATATATATACATTGAAATATTATGCCTCCATCAGAAAGGACGAATATCCAACTTTTGTATCAACATGGACGGGACTGGAAGAGATCATGCAGAGTGAAATAAGTCAAGCAGAGAGAGCCAACTATTTTATGGTCTCACTTATGTGTGCAGCATAAGGAAAAACATGGAGGGCATTGTGAGAAGGAAGGGAAGGGTGAATGGGGGGAAATCAGAGGGGGAGATGAACCATGAGAGACTGTGGACTCTGAGCAACAAACTGAGGGTTTTGGAGGGGAGGGGGTAGGGGGTTGGGTGAGCCTGGTGGTGGGTATTGAGGTAGGCAGGTACCGCATGGAGCATTGGGTGTGGTGCGTGAACAATTAATCTTCTAACACTGAAAAAATAAAACATATTTGAGGGGAAAAAAAGATGTGGTCCATATGTACAATGGAATATTATGCAGCCATCAGAAAGGATGAATACCCAACTTTTGTATCAACATGGATGGGACTGAAGGAGATTATGCAGAGTGAAATAAGTCAAGCAGAGAAAGTCAATTATCATATGGTTTCACTTAATTGTGGAACATAAGGCATAAGTAGAGGACATTAGGAGAAGGAAAGGAAGAGTGGGGGAAATCAGAGGGGGAGACAAAGCATGAGAGACTCTGGACTCTGAGAATCAAACTGAGGGTTTTGGAAGGGAGGGGGGTGAGGGGATGGGTGAGCCTGTGGTGAGTAGTAAGGAGGGCACATATTGAATGGAGCACTCGGTGTGGTGCATAAACAGTGAAACCTGGAATACTAAAAAAATAAAATCAAGATGTTAAAAAACTAAAAATAAATAAAAAATAAAACCACTCTAAAAGAAATAAAAATGTATATCAAGTAAAATGGAAGTTCAAAAACTCGAATGAACCAGTTTTTCTTTTCAATTCAATTCATTACTTCTTTGTTCCACTAATAACAGAATAAGTTTTGCCTAGAAGAGAATGTAGAAATAAGCCTGTGTTGGGGGACCTGCATGGCTAGGATGGTTATGCATCTGCCTTCGGCTCAGGTCATGATCTCGGAGTCCTGGGATTGAGCCCCAGGTCAGACTCCCACCTAGCATGGAGCCTGCTTCTCCCTCTTCCTCTGCCACTTCCCCTGCTTGTGTTTTCTGTCTCAAATGAATAAATAAAATCTCTAAGAAAAAATAAGTCTGTGTTTAGAGTCTCATTATAGATGCAAAATATTTTAAAGTAAATTTGGTCTCTTTTTATGTATTTTTATTTTAACTCCAGTATAATTAACATAAAGTGTTCTATTAGTTTCAGGTGTAAAATTCCATACAAGAATTCCATACATCACATGGACATGTGCACTCAAACACATGACTCAAACATGACAAGTGCACTCAAATTCCATTACTTATTTCACCTATCCTCCTACCCACTTTCCCTCTGGTAACCATCAATTCATTCTCAATAGTTAAGAGTCTATTTCTCTCTTTTTCCCTTTGTTCATTTATTTTGATTCTTAAATAACACATATGAGTGAAATCATATGGTATTTTTCTTTCTATGACTGACCCATTTTACTTAGCATTATATTCTCTAGCCCCATCTGTGTCACTGCAAATGGCAAGATTCCATTCTTTTTTATGGCTGAGTGATATTCTATTGTACTCTTAATAACTACTACTAACATTAAGCTGTGTGGATAACTCAAAAAATTCTTTTTATACACACCATAATCACAATACATTTATCAATCTAAATAGGCAGCTATGTTATAATGTTAAAAATAAATATCTTGACTAAAAGTCATTGATTATAATAAGGTATTTGGTTGTTTATCCTTGTGGACTCTTCTATTAGCCCATATGGAGTTTAATAAACAAAATAGATGAAATAGGGGAAAGGGAACAAAAAAGAGAGGCAAGCAAACCATAAGAGACTCTCAACTATACAGGACAAACTGAGGGTTGATGGAGAGGAGGGGGGGGGATGGGCTAAATGGGTAAGGGGTATTAAGGAGGGCACTTGTGTTGAGTACTGGGTATTATATGTAAGTGATGAATCACTAAATTCTAATCCTGAAACCAATATTACACTATATGTTAACTAACTAGAATTTAAATAAAAATTTGAAAAAAAGATTTAATTACAAAGAAATCTTAAAACATATTTTAGGTTAAAATCTGGCAAAGGATGAATGTTTTAATTTTCTTATTTTATTTTTTAAACATTTTATTCATTTATTTGATGGAGAGAGTACAAGCAGGAGGAGCAGCAGGGACGAGGAAAAGCAGGCTCCCACTGAGCAAAGAGCCTGACATGGGGCTTGATTCCAGGACTCTGGGATCATGACCTAAGCCAAAAGCAGGTGCTTAAAAGACTGAGCCACCCAGGTGCCTCAGGATGAATGTTTTAAAAGAAAAAGTGTAAAGGGAAAGCTGCATATTTCCAAAGTTTTTAATATAGATAAAAATTCTAATATTTTTTTATAATTTAATTTAGAATGTTTACAGGAGGCTTCTATTATTGTGCATATGCAAATTTTATATTAACCACAGTGCTCAAGTACCAAAACAATAAATATATCACAGAACACTGTATTACTTATTCCATAATGTACTGTTGATGTTACAAGTCTACAGCATTTAAAGATTAGGGAAGGACTTCTTAATACCAGTTCACTTTAGCATTAGTCATTTTCAAATTTGGTTCTGAAGAATAAATCTCATGATACTGATGTTAAAACAGTTCCCATTTAGGTTAATTCACAAAACTATTTCACTTGTCTGGGATTCTACTAATGAAATGAATGGGTTCATTTCCCAAATTTCTAACCTCTTACTAATGCACTTCAGATAATGATGAAGCTTGAGAAAAAAATTGTTTTTAACTTTCTTAATTTTAAAAATGTTTTAATTATGTTAAAACACATGTGATAACTTCATTTTCAACTACTAGAAGTGGCAAGGTGCTCAGAGATGTTATTGGACTTATTATAATTAGGCTTGCCCATGGAGGGCAGAGTAGGAAAATATCAATTTCTCCTGTAGAAATGTTTAAGATTTCTAGTTTCTATTCATACCCACAAAAAGGCAGGCAGATAGATTCTGCTTTAGTGTTACTTATATCCTGGTCTGTAATTCTCTTATCTTTATGACCATCTCTTTTCAAACATCATGCTTAGCTCCAATTTTTATTCTAATAGTGTTCTTACTGAGAATTAACATGAATTTCTGGTTTCCTGTCATTGATGAGTAGGGAAATTAAACTTATTCTCGAAATTCTTATATATGGATGGAACCATGCTAAAAGAGTTAAAAATTCAGATGAAACTTGCCTTGGAACAATTAAGATCAACATGCCACGTTCCTAGAGAAAACAACACAGAAGCCTCAATGAGAAACAGCTCGATTTAAAAACATGATGCTCAGAAGCTTAAAAAGGAGCTACCTTTCCCCAGGTTAAACCTCTGCCTCTAATCCTCACAAAATCTTATCATTCCCTTCCCACACTGCCTGAGCCCATATACATACACTTTCTTATGTTTGTTTATATATTTATGTTGCCTTGGATGTTTGTTGCTTTAAAGTGTTAAAGTGTGCACCGTTCTAAGGAAATCATCTCCCAAATCCTCTCAGGTTTAGCACCAATCTCTTACAATGGGAAGTGTGAGACCTCTCGTAGCAATACTTTCTTCTTCTCCCTCTGCTCCTTAAAGTGGCTGGTAGAGGCTGATAGCTATGCAGATTCAACAGTCACCAAGTCAGACTTCTTTTGCTTTTAATGTACCTGATGCAAATAGTTGCTGCCTCTCCAAACTGCCACTAAGCTCAAAGAGGGGAGCTGGCCAGAGAGAACTCTGGTTCCCTTTGGAGGGAATGACAAGGTAAGGAAATCACTGAGAAGACTGAAGTATAATAGGCTTCCAGGCAAGTTGTGAGCTTAAGCCACCTAGTGAGATCAAATCTCCATCCCCTCTGCACTGGACCCTGTTCTGGTCACCGTGACTCTCACAATATATAGAGTAACCAGGTAAGCATCCTCCACGTCATTCCAGATTTGTTACCTCTTTGTGGATAACCTGTCAACACATATGGATTAAGGAAGGATTCTCTGGAGACTGAAGGGGACTTCAGAATTACAGCCAACAACATATATACCTTCCATATGACTCAAGAACACTCTCTGAAGAAGCAGAAAAGTAGGAACCCACAAGAATGCTCCACGAAAAAGCCTTAGCATTAAAAAATATACATCTGTTAGCCTGTTTCCCCTTCTCCCTCCACAGCACCTTCTGGACCATAAGAACTCATTTCACCAACTGCTGCTCTCTTCAAATCCATCCAGACAACTAGAGTGAGGCAAAGATGTGGTGCTGGAATGTGGTACTGGAGGGGGCCTGCTGTTAAGCACAGAGGAGAAGGAGAATGGTGGCCAGAGGAAAAAAAAGAGAAATGCAAAAATTAAAATAAAAGGAAAGAAATAAGGGGAGACGGAAGGAAAGAAAGAAATTAAGGAAGCAGGGAAAGAGAGCAAAGAGAGCAATGACTTATAATAGCTGCCAGAGCCCCTAAGCCATTGCTCTCCAAGGGTAAGTGGGTACCGACAGTACTTCCCCCAACAGACCCTTAGAGTCACACTCACCCACTCTACAGACTTCCCTTCCTTCCAGGCTCATACCCCCCTTGTAGTGTAAAACTATTTCCGTGGCAACCTATGGGCATACAATTTAAGATGGTTCATAGTATTGAGTCATAGGTTTTTCCACCTACTCCAGGCTGGTGATCTCTCCATTACTTTCCTTTCTCCTTTACTGTAGGACTTTGTCCAGTGGAATAATACTACCCTTTCTCTCTCACCACACAGAAACCTAATTTCCTCTTATTTCCCAAAATGCTGTCTGACAAATGTCTTTCCCAAACATACACCTGTACACACCCTCTTCCCTCCTTCTTCAAACATTGCTAACATAAACACAAACTTAAATTCATGCTCAGAGGGAAGTTTTTCTGAAAGTAGAATTGCTTTAATGAAATACATTAAATTTATAAATAGTAATATTAAATATATTAATTGGATTATTGTTTATAAACTTTACTTCCATTAAATGTTTCTACTAGCACAAAATAAAGTTCACTTTCAAGGCACTTAAAGACTATACAAAAGAGATAACTAATGGGTGCTTTATAGAAGGAAAAATAAATCTCGAAATCCTAAGTTTAGGATTATAGTAATACATATGTAACTATACTTAATCAACTGTCCATAACTCTTTCACTGATATGTAGTAAACACACTTGATATCTTAAAAAACAAGGTACAGATTTTAATACTTCACTTTAGAAATGTGTGAAGTTTAAGTTTTCAAGATCATTCACTATCTGCCTATTTATTGCCATGTAAGTGTGTTAGTCAATTAATCTGGAGGGGTTGTAATTCCTTTACCATGGAGCTTTGAATAAACATAATTCTCAATACTACATCAACATATAGCTATATTTTGCTTATCATCTATAAGTGTTGACTTAAGCACAGAAAGTAAAATCCAAATATAATTACTGATGCTTTTTTCATCACATTAACTGAGTTCAATTTTACCACAGCCATAATTATAGAAACAATTATTAATAAAAGTGCTAATTTTCTAAGAAATTCAGTATAAATTTTAGTTGAGTAAAATAAGTTTTTGAAGGAAATGTAATTCCAATGTCAATTTGAATGTCTACTCATAGTTGAAACTAAAAGGAAAAGTAGTGAAACTTCCTTTCTATGAGAATTCTCACCGTGTCTTTTGGTAGCACACTTTTTTGAATTTAACAACACTACTACTCTGAAGATTAACTTCCTTCTCCAGAGTTCCCCATCAACTGATCTCCTCACATTCTCTGCACTTCACTTGCTACAACACCATGGATACCGTTGCCAGGAAACAAAGAATAGATTACTGTTACATCATTAATGCTCTTCTAGTTAAAAATATTTTCAAAGGAGAAATTTATGTAAGGCAATTATAAGTATGAAATCTCAAAAAATTCCAGTGTTACACAGGACATATTAAAGATTAAAAAACAAGACAGTAAACAACAAATGTTGCAGAGGATGTGGAAAAAGGGGAACCTTCTTACACTTTTGGTGGGAATGCAAGTTGGTGTGGCCACTTTGGAAAACAGTATGGAGATTCCTCAAGAAATTAAAAATAGAGCTACCCTATGACCCTGGAATTGCACTACTGGGTATTTGCCCCAAAGAAGCAGATGCAGTACAAAGAAGGGCCACACGTACCCCAGTGTTCATAGCAGCAATGGCCACAATTGCCAAACTGTGGAAAGAACCAAGATGCCCTTCAACATATGAATGGATAAAGAAGATATGGTCCATATATACAATGGAATATTATGCCTCCATCAGAAAGGATGAATACTCACCTTTTGTATCAACATGGATGGGACTGGAAGAGATTATGCGGAGTGAAATAAGTCAAGTGGAGAGAGTCAATTATCATATGGTCTCATTTATGTGTGGAGCATAAGGAAAAACATGGAGGACATTGTGAGAAGGAAAGGAAGGGTGAATTGGGGGAAATCGGAGGGGGAGATGGACCATGAGAGACTGTGGACTCTGAGCAATAAACAGGGTTTTGGAGGGGAGGGGGTGGGGGGTTGGGTGGGCCTGGTGGTGGGTACTGAGGAAGGTACGTATTGCATGGAGCACTGGGTGTGGTGCATGAACAATGAATCTGTAACACTGAAAAAATAAAATAAAAGTATTTGGGGAAAAAATAAAAATAAAAATGTATGCTTTATGCTACTTTGACTTTAATAAAAAATAGTAAAGATAAATAGATAACCAATACAGATATACATATATAGCCAAATATTTTTGTTTTATTGTAACTGTCTATATACAAAATCAAAATTAACTTGTAATTTCTGAAATAAAAAGTTTGGGGACATACTGTCTATTTAATTTTCATCTCCTAAATGAACATCGTTTTAAAAATCCTTGAACAGTTACAAAATATTATAGTTGATTAATATTTGATCATTTTTCTGAATGCCAAAAGTTAATATAAAAGTATTTTTACAAGTTAAAGCTCTTTCCTACATAATGTTTTAATATAATATGAACAGTTTATAGAAATCATCCCATAACTGTTTTTAATAAAAATATCAAAATTGAGAAGAGAGGCAAGCAAATAGATTACAGGAAGGAAATTTCTGTCAAAGTCAATGATCCAAGGGATATGTTTTGGATAGCCCATGTAGTCAATCTGCAATGAAATGTAGAAGGAAATCAGTACACTTTGGAAGGACCAAAGATGAAACAAGATAGTTGCTCAATTTTTTCCTGGCACTATCAGAGGAAGAAGATAAAAAATTAATAACATCTAAGAGTATAAATCATGTATATGAAAGAGATAATGTTAAATCAAGTTTAATTTGAATAGGAAAGTATATCTGTACAGTTTCTAAAGGAAACATACAGAAATTATATATTTCATGATATGTAATACCAAATATAGATTTTAAAATTTTAACTTTTTGAGTTCAGAATTTTTAAATATGTAATTAAATGGTAAAAATAACCAAAAATTATATAATGCTCATAATGTGTCAAGTACTAAGTGCTTTAATTAACTCATTTAATTCTCACTCAGAAAAAAATGTAAAGGTAATCAGAAGGCCCAAGATTCATGTGAAACAAATAGAGAACAAGTTACACAAATAAATTAATGAGTAGAATAATAGATAAAATAGCCCAGTGTTAACTAAGAGACCACAAGTTGGAGTGGAGGGTTAAGTAGAATTTTAAAAAGTTAAAACAATGTAGTAATAAAACAAGACAGTACCTGTAACCATGAAGAAGATGGAAAGAGTCTTGGGAAAATAAAAAGACAAAACAAAAGTCAAAAGACAACTATAACCAAGCAGGTGTTTAGTGATCTAAGTATCTGATTTAAGTCTCGTTGAATCCAAAGGTTACAATTCCCAATTTGATTAATTGTGCCATATCTCTTTTGACTCAGTTTGATACATTTAAAAATATCATTAAAGATCCTTTTTTTTTTAATAGGAATGATTTTAAAACTTAGTGAGTGAATTGTCATATTTTAGAGCAAAACACTCAATTCCTTCCATGATTTCTTAAGAAAAGTAAGATGTCAAAGACGGAATTCAGGAGAGCAATTACAAAGTTAATAGCGAGGCTTGCAAAAAAACATTAGTGACAATACAGAATTTCTAAGGATGGAAATGAGATCTAATCAGGCTGAATTAAAAAATGCTATGAATGAGATGCAGTCTAAATTGGATGTTTTAACAGTTCAGGTCAATGAAGCAGAAGAGAGAATAAGTGATCTAGAGGACAGGCTTATGGAAAGGAAGGAAGTTGAGGGAAAGAAAGACAACTAATAGCCCATGAATAAAGGCTTTGAGAATTTCATGATGCCTTGAAACAGACCACTGTCCAAATTCATGGGATCCCAGAAGGGGTGGAGAGGGGGAAGTAGACAATATATTTGAGCAAATCATTGTTGAGAACTTTGCTAATCTGGAGAAAGAAGCAAGCATTCATGTCCAAGAGGCAGGGAGGACCCCTCCCAAAATCAAGAAAAATAGATCAACATTCCAACATATAACAGTGAAGCTTGCAAATCTTAGAGACAAAGAAGCTATCCTTAGAGCAGCTAGAGAAAGGAGGTTCCTTGCTTATGGAGGGAGGAATATTAGAATAATATCAGACCTATCTAGAGAAACCTAGCACGCCAGAAATGGCTGTAAGATATATTCAGGGTACTAAATGAGAAGAATATGCAGCCAAGAATACTTGATTCATCAAGGCTATCATTCAGAATGAAAGGAGAAATAAAGAGCTTCCAGGACAGACAGAAACTGAAAGAATATGTGACCACCAAGCCAGCCCTGCAGGAAATATTAAGGGGGATTCTATAAGGGAAGAGAGACCCCCAAGAGTAACAAAGAATAGAAAATAATGGACAATCTACAGAAACAGGGACTTTACAAGCAATACAATGGCACTAAATTCATATCTTTCAACAGTTACTCTGAATGTAAATGGGCTGAATGCTCCAACTAAAAGACACAGTGTATCAGATTGGATGAAAAGCCAAACAAACAAACAAACAAAAACCCACAAAAAACAAGAGACATCCATATGCTGTCTACAAGAGACTCATTTTAGACCTGAAGATATCTCAAGACTGAAAATGAGTGGGTGGGGAACCATTTACCATGCTAATGGACTGCAAAAGAAATATGGCGTAGCAATCCTCATATCAGACAAATTAGATTTGAAACCAATGACTGTAGTAAGAGATGTAGAGAGACACAATATCATACTTAAAGGGTCTATCCAATAAGAAAATCTAACAATTTTAAATGCCTATGCCCTCAATGTGGGAACAGCCATTTATATAACCCAATTAATAACTAAAATAAAGAAACATGTTAATAATAATACATTAATAGTAGAAGACCTCAACACTCCACTCACAGCAATGGACAGATCATCTAAGCAGAAGATCAACAAAGAAACAAGGGATTTTAATGACACACTGGACCAGACGGACTTCACAGATATGTACAGAACATTCCATCCTAAATCAACAGAATACTCCCTCTCTTTGAGTGCACACAGACTTTTATCCAGAATAGATTACATATGGAGTAAAAAAATCAGGTCTCAATTTATACCAATAAGACTAAGATTATTCCCTACATATTTTCAGAACATAATATTTTGAAACAGGAACTCAGTCACAAGACATTTGGAAAGAACTTAAATAATTGAAGGTTAAAGAGCATCATGCTAAAGAATGAATGGGTCAACCAGGAAATTAAAGAAATTAAACAATTCATGCAACCTAATGAAAATGAAAACATATTAGTTCAAAACCAGTGGGATAATGCAAAGGCAGTCCTAAGAGGGAAGTACACAGCCATCCAAGACTCTCACGAAAAATTAGATAAATCACAAATACATAAACTAACATCACACCTAAAGGACCTGGAGAAAGCATAACAAATAAAGCCTAAACCAAGCAGTAAAGAGAAAGAATAAAGATTAGAACAGAAATCAATGAAATAGAAACCAGAAAAATAATAGAACAGATCAACAAAACTTGAAGCTGGCTCTTTGAAAGAATTAATAAGATCAATAACCTGTGGTCAGACATACCCAAAAGAAAAGAGAAAGGACCCAAATTAATAAAATCATGAATGAAAGGGGAGATATCAAGACCAATACCAAGGAAATATAGTCCATTGTAAAAATATATTATGAGCAACTATATTCCAACAAATTAAGCAATCTGGAAGAAATGGATGCATTCCTGGAAAATTATACACTACCAAGACTGAAACAGAGAGTTTGAAAAGCTGAACAGACCAATAATCTGTGAGGAAATTGAAGCAGTAGTTGAAAACCTCCCAAAAAACAAGACTTCAGGGCCTGATGGCTACACAGGGGAATTCTACCAAACACTTAAAGAAGAAATAATACTTATTCTACTGAAGCTGTTTCAAAAAACGGAAATGGAGGGAAAACTTCCAAACTCTTTCTACGAGGCCAGCATTACCTTGATCCTCAAACCAGACAAAGACCCCATCAAAAAGGAGAATTACAGTCCAATATCCCTGATGAACATGGATGCCAAAATACTCATCAAGAAATTAGCCAATAGGATCCAACAGTACCTAAAAGGATTATTCACCATAATCAAGTGGGATTTATTCCTGGGATGCAAAGGTGGTTCAACATTTGTACATCAATCAACCTGATCAAGCACGTTAATAAAAGACAAGAACCATATGATCCTCTCAATTGGTGCAGAAAAAGCATTTGAAAAAAATGTAGCATCTTTTCTTCATGAAAACTCTCCACAGTTTAGGAATAGAGGTAGCATAATTCAATATCATAAAAGCCATTTAGAAAAAAGCCCACAAGGAATATCATTCTCGATGGGGAAAAACAGAGCTTTTCCCCTAAAGTCAGGAACACAATAGGAATGCCCATTCTCACCACTATTTTTCAACATAGTATTAGAAGTGCTAGACTCAGGAATCAGACAAAGAAAAGAAAGAAATGGCATTCAAATTGGCAAAGGAATCAAACTCTCCCTCTTCATAGAGGACATGATACTTCATGTGGAAAACATAAAAGACTCCACACCAAAATTTCTAGAACTCATACAGGAATTCAGCCAAGTAGCAGGAAACAAAATCAATGCACCATAATCAGTTGCATTTCTATAAAACAATGTGACTAAAGAAAGAGAAATTAAGGAATTGATCCCATTTACAGTTGCACCAAAAAACATGATACCTAGGAATAAACCTACACCAAGAGGTAAAGGATCTGCACTCTAGAAACTACAGAACACTTCAGAAAGAAATTGAGGAAGACACAAAGAGATGGAAAAACATTCCATGCTCATGGATTAGAAGAATAAACATTGTGAAAATGTCTATGCTGCCCAGAACAATCTACACAATCAGTGCAATTCCTATCAAAATACCATCATATTTTTCACAGAGCTAGAAGAAAAATCCTAAAATTTGTATGGAACAAGAAAAGACCCTGAATCACTGGGAAATGTTGAAAAAGAAAACCAAAGTTGGGGGCATCACAATGCCTGACTTCAAGCTATATTACAAAGCTGTGATCATCAAGACAGCATGGTACTGGCACAAAAACAGACACAAAAACAGACACAAAGATGAATTGAGCAAAATAGAGAGCCCAGAAATGGACCCTCACTCTATGGTCAACTAATCTTGGACAAAGCAGGAAAAAATACCCAATGGAAGAAAGACAGTCTTTTCAATAAATAGTGCTGGGAAAATTGGACAGCCACATGTAGAAGAATGAAACTAGACCAATCTCTTGCACCATGCACAAAGGTAAACTCAGAATGGATGAGAGACCTAAATATGAGACAGGAATCCATCAAAATCCTAGAGGACACCATAGGCAGTAACCTCTTTGATGGCTGTAGCAAATTCTTGCAAGATATATCTCTAAAGGCAAGGGAAACAAAAGTAAAAGTGAACTATTGGGATTTTATCAAGATAAAAACTGCATGGCAAAGGAAACAACCAACAGAATTAAAAGGCAACCTATGGAATGGGAGAAAATATTTGCAAATGATGTAATAGATAAAGGGCTGGTATCCAAGATCTATAAAGTATAAAGAACTTCTCAAACTCAACACCCAAAATGCTATGTGAAATAAGTCAAGCAGAGAACATCAATTATCATATGGTTTCATGTATTTGTGGAATATAAGGAATAGCATGGAGGACATTAGGAGAAGGAAGGGAAAAATGAAGGGGGGGGAATCAGAGGGGGAAACAAACTATGAGAGACTATGGACTCTGGGAAATTGAGAATTTTTTGGGGGGGATGCGTTAGCTAAGTGATGGGTATTAAGGAGGGCATGTATTGTATGGTACACTGGGTATTCTATGCAAACAATGAATCGTGGATCACTACATCAACAACTAATGATGTATTGTATGGTAAGTAAGATAACATAATAAAAAAAAATTAAAAATAAATTTAATCAAGTGGGGGAAAAAAGAAATGAGCAGAGGACATGAGCAGATAGTTCTTCACATAATATATACAAAGGGCTAATAGACACATGAAAAAATGCTCCATATCACTTTCCATCAGGGAAATACATATCAAAACCACAATGAGATACTACTTTATACCAGTTAGAATGGCTAAAATTAACAAGGCAGGGAACAACAAATGTTGGCAAGGATGTGGAAAGAGAGGAACCCTCTTACATTCTTGGTTGGAATGCAAGCTGTTATACCCACTATGGGAAATAGTATGGAAATTCCTCAAAAAGTCAAAAATAGAGCTACCCTACAACAGAGCAATTGCACTACTGGGTATTTACCCAAAAGATACAGATGTATTGAAAAGAAGGAGCATGTGTACCCCAAGATTCAGAGCAGCAATGTCCACAATAGCCAAACTGTGGAAAGAGCAGAGATGTCCTTCAACAGATGAATGGATTAAGAAGATGTGGTTCATATATACAATGGAATATTACTCAGCCATCAGAAAAGATGAATATCTACCATTAACATGAAAATGGATGGAACTGGAGGGTATTATGCTAATTGAAATAAGTCAATT
>CM053612.1:50491756-50523545 GCA_028646535.1 Procyon lotor
AAAAAAAAAAAAAAAAAAGAAATAAGTCAATTGGAGAAACACAATTATCACATGGTTTCACTCATATGTGAACATAAGGAATAATGTAGAGGACAATAGTGGTGTTGCAGGAAAATGAATAGGAAGAAATCAGAGACAGAGACAAACCATATAAGACTCTTGACTCCAGGAAACAAAGTGAGGGCTGCAGAAAGGGAGGTGGGTGGGGGGATGGGGTAACTGAGTGATGGGCATTAAAGAAGGGACATGATATGATGGACATCGGGTGTATATTGAACTAATGGATCATTGAACATCATACCAAAAACTAATGATTTACTATACCTTGGATAATTGAATTTAAGTAAAAAACATTTCAAAAAGAAACTTGGTAGATATTTTAATAAGATGTAGAATAAAAAATTATTCTATTCTGTACATCATCAAGAGTTTCAAGAATAACTTTCATATATCTGTCTAAAATTATTTGTGTAAATTGAATCTAAGGTAAGGTATCCATTTTTCTTTGATTTACCTAGTCTTCAATACCCTAGGGCTCCAAATTATATAGAATCCTACTTGCTTTCAAGGAGGAACCCCCTCACACCTGCTTTCAAACAATCTTTTCCTTCATACAATGACTGTCCTCTCAGCAGCTTAGTCTTATAGGTTTAATAAGAATAATGCCACCATAGCTCTAGATAGATCCTGAGACTTCACATTCTGGGTTAACTACTAACAGTTTGAGTATGTCCTTTTGTGTTTACTTAACTCCCAATTTAGTATATGTATTGCAACTGTGTACTATTTAAAGCAGGAACTTTGGTCACGTCAGTTCTTAACAATGCACTTCTGCTGTTTTATGGCAATTTCTGTATTACTACACCCTGATAGATTAAAAGCCCTATATAAAAGGAGACTATGCATCTTTTCTCACCTTTACAGTCCCATAAAAGTTAACAAATGCCTAGTATATAATAGGTACTTGAAATTTTTGATGAATAAATAAATGAATGAATTTTAAGAAACTGAGAGGGTTGGAAGATGGCTCTGGAATAGGAGGACATAGGCTCATTTTCCACAATTACAACTAGATATCTATCATATCATTATGAAGGTAGGAAACAGAAAAGCAGTAAAAATGAATATTTCTGTAAAAAATCAGTTAAGGAACTCACAAAATGGATGGATGTAAAATATGACAACATATACCTAAATTTTGAGGAAAAAAGAATGGGTTCAAACTTAAACAATCATTTACTTAAGGAGACTGCTATATTCAGAAGAGGTTCTATATAAACTGAATGGTAAAATATATCAAAACCACTAATAAATATATATATATATAAAGAGAAGGTAATCCAAATATATCACAAAAGAAAATCATTAAGCCATGAAAGACTAGAAAGGATCAGAGAAAATATTCAGAAACAACTACAAAACAAATACTAAAATTACAATAAACAAATATCTATCAAAAAATTCTTTGAATGTAATGGACTATATGCCCCAATCAAAAGACAAAGGTGACAGAATGGATAAAATAACACCCATCTACATGCTGCCTACAAGAAACTCTGTTTAGAACTACAGATAGCCGCATATTGAATGTGAAGGGATGGAAAAATATCTATCATGCAAAAACGATGTCAGAAGAAAGCCAGAGTAGTGCAATTGCAGGGTCATAGGGTAGCTCTATTTTTTCCCCTCAAATATGTTTATTTTATTTTTTCAGAGTTACAAGATTAATTGTTCATGCACCACACCCCATGCTCCATGCAATACGTGCCCTCCTCAATACCCACCACCAGACCCACCCAACCCTCCAAAACCCTGTTTATTGCTCAGAGTCCACAGTCTCTCATGGTTCATCTCCCCCTCTGACTTCCCCCCATTCTCTCTTCCCTTCCTTCTCACAATGCCCTCTATGTTTTTCCTTATGTTCCACACGTGAGACCATAAGATAATTGGCTCTCTCTGTTTGACTTACTTCACTACACATAATCTCTTCCAGGCCCGTCCATGTTGATACAAAAGTTGGATATTCGTCCTTTCTGATGGAGGCATAATATTCCATTGTATATATGGACCATATCTTCTTTATCCATTCATCTGTTGAAGGGCATTTTGGTTCTTTCCACAGTTTGGCAATTGTGGCCATTGCTGCTATGAACATTGGGATACATGGTGGCCCTTCTTTGTACTGTATCTGCTTCTTTGGGGTAAATACTCAGGAGTGCGATGGCAGGGTCATAGGGTAGCTCTATTTTTAAATTCTTGAGGAATCTCCACACTGTTTTCCAAAGTGGCTGCACCAACTTGCAATCCCACAAACAGTGTAAAAGGGTTCCCCTTTCTCCACACCCTCCTCCAGCATTTGTTGTTTACTGTCCTGTTGATTTTGGCCATTCTAACCGGTGTAAGGTGGTATCTCAGTGTGGTTTTGATTTGCATCTCCCTGATGGTAGCTCTATTTTTAATGAGCCTGGTGGTGGGTATTGAGGAGAGCACATATTGCATGGAGCAATGGGTGTGGTGCATGAACAATGAATCTTGGAACACTGAAAAAATAAAGTAAAATTAAAAAAAAGAAAGCCAGAGTAGCAATACTTATATTGGACAAAATAGACTTTAAAACAAAGATTAAAACAGGAGACTAAGAAGGATGGTATATAATAATAATAAAGAGGACAATACAACAAGGAGATATAACAATTACAAATGTATATGCAGCCAACGTAGGAGCACCCAAATACATAAAACAGTTAATAGCAAACATAAAGATCAATGAAACCAGGAGCTGGTTTTGGCAAAATAAATAAAGTTTATAAACCTGTAGCCAGTACACACACACACACACACACACACACACACACACACACACACACCATGGAATATTATTTAGCCATGAAAAGAATAAAATCTTGCTATTTCTAATGACATTGATGGAGCTGGAAGAGTATAATGCTAAACAAAATAAGTCAGCCAAAGAAAGACAAATATTATGATTTCACTCTTAAGGGGAATTTAATAAGCAAAAAATAGGAAAAAGAGAGAAAAAGATAAAAATCAAGCAACAGACTCAATTATATAGGACAAACTGATGGTTACCAGAGGACAGGGTGTGAAGGGATGGTTTAAATAGGTGACAGGCATTAAGAAGTGCACTTGTGATGAGTACTAGGTGATGTATAAAATTGTTGGATCACTGTACTGCATACATGAAGCTAATACTATGTTGTTAACTAATTGAAATTAAAATAGAAGCTTTAAAAATAAATAAATAAATAATTCAAACAGAATATAAAAAGTGAATTTTAGGAAACAAAAATTGAGAAGGGCTATCAAATTTCCCAAGATCTTGGGGCTTAGTAGAAAATGATAGAGTTGTATTGTATGGAGCACTGGGTGTGGTGCATGAACAATTAATCTTGTAACACTGAAAAAATAAACGTATTTGGGAAAAAATAAAGAAAATGATAGAGTCAAGCTAGAACTCAATTCTTCTGTCTCACAGCTGTCCTTTCTCCCTAAGAGATAAATCTGATAATACAATCATTTTGGTAAGTATAGTTGTTCTCATATTGATTATCACTATACATACATGCATGCTCAAGCACAACATACATATAGAAACATATGCACACAAGTTCATCATTATTGATGATTTCAAAATCTACTCTAATTATCCTTCTACCAATATTCTTGCTTCTCAGTATCTGGCACTTTTCACAAATGATCTTTTCTCTCCAGTGAAGGACATTTATTTTCACAGTCATCCTCTAGACATAACTGCAACTCTCTATTATCTCAGTGACAAAAATTCTGTTCTCTGATCATCTTGTCTTTCTGGCTCATACTTTTTTAGTATTCTGACTCCAACAGTTCTATGTCTCCACTACACCTACAAACAATTGATCCTACCACATTTTCACTGTCTTTCCTTTGCTCATATCCTCTTTTCTCTAGTTATCTACTGTAAGTAGATAAGACCTTAATGGTCAGTCATAATCAGAGCCTTACATATACCCTCAGTTACCATGCCTCTCTCTCACTGCATTATACTTACTTGGTTAAACGACAACACCGTTTAAAGCCAACTCTCCACCTGTTCCTTGCCTGAATCCATGCATGTGAACACATATGGAAAAAAACACAAAACTATTCTGACAAGTGTCACTTTGAAATTAATAACTACAAATTTTGAGTAAAATTTTAGTATTGCCAGACAATCATACTGAACTTCTTTAGTTTATTGTTTCTTCCACTTTCCTATACAACTATATATACTTTCAACTCTCTTCTCAAATCTTTAACACCTTCTCCCCAATCTTCATGCTTATTTGAGCACCTTATTTCCCTTCACAATGAGAAAACAGAAAGCGAATTTATATAAGCATCCACAGCTTACTTCTACTCATTATCTTTATCTGTGCCTATGTATGTAAGCCTATGTGCTTTCTCTCCTTTTAACAGTATGAATGATTTATACACACTTCATTTGCCAAAGCAAATCCTACCAGCTCAGTATCATATACCAATCTTTCCAATACTCAAGGATATTGCCCTAGATATTCTCTCCTTCCTGGAGCATTATTCTTACCCACTCTACTAAGATCATTCCCATCAACACAGACTGTTCCTTAGTTTTATTATGTCTAATTTTCACATAATAAACTATTTTTATTTATTTTTAATTTGTTATTAAGTCCAATTAGCCAACATACAGTATATTAGTTTTTTATGCAGTGTTCAATGATTCATTAGTTGCATATAACACCCAGTGCTCATCAGATCACTTAATATCCATTACCCAATTACCCTGCCCCCCATACCTCCCTTCTGCAAGCCCAGAGTCTCTCATGGTTTGTCTCTCTCTCTTATTTTTTTCCCTTCAGTTTTCCCTCCCTTTTCATATGGTCCTTTGTGCTATTCTTTATATTCCACATATGAGTGAAACTATGTGATAATTGCTATTCTGTGCTTGACTTATTTCACTTGGCATAATCCCCTCCAGTTCCAACCATATTGATGCCAATGGTGGGTATTCATCCTTTCTGTTGGCTGAGTAATATTCTACTCTATATATGAACCACATCTTCTTTATCCATTCATCCACTGAAGGACATCTCAGCTCCTGCCACAGTTTAGCTATTGTGGATATTGCTGCTATGAACATTGGGTTCATGTGCCCCTTCTTTACACTACATCTATATCTTTGGTGTAAATACCCAGTAATGTAATTGCCAGGTCATAGGGTAACTCTTTTTGAGGGACCTGCATACTGTGTTCCAGAGTGGCTATACCAGCTTTGAGTGGAATATTGCCTAGCCATTAAAAAATGAAATCTTGGGGCACCTGGGTGGCTAAGTGGGTTAAAGCCTCTGTCTTCGGCTTGGGTCATGATCTCAGGGTTCTGGGATTGAGCCCCGTATCAGGATCTCTGCTCAGCGGGGAGCCTGCTTCCTCCTCTTTCTCTGCCTGCCTCTCTGCCTACTTGTGATCTCTCTCTGTCAAATAAATAAATAAAAATATTTAAAAAAATGAAATGTTTCCATTTGCAAAAATGTGGATGGACATACAGGGTATTACGCTAAGCAGAATAAGTCAATCAGGGAAAGACAATTATATAATTTCACTCATATGTGGAATTTAAGAAACAAAACAGAGGAGGATAGGGAAAAGGAGGGAAAAATAAGATGAAATCAGAGAGGGAGACAAACCATAAGGGATTCTTAATCATAGGAATGATTGGATGGGGTAACTGGGGGGATGGAGTAACTGGGTGATGGGCATTAAAGACAGCACGTGATGTAACGAGCACTGGGTGTTATATATAATTAACTGATGAATCACTGAATTTTACTTCTAAAACTAATAATATACTATGTTAACTAATAGATTTTAAAGAATCTAAAAATTAAAGAAATTTAAAAAATTAAATACTACTATTTGCAGCAGTCATGGTATTATATATTGAAAATTTTAAAGACTCCACCAAAAAACTACTAGAAACAAATTCAATAGTGGAAAGATGCAATATTAATGCCCAGAAATCAGTAGATTTTCTATACACTAATAATGAAGTCAGAGAAAAAGAAATTAAAAAAACAAAACAAAACATTTAACAACTGTACCAAAAAAGAGTGAAATACCTAAGAATAAACTTAACTAAGGAAGTAAGAGACCTATACTCTGAAAATTATAAAACACTGATGAAAGAAATTGAAGATGATATAATTAAATGGAAAGATATTCCATGCTTATGGATTAGACTTAATATTGTCAAAATGTCCATATTACCCAAAGCAATCTAGAGATCCAATGCAATTCTTATCAAAATACCAACAACAGGGGTGCCCTAGGTGGCTCAGTCGGTTGGGCATCTGCCTTCAGCCAGGGTTGTGATCTCTGGGTTCTGGGATCAAGCCCTGTGTTGGACTCCCTGCTTAAAAGAGAGTCTGCTTCTCCTTCTCCATCTGCCTCTCCCCGTGCTTGTGCTTTGTCTCTCTTTCATTTGCTCTCTGTCTCTAAAAAGTAAATAAAATCTTAAAATAATACCAACAGCATTTTTCATAAAACTAGAACAAATAAATACTAAAATTTATATAGAAATACAAAGTACCCAAATATAAGATAGCAAATGCACTCCTGAGAAAGAGGAACAAAAATGGAGGTATCACAATCCCAGATTTCAAGATACACTACACAAAGCTGTGGTAATCAAAAGAGTATTGTAGTGGCACAAAAACAGATTCATAGATCAAAGGAACAGAATAGAGAGCTCAAAAATAAATCCATTTTTACATGGTCAATAGATTATGCGACAGATTTATGACAAAAGAGGCAAGAATATACAACAAGGAAAAGATGGTCTTTTCAATAAATAATACTGGGAAAACTGGACTACTTTCTAATATCATACACAAAAATAAACCCAAAATGGATTAAAGACCTAAGTATGTGACCTGAAAAGATAAAAACCCTAGAATAAAACACAATTAATAATTTCTTTGACATAAATCATGACAACATGATTGTAGATAGGGAAAGAGAAACATAAGCAAAAATAAAATATTGGAACTTCATCAAAATAAAAAGCTTTTGCATGGAAAATTAAACCCTTAACAAAGTTTTAAGAAGCCTAGTGGGTAGGAGAAGATATGTTCAAGTGATATAGCCAATAAGGGGTTGATATCCAAAATATATAAAAAACATATACAACAGCAAAAAAAATCTGATTAAAAATTGGAACAGCACATGAATAGTCAGTTGTTCAAAGACATAGATGCCCAACAGATACAGGAAAAGATGCTTAACCTCACTTATCATTAGGCAAATGCAAATCAAAATCACAATATCATCTCACACATGTTAGAATGGCTAAAATCAAGAATATAAGAAACAAATATTGGTATGGATATGGGCAAATAAAGGAACCCCTATGTACTGTTGGTGGGAATGTGAATTGATATAGCCACTGTTGAAAACAGTATGGAGGTTCCTCAAAAAATTAAAAATAAGGGGTGCCTGGGTTTCTCAGTCAATTAAGCATCTGCCTTCAGCTCACATCATGATCCCAGGGTCCTGGGATCGAGCTCTGCACTGGGCTCTCTGGTCGGCAGGGAGCCTGCTTCTCCCTCTCCCTGCTACTCTGCCTACTTGTGCGTTCTCTCTCTCTCTTTCTCTCTGTGTCAAATAAATAAAATCTTAAAAAAAAATAAAAATAGAAATACCATATGATACAATAAGTCCACTACTGAGTGTTTACCCAAAGAATACAAAAACACTAACTTAAAAATATTTAGGCACACCTATGTTTATTGCAGCATTTTTTCAACAGCTGAGTCATGAAAACAACCTAAGAATCCATCAACAGCCAAATTGATAAGGAAAATGTAATACACACACACACACACACACACACACAGAGAAATATTACTCAGCCATAAAAATGGATGCGATTATTCCGATTTTGAGATAATATGGATAGACACAGAGGGTATAATTTTAAGTGAAATAAGTAAGACTGAGAAAGACAAATACTATATGATTCCACTCATAAGTGGAGCCTAAAAATGAATAAATAAAAACAGAATTAAAAGTAGATAAGATCTATAAATAGAAAACAACTAATGGTTACCATAGAGAACAAGGTGGGCAGGTGCAAAGTTGAGCAAAATGGGTGAATAGGAAGAGGAAATATAGTCTTCTAGTTATGGAATAAGTCATGGGAATACAAAACACAGTATAAGGAATTCAGTTAATGATACTGAAATAGTAATATAATGGAACAGATGGTAGCTATAATTGTGGTAAACAGAGCATAATGCATAAACTTGTAAATCACCAAGTTGTACACCTGAAATTAATGTGACTTTGGGTGTCAACTATACTTAAATTTTTTAAAAAGGGAGATTAAAAAAAGAGTACACTTATCTTGATGAGCACTAATTAATGTACAGAATTATAGAAACATTATATTGCATACCTGAAACTAATATAACACTACATGTTAATTATACTTGAATGAATGGATGAATGAAAGAAAAAAATAAATACATAAAATAGTGCTTATAAAGATGCTCACTAGGCTGGAGAGAAGAGTGGAAGGATTCAATGAGACATTCAATAAAAAGATAGAAAATATAAAAACGACCCAAGCAGAGTTGAAGAATACAATAACTGAAATTTAAAAATATACTAGAGGAAATCAATAGATTAGCGGATTCAGAAAATCATATCAGTGATATGGAAGATAGGTTAATATACAGTACCCATTCTGAACAACAAAATGAGAAATATTTTTTTAAATGAAGATAGGTGAAGGTTTCTTCCATAACATCGGGCAAAAAAAATTTTGCATTACAGAGGTCACACAAGAAGAGAAAAAGGAGGCAGAAAACTTATTTGAAGAAATAAAAGCTGAAAACTTTCCAAACCTAGAGAAGGGAATAGACATGGAAGAAACACAGTTCTAAATAAGATGAAACCAAGAAGGTCTACACCATGACACATAATTAAAATGCCAAAGTTTATTTTTTAAGTTTTTATTTAAATTTTAGTTAACTAACATATAGTTGTAATATTGGTTGTGGGAGTAGAATTTAGTAATTCATCACTTATGTATAATACACAACTGCCCTCTTTAATACCCATCATCCATTTAGCCCATCCCCCAACCACTTCCCCTTAATCAGCTCTCAGTTTATTCTCTATGGTTAAGAATCTCTTGTGGTTTGGGGTGCCTGGGTGGCTCAGTAGGTTAAAGCCTCTGCCTTCGGCTCAGGTCATGATCTCGGGATCCTGGGATCAAGCCCCATATCGGGCTCTCTGCTCAGCGGGGAGCCTGCTTCCCCCTCTCTCTCTGCCTGCCTCTCTGCCTACTTGTGATCTCTCTCCTCTCTGTCAAGTAAATAAATAAAATCTTAAAAAAAAAAATCTCTTGTGGTTTGGTTCTTTTTCTTCTTTCTTTTTTTCCCCCTCTTCCTACGTTAATCTGTTTTGTTTCTTAAATTCCACATATGAGCAAAATCATATGGTATTTGTTTCTCTGACATGTTTTGCTTAGCATAATACACTCTAGCACCATCCACGTTGTTGCAAATGACAATATTTCATTCCTTTCAGGTGGCCAAGTAATATTCCATTATTTATATATACCGCCTCATCTTTATTTATTCTTCAGTTGATGGTCACTAGGGCTCTTTTCATAATTTGGCTATTGTTGACAATGCAGGGGGCATGTGTCTCTGAATCAGTATTTTTGTTTCCTTTCAGTAAACACCCAAGTGAAACTGCTGATCATAGGGAAAGTCTATTTTTAACTTTTGATTTTTAATTTCCAGACTGGCTGCACAAGGTTGCATTCCCACCAAAACTATAAGAGAATTCCTCTTTCTCCACAATCCTCCCCAACATATGTTGTTTCCTCTACTGTTAATTTTAGTCATTCTGATAGGTCATTCTGATAGGTATGAGGTGTTATCTCACTGGGGTTTTGATTTGTATTTCCCTGATGGTGATTGATATTGAGCAACTTTTCATGTGTCTATTGGCCATTGGGAAGTCTTCTTTGGAAAAATGGCTATTCATGTCTCCTGCCCATTTCTTAACTGGATCATTTGTTTTTTGGGTGTTAAGTTTGATATGTTCTTCATAGATTTTGGATACTAGCCTTTTTGTCATTTGCAAATATCTTCTCCCATTCCCAAGGTTGCCTTTTAGTTTATTTGATTGTTTCCAACACTGTGCAGAAGCTTTTTATCTTGATGAAGTCCCAATAGTTCATTTTTTGTTTTGCTTGCCTCAGGAATCCTGTCTAGTAAGAAGTGGCTACAGCTGATGTCAAAGAAGTTTCTGTCTGTGTTCTCCTCTCAATTTTGATGGATTTGTGTCTCACATTTAGGACTTTAATCCATTTTCAATTTATTTTTGTGTATGGTATAAGAAAGTGTTCAGTTTTCCCACCACAATTTGTTGTAGAAACTTTTTCCCATTAGATATTCTTTCTTGCTTTGTTGAAGATTAGTTGACCATACAGTTGTGGGTCTTCTGGGTTTTCTATTCTGTTCCATTAAATTATGTTGCTGTTTTTATGCCAGTAACATACTGCCTTGATGAACACAGCTTTTTAACATAGCCTGAAGTCCATAAATGTGATGTCTCCAGCTTTGTTTTTCGTTTTCATGATCGCTTTGGTTATTTGGAGTCTTCTGTGGTTCCATAAAAAATTTAGGATTGTGTGTTCTAACTCTGTGAAAAATACTGTTGTTATTTTAATAGGGATTGAATAAAATGTGTAGATTGCTTTGGGTATTATAGACATTTTAACAATATTTGTTCTTCCAATCCATGAGCATGGAATGTCTTTTCATTTCTTTGTTTCCCCTTCAATTTCTTTTGTCAGTGTTTTATACTTTCCAGAGTACAGATATTTTATCTTTGGTTAGGTTTATTCCTAGGTATTTTATGGTTTTTGGTGCAGTTGCAAATGGGACTGATTCCTTCATTTGTCTGTGTTATTTCATTATTGGTGTTAAAAAATGCAACATTATTTTTGTATGTTGCTTTTGTATCCTGTGACTTTGCTGAGTTTTTGTAACAGTTCTAGCAAATATTTGGTGGAGTCTTTCAGGTTTTATACATAGAGTATGATACTGTCTGTAAATAGTGAAAGTTTGACTTCTTCCTTGCTGATTTTGATGCTTTTGTTTCTTTTTGGCGTCTGATTGCTGAGGCTAAGACTCCCAGTACTATGATAAATAACAATGATAAGAGAGGACATCCCTGTCTTGTTCTTGACCATAGAGGAAAAGATCTGTTTTTCCCCACTGATGATGATATTGCTGTGGGTTTTTCATATATGGCCTTTATGATGTTGAGTTATGTTCCATGTATCCCTACTTTATTGCTGGGTTTTATCAAGAATGGATCTATACTTTGTCAAATGCTTTTCCCACACCTATTAAGAGGGTCGTATGGTTCTTATCATTTCTTTTATTAATGTGGTTGTGTCACATTAATTGATTTATGTGTATTGAATCACCCCTGCAGTCCAAGAATAAATCCCATTTGATCATGGTGAATAATTATTTTAATTTGATGTTGAAATTGATTTGCTATATTTTATTGAGAATTTCTGCATCCATGTTCATCAGGGATATTGTCTTGTTATTCTCCTTTTATTTAGGGTATTTGGTTTTGGAATGAAGTTAATGTTGTCCTCATAGAATGAGTTTTCCTTCCATTTCTATTTTTTAGGAACAGTTTGAGAAGAAGAGATATTAACTCATTTTAAATGTCTGTTAGAATTCCCCTGGGAAGCGAATGGTAAAGAAGTTGTTTTTCTTGGGAGAATTTTGATTACTTATTCAATGTCTTTGCTGGTTATGGGTCTGTTCCAATTATCTATTTCTTCCTGTTTCAATTTTGGTAGTTTCTATGTATCTATGAGTTTATATATTTCTTCCAGATTGTCCAATTTGTTGTCACATAATTTTTCATAATATTCTCTTAGAATTTGTACTTCTGTGGTTTTGGTTGCCATCTCTCCTCTTTCATTCATGACTTTACTTATTTGGGTCCTTTCTCTTTTCTCTTTGATAGCCTGGCTAGGGGTTTATCAGTTGCATTAATTCTTTCAAAGAACCAGCTCCTAGTTTCATTGATTTGTTCTACTGTTTTTTTTTTTTAATTTCAATATAGTTTATTTCTGCTCTTATCATTATTATTTCCCTTCTTCTGCTGGCTTTAGGTTTATTTGCTGTTCCTTTTCTAGCTCCTTTAGTTGTAAGATTAGGTTGATTATTTGAGATTTTCCTTCTTTTTTAAGGTAGGCCTGATTGCTACATACTTTCCTCTTAAGACTGCCTTTGCTGCATCCCAATGTTCTGGACTATGATGTTTTCATTTTCATTTGCTTCCATGTGATTTTAGTTATTTCTTCTTTAAATTCTTGGTTAACACAGTCATTCTTAGGTAGGATGTTCTTTAACCGCTATGTATTTGTGAGTCTTTCTAAATTTTTTCTTGTGGTTGAATTCAGGTTTCATAGCACTGTGGTCTGAATATATGCATGGTAGGATCTCAATCTTTTTGTACTTGTTGAGGCCTGAATTGTGACATAATACATGATATATTCTGGAGAAGATAACACATGCACTCAAAAAGAATATATTTTCTGCTGCTTTAGGATGAAATGTTCTGAATATATGTTAAGTCCATCTGGTCCAGTGTGTCATTCAAAGCCATCATTTCTTTGTTGATTTTCTGCTTAGATAATCTGTCCATTGTTGTAAGTGGGGTGTAAATGTCTCCTACTATTATTGTATTATTGTCAAAGAGTTTCTTTATATCCTTACTGATTTACATATTTGGGTGCTCCCATGTTAGAGGCACAAATAATTATAATTGTTAGATCTTCTTGTTGGATAGACCCAATTAGTATGTTAATAGTGCCCTTCTTTATCTCCTCTTACAGTCTTTGATTTAAAATCTAGTTTGATGATATAAGTATGGCTACTCTGGTTTTCTTTTGATGTCCATTAGCATCATAAATGGCTCTTCATTCCCTCACTTGCAATCTGCAGGTGTCTTTTGGTCTAAAATTAGTCTCTTGTAGGTACCATAAGGATGGGTCTTGTTTCTTTTTTCCATTCTGATACACTGTATCTTGTGACTGGAGCATTTAGTTCATTTACATTCAGAGTAATTACTGAAAGATATGAATTTAGTGCCATTGTATTACCTGCAATATCACTGTTTCTGGAGATTCTCTCTCTTCCTTTCTAGTCTTGTTGTGGTTGGTCTTTCTTTCTCACTCAAAAAGTCCCCTTTAATATTTTTTGTAGTGCTGGTTTAGTGGTCACAAACTCCTTCAGTATTTATTTTCCTGGAAAACTGTTTATTTCCCCTTCCAATACGAATGACAACTTTGCTGGATAAAGTATTATTGGCTGTATATTTTTCCCATTCAGCATGTTGAATATATCATGCCACTCTTCTATGGCCTGGCAAGTTTGTGTGAAAAGATATGCTGCTAACCTTATTTGTCTTCCCTTGTAGGTTAGGAATTTCTTTTCCCTTGCTGCTTTCAGGATTCTTTCATTTTCTATGTATTTTCCAAATTTTATTATGATATATCTTGGTGTTGGCAAGCTTTCATTGATTTTGATGAGTTCGCTGTGCCTCCTGGATTTGGTATCTGTTTCTTTCCCCAGATTAGGAAAGTTTTCAGTCATAATTTGCTCAAATAAATCTTCTGCCCCTTTTTTCCTCTCTTCCTCTGGGACTCTTATTATACAAATGTTATTGCATTTTATGGAGTCATTGATTTTCCTACATCTACAATCACGATCCAATATTTTTCTTTGTTTTCTTTTTACTTTCACTATTTTCTGTAAATTTATCTTCTGTATCACTTATTCATTCCTCTGTTTCTTCCATCCTTGTGGTCACTACATCTAGTCGGTTCTGCATCTCATTTATAGCATTTTTTATTTTGGCCTGACTAGTATTTTAGGTATTTTATCTGTGCTGTAAGTGTATCTTTGGTTCCTTCTATGATTTTCCCAAACCCAGCTAGTATCCTTATCATTGTTATATTAAACAATGGTTTAGGCACATTATTTTTATCTATTTTGATTAGGTCATTGGCCATGATCCCTTCTTGTTCTCTTTTATGGGGATGAATTATATCATCTTGGCATTTTGTCTAGGTCTCTGTCTTTTGTTTGTTAGGAAAGCCTGTGCCTAGTCCTATTTCCACTAGAGCTGAAGCTCTGCAGCATTCTAAGATCAGTAGGCTTAGTGTGTGGGAAGTTTGTGCTGGTCTTCTGGGCAAGGGACCTGTTGCTGCTCTGACTTGCAATCATACTTGCACTATTAAAAAGGCATACATGGAGTGCAGGGGGGCAGGGCTTGATGAAGCAGCTCAAGCTTCCACTAAGTGCCCTGTGCCTCTTGTTGAAATCTATTTGTATTGATTAGAAGAGTTAAAAATATCACTGGCCTGCTCTCTTCCCCGGAGAGAAGAGTTTGCACCTGCTACTACCCAGGAAGCCGTCACTGAAGAGCATATAGTCTCCCATCTTGTGTCCCATGCTTCCTTCAAATCCTTGCCTTCACTCTGTCTGTGTCCATGCCTTCTGCCCACCCAGGAGCAGCACAGTGCTCCTATGGTTTATTTCAGGCATGTGGCTGGTTTCAAAACTCCAAATTATAGGGATGGACCTTTGCTGATCGATCATCTGGGGTAGGGTCTTGCTGTGCTGTCGTTGGTATCAGTTTGTCCCAGAAAAGCAGTCACCATTGACCAGGGTCTTAGATTTTATTGTAAAGCACAGCAAAAAGACAGCATCCAGGTTAGCTTCTTTCAGTGGGTGTCTCTGCTCGTATGCTAATAAAGAGGGAGCTCAGTATTGTCTACTGACTATTTTGTCCCCTGACAGGCAATGTCACCTATGCCAAACGCACTCCAATAAGGGGAACTATCTCCCAGGGAGATCCAGGGGATCCTCAGAACATTGTCCATTCCTGGGCCTCTGCCATCCTTCTCTATAGCAGCACCACTCTATCCATTGGGCTCACTTTGGGCAAGTGTTTTTCTTGTGTAATCTCTTGCATGCTATTTTATCTCTCTCTCTCTGTTTTCTCCCTCTCCTCTCTTTTCTTCTCCTCTCCTCTCCATGATCAGTGGTCCCTCCCCTGTGCAGCACCTGTGATTCTTTTCTCCTCCACATCACATCACTACACCTCCTACGTTCCACCATGTGACCTCTTTTTCTCCCTCTGGTTGTGCAGTTATTCTCCTAGTCCTCATATTGATTTTCTGGGTATTAAGAATGATTTGATAATTATGTAGCTGTGTTTGAGAGATGAAGCAAGCATAAGGTCTTCCTACTATTACATCATCTTAATTCCTCCCCAGTGCCAAACTATAAAGATAAAGAATTTTAAAATCAGAAAGAGAAAAGTAAAAAGATACATACAAGGGAACCCTATAAAACTATCAGCTGATTTTTCAGCTGAGATTTGGTAAGCAGAAGGGAGTGGAATAATGCATTCAAAATGCTGAAAGAAAAAAAAAAAACTACAAGCAACAATACTTTACCCATCAATGTTATCATTTAGTATTGGAGAGATAAAGTTTCTTAGATAAACAAAAGTTACAGAAGTTTATCACCACTAAACCAACCTAAAATGTTAAAGGGACTTCTTAAGTGGAAAGGAAATGGGCATAATTAGATATAAAAAATTATGAATAAAAAGATATACACTATGACAGCATATACATAACATGGAAGAGAGAGTTAAAAAGGAAGTTTTTTTTAAAGAATATGTTTGCAAGGGGGAGAGGAGAGGGGCAAGATGGAGGAAGATTAGGATACCTAAATTTCATCTGGTCCCAGGAATTCAGCTAGATAGTTATCAAACCATTCTGAACACCTACAAACTCAAAAGGAGATAAAAGAAAAGAATAGCAGCAATTCTATGAACAGAAAAGCGACCACTTTCTGGAAGGTAGGATATGCTGAGAAGTGAATCCAAGGCGATATATAGGAAGACAGACCAAGGTGGGAGGGAGCCTCCATCAGTCAACTCCCAGCAAGTGATAGAGCAGTGGAGTACAAAATCAGAACTTTTAGAAGCCTGCTCTCTTGAGGGATCTCACTCCAGTGGCTAAGTGGGGGGTGGGGGTGCAGGGGTGGAGCTCTCACTGGGACAGTGTGGTTTCAAGACCCTTAGGGTGACAGAAAGACCTGGGGTGCCTGAGTGTGACACAGCTCCCAGGTATAAGAACAGGAAAGCTGGCTGCAAAGATGTAGCCAAGGGGTGGGATCTCAGCTTGGGGATGCCATAAACCATGATCTGAGGCACAGTCAGGCCACTATTCTTTAAGTAGGGACCCCACAGGTGGCAGATTCGGGGAGACCTCCCCCTTTCCTCCACCAGGAGGAATGGGACAGGAGCACGCTGAAGGAATATGCTGGGTTTAGAGACTCCAAATGGGGCCACGTGTCAGTGATAGAAATGCCTGGTCACAGGCCATGTAAGCATGGAGTGCAGCTGGAGACCAGGGAGACAGGAGTGATTGACTGCTTTTCTCTGAGAGCTCACTGAGAAGGGGAGCCCCAAGCCCTCAGTTCATCCAGGGACAGAGATTGGGAAGCTGCCATTTTCATTCTCATCCTCCAAAGCTGTATGGAAAGCTTTCAGGGAACAAAAACTACTGAGAGCAAACCTGAACAAATTGCTTAGCCTGGCCCCTGGCAAAGCAGTGAAATACCACCTTGGGCAAAGACATTTGAGAATCACTGCAACAGGCTCCTCCCCCAGAAGATCAGCAAGAACATCCAGCCAATACCAAGTTTACCAACCAATGAAAACTGCAAAACTCCAGCACGAGGGGAATACAGCAAATAGAATTCATGCTTTTTATACCCCATGATTCTTTAGTTTTTAAAAGTTAAATTATTAAAATTTTCTTTATTTTTTCTTTTTCTATTTTTTTTCCTCTTTCCTATTTTAACTAACATCTTATCAATCTTTTTAAAAATCTTTTTTTAATTTTAATTTTTATAGTCATAATCTATCACTTCGTTGTATTTAACCTTTATATGTATATATATCTAGATAGATAGATAGATAGATATTTTTTTTTCTTTCTTTAAAATTTTGGGATACAGTCTCTTCTAATGGAACAAAATATACCCTAACTCTAGTGTATGGCTTTGTTCTGGTCTCCTGCCAGATCATATTCTTTTTTTTTTTCCTTTCTTTTTTCAACCAACTTATCTTATCAATTCTTTTTTAAAAATCTTTTTTAATTTTCATCTTTACAGTTATATTCCATCCCTTCATCATATTTTTTTTGTATATATGTGTGTTTTTCTTTCTCTAAAATTTTGGGAGGCAGTTTCTTTAAACAGACCAAAATACAACCCAAATCAAGAGTGTGGCTCTGTACTATTCACCAGCCTGATCATAGTTTTTTTTCTGTTCTTTTCCCTCCAATTTCAGGTCTCTTCCGATTTGTTTAGTGTGTATTTTTCTGGGGTCATTGCTACCCTTATAGCATTTTGTTCTCTCATTCATATATTCTTCTCTGGACAAAATGACAAACCAGAAAAATATACCTCAAAAGAAAGAACAAGAGGCAGTACCAATGGCTACAGACCTAATCAATATGGACATTAGTAAGATGTCAGAACTAGAGTTCAGAATGATGATTATAAAGATACTAGCTTATAAAGATACTAGCTGGGCATGAAAAAAGCACACAAGTTACTAGAAAATCCCTTTCTGGATAAATAAAAGAACTAAAATCTAAACAAGTTGAAATAAAAAAAGCTAATAATGAGGTCCATTAAAAAATGGAGGTTCTTATTGCTAGGATAAATGAGGTAGAAGAGAGAATTAGTGATACTGAAGACCAAATGATGTAGAATAAAGAAGCTAAGAAAAAGAGAGAGAAAAAACTAAAGAATCACAAGGGGAAAATTCAAAAGAAATGTGATACCATAAGATGAAACAATATTAGAATAATTGGGATCCCATTAGAAGAAAGAGAGAGAGGGGCAGAAGGTACATTGGGGCAAATTATAGTGGAGAACTTTCGTAATCTAGGGAAGGAAACAGGAATCAAAATCCAGGAGGTACAGAGAACCCCCCCCAAAATGAATAAAAATAGGTCCACATCCCGTCATCTAATAGTAAAACTTACAAGTCTCAGAGACAAAGAGAAATCCTGAAAGCAGCTTGGGACAAGAGGTCTGTGACAAGAGGTCTCTTCTATCATTCTACATTCTACATTCTACATTCTACCATTCTACAATGGTAGAAACATTAAATTGGCAGCAGACCTATCCAGAGACCTGGCAGGCCAGAAAGGCCTGGCATGATCTGTTCAGAGCACCAAAATGAGAAAAATATGCAGCCAAGAATAGTATATCCAGCTAGGCTGTCATTGAAAATAGAAGGAGGGATAAAAAGCTTCCAGGACAAACAAAACTAAAAGAATTTGTGAACACCAAACCAGCCCTTCAGGAAATATTGAAAGGGGTCCTCTAAGCAAAGAGAGAGCCTAAAAGTAACAACAGACCACAAAGGAACAGGGACAATACACACTAACACTCACCTTACAGGCAATACAATGGCACTAAATTCATATCTTTCAATAGTTACCCTGAATGTAAATGGGCTAATGCCCCAATCAAAAGACACCGGGTATCAGATTATATAAAAAAAAACAGGACCCATCAATACACTGTCCACAAGAAACTCATTTTAGACCCAAAGATACCTCCAGATTTAAAATGAGGAGGTAGAAAATAATTTACCATGCTAATGGACATCAAAAGAAAGCTGGGGTGGCAATCCTTATATAAGACAAATTAGATTTTGAACCAAAGACTATAATAAGAGATGAGGAAGGAAACTATGTCATATTTAAAGGGTCTGTCCAACAAGAAGATCTAACAATTTTAAATATCTATACCCTTAACATGGGAGCAGCCAATTATATAAATCAGTTAATAACAAAAACAAAGCAATACAGACAATAATACAATAATAGTAGGGGACTAACACCTCCCTCACTGAAAAGGACAGATCATCTAAGCAAAAGATCAAAAAGGAAATAAAGGCTTTAAATGACACACTGGATGGACATCATAAATTCAGAACATACCATCCCAAAGCAACAGAATACACATTTTTCTCTAGTGCACATGGAAGATTCTCCAGAATAGATCCATCCTTAGTCACAAATCAGGTCTCAACTAGTCCCTGCACATTTTCAGGCCACAATGTTTTGAAACTAGAACTCAATCACAAGAGGAAAGTTGAAAGGAACTCAAATACATGGAGACTAAGGAGAGCAGCCTACTAAAGAATGAATGGGCCAACCAAGAAATTCAGGAAGAATTTTAAAAAATTCATGAAAACAAATGAAAATGAAAACACAACTGTTCAAATTTCTTTGGGATGCAGCAAAGAATGTCCTAAGAGGAAAGTATATAGCAATAAAAGCCTTTCTCAAAAAACAAGAAAGGTCTCAAATAAACAGCCTAAACCTATACCTAAAGTAGCTGGAAAAAGAACAGCAAATAAAGCCTAAACCCAGCAGGAGAAGAGAAATAATAAAGATCAGAGCAGAAATCAATGAAATAGAAACCAAAAGAGCAGTAGAACAAGTCAACAAAAATAGGAGCTGGCTTTTTGAAAGAATTAATAAAATTGATAAACACCAGCTAGACTTATCAAAAAGAAAAGAGAAAGGACCCAAATTAATCATGAATGAAAGAAGACAGAACACGACCAACACCCAAGATATACAAACAATTATAAGAACATATTATGAGCAAATATACGCCAGCAAATTTGACAATCTGGAAGAAATGGATGCACTTCTAGAGACATATAAACTACCAAAACTGAACCAAGAAGAAATAGAAAACCTGGACAGACCCATAACCAGTAAAGAGATTGAAGCAGTCATCAAAAATCTCCCAACAAACAAGAGCCCAGGGCCTGAGGGCTTCCCAGGGGAAGTCTACCAAACATTTAAAGAAGAATTAATACCTATTCTCCTGAAATTGTTCCAAAAAATAGAAATGGAAGGGAAACTTCCAAATTCATTTTATGGGGCCAACATTACCTTGATCCCAAAACCAGACAAAGACCCCATCAAAAAGAGTTAAAGACCAATATCCTCGATAAACATGGATGCAAAAATTTTCACCAAAATACCAGCCAATAGGATCCAACAGTACATTAAAAGGATTACTCACCACGACCAAGTGGGATTTATTCCTGGGCTGCAAGGTTGGTTCAACATCCTTAAATCAATCCATGTGATACAATACATTAATAAAAGAAAGAACAACAACCATATGATCCTCTCAATAGATGCTGAAAAAGCATTTGACAAAGTACAGCATACTTTCTTGATCAAAACTCTTCACAGTGTAGGCATAGAGGGTACATACCTCAATATCATCAAAGCCATCTATGAAAAACCCACAGCGAATATCATTCTTAATGGGTAAAAACTGAGAACTTCTCCTCTAAGGTCAGGAACAGGGCAGGGATGTTGACTATCACCACAGCTATTCAATATAGTACTAGAAGTCCTAGCCTTAGCAATCAGTAAACAAACAGAAATAAAAGGTATCGAAATCAGCAAAGAAGTTGAACCCTCACTTTTTGTAGATGCTATGATACTTTATGGAGAAAATTAAAAAGAGTCCACTCCAAAACTCATAGAACTCATACAGGAATTCAGAAAAATATGATATAAAATCGAGCACAGAAATCAGTTGCATTTCTATACACCAACAACAAGATAGAAGAAAGAGAAATTAAGGAGTCAATTCCATTTACAATGCACCCAAAATGATAAAATATCTAGGAATAAATCTAATCAAAGAGGCAAAGAACCTGTACTCAGAAAACTATAGAGTATAAATGAGAGAAATTGAGGAAGACACAAAGAAATGGAAAAATGTTCCATGCTCATGGATTGGAAGAACAAATACTGTGAAAATGTCTATGCTACCTAGAGAAATCTATGCATTTAATGCCATCTCTATTAAAAAAATCAAATTTTCTCAAAGAAATGGAACACATAATCCTAAAATTTATATGGAACCAGAAAAGACCACAAATAGCCAGAGGAATGTTGATAAAGAAGACCTTTGTTGGCAGCATCACAATTCTAGACTTCAAGCTCTATTACAAAGCTTTAACCATCAAGACAGTGTGGTACTGGCACAAAAACGGACCCAGAGATCAGTGGAACAGAACAGAGAGCCCAGAAATGGACCCTCAACTCTATGGTCAACTAATCTTCGACAAAACAGGTAAGAATGTCCAGTGGAAAAAGACAATCTCTTCAACAAATGGTGTTGGGAAAATTGGACAGCTCCATGCAGAAGAATGAAACTGGATCATTTCCTTACACCACACACAAAAATAGCCTCAAAGTGACTAAAATAACTTAGTGAGAGATCAGGGATTTAACCTAGGGGCAGGGGAATACGAATATTAAATCTATTCTCTATGATAATCTATTCTTCTCACCCAAGTTATTTTTGTTAGCAGCTATCACTGAGCACCTGCTGCAACAAACACCTTTAAAATATACTGAAGCTTGAGTCCCTTAGAAAAGATTCTGATGGAATTGGCCTGGTCACTAAAACATTCTAAATGTTCCCAGCTGATTCTAATGTGCAGAGGCAAGAGTGTGAACCACCGTTCTATGTGCTTATCCCATTTTCTAGACACAATATTTTGAGAAAAATAGGCCATGTTTTTCACTCAAAAAAGATACGATACGAGAAATCTAACTAAAAGTACAACCTATGTTATGGGAAAAAAATCATAGATTAAAGCCAAATACCATTTATATATCTGCACAAAATATGGTACAAATGAATATATAGTTTGGTTTTTCCTTAAGCAAACAAAATAATTACAAAATAGATGAAATACTGGTTTGATTATATTAGAAAATGTTCCCCCACTGTGTTTCTTTGTTAGTTTCACTATGAACATAAGTTATAATTTACTTAAATGGTTTTTTTTTTCACATTTCTGAAAGCAAAGTACATGAATTGCAAAAAATACACCTATCAATGATGCAAATCCACCTTTTATAAGCAACCAAAAAATGAATTAAAAAATAAAGTACTAAAACATCATATAAATAGTCAAAAAGCAGTGTTTAGAATAAGGTGATGTTTAACAGCATGTACTCCCTAGAAAATGGGAATTGTGAATTAGTTCTGTATGGAATGTGAAATACAGATCAAAGAGAGGAAGGGGATGATTTTACTCATACAAGGTAAAAAAAAATGGTTTGGGGAGGAGAAGGGAGTGGAAAGAAAAAGAACAGTAGAAAGTGAAAGGTAGAAGGGAAGAAAAGGAAGGCAAAATAGATGGAAAATGGGAGTGTTAAAAATGTGGTGTTCATGAATTTGAAGAGATAGCTTAATATAGTGGTAAAAGTGATGTGAGGCAATGAAAAGGAAGATGTTGGCAGAGTAGGAGGACCTCATGTTCATCTAGTCCTAAGAACACAACTAGATAACTATCAAATCATCCTAAATACCCCAGAATTTGACCTGAAGACCAACAGAACAAACTCCATAACTAAAGAGAGAGAAAAGTCAATATCAAGGGAGGTAGGGAAGTATAGAAATGTGGTTTAGGGGAGAAACATGTGCTATAGAGGGAAGGGAGCCATGATTGTGGAGAAGGGCAAGAGAGATAAGCACACAGTGGAATGTGCAAGTAGAACACTTCCCTAAATCCACTGGCTTGAAAAATTAAAAGGGCTGAATTTCGTGAATTCTTGCAACAAGCTGGGCTTTAAGCCTAGTTTAAAGGTCAGCAAACTTGGTTGGGATAGAGCCCTGGGAAACTGCCCTGCACCTGGACAGAAAGTAAACAAACAACCCAAAGGCAGAGTATGGAAACAGCAATCAGAAGAATCCCAGGGGTGCAAGGAAGGGATATTATTTGCTCTTCTCAGTGCATGTCCTTGAGAGGCTGCCTTCATGGAGACACCTCTCCAGGAATAAAGGAGCTGACTGGCATGATTTCCCTCCCCAGTCCCTCATCATAAATACAGAACCACCTGCAAGAAGCAGCACAGCGCCATCACTACCTCTTAACTTGCTTACATCAAGCTCTACACCCTAGCCGTCTGGCAGGCATGCCCTTCACAGTCAAGCTTACTGCAGTTCCTACACACCTGGACCCTCACTAGAAGACCAGCATAAATCCTTGCCCACATAATGTGTCCCAACCAGAGAGTACCAAAGGGCTTCAGTTCTTATGGAAGAGATGTTAGGTCTCATTTCAGAAGCAGACCAGAGCACACCTAGTTAAAACTCATCACATTCAGCCAAAGGAATAAACACTGTCCACAGCAGGCACATAGAGCCTCTGGCTGAAGGATAGAGTAGCCAAAACAAAACAGCAGGGTGCATGAAGCACACACGAGACACTTCCTGAAGTGCTAGGCCCTGGATACTATATCACCCCTCTTCTTCCTAAGCCATTACTTTCAGGAGTGGGAAACATAACTGGCTATGCTAACATACAAAAGAAGACAGAGAGTGAGACATGCCAAGACGGAGGAATTCATCCCAAATGAAAAAGCAGGACAAGGCCACAGCCAGACAGCTAAGTGAAACAAATAGCAAAATTCCCAACAGAATATTTAAAGCAACAATTATAAAGATACACTATGGTCTTGAGAAAAGCAAAGAAGACATGAAAGAGAGACCCTTATAACAGAGAAAAAAGAATCAATCAGAGATGGAGTATACAATAAACAAGATTGGAACAGGCTTGATGCAATGAATAGCAGGCTGGCAGAAGCAGAGGAAAGGAGTAGTAACATACAAGACAAAAAAATGAAAAATAATGAAGCTGAAGAAAAGAGAAAGAAGAATTGTGGAACACAAGATTAGACTTAGGAAACACAGTGACTCGATTAACCTTAATGGTATTCATATTACAGGAATCACAGGAGAATAAAAAAAGAAAAGGTGGCTGAAAATTTATTTGAGGAAATAATAGGTGAAAACTTCCCTAATTTGGGGAATCAAACAGACACCAAAATCCAAGGGGCACAGAGAACTCCGAACAAAATCAACAATACTAGGCCAACAAGATATATTGGAATTAAATTTGTAAAAGATAGTGATAGAGAAAAAAATCTTAAAAGCATCAAGACAAAAGAAGTCCTTCACTGACAAGGAAAACCAATGCTGCTAGCTGGAGATTTCTCAACAGACATTTGACAAGGTGGAAGGATGTGGCATGATACATTCAAAGTGCTCAATAGTAAAACTGCAGCCAAAAAGTCTTTCCTCAGCAAGCCTATCATTCAGAATAGGAGAGATAGTTTCCCATACAAACAAAAACTGAAGGAGATTGTGACCACCAAACCATCTCTTTAAGAAATATCCAAGGAGGACTCTTTGAATGGAAAGGAGAGACCAAAGGTGACAAAGATTAGAAAGGAACAGAGAAAATCTCCAGAAACAATGACAAGTAATAAAATGGGAATAAATACATATCTAGCAATAGTTACTTTGAATGTAAATGGACTATAAGCTCCAGTCAAAAGATAAAGGGAATCAGAATGGATAAAAAAATAAGACTTATTTATATGCTTCCTACAAGAGACTCATTTTAGACCTAAAGACACCTCCAGATTGAAAGTGGGGAGTAAGTGGAGAAATAGTTATCAGGCAAATTGATTTCAAAAGAACGCTGGAGTAGCAATAAGACAAACTAGACTTTAAACCAATCATTATACCAAGAAATGAAGAACACTGTATTATAATAAAAGAGACAGTCCACCAAAAACATATAACAATTGTAAATATTTATGCATCCAACATGGGAACACCTGAAATATATAGAACAATAACAAACATAAAGGAACTCATTGGTAATAATAGATAATTGATAATAACAGATATTAGATATAATAGATAATAATAGAAGGGACTTTAATATTCCACTTCCATCAATGGACAGATAATCTAAGCAGAAAATCAACAGGGAAACAATGCTTTGACTGACACACTAGACCAGATGAACTTTAACAGCTTTATTCAGAGTATTCCATCCTAAACCAGCAGAATACACATTCTTTTCAAGGGCACAAGAGACATTCTCCAGAATAGGTCACATATTAGGTCACAAAATTAGTCTTCACAAATAAAAAGATTGAGATCATACCATGCATATTTTCTGATCACAATGCTATGAAATTTGAAGTCAAGCACAAGAAAACATTTGGAAAGACCACAAATACATGGAGGTTAAACACTAAAGAATGAATGGGTCAACCAGGAAATCAAAGCAGAAATGAAGAAATACATGAAACAAATGAAAATAAAAATATTGGGATGCAGCCAAAGAGATTCTAAGAGGGAAATATATAGCAATACAAATCTAGAAGAAATAAGTCAATCAAAGAAAATTATCATATTACTTCACACATATGTGGAATATTAGAAACAGTACAGAGGATAATAGGGGAAGAGAGGGAAAATTGAATGGGAAGTTATCAGAGAGGGAGAAAACCCATGAGAGACTCTTAACCATAGGAAACAAACTGAAGGTTGCTGGAGAGGATGTGGGTGGGGGGTGGGGTAACTGGGTGATGGGCATTAAGAAGGGCATGTGATGTTGTAAGCACTAGGTGTTATACGCAACTGATGAATTACTGAACTCTACATCTGAAAGTAATTATGTACTATATATTGGTTAACTGAATTTAAATAAAAAAATAATTAAAGAAGCAAGAGAAACTTCAAATAAACAACTTAACTTCATACCAAAGCGAGTAAGAAAAAGAACAAAAAATGAAGTCTAAGTTGGCAGAAGATAGGAAATAATAAAGATTAGAGCAGAAACAAATGACATAGAAACTAAAAAAAACAGAACAGGTCAATGAAACCAGAAGCTGGTTCTTTGAAAAAATAATAAAATTGATAAACCCTTGCCAGACATGTCAAGAAGAAAAGAGAAAGGAACCAAATAAATAAAATCACAAACAAGAGAGGAGAAATAACAGCCAACATCACAGAAATACAACTTTTGTTTCAACATGGATGGGACTGAAGGAGATTATGCTGAGTGAAACAAGTCAAGCGCAGAAAGTCAATTACCAAATGGTTTCACTTACTTGTGGAACATAAGCAATAACATGGAGGACATTAAGAGAAGGAAAGAAAAGGTGAAGGGGGGAAAATCAGAGGGGGAGATGAACCATGAGAGACTGTGGACTCTGGGAAACAAACTGAGGGTTTTAGAGGGTAGGGGTTGGGGGGATGGGTGAGCTTGGTGGTGGGTATTAAGGAAGGCACGTATTGCATGGAGCACGGGGTGTTATACATAAACAATGAATCTTGGAACACTACATCAAAAACTAATGATGTATTATATGGTGACTAACATTAACACAATAAAAATAATAAAAGTAAAAAAATAAAAAAAGAAATACAATTAGAAGATAATATGATGAAAAACTTTAAGCCAACAAAATTGGACAAACTGCAAGAAATGGATAAATTCCAAGAAACATATCAACTACTAAAACTGAAAAAGAAAGAAGTAGAGAACTTGAACAGACTGATAACCAGCAAAGAAATTGAGTCAGTAATCAAAAATCTCCCGACAAATTAAAGTCCAGGGTTAGAGGGTTTCACAGGCAAATTTTATTAAACATTTAAAGAAAGAGTTAATACCTATTTTTCTCAAACTATTCTAATAAAGTGGAAGATGAAGGAAAACTGTAAAACTCATTCTGGGAGACCAGTATTAGCCTGATACCAAAACCAGACAAAGACTCCACTCAAAAAGAGAACTATGGGCTAATATCCCTGATAAACATGAATGTAAAAATTCTCAATAAAATACTAGCAAATGCAGTCCAACCATATACTAAGTAAATAATTCACCATGATGAAGTGAGATTTATTTCTGGGTTGCAAAGTTGGTTCAATATTTGCAAATCAACCAATATGATGTAACACATTAATCAAGGAAGGGATAAGAACCATATGGTCATTTCAATAAATGCTGAAAAAGCATTTGATGATGTACATCCATTCATAATAAAAATCCTGACCAAAGATAGGTTTAGAGGGAACATATCTCAACATAATAAATGCCATCTATGACAAACCCACAGCAAATATCATCTTCAGTGGGGGAAAACAAAACTTCTCCCCTAAGGGTAGGAAGAAGACACAGATGTCTATTCTCAACACTGTTATTTAACACAGTACTAGAAGTCCTAGTCACAGCAATTAGACAACACAAAGCAATATAATGCATCCAAATAGGCAAAGAAGAATTAAAAATTTCACTGTTTGCAGATGACATGATACTCTATATAGGAAACCCAAGACTCCACCAAAAAAAATATGCTAGCACTAATACATGAATTCAGTAAAATTGCAGGATACAAAATCAACATACAGAAATCTGTTGTATTTCTACACGTCAATAATGAAGCAGTAGAAAATCAAGGAATCCATCCCATTTAAAATTGTACCAAAAATAAAAGATAACTAGGAATAAACGTAACAAAAGAGGTGAAAACCCTGTACTTGGAAAACCCTAAAACAGTGATGAAAAACACTGAAGATGATACAAAGAAATGGAAAGACAATGCATGCTCATGAATTGGAAGAAGAAATACTGGTAGAGTGGCTATAATACCCAGAGCAACCTACACATTTAATATACAATCCACAGTAAAGCTCCAACAACATTTTTCAGAGCTAGAACGAACAATCCAAAATTTTACATGGAAACAATAACATCCCTGAATGGTCAAAACAACCTTGAAAAAGAGTAACAAAGTTGGAGGCATCACAATTATGGACTTAAGTTATATTACAAAGCTCTAGGGATCAAAACACTATTGTACTGGCACAAAATAGACACATAGATCAATGGAATAGAATGGACAACCCAGAAATGAACCCTCAACTCTATGGTCAATTAATCTGGAATAAAAAAAGAAAGAATATCCAATGGGGAAAAAGACAATCTCTTCAATAAATGCTGTTGGGAGAAGTAGATAGCAACACACAAAAGAATGAAACTGGACCACTTTCTTACATCATACACAAAAATCAATTCAAAAGGGATTAAAGACCTAAATGTAAAACCTGAAATCATTAAAACCCTAGAGGAGAACACAGGCAGTAATCTCTTTGACATGAGCCATAGCAACTTCCTTCTAGGTATGTCTCTAGAGGCCAGGGAAACAAAAGCAAAAATAAATTACTGGGACTACATCAAAATAAAAAGCTTCTGCAGAGCAAATGAAACAACAGAACTAAAAGGCAACGCCTAGGGATTTGGAGAAGATATATGTAAATGACATATCTGATAAAGAGTTAGTATCCTAAATATATAAAGAACTTAGAAAACTCAACACCTAAAAAGTGAATAATCCATTTAAAAAATGGGCAGAAGACATTAATAGATATTTTCCAAAGAAAACACAGGTGGCCAACAGACACATTAAAATATGTTCAATATCCTGATTATCAGGGAAATACAAATCAAAGCTACAATGAGATATGTTTCTCTCATCTGTCAGAATGGCTAAAATCAACAACACAGGAAACAACAGGTGTTGGTGAGTGTGTGGAGAAAGGGGAACCCCTTGCACTATTGGTGGGAATGCAAACTGGTACAGCAACTACGGAAAATAGTATGGAGGTATCTCAGAAAGTTAAATATACAGCTGTCCTACAATCCAGCAGTTGCACTACTATGTATTTACCCAAGAAATAAAAAACACTAATTCTAAGGGATACATGCACCCTGATGTTTATTACAGCACTATCTATCTATATCCAAATTGTAGAAACAGCCCAAGTTTCCATTATCTGATGAATGGATAAAGAAATGATATATGTACACAATGAAATATTACTCAACCATAAATAACAATGAATCTTGCCATTTGCAATGACATGGATGGAGCTAGAGACTACTATGCTAAGCAAAATAAGTCAGTAAGAAAAAGACAAGTACCGTATGATTTCACTCATTTGTGGAATTTAAGAAACAAAATAAATGAGCAAAGGGGAAAAAAGAGAGTGAGAGGCAAACCAAGAAACATACTCTTAACTACAGAAAACAAACTGATGGTTACCACAGGGGAGATGCATGGGGAAATGGGTTAAATATGTGATGTGGATTAAGGAATGCACTTGCTATGAGGATCAGCAGGTGTTGTATGGAGTTGTTTAATCACTCCATTTTTCAGGTGTTGTACACCTGAAACTAATATTATATGTTAACTAATTGGAATTTAAATAAAAAACTTTAAAAAAATGTGTAGTCTTGGAATTGCACCACCTGGGTTTATTTCCTGGTTCTAGCATTTACTAGCTACCTGGCCTTAAGGTGGTAATTTTGCACCCCTGTGAATAAAGTTCATTGTCTCTAAAATAGAATAGTATCTGCAGGTCATGGAGTATTTTGAGGATTATATGAGTTATATATAAATTCTTTTTTTCCCCAAGATTTTATTTACTTATTTTAGAGAGGGCATACACATGAGGGGAAGAGCAGAGGGGAAGCAGGGAGGGAAAGGATCTCAAGCCAACTCTGCACTGAGCATGGAGCTGATGTAGGACAAGATGTCAGGACCATGAGATTATGACCTAACCTGAAACCAACAGTCTGACACTTAAAGGACTGAGCCACTCAGGTGTCCCTATACAAATTCTTTAGGACAGTACCTAGAACATCGTATTAGCTCTTTGTGTGTTTGTGTGTGATTGTGCATGCATGCAAATAAGTGTGTTTGTGAGTGTGTCAGCAGGCATGTATATGTGTATAAAATAGGCAATCCTTTCAACTTACATCAGAAAAAAATGGAGTTCAGAAATGTTAAATGACTTAAAGTAAAACAGCTAGGATGGATTATGCAATAAGCTTTATAATGAAGATATAGGGACTAATTTTAAGAATTTATTTGACATAAATGTAAATATTTGTTTTTGGAGAAGAAGCAGCTGTAGAGTAAAATGTTTTAGGTGTTTGGAGTCATGGGTAAAGACTGGAGAGAAAGTTAGGCTATCTACGAAATTAAATATTGGAATGAACTGAATTATTGGTAAATAATTTCCTGGTTATGATGCACAAGAAAGGGCTAATTTATTATTTTTAGAGATCTAAGATATTCTTTTAAAAAATTTTTGCTAATGCCTATTCTTGACATTTGGAAAAATAAGAAATAGGCAGAGTGGCCCTAGAAGCCATTATGAAGGTCTTCAGAACTACTGATGGAGCTTCTCATTGACTCCATTGCTCATTATATTCTTAGCACGTCTTGACTTTCCCATTATAATTAACTATGTATAATCTAGGAAGTTAACTAGTTACTTTTGATTATTAGTGGTAGAATGGGATTGAAAAGACAGATAATTAAAGATAATAGATAATCCCAATAATTGCTATGTTTAACTTTATTATTTTTTAAAGATTTTATTTATTTATTTATTTGACAGAGAGAGACAGAGAAATCACAAGTAGGTCGAGAGGCAAGCAGAGAGAAAGGGGAAGCAGGCTCCCTGCTGAGCAGAGAGCCTGATTCGGGGCTCAATCCCAGGACCCTGAGATCATGACCTGAGCTGAAGGCAGAAGCTTTAACCCACTGAGCCACCCAGGCGCCCCTACTATGTTTAACTTTAAAATGTATTACAGATTTCTGATAACTTTACCTTTTTAAGAAAGTTTCTGATTATGGATAATAAGATTAAATTATATTCCTTGAATAATCATATACTGGCTACCCAGCAAGAAAAATCTACAGGAAAAAAAAGATGACAGATGACATGATAAAATGATGACAGATACCAAGCTAAGATCTAGAAAGGACTTATCCACAAAATAATTAACACATGAAAAATTGAGACCTGAGTACAATGATAATAGCCAATTTCAAAAGTTGTTTTTATTTTGATTTTTTAAAATTTAAATTCAATCAGCCAACATAGTGCATCATTAGCTTTTGATATAATGTTCAATGATTCATTAGTTGCATATAACACCCAGTGCTCATCACATTACATGCCCTCCTTAATGCCCATCATCCAGTTACCCCATTCCCCCACCCACCTCCCTATCTGCAACCCTCAATTTGTTTCCTGGAGTGCAGAGTCTGTCATGGTTTATCTCCTCTCTGATTTCTTCCCATTCAGTTTCCCTCCCTTTCCCTATGGTCCTCTGCACTATTCCTTATGTAACACATATGAGTGTTACATATGAAACCATATGATAATTGTTTTTCTTTGCTTGATTTATTTCACTTAGCATAATACCATCCAGTTCCATCCACGTTGATGGACATGGTAGGTATTCATCCTTTCTGATGGCTGAGTAATATCCATTGTCTATATGAACCACGTCTTATCTATCTATTCAGCTGTTGAAGGACATCTTGTTTTCAAATATTTATTTATTTGAGAAAGAGAGAGAGAGTGAGCACAAATATCAGGTGGAAGAGGGCAGAAGGAGAAGAAGAGAATCTCAAGCAGACTTCCTGCTGAGCAGAGCCAGACCCTAGGCTCAATCTCAGAACCCTGAGATCATGACTAAAGCCAAACTCAAGAGCCAGATGCTTAACTGATTGAGACACCCAGGCATTCCTCAAAATAGGTTTTTAAAGATACATATCTAATGGATACTCTGTTAAGTCTGAGAAGAATGTCGGTCTTAGAGATGAATGAGATAGGAATAATTG
>CM053612.1:50524045-50558784 GCA_028646535.1 Procyon lotor
AAATAATTAAAAATCTTTTTTTTTTTTAAAGATTTTATTTATTTGATAGTGAGAAACACAGCGAGAGAGGGAACACAAGCAGAGGGAATGGTAGCGGGAGAAGCAGGCTTCCTGCCGAGCAGGGAGCCCGATGCGGGGCTTAATCCCAGGACTCTGGGATCATGACCTGAGCTGAAGGCAGACGCTTAACGACTGAGCCACCCAGGCGCCCCAATAAATAAAAATCTTAAAAAAAAAAAAGGACAAGAACCATATTCCTCTCAATTGATGCAGATAAAGCATTTGACAAAATGCAGCATTTTTTTTCTTCATTAAAATTCTCCACAGTGTAGGGATAGAGGGAACATGCCTCAGTATCATAGAAACCATGTATGAAAAGCCTAAAGAGATTATTATTCTCAACAGGGAAAAACTGAGAGCTTTTCCTCTAAGGTTGGGAACACTGCAGGGAAGCCCACTCTCACCACTGGTGTTTAACATAGTACTAGAAGTTCCCTCCTTAGCAATCAGAAAACAAAAAGAAATAAGAGGCATTCAAATTGGCAAAGAAGTCAAACTCCTACTCTTTGCAGATGACATGACACTTTGTGTGGAAAATCCAAAAGATTCCACCCCCAAATTGCTAGACTTCATACAAGAATTCAACAATGTGGCAGGATATAAAATCAACACACAGAAATCACTTGCATTTTTCTACACTAATAATGAGACAGAAGAAAGAGAAATTAAGGAATTGATACCATTTTCAATTGCACCAAATACCATAAGATACCTAAGAATAAATCTAACCAATCAGGCAAAGAATCTGCCCGCTTAAAACTATAGAATACTTATGAAAGAAATCAAGGAAGACACAAAGAAATGGAAAAACGTTCCATGCTCATGGATTGGAAGAATAAACATTCTTAAAATGCCTAGGCTGCCAGAGCAATCTACACATTCAAAGCAATCCCTATCAAAATACCATAGACATTTTTCATAGAGCTGGAACAAACACTCCTAAAATTTGTATAGAACAAGAAAAAATGCCAAATCACCAGGGGAATGCTGAAAAAAAAAAGAAAATCAAAGCTGGGGTGTTACAATGCCTGACTTCAAGCTATATTACAAAGCTGTGATCATCAAGACAGCATGGTACTGGCACATAAACAGACCCGTAGATCAATGGAACAGAATGGAGAACCCAGAAATGGACCCTCAACTCTATGGTCAACTAATGTTTGACAAAGCATGAATGAATATCAAATGGAAAAAGGCCAGTCCCTTCAACAAGTAGTGTTGGGAAAATTGGACAGCAACATGTAGAGGAATGAAACTGGAGCTTTTACTTATACCATAGACAAAGATAAATTCAAAATGGATGAAAGACCTCAATGTGAGACAGTAATCTATCAAAATTCTACAGGAGAACACAGGCAGTAACCTTTTCAACCTTGGCCGTAGCAAATTCTTGCTAAACACGTCTCCAAAGGCAAAGGAAATGAAAGCAAAAATGACTTATTGGGACTTCATCAAGATAAAAGCTTCTGCACAGCAAAGGAAACAGTCAACAAAACTAAAAGGCAAACTATAGAATGGGGAAGATATTAGTAAATGACATATTAGATAAAGTCTAGTACCCCAGATCTATAAAGAACTTATCAAACTCAACACCCAAATTAACAAACAACCATGTCAAACGATGGGCAGAAGACATGAACAGACATTTATCCAAAGATTTCATATAAATGGTCAATAGACACGTGAAAAAATGCCCAACATCACTTGGGGTCAGGGAAATAAAAAATCAAAACCACAATGAGATATCACCTAACACTAGTCAGAATGGCTAAAATTAATAAGTCAGGAAACAACAAATGTTGGTGAGGATGCAGAGAAATGGGAACCCTCTTACACTGTTGGTGGGAATGTGGAAAACAGTATGGAGGTTTTCAAGGAGTTAAAAATAGAGCTATCCTATGACCCAGCAATTGCACTACAAGATATTTACCCCAAACATACAAATGTAATGATCTGAAGGGGCATATGCACCCCAACATTTATACCAGCAAGGTCCACAACAGTCAAACTACTGAAAGAGCTGAGAGGTCCATCAACAGATGAATGGCTAAAGAAGATGTGGTATTTAGATGCAATGGAATATTACTCAGCCATCAGAAAGGATGAATACTTACAATTTACATCCACCTGGGTGGAACTGGAGGGTGCTTTGCTGATGAAAATACATCAGTCAGAAAAAGACAATTTTCATATGGTTTCATCATATGTGGAATATAAGGAATAGTGCAGAACATCAAAGAGGAAGGGAGGAACCACTGAATGGGAAGTAGTCAGAGAGGGAAACAAACCATGAGAGAATCTTAACTATAGGAAACAAACTGAGAGTTGCTCGAGGGGAGGTTACTGGGGGGATGCAATAACCAAGTCATGGACATTAAGGAGAGCACATGATGTGATGATCACTGGGTGTTATACCCAACTGATGAACTACTGAACTCTACACCTGAAATTGATGTTGTTCTGTATATTGGCTAATTGAATTTAAATTAAAAAAAAAAAGCTGTAATCTTCAAAACAGTATGGTATTGGTACAAAAACAGACACATAGATCAATGGAACAGGATAGAGAACCCAGAAATGGACCCTCAATTCTATGGTCGACTAATCTTTGACAAAGCAGGAAAGAATATACAATGGAAAAAAGACTGTCTCTTCAACAAATGTTGTTGGGAAAATTGGACAGCCACATGCAGCACAATGAAACTGGACATTTTTATTACACCATACACAAAAACAAACTCAAAATGGATGAAAGATCAAATGTGAAACAGGAATCCCATTGGTGGGAATGGCTGGTACAGTCACTCTGGAAAACAGTATGGAGGATCCTCAAAAAGTTAAAGATAGAGGGGCGCCTGGGTGGCTCAGTGGGTTAAGCTTCTGCCTTCGGCTCAGGTCATGATCTCAGGGTCCTGGGATTGAGCCCGCATCAGGCTCTCTGCTCAGCTGGGGGCCTGCTTCCCCTTCTCTCTCTGCCTGCCTCTCTGCCTGCTTGTGATCTCTCTCCCTCTGTCAAATGAATAAATAAAATCTTAAAAAAAAAATTGAGATACCACCTTACACCAGTTGGAATAGCCAAAATTAACAAGACAAAAAACAACAAGTGTTGGAGAGGATGTGAGAAAGGGGAATCCTCTTCCACTGTTGGTGGGATTGCAAGTTGGTGCAGCCACTTTGGAAAACAGTATGGAGAGTCCTAAAGAAATTAAAAATAGAGCTACCCTATGACCCTGCAATTGCACTACTGGGTATTTACTCCAACGATACAGATACAGTGAAAAGAAGGGCCATATGTACCTCTATGTTCATAGCAGCAATGCCCACAAGAGCCAAAGTGGAAAGAGCAAGATGCCCTTCAATAGACAAATAGATAAAGAAGATATGGTCCATATATACAATGGAATATTACACCTCCTTCAGAAGGGATGAATACCCAACTTTTGTATCAACATGGATAGGACTGGAAGAGATTTTGCTGAGTGATATAAGTCAAGCAGAGAGAGTCAATTATCATATGGTTTCACTTTCTTTTGGAGCATAAGGAATAACCTGGAGGACATGAGGAGAAGGGAAGGAAAAGTGAATTTTGGGAAATCAGAGGGTGAGATGAACCATGAGAGACTATGGACTCTGAGCAACAAACTGAGGGTTTTAGAGGGTAGTGGGATAGGGTGATAGGTGAGCCTGGTGGTGGGTATTGAGGAGGGCATGTATTGCATGGAACTCTGGGTGTGGTACATAAACAATGAAACTTTGAACACTGAAAAAATAAAATTAAATTTAAAAAAAGACATAAGTAAAAAAGAGAACTGCAGGCCAATATCCCTGATGAACATAGATACAGAAAGCTTCAACAAAATAGTAGCAAACCAAATCCAACAATACATTATAAAAATCATTCACCACAATCAACTGGGATTCATTCATAGGTTATAAGTTTGGTTCAATATTTTATAAGTTAATCAGTATAATGAAATACAAAAATAAGAGAAATAATAAGAACCATATGATCATTTCAATACATGCAGTAAAATCATTCAAGAGAGTACAAAATCTATTCATGATAAAAATCCTCTATACAATAGGATTAGAGGGAACATACTTCAATATAATAAAGGCCATATATGAAAACCCCACAGCCAACATCATCCTTAATGGGGAAAAACTGAGAGCTTTTCCCCTATGGTCAGGAACAAAACAAGGATGTCCATTCTCACCACTTTTATTCAACATAGTACCAGAAGTCCTAGCCACAGCAATCAGACAACACAAAGAATAAAATGCATCCAAGTCAATGAGGAAGAAGTGAAACTTCCACTGCTTGCAAACAACATAATATGACATATAGAAAATCCAAAAGACTCAACCAAATAACTGGTAGAACTGATAAATGAATTCACTTAAGTTGCAGGAGACAAATCCAATGTACAGAAATCTGGTGCATTCTATACACCCATAATGAAACACCAAAAGAGAAATTAAGAAAACAATCCCATTTACAATTGCACCCCAAATAGTAAGATACCTAGGGATTAACCTAACCAATGAAGTGAAAGGTTTCTACTCTGAGAACTATAAAACGCTGATGAAAGAAACTGAAAATGACATAAAGAAATGGAGTGAAATAAGTCAAGCGGAGAAAGCCAATTATTTTATGGTCTCACTTACGTGTGGAGCATAAAGAAAAACATGGAGGGCATTGTGAAAAGGAAGGGAAGGGTGAATGGGGGGAAATCAGAGGGGGCGATGAACCATGAGAGACTGTGGACTCTGAGCAACAAACTGAGAGTTTTGGAGGGGAGGGGGTGGGGGGGTGGGCGAGCCGGGTGGTGGGAATTGAGGAGGGCACGTATTGCATGGAGCACTGGGTGTGGTGCATGAACAATTAATCTTGTAACACTGAAAAAATAAAATAAACATATTTGGGACCAAAAAGAAAAAAGAAAATCTAAGTAAAAAGAAAAAAAAAAAGAAATGGAAAGACATTCCATCCTCATGGATTGGAAGAACAAATATTGTTCAAATGTATGTAATACTCAAGGCAATCCACACATCTGATGCAAACCTTATCAAAATATCAAAAGCATTTTCCACCAAACTAGAACAATCCTAAAATGTATATATAACCACAAACTCCCCATAATTGACAAAGCAATTTTGAAAAAGAAAAGCAAAGCTGAAGGCATCACAATTCTGGACTTCCAGTTATATTAAAAAGCTGTAGTGATCAAGATAGTATGGTGGTGGCACAAAGATATACAAATCAATGGAACAGAATATAAAACAAAGAAACTCACATCTATGTGGTCAGCTAATCCTTGAAAAGCAGGAAAGAGTGCCCAATGGAAAAACAAGTCTCTTCAACAAATGGTGTTGGGAAATGGTGTTGGATAGCAACATGCAAAAGAACGAAAATTTACCACTTTATTACACTATATACAAAAATAAATTAAATGTGGATTAAAGACTTTAATGTGAGACCTGAGACCAGAAATATTCTAGAAGAAATCACAGCCAGTAACTTCTTTGACAATGGCAGTAGCAAAGTCTTTCTACATATGTCTCCTGATTCAAGGGAAAGAAAAGCAAAAATAAACTATTGGGTCTGCACAGAAAAGGAAACAATCACCAAAACCAAAGGTATCCTACAGAAGGGTAGAAGATATTTCCAAATGACATATCTGATAATGGGTTAGTATACAAAATATATAAAGAACTTATAAATCCCAAAAACAAAGAATATAATTTAAAAAATGAACAGAAGATATAAAGTTATTTCTCCAAAGACACCACATAGATGGCCAACAGACACATGAAAAGAATTTAATTATCACTTACATTCAAGGAAATGCAAATCAAAACTACAAAGATATATCACCTCACACCTATCAGAATGGCTAAAATCAACAACACAAGAAACAAACAGGTGTTGGTAAGGATGTGGAGGAGGGGAACCCTCTTGCACTGTTGGTGGGAATGCAAATTGGCGCAGTCACTCTGGAAAACAAAATGTTCCTCAAGAATTTAAATGGAGATTTACCCTTCAGTCCAGCAATCACATTAGTAGTATTTATGCAAATACAAAGACATTAATTCAAAGGGATACATGTGCCCCTGTACATAGCAGCATTATTTACAATAGCTAAGATATGGAAGCAGCCCAAGTGTCCATCAATTGATGAATGGATAAAGAATGGTGCCATATTTTATTTTCTCTTTTAGTTCTGGTATTTTTTAAAATCAATTACTGCTGTATAACATTAAGTTATGTTTATTTTACTGATAAGCCCAATAAATATATCTGTGTAATGATTTTTAAGGAGAAAAGCCCCATCTAAAGGCTACTAAGAATCATTTCATTATTTTTCACTTCCAGATTTTCAGAAAGCTATTGCAAAACTGATTTTAGTGACAGAAACAAAAGTCCCTTACCATTAATATAAAACTATATTTAGCATACATATTTAAGTAGAATACACACACACACACACATAATTCAGCCATGAAAAAGGATGAAATCTTGCCATTTCCAATGACACAGATGGAGCAAGAGTATACAATGCTAAGTGAAATAAGTCAGATAAACACAAATACCATATGATTCCACTCATATGTGCAGTTTAAGTACCAAAGAAAAATGAGCAAAGGGAAAAAAGACAGAGACAAATGTCAAAACAGACTCCTAACTATAGGGAATAACTTAATGGTTACCAGAGGGGGAATGAGGAGATGGGTTTAATAGGCGATGGGGATTAAGGAGTGCCCTTGTTCTGTTGATCATTGGGTGATGTATGGAATTGCTGAATCCCTATATTGTACACCTGAAACTAATAAAGCACTGTATGTTTAAAAAATAGAAAGAAAATGAAACTGTATTGTATGAAGCAAAGGAAGAACTATTTGGTTGCCAAAGATATTAATATAGAAAAGAATCGGGGCGCCTGGGTGGCTCAGTGGGTTGAGCCTCTGCCTTCGGCTCAGGTCATGATCTCCGGGTCCTGGGATCGAGCCCCGCATCGGGCTCTCTGCTCGGCGGGGAGCCTGCTTCCCCCGCTCTCTCTGCCTGCCTCTCTGCCTACTTGTGATCTCTCTCTGTCAAATAAATAAAAATCTTAAAAAAAAAAAAAAGAAAAGAATCAATATGAAAAACTACTGACCACAGAGTTTTATTTTGTTTTGTCACAGATTACCGATTACATTATACAAGAGAGGACTACTCAACTATCTAGAAAATGGGCTAAATTAGAGTACCTTTAGGATCCCTTCAAGTTTGGGGACTTTAAGTCTTTTTTTTCTTTTTTAGTGTGCATGTCATGTAGTATCATAATGTGTAACTGGAAATGGTGCTCGTTCAACTAAATAACTTAGGCTCCCAAAGCACTACAAACATGAGTTGTTTCCTATAAAAATTCCTTCCCAAAGTTTTATCAGAGTATACTAAGAGTTAAAAAGTAAGCAGACTTATTGATATGGTTCATTTGACTTTTTAGTCTTACATGACATCTCTAAAATTCTAGGTCTAATTGCTCTAGTTATGAGATGAACTAAAAACAACATAGTTATTATTATTGTGCCTATTTTTATGATCTCTGAGCTCAACATCAAGTTCTTTATTTTTTATTGACCAATTATTTGATATAATTACAGCAATGTAATGAATTATTTCATGTTTTATACCTATTTTCTTGTCTCCTTATTTTGGAAATATGCTTTCCTGGGCCAATCTAGAAAACCAAATCACAGATTCAGCACATTACATGCATCTATATCCCTCAAATTTTGGGCTTTTTCACCAAGAACCCTAGGCTTTCCACTATTCCAAACTGAAGACTTTTCATGTTTTCCAATATTATTTTGTTTTTCAGACTTGTTTTTTCCATTTCAATATCTATCTTGTTATTTATGGGTAAAAAGCTCCTAGCTACTTCTGAAAACGTCTTTGTTTTCCTACTGATACCCCTCGTTTTTGTTGTTGTTAGTGGTGTTATTCTAATATTCTTTTATTTCAACTTGAAATTTTTAAATCTTTGGATCTCTCTAGACATTAACAATCTATACTACTATTCTTTGCTACTTTGAAAATAGGTGCCTGGCTTGCTATAAAATATGAATAAAATTCTCCTCTAGGGCAGTCTTTTTTTTTTTTTTAAGATTTTTATTTATTTGACAGAGAGAGAGACAGCAAGAGAGGGAACACAAGCAGAGAGAGTGGGAGAGGGAGAAGTAGGCTTCCCACTGAGGAGGGAGCCCGATGTGGGGCTCGATCCCAGGACCCTGGGATCATGACCTGAGCCGAAGGCAGACACTTAACGACTGAGCCACCCAGGTGCCCCTAGGGCAGTCTTATTTTAGCAACTGAATCCTTCAAATTCTTGCTATCCTCAAACTTTTACTGTTGCTCTCTAAAAGCAATTCACAATAAGGGATAACTATAGCCAACCAAAATACTGATACAGAAGATTACATTTAGTCTGGGAATCCCTTTTGAGTTGCTATTATTATTAGCTATTATAATAATGTTTATAATTGAGTATATTGTATTGTGAAGCAAAAAAATCTTAGAAAATACAGGATATCAGGAAATTAGTATATACTTTAATGACCATCTGACTTTGAGCAATTTGTTTTACCTCAAAATTAAATTATTAGGTGGGGAAATGTCAATGCAATACAACAATAGCAGTACATTACAAAGTCAGGAAACATGACAGACTAAATATGTATTAGAGCACTAGATGTGTTTTAGCATTTAAATAGATTGATCTGAAATCCTATTGACTTTTAAAATTCCCAGTAATCTAAAGAGAATGCATGTTAAAAGAGTTTATATTTTTCTTAGATATTCTTTTAGCCTTTTTTATTTCATGTCTTAGAACGATAAAATATATTAGAAATTCTCTCTTGTACTTTTTTGTGCTTTTTTATAGTTTTATGCTGGATTTTCTTAATGGGTGTTTCATCATCATTTGCACACAAAAAAGTTTAGACTACTATGCATAACACATTAACAACATTGGAAAATACCTGAAATAATCGTTAATATATCAATTAAAAGAACCTCTCATTGTATTTGAGAATCCTTCTGGAACTATACTTTCTTAGGGTATTAATATCTGTACCATGGCAAAATGAATTAAGAAATATAAAATCAGAATTCTAATCAGAATTGAATGTTAATATGAGACACATTTAAAAAGTTACAATAAAAGTGCTCAGCTTACATTATGATTAACATCACAAAAATATTTATTGGATTGTGGTCATTTCATATTAGCTATCTGGGTACAAAGGTTTCATAGGTTTTAGGCTTTGGAATTATTAGACTGATAGAGATTCAAATTCTGGCCCTTCCATTTAATAACTAAGAGGTCATGGATAAATTACTTAAATTCATAAAGTTTCACATCTTTCATTTATAAAATGTACCTGATCTCAGTATACCTGGATGCTATGAAAACTAAAATGAAAGAATGTAGCATGTAAAGTGCCCATCATGGTACTTTAAACACTGTAGAGTCCTCAAAAAATATTGAAAGTAACATGATCTAGTAGAAAAATAATATGATAATCTTAGAATCCTAATATATCAAAGCTTGTATCTGAATATTTGTAATTTATAAACTGTTACAATGAATAAGTTACCTAATCTTTGTATCTTTTTTCTCATCTATAAAATGAGGGAAACAATGATAATATAATTTATATGACTATTTGATGATTAAATAAGAAAATACACAGTGAGCATTTAATAAAACATCCACTCTCTTACCCTTTTCAAAAAATCAAACAAAGGATATAGCCATCTCTTAAAAAAAATACAGTGGAATATTACTCAACCATAAAAAAGAATGAAGTCTTGCCTTTTGCAACAGTGTAGATAGAGCTAGGGAGTATTATGCTAAGGGAAATAAGTCAGTCAGAGAAAGACAAACACCATATGATTTCATTCGTATGTGGAATTTAAGAAACAAAACAGATGAACATCGGCAGGGGAAAAATGGAGGCAAACCAGAGAACAGACTCTCTCTCTTTTTTAAAGATTATTTATTTATTTATTTGACAGAGAGAGAGAGAGAGAGAGAGAGATCACAAGTAGGCAAAGAGAGGGGGAAGCAGGCCTCCTGCCGAGCAGAGAGCCCAATGCGGGGCTCGATCCCAGGACCCTGAGATCATGACCTGAGCCGAAGGCAGAGGCTTAAACCCACTGAGCCACCCAGGCGCCCCCAGACTCTTAAGTATAGAGAACAAACTGAGGGTTAATGGAGGGGAGGCAGGTGGAGGGATGGGTTAAATATGTGATGGGGATTAAGGATTGTACTTTCAAAGAACACTGGGTGCTGTATGTAAGGTCTGAATTACTAAACTGCACACCTGAAACTATATTACACTGTATCTTAACTAACTGTGATTTAAATAAAAATTTGGAGAAAGAAAAAAAAAACCTGCATATCTGGTATATCACTATAAAAATATTTAGCTCAGGCGCCTGGATGGCTCAGTTGGTTAAGCCACTGCCTTTGGCTCAGGTCATGATCTTGGAGTCCTGGGATCGAGTCCCATATCGGGCTTCCCCTGCTCTGAGGGGAGCCTGTTTCTCCCTCTCCCTCTGCCTCTCCCCCTGCTTGTGCTCTCTCTCTCGGTGTCAAATAAATAAATAAAATCTTTAAAACAAAACAAAACAAACATTTAGCTCTAGGTGAGAGAGATTAAGGAGTATACTTATGATGAGCACTGGGGTGCTGTATGGAAGTGTTGAATCAGTACATTGTACACCTGAAACTAATATTACACTGTATGTTAACTAACTGGAAGTTAAATAAAAACCTAAAAAAATATAGACATTGAGCTCTTGTGTCTTCTGTGATACAGAAGCATAACAGAGAAAGTCCTTATAAAAAGTGAAATAATAAATTATAGTAAAAAATGCTGTTTTTAACTTTTTTTGTAAAGCACTACTGCTTTAAATGAATTTTACTAAAAGGGCAATATTCTAAAGTTATGTTATACAATAAATTATATTAAGATCTACATTAAAGCCAAAGAACTAGAAAAATAAGACATTTTACTATTTTTTTAATAATAATACTGATTCCATTATTAAGGTTGCATAATACATTTGTGGAATAAATTCCATTAGGAAAACATTCATATTCATTCATTTTCTCTCTCTCTCTCTCTCTCTCTCTCTTCCCCCACCTACCACTACTGGAACAATCTATTTAGTATTATAAATAATGATACTGACAATACTTTCAATTTTTCATAACAGACTATGAAAAACTATTAAATAGCACATGTAGAACTTATGAAACAGTCAGTGAAATCAATGCCTGCCTGAAGAGATTTCACATTAGCTATGACACAACATATTGCTATGACAAAACAAAGTATAGTGACAAGAGCAACAGTTACTATTACAGTTACTCTACTGCTGCTCTTAATAAAACAATGACTCCTATACTTATTGATTATTAGTTGTGTTGCTTGTGGTCTGCTAAATACTGTTAACTATTTTGTCTCATTTAATCCATATAACAACTGTATGAAGAAGGTATAGCTACCTTTGTTTTAGAGATAAAGAAACTAACTTGCCAAAAAGCACAGGTGGCACAGTCAGGATATAAAAACCAGGTCTAACTCTAAAGTCTGTGCTTTTAATTTTTTATTTTATTTTTTAAATTTTTATTAAATTTGATTTAATTAACATATACTATATTATTAATTTCAGAGGTAAAATTTAGTGATTCATCAGTTACATACAATGCCCAGTGCTCATTACTTATAGTGTTCCTTCTAAAACTACCTTTTACTGCTTCCTAATTTCTTTGGAAGTATTTGTCTTAAACCACTACCAATAAATACATAAAATGTCATAAATCTTATTTCTTTCACAAATCTTTAAATAAAAATCAAGCCATGGAAATTTATGCAGTAGATTATTCTGGTGCTTTTTACATAAAAATGAATAGAATACTCACTCTATATTAGCCAAGTTTCCTCACTATTAAGAACACTACTAATAATATCATTAAAAAACAAACAAAAAAGTACTTTGAAAACCTGGAAATATAATTCTTCATAATCTTTTTCTGATCCTACAAAATTTTGAAGTCATAAAATATATGGTACAATGTCTTGGTAAGACCAAATTTGAGTACCAGCATCTAAGTTCCATACTCCCAACTTCCCATGAAAGTAGCCAAAAGAATATGTAGAAAGGAAACAAACAAACCCTGTGTCATCACTAGAAATTGTGGAGTGATATCTATCTACCAGAAAGAAATTTTGAGGGATTTCTGCTTAATATAGAGTAAATGAGGCCAGGATGATGGAAGGCACCAAAGACTTCCTGATAAAAGTGGCACCAAGAGGTGAGGACCTGGGGCACCTGGGTAGCTCAGTCAGTGAAACATCTGCCTTAGTCTCAGGTCATAATCTCAGGGTCCTGGCATTGCGCCCTGCATTGGCCTCCTGCTCAGTGGGGAGTCTGCTTCTCCCTCTGCCCCTCCCCCTGCTCTTTCTCTCTCTCTCTCTCTCTCTCGATCTCAAAAAAAAAAAAAAAAAAAAAAAAAGTGAACAGTGAGGACCTTGCCATGGACTTCACACAGAGAATATCCCATCTTAGGGAAAAAAAAAGAAAAAGTGAAACTTCTCTGGGAGATAAAACCTGAGTATATATTTATATTTGCAAAGAGAATCTCTGGAATGATATTTAAAAGTAACAAAAGAAATAGGTTACCTATTTGTGGATGAGGAAACATAGAAGATCGTGCAGTAAGGGACCGGGATGGGAGAAAAACCTCAGTGTTTTAGATAGATAGATAAATAGATATATGGTATGTGTATTTAGACTTTGAGCCTATACTCAAACTAAATACAACAAAAATAAATAAACAAAAGCCTTTCTGTATTGAAACTTACTTGTGATCCATCTCTTCTAGATTTTGAAGCTTTAGCCTTTAATATACTAATTCATGCTAAAAAAAATTGTTGTCTATATATAATGTGTTGTTCCCTTTAGGAGATATAACAAGATTACATAAGAATCACTAATATTAGGGATTTCTGATATATGAGAAGATAATGATAAGATTTACCAGGATTAGCATCTTTTTAACAACAACGTTCAAATCATACTTTATCTCATATAGGCAACATGTTATAATAAAAACAAAACGACTGGATTTTCAAAAGAGGATATCAAGATTTTAATATTCACTCTAATACTGTGTGTAGGACTTGGCAAGTCACCTCACCACTTTGAGCTTCAGTCTCCTCTGTGAAATAAAAGGGTTGGACTAGGTTATTAAGGACCTCAGCATCTCTAACTTTATATGATTATACTCTATATAGTCAGAAGGTCAGCTATATTAAGGATGCTTTTCAAAACTATTTTGCTTGTTTTAGAATTGTTTTCCTTATATTTTTTAATTTTGTTTCAATATGTAGTTATTAGTGAAGGGTTCCTTTGGTTCTTCTAATATGCATGCCTTTATCACAAATATCCAAAGAAGCTGAACTACTGCTTGTAACCTCCCTGAACACAAACTATCAAGTATCACATGCCATTTCTCCCATATCATCTGCAACCAACAATCTGCATTCTTCCTAGTAACTTCCACAGACTAAGAACTTGAGTTGAAATTTATTTCTTACTTAAGAAAAAGTGTCATAATTTAATGAAACATATTTTATTGTTCTAGTTTATACCAAATGCAAAATTCATTTTGTTTATATGAAAATTCAGCTTCAAATCGCATAGAGTTAACCAGTCCAAACAGAAACCAACACTATCACCTTCTGAAATTAATGATTCAAACTATCAAAATATTCTCCAAATCTACTTGAATCAAAATAGCACTGCTTTTGGTTCAAATGCCTAAATTGGGATCTTTCCACACTTCTATGAGAACTGTTTGGTTATTGATCTCCCATCCAATAAGATAATATTAGTTTAAAATTTATTCAAAGGAACAAATAATTTTATTCACAACTTACAGATAATCTCATTATTCATTTGCCCATTGAGTTATTTAGCAATAATAAGATCTTATTGTAGTATCATTGCTATTGCGCCATATTAAATGCAAAGTAAAAAAAAAAATAGTGGCATCACTATAGGTAGTACAACAAAACCTGTATTTTTGTTTTTTGCTTATATGTAAGATAGTGTAATGATGCCATAAATATCAACAATAAACAAAGGATAACAGATTTCTTATTCTTTCTCATCCGGTTCTCAAACTTGTGAAACTATTTTAATATCAAACAGTTCTAAACTACCTTTTTAAAAATTAGTATCTTTAACTCTACTATTTAGGGCAGAGTTACCCAGGAAAATGTTACTAAGATATTTTCCTTGGCATGCTTATTTGATTTATAGCATTTTCAGTCAGTGAATATATGCTATGGAATAAACAAGAAATACACTACTTAACTATATAAACACTAAAGTTTCAGTCTCCTGGTTGGATTTAAAGTGGGGTTACTAACTATACCAATACAAGCATAGTCCTTGGATCAAAATAACTATTAATCCTCACCCTTGTGTCTTTGATTATGTCATTCTACCTATCTGGAATTACATTTCTTTCCCCTGTGACCTATCCTAATCTTTTAAGTCTGATGTCTTTCATGAAACCTTAAGCATTCTCGTCAACACTGGTATCTTCTACATCAAGCCAGGGATGCAAAGTTAATATTTAGTGTTCTCTAATTGTTTAATATATGCTGGTTTGATTTCTATAACTGAATTATAACTTCCTCAAGGACACATTCATGTCTTACATTATTTTTTCATCAATAGATGTGGGAAAACAGAAGGTATCCAAAAATGTGCATTAATTAATTAGTTTCAACAAAAATGTCCTATTATGACATTAGTACAAAGACATTAGAAAAACCTTCCTCCAAAAACAAAATCCCAAAGAGTAAAACCACAAGTCTGCTTCTTGAAGAAGAAGCAACTCAGTTTAATAAAATCAGTGTATTCTCTGTAAAGTGTGTGATCTCAACTTGTCCTATTATTACATGCTTGAAGACAGTTCTTTGTCTATTCCATTGTAGAGGACAATTTTTAAAAGACTTTACTACATCTCTATTACAAAAATGCTTCATATAGTTAAAAATAATAAACTAGGACTTGTTTCCTGTAACACCTAACTACATGATATTTTGACATGGTCTTCATTTTTAGCAATTCACAATGAAAATCATCTTTTGTGGTAGGGGCAGATATATTTACCTTGAAAGGTATTCTAACTAGAAGGATACTTCAATATATATTTCATAACTTTAAAATTGTAAGGCCATCAATCAACTAACAGCATTCATAAAGATATCAGAGTCATAAAATCAGGAACAATTCTTCTGGCACCAAAAATTAGTTAATTTTTATTATTATCAGACCAAGGACACCTGAGGTTCATAAGAGAGTATTTCCCATTGCTAATTCCGTTGGAAGCTGATTCACACTCAGTTACTGAGGTATCAAAATAATCTAATATGTTTAAATATAAATAATCTGCTATTTGCACTGATTAGGCAATTCTCAACTTTGGATATATTCACTTAGGGAGAAATTATTTTAATAGACATTTTTGCCTGCTCAAAATAAACTAAGAGTTTATCTTTTTCTCTTTTCAGCTAATTAATCTGTTCCAAATCTCTTACTTCTCAAACATTTGCATATATCTCCCAACCATGGAAATGTAACTAGATATGAGAGCAGTTTTCTGAATACAAGAAATAGCTCTAATTTAAAAAGTAATAATAAGGGGTGCCTGGGTGGTTCAGTGGATTAAAGCCTCTGCCTTTGGCTTAGGTCATGGTCTCAGGGTCCTGGGATAGAGCCCTGCATCGCTCTCTGCTCAGCAGGGAGCCTGCTTCCTCCTCTCTCTCTGCCTGCCTCTCTCCCTACTTGTGATCTCTCTCTCTGTGTCAAATAAATAAAATCTTTTTAAAAAAAGCAATAATAAAACTTCACAACAATAAAAATATACTAAGTTTCAATTATATGCAAGGAAATCAGGTGGTTCCAGGGGTCAGAAGCCATATAAGGATTAAAATGACCTGGCCCTAAAGATGCTTATAAACTAACTGAAGAGATGAGGCACCCAGCTAAAAAGATATTAACAGTTTATATAGTAACCAAAGTTGTTTACCACAGTGAGTACTATAGTGGTACAGAGTGTACCACTCTGATCATTTGACATAAAATTTCTAAATGGCATCTTTTTAGAAGTTGATCGTCTTCTAGCAAATATTAAGAAACACGAATTATTGGAATATTTATACACTCATGCACCTGGCGTGGACCTTATTTGCATAATATAACACTACTAACTAAATCTGCACCTTAACTGCACTGTATCCTATAAATTACAGTAAGCCTTCCCGAGTCTAACTATAGAAATCTAGGTTGAGTTTGAAATTCCTTCATTAAGCGTGACTTTAAAAGTATCCAAAAGGGTTGGTACTGAGAATGAATATGAAAATTAGTAAAAAAAAAAAAAAAAAAAAAATTAGGGAAAAGCTAATAAGAAAGGAGAAAGGAACACTAACAGAAATAATACTGTTGTAAATAAAACAGAAAAAATATAAAAGAATAAAATAATGGAGAATATGCTTATCAAATATATATCCATAATCTTTCTTTCCCTCCCTCTTATCCAAAGTTGAATAACTGTTTGTTTGTTTATTTATTTATTTATTTTTAAAATATTTTATTTATTTGACAGAGAGAAACACAGCGAGAGAGGGACACAAGCAGAGGGAATGGTAGCGGGAGAAGCAGGCTTCCCGCTGAGCAGGGAGCCGATGTCTGGCTTGATCCCAGGACCCTGGGATCATGACCTGAGCTGAAGGCAGATGCTTAACGACTGAGCCACCCAGGCACCCCTTGAATAACTGTTTATTAAAACCATACTTTACTTATTAATGTAATTGTCAAAGGGAATTTCAAAATGATCTTTTCTACCCTGTTTATAAATACATCTTAAACAAAGGGTTATCTGTAGGATGCAGTAAGAAATGAAAGACTTCATTCACACCAACCTGATGTATAGTCTTTAGCAAGTTCCATAACCTTTCTTTTGCCCTCCATTCATACATTTGTGCCTCTCTAAACTTTTTATCTTACCTCCAGTTAGGGAAACTTTAGATAGGCGTGAAATGTTGAAGGATTTCTTTTTACAAAGAATTAATCTGGAAAAAAAAAAAAAAGAAATAGGTCATTAACTTTTGTGTAGTCTGGATCATCATCTAGGTCTCATTAAGCTTCAGCTTAGAGCCTGACTTAGAAATAGGTCAACTGAATTTAGTTACCATATAAATTCACTGTTTTGATTTCAGGAACTGAGATATGCAAGGTCTGGAATAATTTGTGAAATGAAATTTTAAGCCTTTTTTGGGCTAAATATGGAATTGCAGACTTGTGGTGGTGAAAGTGGCTATCTCAATGAAAAAAGTGATATGAAAAATGTAATAAATTCCATTTGAATAAATCCCTCTCAACACATAGGAGTAGCTTCTCATTGTTCTACATTTTTTTCCATAAATTTTTTTTTTTTACATTCTTGTCAGAATTTGCTTTTTAATTGCTTCTTTTATTCTAGTTTTATGATGGATCAAGTGATATATATTTCCTCTCTGTATCTTCACATGCCTTACCTAATACCCATTTTAGGAAAGAATAATATACATGAAAATGTTAATTTTCAGTATACCTCAGCTACAACTGATCAACAACAGTCTTTAAAATTGTGAGGTCCAGAGAGGAGGAAAGCATATGATAAAACTTCTAGACCAAGGCTATGCTAATCAAACAGACAATGAACCTGCTACACTCAAACTTTGTATTCTTTTGGCTGGTACATTGATATTGTCCTGTAGACAGTCTTAACTTCTGACTGAATAAGAACATAATAAAAGCTATTCTGGATTAGTCCATCCACCTCAGTATTCTGTTTCTGATATCAGTTGTGTAGTTCTGAGCACATATTAGGCAATCAATATTTCATTGAACTGTTCTTGCATGTCTTACTTCTAAATCATCCCACATAAAAGCCATAAATTCTTCCATTAAATGCATGCAAATTTAACTCCTTTTTGAATCTTCATTTTCAGTATGCAAAACTTTTTTTTATCATATAGAATACTTAATCATTTATCTTAATGCAGCTATTTCTACCCTATGTCCCAGTAATTCTACTTCCAGTGCATACCTTAGAGAACTCTTGCAAATGTGTACACTGTTATACAGTTAGTCACCATAGAATTTCTTGTAATTGGAAAAGAATATGAAAGCAATCTATAAGTGACCAGGAAGAGGGAAGAGATAAATAAAATGAGCCAAATTTATATGATAAATTATTACACACACAAATGTATAAATATCAACATGGGTAGCTCTCAAAAGTAATGTTGAGTAAAAGGTATGGAACCTAGACATATATCAAGTGTACTATTGATATAAATTTAAAAACATGTATAAAATAGTGTATATTTTCCATGAATGCATATTTATGCATGGAAAAGAATATACACAGTACCTCATAAAAGTAGTTGTTTCCAAGAGGGAGAGCAGAGAATAAGACTAGTGAGTGTGGTCAAAGGAGAATTAAAATTCACTATACTGTTTTATTTATTTTATTTAAAAAAAACTGGAAACAAGTGTGACAAAATACTGACTGTTGTCAGGGCACCTGGGTGGCACAGTCAATTAAGCATTCAACTCTTGGCTTTGGCTCAGGCCCTAATCTCAGGTCCTGATCTTAGAGTCCTGAGATTCATTTGGCTCCATGCTCAGCGGGGAGTCTGCTTGTCCCTCTCCCTCTGCTCCTCTTCCTCCCCCTTATCTCTCAAAAATAAATAAATGAATATTTAAAAAATATTGACTGTTGTAAATTCTGGAGGAAGTAGAAACATGGATGTTTAATATATTATTTTTATATCTTCTGTACTTAAAAAGATTCTCATAAAAATACATTTTCTTATAAAACTATAGGGAGACTCATGTAGTATTGAGAGCATATACTATGAACTTATTAAAAACAAAACAAAAGGAATACCTCCCTCGATGGTTGAGTAGGGCTGAGTTACAGGAAGATCACCTACTTGAGATCCTATGAACAAATTCATATTTGCTCTACCCATATACTCCATGATTTTTTGCTGATTCAATCAACCCATTCACTCTATACAGAATATGAAACATTCTATTAATATTAGTCTAGTCTGATCAAAGCACTGCAGGCACTTTTTGTAACTTCTTCTCTGGCCCTTCTCTTAACATTAATTCTTTCTCAAGAAAGGGTGAACAGAAATGCCACAATGTTTCCAAGGACCAAGGTACCATGGTTTTATATCAGTATGATTTTCTCTTTTGTTTCAAATCACTTTCTTGATATTCACCTCTTTGTTAAGGGTTTTTTGGCTGCAGGAGATATTACTAAGCTATCATCTCTGAGAGCCTCTGAGTATTCTAACATTCAGGATAAACTCATTTAAATTTCATAAAAAAACTAGGAAATAAATATTATTACTCCTGTTTTTGCAAATGAGGAAATTGAAACACAAAGAGATTAAATAACTTGTCCCAATCATTTATTAAATATAGGAAGCAGAAATTCAAACCTAGCTCTGAATGGCTCTAATGTTCTGTTCTTTATAATGCCTCCAAGAGAAAAATTTTACAATGACTTCAAAACCCCTTCCTTGGATTCAATTTTACCAATTTCAGTAAAATAGTACAAAATCTAGACATGTTATTGCGCATTGCATTTGCTATGGTTGTCCCTAAAAAAGAATAAGCTGCAAGATGTTTTGTTGTTAATGTTGTGCATCTGTTGATTTAATATAAATGCAGCACTAGGTGATTCTAGAGCTAGAATAGTGATTCTTAACTGGAAGTGATTTTAGCCTCCTGAGGATATTTTGCCATCTCTGAAGACATTTTTGGTTGTCACAACTTTGGAGGTGGTAGGAAGGTACTGGTATCTAGAGGGTAGAGGCCAAGGATGCTGCTAAACGTCCTACAATGCACAGGGCAGTCCTCCAAAACAAATAATTGACCAGCCCAAAATATCTATAGTGTTGGATAAAAAACCCTGACACAGAGGGAAGAGTTGTGGGGCACACTATAGCTTATTTTAGGAAAAAATAATATTTGAAAATAATAGAATGCATGTTAACTATATTGGAACTAAAATAAAAAACTTTAAAAAACAGAATATATGTACTAAAATATAGAGAACTCAAAGAAATTACAAAGCATTCTAATGCTGTTCTAACCCGTTATCAGATAAATTTCTAAAACCATGAGAATGACTTTGACAGAATTTTGACTTGAGATTCCACAGTCTATGGTAAGAAAGTAGTAGCAAATAAAAGCAGTATCTAGAACTAAGTGTGTAGGTACTATGGCCAGGAAAATGGGATATAAGAGTAGAGAGTAGTAGACTTTTAAGAGAGTGAGTGTTTTGTTCGTTTTTTACCTTGCTTTCACCTGTCTTTCTGATAAAAGTCTCTTATTTTCGCTTTTTATTTTCTTAAAGAGTTTTCTTCAAACAGCTCCTAGATGGTAAAATAATAGAGATAAGGAAAAGTTTTATTAAAAATGAGTTTCTCTAGGGGCGCCTGGGTGGCTCAGTGGGTTAAAACCTCTGCCTTTGGCTCAGGTCATGATCTTGGGGTCCTGGGATCGGGCCCCGCATCGAGCTCTCTGCTCGGCAGGGAGCCTGCTTCCTCCTCTCTCTCTGCCTGCCTCTCTGCCTACTTGTGATCTCTGCCTGTCAAATAAATAAATAAAATCTTAAAAAAAATGAATTTCTCTATGAGCACCTACCCCTATATTAAAGAATTTCTGAATTATACAACTCTCAAAACTAATTTGAAATCATCCCAAAGTGGGAAAGTACCTCTAATAATAGCAAATGTTTTATTCTTTTTCACCATTTCACTCTTTAAGAATCAATCGACTCATTTAATGATAAGATATAATTGCATTGATTATTCAAGTTTTAAAAAGTTTTCCTGGCAAAGTCAAAATTTCAAGCCTTGAGTGCTCTGTTAAAAATAAAAAATTTCTAGAGAAATTCTCTTTCTGATAACTATGAATTATAATCACCAAATATCACCATTCATTATTAAAATAACAATAAAATCTTAAGAATGATCACTTGAAAAAAGATAAATGTGTGGATGTATTTTTCCTAACTATCCAAGACTTTACTTTTCTACTTAGTTGATTCTCACACTCAGCTACTGCAGCCACTCAAACCCATTCTTGTCTTTAAACTTCTGTTCCAATATCACCTTCTATTTGCCTCAACTAATAGAGTTTTACCTCTTCTGTAGCTCTAACCTTTCTCTTGTCATTTGAAGAGTGCTAGGCTAGGAAATTCTGAAAATAAAAATCCAACAAAAAATGAAACCAGCTAGGTGTCTGTTGCCTGCTTCGGGAAAAACTTTTCCCATTATGAACAAGAAAGATCCTATGAAGAAACACAACAGAGGATCATAGGAGAAGGGAGGGAAAAAAAATAAAATGAAATCAGAGAGGGAGACAAACCATAAGACTCTTAACTATAGGAACAAACAGGGTTGCTGGAGGAGTGGTTGGTGGGGAAATGGGGAAACTGCGTGATGGGCATTAAGGGGGGGCGTTTGATGTAATGAGTACTGGGCAACAAATGAATAACTGAACTCTACATCTGAAACTAATGATATACTATATGTAAACTAGTTGAATTTAAATAAGTTAAAAAAAAAGACTCAGAGATGTGGATGGAGCTGGAGAGTATTACACTAAGTGAAATAAGTCAGAGAAAAACAAATACCATACGATTTCACTCACATGTGGAGTTTAAGAAACAAAACAAATGATCATGGGGAGAAAAAAGAGAGAGAGGCAAACCAAGAAACAGACTCTTAACTATAGAGAAAACATTGATGGCTATCAGAGGGGAGGAGGAGAGCATGGGTTAAATAGGTGATGGGGATTAGGAAGTGCACTTGTTGTGATGAGCACCAGGTGGTGTAGGGAAGTGTTGAATCACTAAATTGTACACCCGAAATTAATATTGCACTGTATGTTAACTGGAACTTAAATAAAAAACTTAAAAAAAGAAAAACCCTTAGTTTCTACCTCTATAGGATTTTTTGAAAACTGAATTTTCTTACAGAAACCAGAGAGACTGCTGACCAGCTGGAATAACTATTCATTTTACTCCTATAACAAATGGGCACCTAAACTATAGAAAGCTAGAAGCAGAAGTGGTCTAATGAGTCCTCCTTGCCAATCTGCTATATGCATTCAAAAGTACTGGATTAGAAATCTAGGAGTCCTGAATTGAATACAGACTCCACTGACTCAAAACTTGCTTAAGGAAGGGCTCCTGGCTGGCTCAGCTGGTTGAGCACTTGGCTCTTGATCTTGTGGCTGTGAGTTCTAAGCCCCACTTGAGTGTAGCACTTACTTAAAACTTGCTTGGGCAAATCATATGATCTCCCCGAGCTTTTTTTTTTTCTTTCTTCTAACTGGTAAAAAGAGGGTGACAACGCCTGCTCATGCTGTCTCAGATTACTTTAAGTATCAAATGAAATGATGTATAAGAAGCACATTTTGTAAACTATGAAGTTCCATCCAAACTGAGCTACTAGGCAATACAGGATATGTATTACTCTACATTAAAATGTTCATTTCAATTACACAGAGACAAAATACAGACTTCTGGCACCTACTCTAATTTTATTCTATCAGAATCTATAGAGGTAAGTCCCAGCCATTTGAATTTGTAACAAGAATGCCAAAGTTTGAGAAATATTACTTATACTATACCATTCTCATTTCTGGTCTAGTTTCTTTTTACCTCAATGAAAGTTTTAATTGTATGTACCATTTGATTTTCTGATCATCTTGAAATCATTTGGTAACATATAACAAAAATGTGTTTTCACAAAACAACTGAAATTAATTTTTTGAAATTAAATAATTTAGATTTTAACTGAGAATTTTTAATATTTTTAACTTTAAAAAGTGAAGCTTGTTCTTTTTAACACAGTAGATTGTAAGATATTTAGAAAACTAAGAATGATTAACCATGAAAATAACTCAATTTACTGAAGGAATTATTATAATTTACATTAGCTTTACTTGAATAATGTCAAATTTTATACATTCAATAGAAGCTGAGTGAACTTAAGATAGTGTATTAGTTCTTTTTTTTTTTTTAATTTTAGTGTATTAGTTCTTTACATCTCAATTATCCTGGTAAAAATTCAGATATTTTAAAACACATCTTTCTAAGTATCCATAATTTAAATTTTCCATATCTGAGTTTATCAACTAATAAACTGATACTGCTTCAGTTAAACCTTCATATTTAGAGTTAACTAAGTTCCAGAAGAACAATTTGGGAGGTCCTATACTTGTCATTTTTATCATTATAGCCCTGTTCAGAGGGTGAGAGGAGAAAAAGATAGTTGTCTAATTAGGTGAAACAAGGTTAGAGGTATTACTAAATCTGGAAGAGTGGAAGAAACAAAGCCAAGATCAAAGATAACCCCAAAAATAAGAAATATAAATACAATAAACAAGAAATGAGTAATGGTTCCTAGGGTGAGAGAGTAAAATTATAGCATTAAAGATTACATCTAGCTTTAAAAAATTTAACTTTAATTATTACTATAATAAAATAAACATTTCCAGATGTCATCCTAATATGTTTAGGAGACTTAAATTCTTGATCTTAAGTGTTTAGAATATGTATTAAAAAACACTAGGGGTACCGGGGTGGCTCAGTGGGTTAAAGCCTCTGCCTTCGGCTCAGGTCATGATCTCAGGGTCCTGGGATCCAGCCCCCGCATCTGGCTCTCTCTGCTCAGCAGGGAGCCTGCTTCCCCCCTCTCTCTCTGCCTGCCTCTCTGCCTACTTGTGATCTCTCTCTCTCTGTCAAATAAATACATAAAATCTTAAAAAAAAAACCAAAAAAACAAAAAAAAACCCACTAATATATTCTTAGAGGCTGCATTAACCTGGAAGCAACACAAATATCCATTAGGACAATGAATGAAAAATTACAAAATGTTCATATAGTGGAACGCAGCAGTGAAAATGAATCAACTATGGTTACAAGCAATAATGAAGACAACAAACAGTATGAATTACAAAAGCAAGTCAATGAAGAAAAAGCACTATGATTTACAGAGCTTAGAAATATGCAACAGTAAATAACATATTGTTTAGGAATGAGAATACTATGATAAACTATAAAGAAAACCACGGAAATTATATATAAATTTGAGACAGCAGTTGCCTCGAAAGAGGGAAGAAAAGAAATGTGATTAGGGAAGGGGTACACAAAGGAATTTAAAAGGAATGGTAGTTTTCTTAAATTGGGTCACAAGTGTTTGCTGTATTGCTTTTTATTCTGTACTCATGTTTTACAAGTATTTTAGAGGTATTCAATATTTAATAAAAACAATTAAAATTTGACGTCTTTCCTTCCCATACTTTCTTTGTAATAAAAAGAAGTTTATGCTTTTAAGACATTTCAATTCCTTGCTTCAAAAGCAACAACAATATACATATACTTTAAATATTTCTATTACTGTACCTAAGATCAAAAATAAATTCTAAATCTAAATTTAAGACAAAAGATGTCCAAGCAAAAAAGCATGAGGGCAATTTCTGGAGTCAAAATTAGTTCACAACTCATAAAAATAAAAACAATGTCTGAATCTTCTAAGTGGTTCAAAGATAGAGGTTATGCATTTTTTTTCCTAACCTAACATGGACAATTTCAAGCTTCCTAACTGAACAAATATCTTTAGATCTTAATTCTACTAAAAACCCTATTCTATCCTAAATATTCCCCTTTTAAGAGGTTCTACAATATGCAAAACACTTTAAAAAACACTTTTTTAAAAAGGCTTATTTTCTAAGTTACCTACATATAACTAAAAATAACAAAAAACATGGAAATTCGTAATCTTTAATGGATTGTTCTAGTCTACAAGTGGATTTATTGAAAGCACTGTGTTAATACATATTAGGCATTTAGGTAAGAACTTTTTAAAAATATTTTTCACTTTCATACCAAAAAAAACTTCTCAAACAGTGAAATACAATTGTTTATCTAGCATGTAAAATGACGAAACAATGATGAAATCTGCCAAGTTTTTTTTTATCTCTATAAAGGTATATCTTGAATCTGAAACATACATAGACAGAGCAAGATCAAAAAATAAATATAGTCTTTATACCAGTTTCATTTATGTAAGTGGTTTCCATATTGTACTTTCTCTGAAACTTTAGGGGGAAAAACAGGCTTTCCGATATCACGAGTTTATAATTAGTTAACAGTCTGAAGCCCACCAATCTTCATTAACACAAAAATGTAAAACATTACCTTTTAGAACCATTTTGGTGCAACAGGAAACAATCATAAAGATAAAAAGGCCATTTTATATTCATTATTTCCCCCACATACTGAAATTTTAAAGACGAGAAAAAAATTTAAATCCAAACTTATAAAATTCCTCGGTAAGAGAATAATCATTCTAGTTAATTTTTCCCAAAGCATCTCTTGGAATTTCTAAGAATTTTGACCTAAAATGCAGCGATACCGTCAAAGATCCCCTTTCTTCCCACAAATCTAGAGATGGCGTCTAATAAATTACCTTGGATATTTCAATGTCACATATAAAACGCCAAGCACTATTTAGTGTTTCAATTAAGCCCCCGTCAATTATAGTTCGGGGAGATTTCATGGTAATTTTCGTATTTTACCCATCTACGAAAAATAAAAATAACTTATTACGACTTTATATTTCACAGCAACTTCACCTCTTAAACCTGGGCTTACTTTGACTTCCCCGTCTAACTAAAAGTTTTAAGGAACATGACCTTTTTTAAAACTTCAACTGAACCTCACAACCCAAAATTTCCAATCCCGCTTATCCCATACGTCCTCATTTCATAGCGTAATATACATTTCTAAAGTACTGTAGAAACCCTATACCTTTTCCTTCATCCGTAAACTCTGAGAACAGAAGGGAGGGACCAAGGACTGTGAAATCTGAGGAAAGAGTTGGGGCGGAAGGTTAAGTAGAGTTCGGAGTACGACAAAAGAAAGAACCGGGCGGTTAGCTGGGTGAGGAAAACCGTTAGGGGCTGGTTTAAGGACACGAGGGGGCGGGGCATAATCCCTAGCGCCCGCCACCGCCCCCAAGCGGCTGCTGCCCACCCTAATAGCCTCTCGGAGGGGCAGCCATTTTGTCGTTACGCCAGCCCCGCCCCTCGCTCGTAGGCGGCTCCACCCCAGCAGGTCAGGCGTGGAATCTGGAAGTAGGATTGTAAACCTGGAGCCAAGCTGGCGGCAGGTCGGAAATAGGGCGGTAGCCTGAGACCTCTCATGTCAAATTCGTACCACTGCTCTGGGCTGTTGCCTCACCAAAAAAGCCGTGGGACCATGTCGAATATGGAGGGTATCTTTTCCCGTCTGAATAGCTGCTTCTGTGGTGCAGGGAAGGGGAGAAGGGCTGGGGCCTTGGGAGGCCCCTGTTGGTGACATTTTAGGTCTAGTTGTGGAACGATAAGGGCTCTGACGCCGATTGGAGTAGGAGTCTGTGACTTTGTTGTTGCTGTGTTTCCTGGTAGCCGCCATTATCCGGCAACCGGGACTGCTTTGGCGAGAGTCAGGAGTTGGGGGACTGGTTTGAGATGATTCCTGAACCTGAACCCTTCCTCGTTCAGGGCTCCTGTTCATTTGTCCTTTCAGTTTATCCACTTCTTAGAAATCGAAAGGGAGATGTATGGATAAAGGCAGCAGGAATTTGCCAGAGGTTTGGGCAGAGGTAGAGGTTTTGAACGCAAGGGCAAATAATTTTTGTAGAACTTCGTTTTTCTGGATGTAGGTGACTAGTAATGAGGTGAAGTCCTTAATAGAAGCCCTGCAAACTAAATTGAGTGCTTGTTTGTTAGTATTTTTTTTTAGGAATGAGGAAATTCATTGTTCCCTGAAGCTAGAAAAATTCATCAGCTCTGCCTGTGTTTCCACGTAAGCACTGGATCAGGGTCAGGGTTAGGATCCAAGCTGTGTGACTCCCAGAATTGGAGGATGAAATCGATTTTCACTACTGTAATACTGTCGCAAGATTTCCATTTCTCTGTAATTCCTCCTCCTTCCAGGAGCTGGCATTTTGCCGCTGAATGAAACTTGGCCAAATGACAAAAGTGTGGGTAACAGTTATTGTTTGATAGCGCATGTTAAAAACCTCTTTTGTCTTCATTAGTTTATAATTATGAAAAATAGAAGGATTTCTGGTGGGAGGATAAAATTATATAAGCCATACTGAGAACATTGATAGAGAATCATTTTCTATCCTGTGAACTGACCAAGATAAACCATGAATAAAATGAATCCGTGAGGAAGTGCTGAAATAAGTCATTTCATGAACAGAGTAAATGAGTCAAAGGTTCAGTTATCACTGCAGTTTAAAGGATATAATTTAAGGAATGGTAGTTGTGTTAAATGTTTTTTAAAAGCAACTGTACTGGGGCACTTGGGTGGCTCAGTCGTTAAGCGGCTGCCTTCGGCTCAGGTCATGATCCCGGAGTCCTGGGATGGAGTCCCGCATCGGGCTCCCTGCTCTGTGGGAAGCCTGCTTCTCCCACTACCACTCCCTCTGCTTGTGTTCCCTCTCTCGCTGTGTTTCTCTCTGTCAAATAAATAAAATCTTAAAAAAAAAAAAAAAAGCAACTGTACTATTAGTCAGAAGAGGAATTTCTAATGCCAGTTTTTCCTCTTAAGAAATGAGTTAGGGGAGGCACCTGGGTGGCTCAGTTGATTGGGCCTCTGCCTTCAGCTGGGGTCATGATCTCAGGGTCCTGGGATCGAGCCCCACATCAGGCTCTCTGCTCAACAGGGAGCCTGCTTCCCCCTCTTTCTCTGCCTGCCTTTCTGCCTACTTGTGATCTCTGTGTCAAATAAATAAATAAATAAATAATCTTTAAAAAAAAAAAATTTAAGAAATGAGTTAGGGCAAGTCATATAGCTTCTGTCAGGTAACCTTTTTTCGTATGTTAACATACAAACTGATCTGCCAAACTTATACAGCTATTGTGAAGATAAAATGAAATGGAAGGGATTATTAAATTGTCAAGTTTTGCACATACTGTTAAATATTATGAAATAGAGTACAAATTGCTATCTCTTTCCCCAGACCTTTTGGAAGGATTTGAATTAATAGCTCTAAAATTGCTTTTGTTTCCTACTAATAATGCAAATTATTATTGCTCTACCTAAGCCTACCCTATGGGATTTACAACAACAAGATAGTTACTAATTTACTGAAAAGCATGTACACCTGACTATAAAATTAATATTACTGTTATCAGTAGTTTAATACTTAAAATGAAGTATTAACTACCCTTCATTCTATCAAAAAAAGTGTAGTATCCAGATCTTTTCCTTGGAGTATAAAGAAAATGACCTTGACTCAGACCTGTCTTCCATAAATAAATAACATAAGTTGAAACTTGAGTAATACTTGTCACCTATATAAAATGCAAAAATATCATTGTTACAGTATATAACACCAAGTGTGATAACAGTTGAATTAGTATGGTAATTGTGACTGCTGTCTTCTGTTAAACATACTGAATTTATCGGGGGGTGGGGGGATTAAGTTTCACTTTAAAGAACTCAATGGAATGGCCAAATTTATGGTTGTAAGGTGTTTTACAAGTGTAAAACAAGTCACTTATACACTAAGAGTACTATGAGTGCAATATTAATACAGTATTTTCAGTAGTGTTTGATTAATTTGCAGGAATGAAACAATAGAAGACAAATTGTTAAAGGATATTCCCTACTCCAAGCTCCTTTTTTGTTGTTGTTGTTGTTTTTTGTTCTTCCTTTTCTATGTTTCTACCCCTCATCTGGCATTTTGTTGTTTTTGTTGGACTTGACTCAAGCATGCTTCATACCCAGGAAACTTTTCTTGTCGTCTTAATCTCCTAACCCACCATTTCAAACAAAACTAGAAATCTGAGAGCACCAGTTCCCACTATTTTTCTCATTTTTTGAGAAATGTTTGAGAAATGTTTTCTCATTTCCCCATCTGTTTCTCCCCTCCCCCCAGTTTAGCTTTTTGACACTTATTGTAATTATAGGTTTACTTATCTATCCCTTATATCAGACAGTGAGTTCTTTTTTTTTTTTTTTTAAACAAGTGGCCTACTGACCCTCTCTGTGCCTTTTTTTTTTTTTTTGAAGATTTTATTTATTTATTTGACACAGAGAGAGATCACGAGTAGGCAGAGAGGCAAGCAGAGAGAGAGGAGGAAGCAGACTCCCTGCTGAGCAGAGAGCCAGATGCGGGGCTCGATCCCAGGACCCTGGGGTCATGACCTGGGCCGAAAGCAGAGGCTTTAACCCACTGAGCCACCCAGGTGCCCCGACAGTGAGTTCTTTGAGGATCAGATCTTTATGATTCATCTTTGGATCCTCATATCTTTGCACAGCATTTGCCCCATAATGGACACAAAATGGGAAATGACCTTCTGTTAAGATTTAATTATTAACATATATTGAGTTTCTACTGTGCCCTACGGAATACACTCATGCTTTTGATACAGGATAAGACCTATTCTGAACCTTGGGCACCTTTTGATCTGACTCAGAACACATAGATGGAGATAAATATCAATTCAAGGTAGCATATACTAACTGAGGTGAATGCCTGAACAGTGATTCTTGATCACATGTGTGGATTTACTAAACTTGAAATTGTATGTAAGATTTTTATGTTTGTATGTGCCTTTTCCTGGAGGAAATATATGTGGCTGACATCTATTTTTCCCAGGAATTCTAACCTGAAGAAGGTTGATAAGTAATGAGGTAGATAATAGGTAGTGTAGTTATTCTGAGAGTAAAGAAAAGGATGTAGACTAGACTGGTATCGTTGTCTCCTTTGTAGTTGCCCAAACAGATGAGAATATGTTATAGGCAAAAATTACCAGCTACCATAAAAATGTCTTTTTGCCATTATGAATGGCTTTATATCCTAAAGCAGAACTAATTATATATCAGAGTCTCTGAGGTTTTTATAGTATTGACAAATCTATTGTGATATTTTTTGGACTAAATTTTTTCTTTTTTTTTTTTAATTTTTTTTCCCCAAATACTTTTATTTTTTCAGTGTTACAAGATTAATTGTTCATGCACCACACCCAGTGCTCCATGCAGTACGTGCCCTCCTCAATACCTACTACCAGGCTCGCCCAACCCCCCACACCCTCCTCTCCAAAACCCTTAGTTTGTTGCTCAGGTCCACAGTCTCTCATGGTTCATCGTCCCCTCTGATTTCCCCCCATTCCCCCTTCCCTTCCTTCTCACAATACCCTCCATGTTTTTCCTTATGCTCCACACATAAGTGAGACCATAAGATAAATGACTCTCGGGGCGCCTGAGTGACTCAGTCGTTAAGCGTCTGCCTTCGGCTTAGGTCATGATCCCAGGGTCCTGGGATCGAGCCCCGCATCGGCTCTTTGCTCGGCAGGGAGCCTGCTTCACTCACTACCATTCCCTCTGCTTGTGTTCCCTCTCTAGCAGTGTTTCTCTCTGTCAAATAAATAAAATCTTAAAAAAAAAAAAAAGATAAATCACTCTCTCTGCTTGATTTATTTCACTCTGCACAATCTCTTCCAGTCCTGTCCATTTTGATACAAAAGTTGGGTATTCATCCTTTCTGATGGAGGCATAATATTCCATTGTATGTATGTACCGTGTCTTTATCCATTCATCTGTTGAAGGGCATCTTGGTTCTCTCCACAGTTTGGTGATTGTGGATATTGCTATGAACATTGGGGTACATGTGGCCCTTCTTTGTACTACATCTGCTTCTTTGGGGTAAATACCGAGTAGTGCAATTGCAGGGTCATAGGGACTAAATATTAATAATATCTCAAATGTGCTTTTAAATATTGTTATCTATTATTTGTCCTATAAATTATGGCCTAGCTACCTAGTAGAATGTTGGATCTTATAAGAAATATTGCATGTAGGAATTACTTACAGCTTATCATTTGAGGCCATTTCAGGACGAATTCTGAGGGATGCCTGGGTAGCTCAGTGGGTTAAAGCCTCTGCCTTTGGCTCAGGTCATGATCTAAGGGTCCTGGGATCGAGCTCTGCATCGGGCTCTCTTCTCAGAAGGGAGCCTGCTTCCCGCCCCCAACCCCCGCCCTGCCTGCCTCTCTGCCTACTTGTGATCTCTCTTTCTGTCAAATAAATAAACAAAATCTTAAAAAAAAAAAAAAAAAGACCAATTCTGAGCAACTCACTCAAAAGCTAAAATACAAAGAGGGACATCTGAATTGTGCTGGATTTGAGTTCCTTCTTATTCTTTTATTCAGCAGTTACTGCTCAATTAGCTAACTCTAGGCATTAGTATTCACATCTGTAAAATGAGAGAAGTTGACAAATGATTTCTAGGTTTCCTTTCAATTCTTGTGCTTTCGCTGTATTTCTGTGATCCCAAACTCTACTTCCAGAAATACACAAAGGATGATCAGGATGCTGGGAGATGACAAAGAGGAAAATTGGATTCATAATGCCACTTTTTCTTATCATATGTATGAATAAAAAAAAATCTATGATATTGGTATCACTGCTTTCTTTATTTCAGGACAAGTAGGTCTTATGGAACATTTTTTTAAAGCTTTTGTTTATTTGACAGAGAGTAAGAGAGCACAGGCAGGGGGAGTGACAGGAGAGGGAGAAGCAGGTTTCCCACTGAGCAGGGCTCAATCTCGGGACCCTGGGATCATGACCTGAGCCAAAAGCAGATGCTTAAGGAACATTTTTATTTCCTTCCTCTTAACTCCTTTTGTTTTCCCATCCTCTACTTCTGTTTGCCCAAAGGACTGCATAGTCCTACTATTAGCACTTGGAATCAAATAGCTTTCTGCCCTACTGTGTTTGGAAAACTTTTACTTGGCATTGCTCCACTACTTCAGAGAGTCAGACACGATGTGAGATTTCTACTATGATTTTTTTCTAGTAAACTGACTCTAACATTTTTTCTTGAGGTAGCAGACTGAAATCTTAAAGCAAGACTTCATTATGCATACATAATAAATATGTTGAACCCTAATGATACTTAATTATTGAAATTTTAAAGCAATAATATGCTAAGATAGCTGATTTTCATCCCTTGCCTGTCAGGAGTGTAATTGCAAATAAGTTAACTCACACAGAATGTTTTAAAGAGACAATGGGACTTTTCATTCCCCAACTATATTGTCCATTTACGATATGTGACTTAATCATGAAGTGGTAATGAAAATTTATTGAACACCTACACGTGCTAAACTATGTGCTAAGGATTTTGTATTTATTATTGCAGACTCTCAAAACAACACTGTAAGAAAGGTGGTAGTATAATTTTATAGAAGAGGAAATTAAAGCTAAAAATGCCACATTGCTTATAAGCACAGAGTAAAGAATCTGGGCTGGCCTCCTGTGTCTCTGTTGCAGTCACTTTAACATAGAACCTCCACATACAGCAAATTCATTTATGATTGATGGAATCCTGGGGTTATACAGAGATACCTTTTTAAATATATTGACACACTATTTGAGATTTTGCTTTAAAAAGAGTTTGAGAAACCATGAATCTATACAATCACTTTAGGAAAGTCTAACCTACATTATCTTGAAGATATTTCCTAGTAAAAGGTACACCTATGTAAGGTAATGTTTTACATTTTATTTATATATTTACTGCTTTGAATTAAAGAATATTTTTTATTATGTTAAGTTAGCCATGATATAGTACATCATTAGTTTTTGATGTAGTGTTCAATGATTCATTAGTTGCATATAATAGTGCTCATCACAACACATGCTCTGGTTGTTACCCATTGCTCAGCTACCCCATCTCCCCTCCCCTCGCAAACCCTCAGCTTGTTTCCTAGAGTCCATAGTCTCTCATGTTTTGTCTCCCTCTCTGATTTTCCCCCCTTCCGTTTTCTCTCATTTCCCTTATGGTCTTCCATGCTACTCCTTATGTTCCGCATATGAGTGAAACCATATGATAATTGTCTGTCTCTGCTTGACTTATTTTATTAGCATAATCCCCTCAAATACCATCCATGTTGATACAAATGGTGGTTATTCATCCTTTCTGATGGCTGAGTAATATTCCATTGTATATATGGATATATGTATATATACATACATCTTCTTTATCCACTTATCAGTTGAAGAACATCTCAGCTCCTTCCACAGTTTGGCTATTGTGGACATTGCTGCTATAAACATTGGGGTAGAGGTGGTCCTTTTTTTCACTACCTCTGTATCTTTGGGGTAAATACCTAGTAATGCAATTGCTGGGTCATGGGATAGCTCTATTTTTAACGTCTTGAGAAACCTCCATACTGTTTACCTAAGGGGCTGTACCAGCTTTCATTCCCACCAACAGTGGGTTCCCCTATCTCTAAATCCTCACCTACATCTGTTGTTTCTTATACTGTTAATTTTGGCCATTCTAACTGGTGTAAGGTGGTATCTCATTGTGGTCTTGATTTGTATTTCCCTGATGGCTAGTGATATTGAACATTTTTTTCATGTATCTGTTAGTCATTTGTATGTCTTCTTTGGAGAACTGTCTGTTCATGTCCTCTACCCATTTCTTGACTGAATTATTTGTTTTTTAGGTGTTGAGTTTGAGAAGTTCTTTATAGATCTTGGGTACCAGCCCTATATCTGTTATGTCATTTGCAAATATCTTCTCCCATTTGGTGGGTTGCCTCTTAGTTTTTGTTGACTGTCTCCTTTGCTGTGCAGAAGCTTTTTATCTTGAAGTCCCAAAGTTCATTTTTGCTTTTGTTTTCCTTGCCTTTGGAGACATGTCTTGAAAGAAGTTTCTGTGGCTGATCTTAAAGAGGTTACTGCCTATGTTCTTCTCTAGGATTTTGACGGATAACTGTCTCACATTGAGTTCTTTCATCCATTTTGAGTTTATCTTTGTGTATGGTGTAAGAGAATGGTCCATTTTAATTCATCTGCATGTGGCCATCCAATTTTCCCATACCATTTACTGAAAAGACTCTTTTTTTCCATTGGATATTTTTTCCTGATTTGTCGAAGATTAGTTGACCGTAGGGTTGAGGGTCCATTTCTGGGCTCTCTATTCTGTTTCTTTGATCTATGTGTCTGCTGCTTTAGTGCCAATACCCTGCTTATCTTGATTATCACAGCTTTGTAACATAGCTTAACGTCAGGTACTGTGATGCCCCCAGCTTTGGTTTTCTTTTTCAACAATCCCCTGGTAATTCTGAGTCTTTTCTTATTCCATAGAAATTTTAGGACTGTTTTTCCCAGATCTGTGAAAAATGTTGATGGTATTTTGATAGGAATTTCACTGAATGCGTAGATTGCTCTGGGCAACATAGGCATTTTAAGAATGTTTATTCTTGGTGCAGGGCCAGCGCGGAGCCGGAGCAGCCGCGGTGAAGCTCCTGGGCTCCGCTGAGACCGCCATGCCTGCTCGTCGCCTCGGCCGCCGCTGCCGCAAGCCGTCGCCGCCGCCGGGTGAGCGGCTGCCTATTGTCCTTGTCGGTGGCGACGGTGCGGAGCTGCTCCGGCTGGGCCCGCGGGGGAGCCCCG
>CM053612.1:50559284-50579042 GCA_028646535.1 Procyon lotor
AATATTTCTCAAATTCAAAAAAAAAAAAAAAAAAAAAAAAGAATGTTTATTCTTCCAGTCCATGAGCGTGGAGTGTTTTTTTCATCTCTCTCTGTCTTCTTCAGTATCTTTCTGAAGTGTTCTGTAGTTTCTAGAGAACAGATTCTTCCCCTCTTGGTTTAAGGTTATTCCTAGGTATCATGGTTTTTGGTGCAGTTATAAATGCGTTTGATTCCTTAATTTCTTTCTTCAGTCACATTGTTACTATAGAAATGGAACTGATTTCTATGCATTGATTTTGTATCCTGCCACATTCTTGAATTGCTGTATGAGTTCTAGTAATGTGGGGGTGGAGTCTTTTGGATTTTCCACATAAAGTATCATGTCATCTGTGAAGAGAGAGTTTGACTTCTTTGCCAATCTGGTTGCCTTTTATGTCTTTTTGTTGTCTGATTGGTGAAGCTAGGGCATCTAGTACTATGTTGAACAGAAGTGGTGAGAGTGCACATCCCTGGTGTGTTCCTGACCATAAGGGAAAAGCTCTCAGTTTTTCCTTATTGAGAATGATATCACTGTGGGCTTTATAAATGGCCTTTGTGATATTGAGGTATGTTCCCTTTATCCCTATATTTTGAAGAGTTCTAATCAGGAAAGGTTGCTGTATTTTGTTAAATGCTTTTTCTGCAACAATTGAGAGGATCGTGTGGTCTTGCCCCTTCTTTTGTTAATGTGCTTTATCACGTTGATAGACTTGTGAATGTTGAACCACCCTGCCATCCCAGGAATAAATCCCACCTGATCTTGGTGAATAATCCTTTTAATGTACTGTTGAATCCTATTGGCTAGGATCTTGTTGAGTATTTTAGCATACATGTTCATCAGAGATATTGGTCTTTAATTCTTCTTTTTGATGGGGTCTTTGTTGAAACCTGGTGGTTTCACGACCAGGGTAATGCTGGCCTCATAGAATGATCTTGGAAGTTTTCCTTCCATTTTTATTTTTTGAAACAGCTTCCATAGAATAGGTTTGATTTCTTCTTTAAATGTTTGGTAGAGTTCCCCTGGGGAGCCATCTCTCCCTGAACTCTTGTTGTTTGGGAGGTTTTTGATTACTGTTTCAATTTCCTTGCTGGTTATTGGTCTGTTCAGATTATGTATTTCTTCCTGTTTTGGTCTTGGTAGTTTATAAGTATCCAGGAATGCATCCATTTCTTCCAGATTGCCTAGTTTGTTGACATATAGCTGCTGATAATAATTGTAGTGATTGTATCTATTTCCTTGGTATTGGTCATGATTTCTCCTCTTTCATTCATGATTTTATTAATCTGGGTCCTTTATCTTGTCTTTTGGATAAGTCTGACCAGAGGTTTATGGATTTTATTAATTCTTTCAAAGAACCAGCTTCTAGTTTCGTTGATCTCTTCTACTGTTGTAGTTTCTATTTCATTGATTTCTTCTCTAATCTTTACTATTTTTTTTCCTGGTTGGTTTAGGCTTTATTTGCTGTTCTTTCTCCAGGTCTTTTAGGTATAAGGTTAGCTTGTGCCTTTGGGATTTTTCTAATTTTTTAAGAGAGGCCTGGATGGCTATATACTTCCCTTTAAGGGCCACCTTTGCTGTATCTAATAGTTTTTGAGCAAATGTGTTTTCATTTTAATCGGTTTGTCTGAATTGTTTTAAGTTCCTCTTTAATTTCCTGGTTGACCCATTCATTCCTTAGCAGGATGCTTTTCAATCTCCAAGTTTGTGTTCCTTCCAAATTTTTCCTTGTGGTTGAGTTCCAGTTTCAAAGCATTGTGGAATGAAAATATTTAGGGAATAACCTCAGTCTTTTGGTATTGATTGAGATCTGATTTGTAGCCTAGTATGTAGTCAATTCCGGAGAAAGCTCTGTGTGCACTCAAGAAGAATGAGTATTCTGTTGCTTTAGGATGGAATGTTCTGTATATATCTACAAAGTCTGTCTGGCCCAATGTGTCCTTCAAAGCTCTTGTTTCTCTCTTGATCTTCTGCTTAGATGATCTGTCTATTGCTGTGAGTTGAAGTCTCCTACTATTACTATATTATTATCAATATGATTATTTATTCTGTTATTAGTTGGTTTATGTAGTTGGCTGCTCCTATGTTGGGGGCATAGATACTTACAATTGTTAGATTTTCTTGTTGGGTAGATCCTTTAAGTATGATATAGTGTCCCTCTACATCTCTTCCTATAGTCTTTGGTTTAAAATCTAGTTATTCTGATATGAGGATTGCTACCCAGCTTTCTTTTGAGGTCCGTTGGCATATTAAATGGTTCTCTATCCCCTCATTTTCAATCTGGAGGTGTCTTTAGTTTCAAAATGAGTCTTTTGTAGACAGCATATAGATGGGTCCTGTTTATTCAGTCTGGTACCCTGTGTCTTTTGTGGGGAGCATTCAGCACATTCACATTGAGAGTAACTATTGAAAGATATGAATTTAGTGCCCTTGTATTGCCTGTAGAGTCTCTGTTTCTATGGATTATTCATTTCTGTTCTGTATTACTCTTGGGAGTCTGCCTTCTTTTATAGAATCCCCCTTCATATTTCTTGCAGGGCTGGCTTGGTGGTCATATATTCTTTTAGTTTCTGCTGTTTCTGGGAACTCTTTATCTCTTTGTCCATTCTGAATGACAGCCTTGCTGGATAAAGTGTTCTTGGCTGCATGTTCTTTTCCTTTAGTGCCCTGAATATGTCTTGCCAGCCCTTTCTGGCTTGCCAGGTCTCTGTCGATAGGTCTGATGTTATGCTGTTGTTCTTCCTCCCTCCCACCCTCCCTCTCCTACTTAAGAAATCTCTTCACCCTAGATGCTTTTAGGATAGCTTCCTTGGCTTTAAGGTTTGCAAGCTTCACTGTTAAATGTCAATGTGTTGATCTATTTTTATTGATTTTGGGAAGTTTCCTCTCTGCCTCTTGGACATGAATGCTTGTTTCAGTCCCCAGATTAGGGAAGTTCAAAGCTCTGATTTGCTCAAATATACCTTCTAGTTCTCTCACCACACCCTGGGGGATCTTAATAACTCTGACATTGTAACATTTCCTGGTATCACTAGTGGCTCTAAGTCTATTTTCATGGCTGGCTAGCTGCCTATCCTTATCTTCCTCAGCTTCCTTTCTTACTATCAGCCTATATTCTAGGTCACTGATTCATTCTGCCCCATTTACCCTGGCTGTTAGAGTACCCAGTTTAGACTGCATCTCATCCATACCATTTTTAATTTCATCCTGATTAGATCTCATTTCTGCCCTTAGAGTTTCCATATTGTCACTAATTTTTTTTTTTTTTTGGTCAATCTAGCTGTTGACTTCATGTTTGCTATCCTGAAGAGTATCTCTGACATCTTGCCTATATCCATATCCATTAGGTCTGTGGCAGAGGACATTGTCTCTGGGTCTTTTCTTTGTTAGGAGTTCGTCCTCCTAGTCATTCTGTTGAAGATTGGTTGGGCGGATGAACAGAGTCCAAAATATCAACCACGACACAAGCAAAATACACCTTATAAAAAATCTGAAGTGGTTGAAAGCTACCACAGATTCTCAACCAATGCCAAGATGATCCAAAAGAATATAAGAGAAAAAAAAAAAAAGAAAGAAAGGAAAAAAGTAGGGGCTGGGAGAGAGATTTGAATCTCTCAGGGTGAACAAGCCAGGGTGATCTGTCTGTTCCTGATTGATTTTTGGTCTCTGTGTTAGAAGACGCTATATCCCAAAATTGTGAATAAATCAGAATATATATATATATAAAATATATAATTTATATATTAAATATATAAATATATATATTATAAATCAGAATATACATATATTCTGGCTTAATAGAGAATTTTATCTTAATACATTAAGATAAAATTGAATAGAGTAAAAAACGGGCTAGTATGGGGCATAAATCTATAAAACATAGATGTGAAAAAAATAAAAGTTAAATGATTTTAAAACATTGGTTGAGAAATAAGAATCTATTTGAAATGGAAACGGTAAGGATGAGGAGTGGGAGGGGGAGGAGGAGGAGGAAAAGGAGGAGGAGGAGGAGGAGAGGAAGAAGAAAGAGAAACTAAAAAAGAAATGTAAAATTTTAGCCTGAAATATAAACGAGTCATGATGGAACACCTGGAGCTCTTTATATTATTTTCCCCTGGCACTGGAGTTTTACAGTCCTCTGGGAAATAAGCTTATCATTCACCTGCTCTTCCAGTCTGTCTTCTAAGGGAGGGGCCTGCTGTTTGGCCTCTCAGGAGTCTTTGCTTCGGTTGAGTTGTCCCTCCCCTTATCAGGGGGATGGGCTTAATGTGAGCTGGTCAGCTGTTTGGCTTTTTTTCCCATGGCGTCTTTCCACTTCCCTTTAGAGGATCATAGCATATATGAACAATGGGAATCTGCCCAGGAGCCACAAGTTTGCAGTCATTCCCTCCACCCCCAACAAATTCTCCAGTTCAAACTATTTACACCTCTGCTCATACCAAACTCCACAGACTTGTGCAATTTGTGCCCGCCACACCTCTCCTGGGGGAGTCACAGGGACCCATGAGTATCTTTCTGCTTTGTGACTTTGCAATTGCTAGTGACCTTGGGCTCATAAGTGCACCCTCTTCTATAGCTCCCAAGTCATTTTGGGTGCTGCCCCAGTGTCCTTTCGGGGGTCATACCACTCTGAGAGCTGTTTCCCAGTTGTGGTCTCTTTGTGTGCCAAACTGCCAAATCCTGTGTCTCCCATTGGCTGCACCTCTCCCGTGGGAGTTATAGGGACCCATGAGCATCTCTGCACTTTGTGATTCTGCAACTGCTGGTGGCTATGGGCTCACATGTGCACCTTCTTCTGCAGTTCCCTGGTCATGCTGGGTGCTGCCGCAGTGTCCTTTCATGGGCCACACCATGCTAAGAGCTGTTGTCCCATTGTGGGTGTGAGCAATTTTATATTTCCCCTAGGATGTTAAACAGCCCACACTTTCTAGTCCTTTTCAGGGTGGTCAAGCAGAGGGCAGTCTCCCTACTGGCTCAGCTCATGGTTTATTGTGACTGAAGCTGTGAATCCCTTTTGGGCTCAATGACCATAACCAGTCTCCCTGCTCCAGTGCTTGGGCACTCTATCGGTTCAGGCTCCCCCATTCTTTCTGAGTCTCCTGGAATCTTGAGACCACAATGATCCACCTAGAAATCTGCCCTATTCATCCCCTGTGCCCTTTTCAGAAGGTGGTGCCTCTCACTAGAGCAGACTTCCAAGGGTCTTGATTTTTTGCTCTAGTGTTATATCATTTTCTGGTGGCCAGCTTATGGAGCTTCCCTTCTCGCTTCATTTATCTTCCAGTATTTCCCTGAAAGATTCAAGGTTCCACACCTCCTACCTTGCAAAAAGTACTCAGTTTTCTGCTTGTGGAAATCCAGATAAATCTTAATATATCAGGTTGAATTCGTGTATGTTCAGAATGGTTTGACAGATACCCAGCTAAATTTGAGGGACCAGATGAAACAAAGTCCCCAACTCTGCTGCCATCTTGCCCCTTTCTCCATATGTACCCTTTTTAAAGTTCAAGTATAATTATCAGACAGTGTTATATTAGTTTCAGGTTACAATGTAATGACTCAACAATTTTATACATTGCTCAGTGTTCATCACAATATGTATACATTTAATCCCCCTCACCTATATCACCCATCCTCCATTCACCTCTGCTCTGGTAAACACCAGTTTGTATTCTCTATTGAAGAGTATTTTCTGTATCTTTTTTGTTCTTTGTGTATTTGTTTCCTAAATTCTGCATGAGTGAAGTCATATGATATTTGTCTTTCTGTGACCTATTATATATAGCATTTTACCTCTCTAGATCAATCCATGTTGTTGCAAATGGCAAGATTTCATTCTTTCTTATGATTGAGTAATATTCCATGTTTTTATTCCAATTAATTTTATTTCACTTTTTCAGTGTTCCAAGATTCATTATTCCTGCACCACACCCAGTGCTCCATGCAATATGTGCCCTCCTCAATACCCACCACCAGGCTTGCCCAACCCCCCACCCCCTCCTCTCCAAAACCCTGTTTGTAGCTCAGAGTCCACAGTCTCTCATGGTTCATCTCTCCCTCTGGTTTCCCCATTCCCCCTTCCCTTCCTTCTCACAATGCCCTCCATGTTTTTCCTTATGCTCCACACATAAGTGAGACCGTAAGATTATTGGCTCTCTGCTTAACTTATTTCACTCCGCATAATCTCTTCCAGGCCCTTCCATGTTGGTACAAAAGTTGGATATTCGTCCTTTCTAATGGAGGCATAATATTCCATTGTATATATGTACCATATCTTCTTTATCTATTCATCTGTTGAAGGGCATTTTGGTTCTTTCCACAGTTTGGTGATTGTGGCCATTGCTGCTATGAACATTGGAGTACATGTGGCCTTTTTTGTACTGCATCTGCTTCTTTGGGGTAAATACCCTGTAATGCAATGGCAGGGTCATAAGGTAGCTCTATTTTTAATTTCTTGAGGACTCTCCACACTGTTTTCCAAAGTGGCTGCTTGTATGTCTTCTTTGGAAAAGTGTCTATTCATGTCTTCTGCCCATTTTTTCACGTATTTATCTGGTTTTTGAGTGTTGAGTTTGAGAAGTTCTTTATAGATCTTAGATATCAGACCTTTGTCTGTAGTGTCATTTGCAAATATCTTCTCCCATTCTGTGAATTGCCTGTTTGTTTTGTTGATTGTTTCCTTTGCTGTGCAGAAACTTTTTATCTTGATAAAGTCCCATTTTCGCATTTGTTTCCTTTGTCTTTGGAGACATGTCCTGAACAAAGTTGCTGTGGCTGATGTCGAAGAGGTTACTGCCTATGTTCTCCTCTAGGATTTTGATAGTTTCCTGCCTCACATTGAGGTCTTTTATCCATTTTGAGTTTATCTTTGTGTGTGATGTAAGAGAATAGTCAAGTTTCATTCTTCTACAGATAGCTGTCCAATTTTCCAAGCACCATTTATTGAAGAGACTGTCTTTTTACCACTGAATATTTCTTCCTGTTTTGTCAAAGATTATTTGACCATAGAATTGCAGGTCCATATCTGGGCTCTCTACTCTGTTCCACTGGTTTATGTTTCTGTTTATGTGCCAGAATCATGCTGTCTTGGTGATCACAGCTTTGTAGTAAAGCTTGAAATCAAGCAATGTGATGTCCTTAGCTTTGTTTTTCTTTTTCAAAATTTCCTTAGCAATTTGGGGGTCTTTTCTGGTTCCATAGAAATTTTACGATTGTTTGTTCCAGCCCTTTGAAGAAAACTGGTGCAATTTTGATCGGGATGGCATTGTAAGTATAGATTGCTCTGGGCAGTGTAGACATTTTAACAATCTTTATTCTTCCTATCCATGAACATGGAATGTTTTTCCATCTTTTTCTGTCCTCTTCCATTTCTTTCATGAGTGTTCTGTAGTTCCTCGAGGACGGATCCTTTACCTCTTTGCTTAGGTTTATTCCCAGGTATCTTATGGTTCTTGGTATATAGTAATAGCAGCTAGTAATAGGCTATAGTAAATGGAATTGATTCTCTAATTTCCCTTTCCATCTTTTCATTGTTAGTGTATAGGAAAGCAACTGATTTCTGTGCATTGATTTTGTATCCTGCCACATTACTGAATTTCAGTATGAGTTCTAGTAATTTGAGCGTGGAGTCTTTTGGGTTTTCTATATAAAGTATCATGTCATTTGTGAAGAGAGTTTGACTTCTTCTTTGCCGATTTGATTTCTTTTCTTTTTGTTGTCTGATTGCTGTCGCTAGGACTTCTAGTACTATGTTGAACAAGAATGGCTAGAGTGGGCATCCTTGTGATGTTCCTCATTTCAAAGGGAAGGCTGTCAGATTTTCCTCATTGAGAATGATATTTGCTGTGGGCTTTTCATAGATAGATTTTATGAAGTTGAGCAATGTTCCTTCTATCCCTATATTTTGAAGAGTTTTAATAAGAAATGGATGCTGTATTTTGAAAATGCTTTTTCTATGTCAATTGAGAGGACCATGTAGTTCTTCTCTCTTCTCTTATTGATTTGTTCCATCACATTGATTGATTTGTGAATGTTGAACCAGCCTTGCATCTCAGGGATAAATCCCGCCTGGTCATGATGAATATTCTTTTTAACGTACTATTGGATCATATTAGCTAGGATCTTGTTGAGAATCTTGGCATCCATGTTCATCAGGGATATTGGTCTGAAATTCTCCTTTTTGATGGGGTCTTTGCCTGGTTTGGGGATCAGGGTAATGCTGGCTTCATAGAGTCTAGAAGTTTTCCTTCTGTTTCTATTTTTTGAAACAGTTTCAGGAGAATAGGTATTATTTCTTCCTTGAATGATTGGTAAAATTCCCCAGGGAATCCATCAGGTCCTGGAATATTGTTTTTTGGAAGGTTTTTGATCACTCCTTCAATCTTGTTACTAGATATTGGTGTATTCAGGTTGTCAATTTCTTCCTGTTTCAGTCTTGGAAGTTTATAGCTTTCCAGGAATGCATCCATTTTTGCTAGGTTGTTTAACTTATTAGCATATTTCTCTTGATAACTATTTCCTTTGGATTAGTCGTGATCGATCCTCTTTCATTCATAATTTTGTTAATTTGGATCCTCTCTCTTTTCTTTTGCATTAGTTTGGCCCATGGCTTATCAATATTATTGATTCTTTCAAAAAACCAACTTCTGGATTCACTTATGTGTTTTACTGTTTCTCTAGTTTCTAACACGTTGATCTCTGCTCTAATCTTGATTATTTCCATTCTTGTATGTGGGATTGGTTTAATTTGTTGTTGATTTTCCAGTTCTTTAAGGTGTAAAGAGAGATGGTGTATTTGGAATTTTTCAGTTTTCTTGAGTGAGGCTTGGATGGCTATGTATTTTCCCCTTAGGACTGCCTTTGCCGTGTCCCATAGGTTTTGGACCAATGGGTCTTCATTCTCATTGTTTTCTATGAATTAAGTTCTTCTTTGACTTCCTGGTTGAACCAAACATTCTTGAGCAGTCTGGTCTTTAGCCTCCAAGTGTTTGAATTCCTTTCAAACTTTTTTTGTGGTTGAGTTCCAGTTTCAAAGCATTGTGGTCTGAGAATATGCAGGGAATCATCTCAGTCTTTTGGTATCAGTTGAGTCCTGATTTGTGACCCAGTATGTGGTCTATTCTGGAGAAAGTTCCATGTGCACTCAAGAAGAATGAGTATTCTGTTGCTTTAGGTATAATGTTCTGTATATATCTATGAGGTTTATGTGGTCCAATGTATCATTCAAAGCTCTTGTTTCTTTATTGATTTTCTGTTTAGATGATCTGTCTGTTACTGAGAGTGGCGTGTTAAGATCTCCTACAATTAATGTATTCATATCAGTATGACTCTTTATTTTGATTAACACTTGGCTTATGTAGTTGGCTGCTCCTGTATTGGGGGCATAAATGTTTACAGTTCTTAGATCTTCTTGGAGAATAGACTATTTAAGAATGATGTAGTGCCCTTCTGCATCTCTGACTATAATCTTTAACTTAAAATCTAATTTATCTGATATGAGAATTGCTACCCCAGCTTTCTTTTGAGGCCTGTTGGCATGAAAGATGGATCTCTATCCCTTCACTTTCAGTCTGGATGTATCTTTAAGTTACAAATGTGTCTCTTGTAGACACCATATGGACGGGTCCTGTCATTTTATCCAGCCTGCAATCCTGTGCCATTTTATGGGAGCATTTAGGCCATTCACATTGAGAGTGACACTTGAAAGATAAGTTTTGATTGACATCATGTTGCCTGTGCAGTCCTGGTTTCTATAAGTAAGTTTCTGTTCTATGTCACTCATGGGTTCTTTCTTCTTTTATAAAACCCCCCTTAATATTTCTTGTAGTGCCGGCTTGGTGCTCACATACTCTTTTAAACCTTTCCAGTCTTGAAAACTCATTATCTCTCCATCCATTCTGAATGTCAGCCTTGCTGGATAATGTATTTTTGGCTGCATGTTCTTCTCATTTAATGCCCTGAATATATCATGCCAGCTCCTTCTGGCTTGCCAGGTTTCTGTGGACAGGTCTGACATTATTCTGATGGGTTTTCCTCTATACATAAGGAATCTCTTCCCCTAGCTGCCCTCAGGACCTCTTGTCTAAAATTATAATTCATGAATCTCACAATTTAGTGTTTGGATATCTTTCTAGACTCGTTGATCTTGGAGGGTGTCCTTTCTGCCTCTAGGACACAAATACTTTTTCCATTCCCCAGATTGGGGAAATTTTCATCCAGAATTTATTCAGCTATATCTTCTAGTCTTCTGTCTTTCTCCACCCCCTCAGGGATTTCAATAATTCTGACGTTAGAATGTTTCTTGATGTTATTTATTTCCCTAATTCTGTTCTCATGACTTCTAAGCAGTTTGTTTCCACCCTCCTCCTATACCTTTCTTCTCTATCAGGTTGTCCTCTAGATCACTAATTTCATTTTCTGCCTCAGTTATCCTAGCTATTAGAGTATATAGATTAGATTGGACCTCAATGATAGCATTTTTAACTTCAGCTATATCAGCTCTGCCTTCTGGCCTTAGAGATTCTATGTTGTCGTTAATGTTACCTCCAACCTAGCCATTGCCTGGTAATTGTTACCCTGAATTCCCTTCCAACATACTGTTTCTGTCCATATCCAATAGTTCTGAGGGAGAGGGTGCAGTCTCTGGGTTTTTCCTCTGTTGGGTGTTCCTCCTCCTCATCATTTTGATGAGAAGTGAATGAGAGGATCTATAGCTGTATATATCACCCAACGAACCAGGCGAGGTGCACCCTGGAAGGTTTTGGAGCAATTGGAATTCACCACCAAAAAGATAGAATACAGATAAAAAGAAAGAGGAAAAGAGAAGAAAAGAAATCCCAGCAAAATGAGCCCCCAAAATAAGATTTATAAGGTATATAAACACACAGGAACAAACATAAAGACCGACAAAAGTAAATGCCAAGAAATAAAATAACCCAGTCAGAATGAAATCCAAGAAGATTTATATAGTACCAGAACAAAAACAAATAAACAGAAACACTGACAGAACGATAAGATGGGAGGGTGGTTATAGATCCTTGATGCAGGTGAGGAAGTTTATTTCAGGTCTTCCTGGGTGTATCATTGAATTAAGCCTCTAGTTTTAATCTTAAGTAGTTTAAAAAAAAAAAAGAAAAAAAAAACAAGAATTGTGAGAACGAGTCAAAAAAAAAAAAAAGGAAAAAAAAACCTTGTATCTATGAAATATACAGGTTTTAGGGCATTATCAGGAGCTTAATATATTGATTTCCCCTGATGTTGGGGTTTTACAGTTTTATGGGGACCCTATGGTTATTGTCCTCTTCTTTTTGGCTTGTGTTCTGGGGTAGGGGCCTGCTGTGTTGTTTCCCAGTCAGTCTTGTTTTTGGGCTCTGTGGAAACCAAGTTTTCAGGCTTTTGTTCTCTGGAGGTTTTGTTCTTTTGCCGCTTTTTGCACCTGCATTTTCCGAGGGTCCAAGCAAAGAATCTTCCCATACCCAGACCTCTGCTTCCGAGAGAAGCCTCAGTCTGTTTCCCTCTGAGTTGTCCAGAACACACAGATACCCCCTATGCAAACTCCATTCACACCACAGCCTCTACAGGTGGTGCACACCCCCAGCCACTGTCCCAGTGGCCCAGTGAGGCCCTTGCTAGCCTCTGCACCCTCGTGCCACCAAAGCTATGAGCAATGAGCGATATTGGTCTGGGAAGCTCACTTCCAGTTGCTGCTGTTGCCAGGACTGCTCTCCGGGATCCCAGCCTACACCAGGTGTGCTCAGATTCCTGCCCATGATAGGCTATGTTCTCTCAGGCGGTGGGTGGGAGCGTCCAGACCGTGTGCAGCAGGCTGTGGATGTCCCGAGGTCCTAGAGACCACCAGCTAGGCCTTCCACCAGATCTCTTAGGGGCTTGCGGGAATGCACCCAGTCCACGGAATGGTGCACACAGAGGAAAGCTGCAGGCTCGTGGACCACACCAGGCTCTCCAAGGCACTTGCACAAGTGTGCCCAGCCCATGAAATGGTGCAAGCCGCAGAAAGCTGCAGGTTCATGAACCATGGACTGGACCTCCCGCTCGTCTCTCTTTGACACAGGTGGTCGCCCGTGGTGTTGACCTTCCTCAGAACATGGGCTTAGGCCCATGCCTGTGACCACCCACTTCCACTAGTTGCTCCTTAAGATCTTTTGCTCTTTAAGTGTTTTTAACCATACTCTAAGTTAATGCTGGCCCCCAACCATAGGGCACTTTCATTTGGGGTATTACTTTCCTTGGTTCACTTCTGTTGTCTCCCTCCCCCTTCTGTTTATCCTCCGATATAGATCTGAGTGTTGCCACTCTGCTTTACCTCTCCCCTGCTGCCTTCTGCTACTGTAGAGATCTAGAAGTGAAAAATCTTACTTCTCAGGCTGGTTTCATGGGTGTTCAATGAGTTCTGGTAGATATCCAGCTCACTTTAGGGGACCGGTTGTAACAGGGTCTCTTACTTCTCCGCCATCTTGCCCCAATCAAATAATGTTCCATGTTGTATATATATTACTTCTCTAGTCATTTATGAATGGACATTTGGGTTGCTTACCTATCTTGGCTATTGTAAATAATCCTGCAATAAATGTAGGGGTGCATGTGTCTTATTGAATTAGTATTTTCATTTTCTTCAGGTGAATACCCAGTAGTGGAATTATTGGATCATGTAGTCATTCTGTTTTTTTTTTAATTTTTTGAGGAACCCCTATACTATTACCATAGTGACTACACCAATTTTCAATAGTATTAATAGAGACAAAACAAATGAGCAGTGAGAAAAAAATAGAGAAGCAAACCAAGAAATAGACTCTCAACTATAGAGAACAAATTGATGGTTACCAGAGGGAGGTGGGCAAAGGGAATGGGTTAAATAGGTGGTATAGATTAAGGAGTGCATTTGTAATGAACACCAGGTGTTGTATGCGAGTGTTGAATCAGTATCTTTTATACCTGAAACTAATATTACACTGCATATTGACTAACTAGAATTTAAATATAAACTTTAAAAAGATGATGATCAGCTCATTGAGGGAGATGTCTGAGCAACCCATCTTTAGGAGCGCAGTTAGGTTGCAGAAGAAGTGGGGGGGTGGTACTATGTTATGGAAGAACAGTTGGACCAAGAGGAGGGTGTGACACAGGGCGTGGATGTAGCAGAGGAACCAAGACCCAGGTACTGATGAGATACACAGCTCCTGTCTCATGACAATGGTGTATTGGAGTGGCTGACAGATGGCCACTCCAATGGCCACTCCAATGGCCACTCCAAGACTGGCATCTTGCAGTCATATGTCTTCACTGCAAGAAGGAAATTGTCAAAGCAACCAAAAATTATGAAAAATACATCTGAGAAATGCACCCAACATAAGGCATAGATTGTTACTGAGTCTGCATGTTCATGGGCATCTTTGGAACTGTGATGGATGAAAGGGAAGTGTCATAGAAAGCCGAGTGGTTGGGAAAGAAGTACCTGGGGATATGGAGACAAGAGTCCAACCTGATAAGCAGAGCAATGAGCAGGCTCCTCAGGACTTTGGTCAGGTACCTGTCCAGGAACAGGGCAAAAAACATACCTTGCTGCTCTGGCCAGGTGCGGAGCCCCAAGAGAAGGACCTGGGACAAGCTTCTCTGGTTCTTCCTCTTCATGCTATTCTTATCTCTGCTGGCATTTGAGGAAACTGGGGAATGTCAGTGAACATGTCATAACATTATAAGGCCCTTTCTATGAAGATTCTTGATTTTAGCTAAAAAAAAACAAGTAAATAAATTTCTGCAACATCATTATTGTATGAAAACACAACAGATTTATCTGTATTAATTTTGTATCTTGTCCCTTTACTGAATTCATTTATCACATCTAGGAGTTTTTTGGTGGTATCTTCAGAGTTTTCTATATATAAAATCATACCATCTGAAAATAGTGAAAGTTTTATTTCTTCCTTACCAATTTGAATGCCTTTTCTTCAGATGTTGTCTGATTGCTATGGCTATGACTTCCAGTACTGTGTTGAATAAGAATGATGAGAGTGGACATCCTTGTCTTGTTCCTGATCTTATAGGAAAAGCTCTCAGTTTTTCACCATTGAGTATCGTATTATATGTGGGTTTTTCCTATATGTTATGTTGAGGGACGTTCTCTCTAAATATTTAAGTTTATATCATGAATGGATGTTATACTTTGTGAAATGCTTTTTTTACATCTATTGAAATGATGTGTTTTGTATCTTTTCTCTTGTTAGTAGGATATGTTAAGATGGTTGATTTGTAAATACTGAACCACTTTTGCATCCCTGGATAAATCCCACTTGGTTGTGGTGAATTATTTTTTGTATTATTGAATGCAGTTTGCTATTATTTTGTTAGAGATTTTTACATCCTTAGAGATATTGTTCTGATGCTTTCTTTTTTATAATGTCTTTATCTGGTTTTGGTGTCAGGGCAATGCTGGCCTTGGAAAATGAATTTGAAAGCTTTTCTTCCACTTCTGTTTCTTGGGATAGTTTGATGATAATAGGTATTAACTCTTCTTTAAATATTTTGTAGCATTCACTTGTGAAGCCATCTGGTCCTGGACTTACGTTTGGAGTTTTTTGTTTACTGATTCAATTTCATTGCTAGTAAGTAGTCTGTTCATATTTTCTCTTTCTTCCTTATTCAGTTGTGGAATGTTATGTATATTTTGGAATTTATACATTCTCTAGGTTGTCCAACTTGTTGGCATAAAATTTCTCATAATATTCCTATATAATCCTTTTTATTTCTGTGGTGTTGGTTGTTTTTTCTCCTCTTTCACTTCTGATTTTGAGTTATCTCTCTTTTTTTGATGATTCTGACTAGAAGTTGATCAGTTCTGCTGATCTTTTCAAAGAAACAGCTCCTGGTTTCATTGATTTGCTCTATTGTTTTCTTATTCTTTATTTCATTTATTTCTGTTCTAATCATTTTGATTTCTATCCCTCTACTGGCTTAGGACTTTGTTTATTTTGTTTTTTTTTTGTTTTTTTGTTTTTGTTTTTTAATTCTCTCTCAAGCATCTTGCTTGTATTTCTTTCACCTAGGTTTCCTGCTGTTATTTTCATCCTCTTCTTTCATTTGGGACTTATTCCTCTCTCTCCTTATTTTGCCTGTGTCTTTTTCTCTGTGTTAAAAAAATCAGCTATGTCTCCTCCTAAAGTTAATGGCCTTTTTAAAAAGAGGTCCTGTAGTGCCCTGTAGTGCAGTGTCCCCTGTTCTCCAGAACCAGGTGCTTTAGGGGGTACCTCCTATGTGTGTTGCCTATGCCCCACTATTGTGTCCTGGCTGATATTTCCTTCAGTCTAGTCATCTGCAGAGGCTGTCTTTGCCTGTTATGGGCAGTGTTTTGGCAGTGTTTAGCCCCCAGATATGATGGGGCAATTTAACAAGATGTGCCCTGGCCTGCTTGTGAAATGAGTCCTATTGCCACCACCCCACAACCGAGGTCCCATAACACATGTGTGTTAGAGATACGGTATTTCAGGGTTTGAACTACAGCCCCGGGTCTGAGGCAAATGTGACTGGGAAGTGCCAATCCTCTGAATCACAGTGGCATGGGGCTTAGTGTAAGCAGGTTAGGTGGTTTGTGTCTGCATGGAGCTGGTTTCCACAGGTAACAGTGTGTTTATGCTGAGGGGTGGGAGAGGCAGATGAAGCCTGCCAGCTCCTTTGTTCCTAGAAATGTCTTCAGTTAGAATCGGCAAAATCAATAAGACAGTAAACAACAAATGTTGGAGAAGATGTGGAGAAAGGGGAAGCCTCTTACACTGTTGGTGGGAATGCAAGTTGGTGCAACCACTTTGGAAAACAGTGTGGAGATTCCTCAAGAAATTAGAGCTACCCTATGACTAAAAAACAGTAGAGCAGATCAATGAAACCAATAGCTGGTTCATTGAAAAAATTAATAAAATTGATATACCCCTAGCCAGACTTATCAAAAAAGAAAAGAGAAATGACCCAAATAAATAAAATCACAAATGAGAGAGGAGAAATAAGAACTACCAACACAGAAATAAAAATAGCTAGAATATTATGAAAAATTATATGCCATCAATTAAGACAATCAGAAAGAAATGGATACATTCATAGGAATGTATAACTACCAAAACTTAAATAACTAGAAAATTTAATCAGACCAGTAACCACCAAACAAATAGAATCAATAATCAAAAGTATCCCAGCAAACAAAAGTCCAGGACCAGATGGCTTCACAGGCGAATTCTACCAACATTTGAAAAAGAGTTGATATCTATTATTTTTAAAGTATTCCAAAAAAGTTGATATGGAAGGAAACCTTCCAAATGCCTTCTATGAGGCCAAGCATTACCCTGATTCCAAATCCAGACAGACTCCACAAAAAAATGAGACTTATGGGCCAATATCTCTGATGAATGTAGATGCAAAAATTCTCAAGAAAATATTAGCAAACTAAATCAAATAGGACATCATGCTTTCCCTGCCCCACTGGAATTTCCTCTGAGATGCATAAATAGTCCTTTCTTCTGAATGCCCCAGGTGTTTTTCAAACTGTTTCTAGGCGCTATCTGCAACTGCTCTTTGTCATCCTATCAAAAAAGTTTAAAAAAAATCAACATAGAGAAATGTGTTGCTCTTCTATACACCAGTAATGAAGGAGCAAAAAGAGAAATCAAGGAATCCATCCCATTTACAATTTCACTAAAAACCAAAGATACCTAGGAATAAGCCTAACCAATGAGATAGAAGAACTGTACTCTGAAATCTATAAAACACTTATGAAATAAATTGAGCATGACACAAAGAAATGGAAAAATATTCCATGCTTTTGGATTAGAAGAACAAATATTGTTAAAATGTCGATACTACCTAAAACAATCTACACATGAAATGCAATCCCTCTCCAAATACAACCAGCATTTTTAACAGAGCTAGAGCACTCAATCCTAAATTTGTATGGTACCAAAAATGACCCCAAATATCCAAAGCAATCTTAGAAAAAATGCAGTGCTAGAGGCATCATAATTCTGGACTTCATGTTATATTACAAAGCTGTTGTGATCAAACCAATATAGTACTGTCACAAAAACAGATACATAGATTAATGGTACGGAATAGAAAACCCAAAAATGGACCCAGAACTATATGGTCAACTAATATTTTTTTTTAAAGATTTTATTTATTTATTTGACAGAGAGAAAGAGATCAAAAGTAAGCATATAGGCAGACAGAGAGGGGGAAGCAGGCTCCCTGCCGAGCAGAGAGCCCGATGCGGGGCTCGATCCCAGGACCCTGAGATCATGACCTGAGCTGAAGGCAGAGGCTTTAACCCACTGAGCCACCCAGGCACCCCTGGTCAACTAATATTTGACAAAGTAGGAAGGAATATCCAATGGGAAAAAGTCTCTTCAACAAATATTTTTGGGAAAACTGGACAGCAACATGCAAAAGAATGAAACTGGACCACTTTCTTACATCATGCACACACACAAAAAATTCAAAATGGATGAAAGACATAAATGTGAGACAGAAATCCATCAGAATCCTAGAAGAGAACACAGGCAGTAACCTCTTTGACATTGCCTGTGGCAACTTCTTTCTGGATAGGTCTCCTGAGACAAGGGAAACAATAGCAATAATAAACTGTTGGGACATGATTAAGATAAAAAAGCTTCTGCACAGCAAAGGAAACAACTAACAAAACTAAAAGGCAACTTCTGGAATGGGAGAATATTTGTAATTGACATATTGTTGTCAATTTGTATTACATATATTTGTAAATGACATATCTGATAAAGGATTAATATCCAAAATATTTTAAGGACCTATAAAACTCAACACCCAAGAGACAAATAGTCTAGTCAAAAAATGAGTATAAGACATGAATAGATGTTTTTCCAAATACTAACAGACACATGAAAAGATGCTCAACATCCTTCATCATTAGGGAAATACAAATTAAAACTACAATGATATATCTCCTCACACCAGTTAGAATAGCTAAAATTAAGAACACAGGTAACAACAGGTGTTAGCAAGGATGCAGATAAAGGGCAACCCTCTTATACTGTAGTTGGAAATGCAAACTATTGTAGCCATTTTGGAAAATAGTACAATGGTTCCTCAAGAGGTTAAAAGAAGAATTACCCTACAACCCAGCAATTTGTACAACTGGGTATTTAACCAAAGAATACAAAAATACTGATTCAAAGTGATCCATCCACCCCATCTTTATAGCAGCATTACCAGCAATAGCCAAATTATGGAAAGAACCCAAATATCCATCAACTGATGAATGGATAAAAAAGATATAGTATATAGTGGCTTTGGGTGGCTCAGTCAGTTAAGCGTCCAACTCTTGATTTCAGTTCAGGTTATGATCTCAGAGTCATGAGATCAAGCTCCATGTCAGACTCTGTGCTCAGTGAGGAGTCTGCTTGAGATTCTCTCACACTTTCCCTCTGCCCCTTCCCCCACTGGCATGCTTTCATGCTCTCTTCCTCTCTCAAATAAAGAAGTTGTATGTCTATGTGTCAGTGTCTCTCTCTATTCAAGTAGATATCTATATATATATGTGTCTATATATATAGATAGCCAGCCTCACACACAATGGAATTCCACACACAATGGAATATTACTCAGCAATAAAAATGAAATCTTGCTGTTTGCAATGATGTGGATTGAACTTAAGAGTATCACACCAAGTGAAATAAATCAAAGAAAGACAAATACCATGTGGTTTCATTCATGTGCAATTTAATAAACAAAATAGATGAATATAGGGGTCAAAAAATTAAGAGTGGCAAACCAGAAAGCCAACTCTCAGCTATAGAGAACAAACTGAGGTTGTTATTGGAGGGGAGGTGGGCAGTGGAATGGGTTAAATGTGTGGTATGTATTAAAGAAGATGGAAGTTATTATGGTGTGCACTGGGAATTGTATATAAGTAGTGAATAGCTAAATTCTACACCTGAATATTATACTGTATGTTAACTAACTGAAATTTAATTACAAACTTGAAAAAAGGAAAAAAATAAGCAAAATGGGATAAAACAGAGCTTAAGAAATTGGTTCATTGCATTAAAAAGAGTTGCATTTCTCAGGTTAAAATTATATGTGAATATCACTGCTAATATTTTTATATAACCTCATAATTGAAGGCTTTATAATTTTAACATTGAGAAATAAATTATTTTCTGAAATTTAGCTCCCTCTGCTGGTAAAATTATTTTTAAAAAAAGTTTTTTAAGAATTGTAGACCAGATAATTACATCAAAAGATGGGCAGAAGAGATGAACTGATACTTCTCCAAAAATGACATACAAATGGCTAACAGACACATGAAAAATGTTCATCATCATTAGCCATCAGGGAGATTCAAATAAAAACCACACTGAGATACCACCTTACACCAGTTAGAATGGCCAAAATCAACAGGACAGTAAACAACAAATGTTGGAGAGGGTGTGGAGAAAGGGGCACCCTCTTACACTATTGGTGGGATTGCAAACTGGTGCAGCCACTTTGGAAAACAGTGTGGAGATTCCTCAAGAAATTAAAACTAGAGCTACCCTATGACCCTGCAATTGCACTACTGGGTATTTACCCCAAAGAAGCAGATGCAGTACAAAGAAGGGCCACATGTACCCCAATGTTCATAGCAGCAATGGCCACAATTGCCAAACTGTGGAAAAAGCCAAGATGCCCTTCAACAGATGAATGGATAAAGAAGATATGGTCCATATATAC
>CM053612.1:50579142-50589690 GCA_028646535.1 Procyon lotor
TAAAATCTTTAAAAAAAAAAAAAAGAAAGGACGAATATCCAACTTTTGTATCAACATGGATGGGACTGGAAGAGATTATGCGGAGTAAAATAAGTCAAGCAGAGAGAACCAATTACCTTATGGTCCCACTTATGTGCTGAGCATAAAGAAAAACATGGAGGGCATTATGAGAAGGAAGGGAGGGGTGAATGGGGGGAAACCAGAGGGGGAGATGAACCATGAGAGACTGTGGACTATGAGCAACAAACTGAGGGTTTTAGAGGAGAGGGGGATGGGGATTGGGCGAGCCTGGTGGTGGGTATTGAGGAGGGCACGTACTGCATGGAGCACTGGGTGTAGTGCAAAACAATAAATCTTGTAACACTGAAAAAAAAAAAAGAATTGTAGACCAGTTTCCCCTCTTTAAAACAAAATCAGAAAGAAAAACTACCCAAACAATAAATGCCATTAAAACACAAATTATTCATATTCTCGTACCAAGTAGATATGCTGCTTCAAGAAATGGCAGATGAAGCTGGGTAAGAATTTAATTGAATGCTTATGGATAATCTTGATTTAATATCTAGAAGTCCTAAAATTATGTAACGTGGATAAAGAAGTTTGTCTTTATCACAAATCATCAGAGTTAGATTTTTGACCCTAGAATTTAGTGTTGGTAGAGGCTTTGAAGCAACATCCTGCACTTTGCCATGCTCCTAAAAGTGTCACTCTGTTTAAATCATCCTACTATTTTCTTAAAAATCACTGAAGATGCATTCATTTTATGTGTGATAAGAAATGGAGGAAGGTGAATGAGGGAGGCAGGAATTTTTAAACATTTCCCTCAATATCTTCAGTACTTTCTGTGTTCAACACATATCAAATGTTTGGATTTCTTTTAAAACATCTTCCAAAATAATTCTGCTGTGATCAAGCCATTAAGCTTTTTTTTTTAAGATTTTATTTATTTATTTGACAGAGAGAGAGAGAGAGATCACAAGTAGGCAGAGAGAGAGGGGGAAGCAGGCTCCCTGCTGAGCAGAGAGCCCGATGTGGGGCTCGATCCCAGGACCTTGAGATCATGACCTGAGACGAAGGCAGAGGCTTTAACCCACTGAGCCACCCAGGTGCCCCAAGCCATTAAGTTTTAAGCCCAATTTGAAGTCCTGCAATCTGAGAAATATGTGCAACATGTTCAAAAGGTTCAAAAGATTGAAACATTGCTTCATTGCAGATGATCATTTTTTTAAAAAGGTAAATAATTAACACTTTGTGGTACTGTTATTAGAAATAGGGTATCTGTTAATGGGCTGTTTATTTCAGGCCCTTCATGTTTCAGGGGAATGACTTTGCCATGATAATATCTGTGCTTTAGAAGTCATGTTATAACAGCATTTTCTGGTATGTTATTTAGCTCAAGAGAACATTATACTAAAGAATAAAAATTTTTTTTCAAAGATAAAGAGTAAAACTGGGTGATACTGGAGTTTTATACTTCATCATCAAAGGTAGGATAATAGATTGAAATATTGTTTATGTACTCTCTTTGTTTCTCCTGGGAAGAGAAGATTTGTAAACACTCGGAAACTGGAGTTGCTGAATATTATTCTAGTGCCTAAGCTAATTTATGATTAATATAAAAGATTAATTTTATCAGCTCCTTATTATCACTAATGTATTTTTATTAAATTAAAACCCAGTTTAATAAGTCAGGTTTGCAGTATTTTGAGAACAGGGCGGAAGTTAGGTTGTACAGTATTTTGCTTTGTTAGAATCCTGATATAGCCCACATGCCAACAGGAAGGTAGCAAGAAAGATGACTTGTTAAGTATAATAAAGCATACTAAGACATTGTGTGTCAGAAGATTCCATCTTAAGAATATGGGGCTAAGGACTCATTTCTGTTCCTACCAAAGACTAAGAAGATTGGGCTTGAAAATACAGCAAGAGAGGTCTTGTAAAAGGGGCATTGCTGCATTACAGCTGTGCTGAGTTTCAGCAGAAAACCAAGTTCAGTAGACAATTTTTGATAAGATTTAAAGAAGGATGGCTCAACCTTGACACTATTGACATTTTAGGCTATGGGTTCTATGCATTTGCAGGATATATAACAGCATCATTGTCCTCTACTCACAAGATAACAGTAACACATCTCCCCCCAATTCTGATAACCTAAAATGCCTCCAGACATCACCAAATGTTCCTTGGATGAGTGGGTCAAAATTGAGAGATGTGTTATATCAATAATGGGTGGTGACTGGAGCAATAGAACCAGGTAGAACCCCTGATGTCCAAATACTAATGCCCATTCTTAAAGATGTTTAAGTATCCAAATTCTGCTTGAGTTTTTGATTCCCTTGAAAATTTTTAATATAGCATATCATTAACTTTTAAATAACAATCTGTTAATTCCAGAAGCAAGATGGCAGAGAAGTAGGGGACCCCATTTCAACTAGCCCCCTGACTTTAGCTGAATATCTACCAAAGCACTCTGAACACCCATGAAATCAGCCTGAGATGTAAGAATATATATCTGGATCTCTACAGGCAGAAAAGCACTACTTTTTGCAAAGTATGAAGTGTGGAGTCATGAATCTGTGGGGAGATATTGGAAGATAAACAGAAGTGGGAAGGAGCCTCCATAAGCTAGCTCCTGGAAAGTGATATAACACTAGAGCACAAAATTGGAACCCTTAGAAATCTACAGATGAATGGATAAAGAAGATATGGTCCATATATACAATGGAATATTATGCCTCCATCAGAAAGGATGAATACAAACTTTTGTATCAACATGGACAGGACTGGAAGAGATTATGTTGAGCGAAATAAGTCAAGCAGAGAAAGTCAATTATCATATGGTTTCACTTATGTGTGGAGCATAAGGTAAAACATGGAGGGCATTGTGAGAAGGAAAGGAAGGGTGAATTGGGGGAAATTGGAGGGGGTGATGAACCATAGAGACTGTGGACTCTGAGCAATGAACTGAAAGTTTTGGAGGGGAGGGAGGTGGGGGATTGGGCGAGCCTGGTGGTGGGTATTGAGGAGGGCACATATTGCATGGAGCACTGGGTGTGGTACATGAACGATGAATCTTGGAACACTGAAAAAATAAAGTTAAAAAAAAAAAGAAATCTGCTCTAGGGAGACACATCGCTTTATGAAAGGGGCTCTGGAAAGGAAAGGGCAAAATTCTAGGTAGAGCACTGTGATATTGAGACAGGAGAAGCCTCAGAACTAAAGGAACTTCCTGGACTGACAGGAATATCCAAACAGTGGAACCAGGAAGCAAGTTATGGTTGCTGACACCCTGAGGAAGGGTCTCTCAGCTGAAATCGCCATAAACTGCAAGCTGGGATGGTTGAGAATTGCTCTTCTCTCGGGCAACCTGAAAAAGTCAGGACTCTGTGCCCAAAACCAGACAAAAACTCACAGGGGGTAGTGGCTGGGAAAGGGCTTTAGAGCAGTGCCCAGACAGGATCCAGGAGCTGCGGGTGTGCATGCCAGCCCATGGTCACTCATGGTTTTAGAAGCATAAGGGACAGGGACACTCCCAGGCCTCTGGGACAACCACTGAGAGAGTCACTGTGGGCAGGCATCATGGGAGGCTGTGGTTTTTGGGGACACATACAGAAATGGAGACTGTTCTGGAGGGTTTAGTGAAGAGAGCAGACTGTGAATTCTCTGCTCTGGGCCAGAGGTTTGGGTGCAACCATTTTTGCTCTGACCCTTGGAAGACGCGCAGAAAGCCTCCAGGAAACAAAAAGAACAGAAGACCAGTTTCCACGGAGCCCATCCTCCTGAAAAGGGCAGGGCAACTCTGCCCATGTGGATTAAAACTCTTCAAAGTGTAGGGCTAGAGGGAACATACCTCAGTATCATAAAAGCCACCTATGAAAAGCCCACAAAAAAGTATCATTCTCAATGGGGAAAAACAGAGCTTTTTCCTTAAGGTCAGGAACACAACAGGGATCCCCACTCACCACTTTTGTTCAACGTAATACTAGAAGTCCTAGCCCCAGAAATTAGACAACAAAAAGAAATAAAAGGCATTCAAATTGTCATAAAATAAGTCAAACTCTCTCTCTTTGCAGATGACATGATTCTTTATGTGAAAAACCTAAAGGACTTCACCACCACATTACTAGACCTCATACAGCAATTCAGCAATGTGGCAGGATACAAAAGCAAAGCACAGAAATCAGTTGCATTTCTATACACTAACAATGTAACTGAAGAAAGAGAAATTAAGAAACAATTCCATTTACAATTGTGCCAAAAAACACAAGATACCTAGGAATAAACCTAATCAAAGAGGTAAGATCTATACTTTAGAAACTACAGAACACTTCTGAAAGAAATTGAGGAAGACACATAGAGATGGATAAATATTTCATGCTCATGGATTGGAAGAACAAACATTGTGAAAATGTCTATGCTGCCCAGAGAAGTCTACACATTTAGTGCAATCCCTATCAAAATAACATTTTTCAAGGTGGTGGAACAAACAATCCTAAAATTTGTATAGAACCAGGAGAGACTCCAAATCACCAGGGGACTATTGAAAAAGAAAACCAAAGCTGGGGGCATCACAGTACCTGACTTCAAGCTATATTACAAAGCTGTGATCATCAAAGCCGAATGGTATTAGCACAAAAACAGATACATAGATTAATAGAACATTATAGAGATCCCAGAAATGGACCCTTAACTCTATTGTCAACTAATCTTCCACAAATCAGGGAAGAATATCCAATGGAAAAAAGGCAACCTCCTCAACAAATGGTTTTGGGAAAATTGTACAGTCATTTGTAGAGGATTGGAACTGGACCATTTTCTTATATCATACAAAAGATAAACTCAAAATGAATGAAAGACCTAAACATGAGATAGGAATCCATCAAAGTCCTAGAGGAGAACACAGGCAGTAACCTCTTTGACCTTGGCTGCTGGAACTTCTTTATAGACACATCTCCAAAGGCAAAGGAAACAAAAGCAAAAATGACCTATTGGGATTTCATCAAAATAAAAATCTTCAGCACAGCAAAGGAAACAGTCAACAAAACTAAAAGGCAAACTACAGAATAGGAGAATATATTTGCAGTGGAATATCAGATAAGGGGTTAATATCCAAGATTCATAAAGAACTTATCAAAGTCAACACCCAAAGAAAAACAATCCAGTAAAGACATGGGCAGAATATATGAACAGACATTTCTCCAAAGAAGACATATAAATGGCCGACAGACACATGAAAAAATGCTCCATACCACTTGGCATCAGAGAAATACAAATCAAAACCACAGTGACACACAGTGAAATACCACTTCACACCAGTCAGAATGGTTAAAATTAACAAGTCAGGAAATAACACATGTTGGTGAGGATGCAGAGAACCGGGAACCCTCTTACATTATTGGTGGGAATGTAAGCTGCTATGGACACTCTGGAGGTTCCTCAAGCAGCTAAAAATAGAGTTACCCTTCAGCCCAACAATTGCTTTACTATTTACCCCCAAGACAGAAATATATGGATTCAAAGGGGCACTTGCACTCCTATGTTTATAGCAGCAATATCCTGAATAGCCAAACTGTGGAAAGAGCCATGATGTCCACTGACAGATGAATGGATAAAAAAGATGTGGGATGTATATACATTCTCTTCTTTCCAGACTTTTTTTCTTGTGGTTGACTTCTAGTTTCATAGCATTATGGTTGGAAAATATACATGGTATGACTTTGATCTTGAATTTGTTGACACTGGTTTTGTGGGGTGATATGTGATCTATTCTGGAGAATATTCCATGTGCACTTGAAAGAATATGTATACTTCTGTTTTAGGATGGAATGTTCTCAACATATCTGGTAAATACATTTTTCCAAGTGTGCCAATCAAAGCCATTCTTTCCTTATTGATTTTCTAGTGATCTGTTCATTGATGCGAGTGGGGTGTTAATGCCCTGTACTCTCATTATGTTATAGCAATTAGTTTTTTGGGTTTGTTATGAACTGTTTTATGTATTTTGGTACTATGTGGGCTGCATATATATTCATAATTGTTACATCTTCTTGTTGGATTGTCCCCTTTAGTATTATATGGTTTCCTTCTTTGTCTCTTTTTACAGTCTGTGTTTTAAAGTTTGTTTGTCTAACATAACTATTGCTATTCTGGCTTTCTGTAGCATGCATTTGCATGTTCCTCCATCCTCTCACTTCCAGTCTAAATGAGTCTTTTGTAGGCAGCATATATTTGAGCCTTACGTATACATCCATTCTGTCATCCTGTATCTTTTGCTTAGAGTGTTAAGTCCATTTACATTCAGTGTAATTATTGCTGTATATGTATTTATTGCCATCTTATTTCTTGGTTTGTGGTTGTGAGGATTTTCTCTCATTCTTTCTTGTCTTTCTCTCTTTCATGGTTTGCTAATTTTCCTTAGTGATATATTTGGATTTCTCTCTCTTTACTCTATTTATTAGTGGTTTTCAGTGTATGATTATCATTAGGCTTGTATACAACCTCTTCTACATATAACAGGCTATATTAAGTTGATGGTTGTTTATATTTGAATCCATAACAACTCTCCTCTGTTTTTGTTTGTCTGAGAAACTCTTTATCTCTCCTATTCTGAATGATAGCCTTGCTGTTAAAGTATTCTTTACTGCAGACTTTTTCCCATGCAGTACTTTGTGTATATCATGCCACTCCTTTCTGACTTGCAATGTTTCCTTTGAAAACTCTCCTGCTGAACTTATGGGTTTTACCTTGTAAGTTACTTTTTTCTGCTTTTAATATTTTCTCTTTATCACTATATTTTGACAATTTAATCACAATATGTCAATATGGGTTTGTTTTTGTTCATTTTGATGGGAGTTTTCTGTGCCTCCTTCATTGATATATCTGTTTCTTTCCCCTAATTTCCCCTGAAATCCTAGGGAAGCTTTCAGCTATTTTATCTTCAAATAGATTTTCTTCTCCCTGTTCACTTTATTCTCCTTCTAGTATTCCTAATATACAAATGTTATTCAATTTCCTGGAGTCACTGAGTTCCCAAGTCTCTTCTTATTTTGCATAATTCCTTTCTGTCTCTTTTGTTCAGCTTGATTACTTTCTGGTACTTCATCTTCTAAGTCATTTAGTCATTCCTCTGCATTTTCTAGCCTCCTGTTCATTCTAACAAGCATGTTTCTCATTTTGTTTATTGAACCCTTTATCTCTGCTGTTATTCCTTTTCTCTGTGTTATGTTTCTCACTTATGTCTTCCATTCTTTTCTCAAGTCCAGTGAGTATCCTTATGATCAGTGCTTTGAATTCTCTCTCAGGCATGTTACTTATATCTGTGTTGCCTAGATGTCTTGATATGACCTTTTCCTGTTCTTTCATTTGGAATATATTTTTCTGTCTCCCATTTTGTCTGCCTTTCTGTATCTGTTTCTTTGTGTTAAAAAAAAAGTCAGCTATGTCTTCTGCTCTTGAAAGTAGTGACTTTATGAAGAAGATATCCTGGAAGGCCCTGCAGTCTGTTTCCTCTATTCACCAGAACCTGTCACTTCAGGAGAGTATCCTATGTGTTTTTATACCTTGCTCTTGTGTCTGAGTCACTTTTCCTTTCAGTGCAGTATTCTGTACTGACTCTGCCTGTTTTGGGTTGTGTCTGCTTTCTGTGGTGCTGGTGGAACCCACACAGGCCAGTTCTGAGACTGTGTGCTGAGGTGGCCATGAGTATGAGACTCATGAGTATGAGACTGATCATGGTGATAGCTGGGTGTGGCTGGGCCTAGTGCAAGATCGTAGATGACAGTGTGTGGTTCTGCTTAGTACAATAGCTGGGTATGGAGGTGTCTGTGCTCCTGGCAGCTGGGCATTGCATGCACACTGATGAAATTTGCCCTCAACTGAGAGTTTAAGCTAACAGTTATGGGGTGGCTGACTCATCAGCAGAACTCAGAGACATAGTACAGTGGTAGGTTAGGTAGAAAGTGTCTCTGCAGCACCAGCTCCCACAGGTGGCTCTGTTTATGTGGGGCATGGGGGAGGAAAATGGCACCTGCCAGCTCCTCTGGTTTCAGAGAAATCCTCCAACAAACTCTGAAACCAGTATGAACAGATCTTTCTCTCTTTTGCTGCTTGGGTTGTGTAAACTGCCACTTTTATGTTGCCTCTCCTTGCAGGCTATTGTCTCTTTAAAGATGGTGGCCCAGTTACCGTTTGTCCTCCTAGCTTTTCTGGTGCTGAGTCAGCTACCTTTTAAAGCTTCAGGCTCCAAGTTCCACTGGTTCTAAAAACTCAAGGAATTCAGCCCCACTGGTTTTCAAAGTCAAAAGTTAGGGGGAATTAGTCTTCCACATGTGAGCTCTCTGGTGTGAGGGCCTGTTTCCACATGGGATCCCCCCATGGTATTTGTGGTTATTACCTGGGTGACTCAGTGGGTTAAAGCCTCTGCCTCTGGCTCAGGTCATGGTCTCAGGGTCCTGGGATTGAGCCCTGCATCGGGCTCTCTGCTTGGCGGGGAGCCTGCTTCCTCCTCTCTCTGCCTGCCTCTCTGCCTACTTGTGATCTCTCTCTCTCTCTCTCTCTCTCTCTCTGTCAAATAAATAAATAAAATCTTAAAACACACACACACACACACACACACACACACACACACACACACAAGGCATCAAACCCTTTTACAACTGCACTGAAAACAATAAGATACCTAGGAATAAACCTAACCAAAGGGGTGAAAAACCTGTACTCTGAAAACTATGAAACATTGATGAAAGACTTTGAAGATGACACAAAGAAATGGAGACATTTCCTGCTCATGGATTGGAAGAACAAATATTGTTAGAATGTCTATACTACCCAAAGAAGTATACCATTTAATGCAAAATGTATCAAAATGCCAGTAGCATTTTTCATAGAGCTAGAACAATCATGAAATTTGTATGGAACCACAAAAGACCCCAGATATCCAAAACAGCCTTGAAAATGAAAAAGAAAGCTGGAGGCATTGCAATTCTGGTCTTCAAGCTATATTACAGATCTATAGTGATCAAAATAGTATAGTACTGGCACAAACAGAGTAACAGAACAGTATTAGCAGTCTTACTTTATTTATTCCTCCCAAAAACCTCTTGTGGTAAGTGTAATCCTATTTTACAGATAAGAAAACCGAAACTGATGCTGTTACTTGCCCAAAGTAATAATAGTAATAGTCAACACTTTTTGAACACTTGCTATATGATGAGGACTATTCTAAATGTTCTAAATGTATTAACTATTTTAATCCTCACAAATTCCAAATTAGATAAAAATAAGTAAGTGGCAGGGCTTAAATTTCACAACAAAATATATCTTCTAAGTTCTTTCCATTTCCAAGGAACCCAGATCATGTCTATTAAAGAGGATTTATTATAAAGATATGTACAGAAATACAGGGCTCAAAACACTACTTGAGGGAATATCCTGAAAGGAAATTTGGATTTCAGGTAATAATCACAAATACCATGGGAGGAGGGGCAGAGGGAGAGGGAAAGAGAGAATCTTAAGCAGGCTTCATGCTCAGCACAAGCCTTATATGGGGCTCAATCTCACAACCCTGGGATCATGACCTGAGTTAAAATCAAGAGTTGGCTGCTTAAACATCTGAGCCACCCAGGGGCCCTCACAGCTACGATTAAAAAAAAACAAAAACAAAAACAGAACAATAAAACATTTCCTACATGCCAAACATTGTGCTAAGCACTCAATAAATGTTGTCTTTTTAATCATTACAACAGATCTTCAAGGAAGGTACTATTCTTTACCATAGTTTACAGATGAGGAAACTGAACTTAGAAAAATTAAGCAACTTTCCTAGGAAGAAGTGTTAATAAATAGCTGAGTCCTAACTGGAACCTTGGCTCTTAATCATTGGATACACTGCTTCCCATTTAAGGTATTAAGAAGAAGGTAATGCTTAAAATAATTACTTCCAAGTAGAGTTTGATGCATGATTGCAAGGCTTATAAGAAATTTGCTTATTAGTGGGAGATTATAATGTATCTATTTATAAGATTATTCTTGTCTGAAGCATCCTTCTTGATTAAGTGAAGATAAACATTTTAGAAACTGGTTGTTACCTATTTGCCCAACTCCATTCCCTAACTTAAGCTCCAGTGCAACAATAGAGTAATTCTTGATGACAGGGGCGCCTGAGTGTCTCAGTGGGTTAAAGCCTCTGCCTTTGGCTCAGGTCATGATCTCAGGGTCCTGGGATCGAGCCCTGCATCAGGCTCTCAGCTCAGCGGGGAGCCTTCTTCCCTCTCTCTCTCTCTCTCTGACTGCCTCTCTGCCTACTTGTGATCTCTCTCTGTCAAATAAATAAAATCTTTTTTTAAAAAAAGAATAATTCTTGATGATTGCCTTACAAAGAGATGATAAACTCCTCTTTGTGGCCTAGTTTTTTTTTTTTCCTCCTGGAGCAAATTGTGTTGGATTACCATGGAAGCTGAGTCTGACTAGCTAGGAGTCACTGCTTTTCTGAGGATAGCACCCCAATAGGGCCTTTGGGGTTGAACACAGAGTTTCATCATCTTAAGCCTG